>JAWWLV010000144.1:4369609-4413335 GCA_035041135.1 Platyrinchus mystaceus | reverse complement strand
GATTCGGCGGCGCCGGCGGCGGATTCGGCGGCGCCGGGAGGGGGCTCGCGGGCCGGATTGAGGGGGCCCGCGGGCCGCATCTGGCCCGCGGGCCGTAGTTTGACGATCCCTGTCTTAGATGGATGGCCTTAGGGGCTGACGAGCTCCATCTACCCGGAGGACCCTGAAGCAGGACCGGGAATTGAACCTGCGACCACGGCGACGAGAGCGCCGCATCTTAACCACTAGACCACCAGGGATCCCCATATCCTTAAGTGATGCACATATATATTGCTTAAAGCATGTCTCTCACGTTAATTGACAAGAAAAACAATAAAGAACAGATGCAGAATATAAGTCAACTGATGGAGCATCATTTTTATAGGGGCAGGAGCATACCTTCCATGTGTTACAGTTATAGTTCCTTTTTAAACATGGAATTATTCATCTGCAGCCAACAGAACTGCTACAAACCACTTTCCCCTTGTGCATGGTGCTAGGAACTCACCTTTATTTTCAGAACAGAATCACTGTGAGTGTGAGTCTTGGATAATTTCCTCATGATCTCAGCACCAGTGACAGGCCCAGAGGAGCCGCTGGCAGGGGGGGGGCGATTGGCTGTTCCTTCCAAGAGCATCGTGTGCTCACTGACAGTGGCTGGAACCAAGCAAACCATTTTTCTCATTTTTATACATATGGGGAGCCAAGATTATCTATTTTTAGGCACATTTATTTACAGGCAGTCGTGAACTTCCAAATTCTGATACACACCTACACACAGCTGTCTAGGCCTTGTTAAGACAAATGAGAAAACCTCAAACATGGGCCTACTGCATTTGGTTTAATAATCCAACTGTTTCTGCTGAACCAAAGAAGATATTTTAGAGAAGGGAGTAAAAATTTCCATCCTACTGTATGATTACATACAAGTTTCACACATAAACATCTTTAGGTTTGCTCTCTAAGCTGATAAGTGTAGCCTGGCTTTTAAATAAAAGCAGATTCTCCTCCTGATTTTTGAAACTACCTTTTCCTCAGTTAATTTAAATAACTAGGCGAACTCAACACAACAAAAAATGAGTGCTCCAATAACATGTATCTATTTATGCCCCTCCTTTCTGCAGTTCTTAAGTCAGCTCTATATCAAACACAAAGGTAAGTGCTCTATATCAAATACAAAGCTAAATGAGCAGCTTATTTTAAATTGGGAACGTGTAAGATGGCAATAGAAATTTACCACTTAAGTAGTAAAAATGAAAGGGGGGAGGAAAAAGAAGGAGAGAAAATGTCTTCAGAAAGAACAAATAAGAAGGTACGTTTAAAGCTATGCCCGGAAGAATTCATAGAATTGCATCTCACAACTCTTAACAAAGGTCAGAACCTGCACAAAAAAATTCTAATTCTAAATTAGCAGATAATTAAGTTGATGTATTTTGTGCAGGAAATAACAAGACAAAGCACGTAAAGAAAGAGAGGTCTCCTGTTTTGTTTTTCCCTGAGCAAGTACTAATTATTGTAATACTATAATTATAATTGTTAGCAGCAGCTTCAGAATGAAGATGACTTTAAAAAAGAAGCTTGATAATTGCAAAAAATGAAGAACATAATGTATTCAAGCATGAAAACTAAAGAAGATACAAATGCTCTGAAAGGGTCTACTTGTCTCCATGAATTTTTTATGGAAGCAGAAGAACACAAAAATACCTGCGTCAAATTCAAACTCTGCTCCATCAGCACTTGTGTCACTCTGCAGACCCCCTCCACTGTCTAATCCAAGTCCATCCTCATGCTCATGGCAGGCATTTGGCTGCAGTTTCACTGGCTGGGTTGGTCTGTGCAAGCTGACTCCTTTAAAGGCTGGGGTTACCACAATGAACTTCATCCACTGCCTTGCTAAGGCAACCAGACCTTTCTTTAAGGTCACTAAGGCAGGAAGGCCATCACTCTTTAAAAAAAAAAAAGAAATTAAAATTTATATCACAGTATTTTGAAGTAAACTTGGAGGAAAAAAAAAGTCAAAGCTTCCTTAAGTCTTTGTGCTCAAGAGATTTATGACAAATATGCTGGCACCACGCCACGGCAATTCAGACAAAAGGAGCCAAAAAACTGAGAGATAAAAATTACAGCTTCATTGAACATAGTAAATACATTTATCTATATGACCTGAGGGGCCAAAAATAAACAACAGGAAAGAGGTTTGTTAATACAAAAGTAAAAGCACTTAAGTAATTATAAGGCTCTGAACTACAGACTAAAATTCATAGCAACACTAGGCTGACTGTAGAAACAAAACTGAAATTGAAAAGATGATGTTTTTTCCATTGTTGGTGAGCAGTATTTTAAGAACATAAAATTTGAGGCCAAAAATAGAGATTGTTTTGATTACATCACTGAATTGTCCTAAAGAAAAAAAAAAATCTCATTATTTTGACCGTAATTTAAACAGTGCTATTTCCACCACAAACTGTGCTATTTCTGATCATTGGGCTCTCAGCTGAATATCAGAGAATCATGTTGAAAACCAGAGTGTTTAAATCTGACAGCTGTGGAATTGGATTATGAAAATGACACGAAATCAGGAACAAACACCCCTCCTTATGCCTAATGTTTGTTCAAACAACTATTTCCCGCTACAATCTGGGCATTTACATTCTAAAGCCATCAAGATTCTTAAGCCTTAAAGTTTCTGCAATTCTAGTTCCTTCCTTAAACTGTCTGCATTATCCCAGCATTTCTACAAGACATCAAAACTAGTTCCAAGGAGAGCATCTGGAATAAGCTAAACGGTTCATGCACTTGCCTTAACAAACTTGGAATCTATTCAATTTGAAAGCCATGAAAAATGAAATCTCATAAAAAGGCCAGTGAAATCTGATAAAGAGGCAATGAAATCTGATAGAAAAGGCCATTAATAATTTTAAAGGCATGCCTGTTTGGTTTATGATTTGTCATGTATTTACTAATAAAATAGCTTGATAAACATTATGCATATATACAGGCCACAACAAAAATGGCAGATGTGAAAGCAAACAACATGAGAGAAGCCATATCTACTTATCATTTTAAAGACACACAGGAGTTTGGGTTCTATTTTCTTGACTGTTAACTTTCCTTAAACTGTCACCAAATTTAAGACAGTAGAATGGGTACATTTGAAACTAAAAGACAGAGCTATTTCCAGTTTTACAGGGTAACTTACCATGGTGGCATCCTCAATAATGGAGTAATTTGCTTGATGAAGGTAATGGTGCAATATATTACACAGTAAACAGGAAGGATTTTCTTGCAAGAAACGAGCCACTTTGGTAAGCCTGTTGTACTTGCTTCTCAGAGGGAAGTGAACACTTTTATTCTAGAATAAAATAAAACAATTTTCAGCATAGGAGCATCCTTGCAAACAGAGCATGAGCACAGATGACAAGATTTCACCCAGGATACAACAAACTCTTTGCCACCTTACTTTCAACAGTGTATGTGAAAAATCATACTTGATGCTTATCTGTTTATATGAAGCAATAAAACAAAAGCCTGGATTCAAATTGCAGACTTTATAAAGTTACTTCTGGACTAACAGACATATATGCAAAGCTAGCTGAGATTTTCGAAGAAACTATTTATTTGTAGTTAAAGACAAACCAGGCGTTTTTGTCATTTGGTTTAATGCTAAAAGGTAAGAAAAAAAACAAGAAGGGAGGCAGGAATAAGAGACTGCTGCACAGGACAGTTTTTGAGTACAGCAGAAAACCAGTCTCTCACATCAATTTTTCAATGCAAGACATAACCTCAACAATGGGCATCACCTTGCAATCTTCCCACTAGATGGTGCCAACCAAACAAACAGCGGACAAAAATATTTCATTAAATATACCAGACACTACAGTCATATTTCTTACTCTTATTTTATCTGGAGAGTAAGAGGCACAAGGCTTCCTCACTAGTAACAACTGACTATTTTTTGTTCTGAAACTTATTGGGACCGTGCAGTGAATTCTTGTGACCAGTTCTAGAACTAAAGGTTCACAAGAGGTGCTGTAAGTTTGTCAGTGAAAACATCCAGAATTCCAAACAATATATATTCCTCATTGCACTGTTCTGTCCTGATAAGCCCGTGGATTTTATAACTTACCTCTAGAGCCTCTGTCATAATGCAGCCCATGACAGCACAGATCCGCAGGGTCCCTTCGGTTTCAAGTTTGTTTAATGACGATTTCACCTGGTCGATGGGAACAAGCCAAGCACCAACTGCAGGCGTTGCAGTGCTCAGGAGGTTCAGCTGCCTATGAGGAAAGAGAATTAGGGATTTACAGGCAGCAGCAGCAATTAGTAAGATTTTCTAGTGCTGTTATGAATGACAGTCAAATAGGTGGAACATTGATGAAAAGTAACAAACACAGACTTATTGCCCAGAAAACAAAAACTGGCAAAAAGTACCTAAGGCAGTTTTTGTTTTACTCACTCACACACTCTTGATTCCTTCCACTTTTGCTACTGCTATTCCCTCCTTTTCCCATTTGTATTCCCTACTGAAATCACACAGTTTGAAATTGCCATCACTGACTGACTCCCACATTAATTGTTATTAATCCCTCATGAAGGACTTTTGCTGAAGGGCTGAGGCAAGAATATTACTGGAATATTTTCTAATTAATAGCTCTATATTGATCTTAAACTACCGACAGATCGACATATTTGGCTTATTCTACATACAACATATGAAAAGCTATCTTGACAAATATTTATACTGAAATTCATAGTGCAAAAGAAGTATCCCCTCCTGCCTTTCTCCTTCATACATTTCCATCTCACCAGAAGCTTTTAGTGAGGGGTTTTTGTTTGGTTTGGGTTTTTTAATCTTCCTTTTCTTCTTTTAATCATACCTAGCTGAACATTTTCTGGCAACACTTCCATATAAATTACAATGATATAAAACTGAAGCAAGAGTTACTATGATAAATATAAAACCTAAAATTTTCATTTCCAGAGAAGCTTCAAAAATTATTGAAATTACATTCAGAATCTGCCAAACACAACTGGAATTTTAACAAGGCAGAAGTGCCATTTTTTTTTCTTTTAAACCTGGTAAAAGTGTACCTTGAATATATATGGGCTGGAGAGCGCACATTGGTTGGGGCTGCAAAGCTAAACCAGATTTCTTTGATTGTTAACTTCATGCTGCAAGAGTCAGGGGGAGGAGGTATCAAGGGTATATCTTTTTTTAGATCATCAGATTCAACGCCTTCATCCTTAAAAAAGAGAAATCACAAAGTCAAAAGTGAAACTGTTTTCCAAAATTACTACACTGAAAGGCACTACCATACCCCACCATGCTCATCAAAAATTGTTTCATGTGCATTTAGGCAAAGAAAAATAAACTAATGATGTCAAGTAACTCTCCCAAGGCAAAGCCAAGAGATCTTGCAAAAGGTGAAGGACATACCTGCTCATCTGAAACTGAATTTCCATTAATATCTGAAGAAGGACTTATTCTATCACAAGGGAGGTTGTCTTCAGACACATCAGTATTATAACCACTACCAGTTGGGGAATCTGAAGAGTTATTTGATGCAAGCAATCCCCCTCTCTCTGTGTCTCTTGATTTCCCCATGACTCCAAATGTATTATACAGCACTGCTCCAGATTGTCTTCCTCCTGCAAAAATACCAAGACTGTAAAGGTTTGCAGGGCATAAATATCTCTAAATTATACCCCACAGAAAAGATCTGCACTTAAGAGGAGAAATATACACAATTTGGGTTAAACAAGATGCATTAACATTTTATACAAGAATTTATCACTACAACTTCGAGCTTCTGATAGTTTGTTCCAAGTAGATAAAGAGTACTCACATAAAAACTCTTTTTAAATATTATTCCCTGAAAAAAATAACTTGGATGACAGACAATGCATATACACACTGGTGTTTTTTCTTTCTTTTTGAAGCTAGTTCTCCACTCCCAGAGCAAAACCCTGGCCTTATATGCAGACACTTACTGTGGGTAAGGTCAGGATTTGAGTGATCAGTGAAAGCATCAATTTCAACCTTCATTTTAAGTTCAGAAACCAATGAAACCAGTTTATATGGCATTATTTCATACACTATTATAAGTGGTATTTACTACTAAAAGTTCCTTTACTGTATAACTGATCTAATTTAATTTATTTACCATAGACATGTACTATTTCGTACCACCTATATTCAACAATTTCTAATCAAATAATTGCTAAACTGGAAGATATAACAATAAAATTGTTAGCAATTTTATCTAACAAAATAATATAAAGCCTATATAAGCTTTACCTTTTATTGTTAAGTTTTCAATTCCACACTCAAACATTATCCAACCCCACTTCTCTTGACTGGGACCAATCCGAGCTACATCTGGAACAGCTTGTTGATCTGTTTCATCCACAAAAGCAAACTCATCCAACTCTTCCAAAGTAAAAAGAACTTTTGATTTCCCAAAAGGAATAGCTGTAATTGCACAAGTTCCAATATCTGTGAAAATAAACATATTTACTACTTGGTTACGAAATGAGAAAAACTTTACATCTTCAAACAGCTCTCTGAAGTTTACAGTGTTTTGGGAGTGTTATTCCTTTAGTATTCCTTAAACAGGAGGGGGGAAAAAAAACCAGAAAGAAAAAGATTAAAGTTGAAGCACAGGCAAGAAAAAAAGAAGCATAGAAGGAGGAAAAAACCCTTGCTCTTGGTATGTTAATATGGGCATAATATAATAATATATAATATAGCTTACTGAAGGGTATTTAAAAACAAAGTTCTACATTTAATTCGAAGACTGCTGCTTGGTTGGAAGCATGTCTGTGTCTGTATTGGAGAGATGTAAAGCCCTAAGTCTCACTGATTCCCAAGAAAATCCAGACTCAAGCAGTTTTTAATTTATTAAGATCTTGCCTGTCAAAGATCCAGGAGGGATCTTTGCCACCTCTCTATGCCACCTCCATTTCTTTGATGTTAGGAGGTAGCTTAAGTATAAATCCTTTCTTTTAGTGACATTCCAGATGAAACACTTTAAATAATTTTATACCTTCTCCCTATTAAGTCATACAGGGGCTAAATGTCAAATATCTGAGGAAAAGAACTATGCTGAGTCACTTTATATCCCTTCCAATCCTCACTCTCTGCCTCCAGTTTATAACTGCATTCACTTCTGACGTCTACATGAAATGCAAAGATCCTTAGAGAGGTGCTTCTCAAACCATCTAAATAGAAGGTGATGAGTTTTCTTGGTTAGAATTCCAAAACTGGCTTTCTTGAATGCCTGCAGCACATCCAACACAGGGAACTGCTGCTGACATTCTCCCCATCACCAAATAAAAATAGAGTTACACCATTTTAATGTTCTCTTATTGTTTTTGTTTTCCTCCCATTCCATTTGCTCACTCATCTCGGCACAGCAGTGGGTCGTTTGTTGTTTATTTATTTATGGTGTATTTTTTAATCACACTTGCTTTAGAGAGTACTTCCTCCTGTCCTAAAGACTCTTATTCTTTATGGGACAGAGTAAAACATGGCACCCACTGGTATAGATTCCATCAAAACTGACTCAGTTCTAACAAAAAACTGCCTCTACTTTGATCATATTTTCCTGCTTAGTTTTTCCAAGATGAGAAGTGACAGCAAAATGTAATTCATAGCTTCTTGAAGGCATTTCCTCAAAACAAACAAGAAGGAAGTCCATTGGGCAGATCTCATTTTCAGTTTTAGAGTCACTAGTTAAAAACATACAGCTTGCCATGCTGAAATTGCTGGGACAACAGGAACATTATGTCTATCTTCAAAATGTTAGAAAGAAGTAAAAAAGCAATGAAGCATAGTTTGTTCCCCACATAAGGTGACAAAAACTGGTAACTGAAAAGAGATGAACTGAGAGGAAGAGACTTCAGGCCTGAAATTCCACCAGTGCAGGTCAATATTTACAATGTGACTCATCTGCTACACAAATTGCTTAGAAGTTTATCTTGATTAGTTTTAAATCTGCATACATTTACATCTAGCACTTTGTAGAATAACAGAAAATAATTCAGTTACCATCCTAGTCTTCTTTTTAGAGCATCTGCAAAATCTCCAGGTTTATGAGTCTTTTTATCTGTGTTGATAAAAACACCACAACCAAATTACAAAAGCGAGACCAAGAATTGTTTAATACCTGTTGTATCAAGGCCTCTAAGTTGTCCATGAACACGATGGATGTTCAGTTTAGCAGCAATTTCTTTTCCTTTTTCTGCCCCAGAATTGGATCTCAGTGAGCCAGAAGACTGGGGCTGCATTTTGCTGGTTTGGATGTAACGATCGAACGTGACAGAATTCCTCCCGGTTTCTGCATTGTTTGAAGCCTCCTCAACTATACCCCTTTGAACATAAGGGAGAAAAAACAATGAAGCAGATCTCAGCTGGACATAATTCACTTGATTATTTTGGCTTAAAGTTTATTACAAACAGTGCTATGTGTTATTCCTACCTGTTCATACGAACTTGCGTGGCAATTCGATCAAAACACAAAGCTACCAACGAAACGTGAGTCACGGTTTTGCTGGAAGAAACCCCTGGGGATTCATCCACAGATGCTTGTAGTAAACACAGGTTCACCTGGACAAAAAAGATTCCACCACAGGGCAAAGAAATTTAGAAAAACATGTCACAGTATACATGTCACTAATTTCTGACACAATCTTGTCTTGTACTTCTCAGCTTTTGGGGAATTAGGGGGATAGAAACTTAGGGTAATTTTTGAGGCAAGTGTCTACTAATAAGCTAAACAAAAAGTTACCTTTGGTACTGTAACATTGGCCTGAAGACCTTTAATTGTCACATTATCCTGCTTAAGGGAGAGATTGGTCTGTGCTGGTCCCTGGTTTGTTGTTCCTGTGGTGGTAGTGTCTATTTTTGTTCCTCTGATATCCTGCTTCGAGGATAACTTGGAGGGGGGAGAAAAATCAGTTGTTAGCACTGAAACTTAGAGCTGCTAAGTTCAAGAGTAACAGGATAGTTTATTAGCACTGAAGCAGCAAGAGATTCCAACTTAATATATATCACAATACCATGATTTCCAGAGCAAGGGCTGTAGCACTTACAGATACAGTAGGTCTAGATCCATAAGGGCAGTAATGCTATTCTGCAGTAAACATTCTAATGACCAGATTTCAGCTGAAAGTTTGAGTTTTACATATCTAAGTTGTATAAAGCAACTTATTACGAAGCAAATAATTTGTGTCTGCCACCTTGTGAAGTCTAAGAAATCATAAAATATAAATATGGTCATTACCTTGGACAGAAAGGACTCCTAATTCTGTAGAACTACCATACAAATCTTTTCAAGCTAAATTAATTTTTTTAAGGTATCAGGTGAACTGCAGAAAACCCACAGGCACATTCACAGCTCTCCCTAACTACTGTAAAATAATAAAGTCTTGCTGATATGAATACAATACTTGAGAATATCAGTTTTAGTAATTTCAAAGAACAGAATGCATGATCTGATCTCATGCAAATCACTGTAGCTATGACTAGGTTGTCCAAAAGAGAAAAACTTTAATCCTGTGAGAGATTTTCAACTGTATATAACAGTTGATTATAGAAATGCATGTACATTAAGCACAAGATAAAAAAAAGCATGTATTCCAAGTTAATACAGCATTTAGCTACTGTATCTCAAAACACTGAATTAAATTAAAGATTTTTCTATGTCAAATATAGAAAAGAGTATTCTTTCAAGTCATGTGCATTCTTCCAAGTCCTTGTTCCCTTCCTTACATTTTCTGAGAAGCTGGTTTTGCTGTTCTGCACAGCATCTCTCAGGACTTTGCAGTGCAGATCATCCACGATGGCTGCCGGGTGGCGAGAGCTGGCGCAGTGCACCATCGCCTCGATGTACCTGTGAGGGGGAACAAGCCACAGCAGACCACTCACACTTCCAGTTTCATGTGACACACCATCAATCATGTGTAATTAACACCACAGGGAAAAAAAATAGGCACTGACAGACATAAAAGGCACTTCCCAAGTGAGCAGAATATTTTTCCAGCTGGGAAATGCAGAATTACATTTGCTGGGCACAAGGCCCTGCTGCTCCATCAGCCATGGTGTTCAATCCTTTCAACCCAAACCTTGATTTCAGACCATTTTTAGCATGGACTGCAGTAGTAAAATAAAATTAATTACCTATCTAGTGCCTCTGCTACAAGAGGAGTCAGAACTACATCTACAGTTCCTTTCACTTCTACTATTGCTGTTGTCCGTGTCTGGAAGACAGGGTGATCCAACGTCCATTCCTCTGTGATTGTTTCATCATCTGTATTTTCTGCAGACTTCTTATCCAAAGGAGTGTAAGGTGTGCTACACAGGACAAATACAAATCAATAGTCAGGCTTTGTAAAAAAAAAATAAAATAAAAAAGTGTACTGGTATTATTTTAATTCTTATTAGAATTATTAGGTTTCTTCTACCATATAGCTTAGAAAGTACACAAATATAATCCCAGGCAATCCCTAGATTCCAGTTCAGCTTCTGGCAATGCAATGGACACTTGCCATTACCACCTCCCAAATTAATCTAAATTAAATTGCCACTTGTAATCTCGAAAACATACAAGTGAAATAATTTAATGTGTACTTTCTCTTTGGTCAAACCCAAATATTTCATAATAGAATACTCTGTTCTAAAATAAATCTGATACTGAAAACTACAGCTATAAATAAAATTTTGGACAGGCTAGCAAGAGCCAAAATATTTAAAAAGAGCATCAGGAAAATTCTACTCTTAAAAAATATGCTAATAATGTTAGACAGTATTCAACCTACTTAGATGTTGATCCTGTGAGCTGCATGCCTCTGTCCAGTAATGAATTCGCTGTGAGACCCTGTTTAACAATCTAGGCAAAGAGTGCAAAGAAATTTATTACATTCCTTCCATACATGAAAAAAGAACCCCAAAGAATCTTCAAATATTCCCCTTACAGAATTTTTTCTTTAAAGAATCTCTCACAAGCAGATTCTCCAATATAGTATACAGAATCTCCTAGATTTATTTTTTAAATTACTTGAGAGATTACTGTGAAGTTTTTAGATAAACATTGACTCATTACTTTTTAAAGAAACTCAAATACTAATCTACAAAAGGTTTGCATGAACACAAAGCTTTTCCTGCAAAATGAAAATGAATTGGATTCCAGAGGTCAGACACCTATTTTATATCCAGTCATTTCCATTATTTTTGATGTATTTCGTTTCAGCTCCTTCCTCAAGCGTGTATGCTTCTGTCATTTAAAAATCATTTGCTAAATCTGAGTTTCAATTTTACTCTGAAATAAAGCACTTAGAGCCAAGATTAAACTTGATCAGTATCAAATGTACTCCTACTGAAATTCTGTATAACATATTTGAAAAAAACTCACACAAATATCATTCAGCTGAGTATCATTCAACAGGCAGCATTTTTAAGAGCAATAATGACCATTCAGAACACACATCTCTCATCCACCAAATTCTAACTCCATCTTTTCTTGTCCACAACCTCCCAGCCACTCAGCCCCATGATCTGAAGTCAAAAATTCAAGTTATTCCTTAACTAAAAGCAAAGAAATTTCAAGTTTCTTGTAGCTTTCTTTACACAACAGGTGTACTAAGCAACTTTAAGTTATTTTGAACTCTTACTCTTCTAACTCCTCCATCTTCCATACCTTAAAAGTTGGGACAGAAAGTTGCTCAAAAGAGGATGAACTTTCCTCACTCGTTGGTGTGTCAAGGTCTAAAGGGCGATGTAATGAGGATTTTGAAGTTCTTTTGTTAGTTGGATGCTTTACTGACCAGTTGATCACCTGGAACTGTGTAAGATAATTTTGGTAACATGCCATTACAGGTTGCTGGGAAGTTATTTGCTCACGTTCCACAGTCTTCTCTGAGTCCATGACATACATGTTATCAACATGCTCATCATCTCCTCCCAGAGCTGAAACAAATGAAGCCTGTGAAGGATGAGTCTTAATTGGCAACGTTTTAATATCTTGGCTAATTTCTCTGTGGATTGTGCTTGTTAAGGGCCCTTCCACACTATGATAAATAGACCCCCTACTGTATTCAGTTTTCTGAGCTTGCTTTTTTCTCTTCTTCCTCCCTGGATATGTTCCTGGACCTTCATCACTGCTTATTGGCTCGAACTCCTCTGCTGCAGAAAAATAAGCTTCGCTGTCAGCCATCGACATGCTGGAGTCCATGGAGCGATACTGGTGGAACGAGTTGGAATCTGCAGAGGGAGTGTATGGAAAAGAACCAAAGCTCCTCCTCTGCTTTGGGGAGTCCAGGACATTCTCATCACTGCGAGACACGTCGCTGCTGAACTGCACCCCCACTGGGACAGGCTGTTTGTCTCCATAGAAGGCGGCCGTGAGGCTCTTGGTGCTCCCGAGCCGGGCGGAGCACACGGACGACTGGCGCTTCAGCGGAGACCTCATGGGAGACTGCCCAACAGGCCTCTCCTGGCTGCCAGGGGATGCAGGACGGCCCTCTGCACCCTCAACTGCAACACTGGAAACAGAAATCACAGGTTCATTCCCTTATATTGTTATCAACACGTCTCTTTTTACATTACAGAAGCCGTCAGATGCATCGGTGATTCCGTGACTTTCTATTAGTGTAGCCATTAGTTTCATAATGCTGATTACACACTAAATTCTGCCACTAGTTCATCTACATAGAGAGGATGTAAAAGCAGACATTAACAGCAAGTGCTGTCATTCTACATGCTGGATTTTCTACCCTGATCAGGTAATCATCCCCTATCAGGGATCCAAACTGACATTCAAACTAGGAAATGCACTTCAGCACCACCATTAGAAAACAACCAATGGTTTATAAATTGCTAAATCCAAGGCTTATTTTCCATATTCAGAGAGTACTAACCTTCCATGACCATCTTCCCTCTTGGCACCGGACAAGAACTCCTTCTGTCCCAGGTGATCCTCCGTGGCAGATGAGGGGCTGTCCTTCTCCCCTGCCAGCAAGGGCAGTGCAGCGCTGGAACTGCTCGTTTCCTCGGAGGAAGATGAGGAGCTGTGGGAGCGCAACGGCACTTGGAGGCTTAGGTGTTGTGCCTTCCTTTCCATTTCTATACCCATAGATCTGCAGTCCCAATCTTTCCTTTTTACACCATTTGCTTTCCCTAGGATTCAGAAACAGAAGAGTAAAATTGAGTATCTGACAACATACCTGCAAGTCTCTTCCTTGCCCACCGAAATACAAATCCTTATTAAATAAAAGCATCCTAGCATGTTGTACTAACAAAAATTAATAACATCACAGCAGCAAAACATCAGATTGTCTTGGTAGGCTGCTTTCTACATAAGCTGAACAGGCAAGTCAAAAATAAAAGGGTTTTACTCAGAAAGGAGCTGCACGTAAATATAAAAATTCAGCATACAAAAGCTTGCTTACTACTTTCAAGCTCTGTCTGCTCTTAGAAGGGCCCACGTCATAAGAACACAAGTAGTTGTAGTTATTAACCAGAATTGTAAACATTATAAAAAGTTAGGAAGTTATATGTTTGGGCAGAATAAAATAAAAATACAGTACAATGCATTCTCACCATCTAGAATTTTAGGAATCTCTTTAGTAATTATCCATTCTCCTGGCTGCAGTAAAGACTGCCCGTAAAACATATCAGATTCTGCACTTGTGCTTGAGAAAGCAGAGCTGCTTGAAGGTGTCAGCTCCTCAAGTTTGAAAAAATCCAGTCCTGTTAAGGTGCCACCAAAGAATCGACAACCACCAAGACAGCCACACTTGTTCTTGCTTCTCTTGTTCCTCAAATTATCATCAGGCCACAAAAACCACAACCTACAAAGGCAGAAAAACAGAAAACAAAACCATGACCACGTTTAAATTCAGTGGAAGCAAGATGAAAAGATCTCCCTCTCTCTCGAATGCACCTCCTTCAATGGTATCTCTCACCTCTTAGTTCGGTTGTCGTGTGTTTCTAGGAAGTGTCTCTGCACCTCATGTTTAGAGGGATGATCTGCAGCCAGAGCAATGTCAGCAGTGATGAGCCCCAGGTTGACAGAGCCAGCTTCCAGCCAATATGCCCTCCTTAATATGGGCTGGAGACCAGTCCTGCAGTTGTTCACCTGCTCCACGTACTGCCTCAGCTGAAGGTCCTGAATGGCAGCACTGACACCTTCTCCAACAGACTGGTTGTGCAGGTTGCAGTTGGCAATGCGTATGGCACCCATCTGAAAAGAGGATTTAAAGCATCAACTCTGTTTATTTGTGAGTAAAATAAAGAAAGAGTAGCCTTAAACCAGTCAACACAACACCTACTACAGTCCAAAAAGATCTCTGTGAACTATTCTCTCCAAAGAAGCAGTTTCATTTCAGCCAGTTTTAAAAAAAAAAATCAATAAAATCTCTACTTAGAAGTCTTTGTAAACAGATCAAAAAAGAAAGCTCAATTTTGGACAGATGTTGTAATGAAACTTTAAAAAAGTTAAATCATTAACTTCTTCACTGTCATGTAAAAAACTAAAAATTAAAACTTTCAAAATCAGACCGTTTGATATTACACATATCATGCTATGTCCTTAGACTAAAACAGCAATTTTTACTTTGAATACAAAGCTGTATTAGCTGTACAATTAATAAATACCTCAATGAGACAACCATGTTAACCACTGCAAAACTCAAGAAATTCCAGATGCTAACCCTTAACTGAGAGAGACCCACATGAATTGTGTTATAGTAGCTCCTAATGACCACTCTTTATTTCTTGTTTTGATGCAATTCCAGTAGTTTTGGTGAACCAAAAAGGAGGTTGCCCCTCAAAGATGAACCAAAAGTTCTTGCTTTACCCCTTTTGTGGAAAACTGGTTGCTATACAACTAAGCCACCTGCCCAGACCGTATCAATCCTCCCCAACACTGGTGTACACTAAAAACCCCACAACATAACCCTGCCACATACTTCAAACAATCTGAAGACACTGGACCAAGTTTCCTGCACAGCTTCAGTCCTCTCCAAAAAGTCACCATGGAGCACCTGAAATTTCAGGTTTTCCAACTCAGAAGCAAGGAAAGCTGAAAGATAACCCAGTCATGGAGGAGCTACCCACAGGGTTAATACTAAATTATTACTTCTCATCTCTGTCACAGATTATAAAGAAGCACTGGAAAGCTTTTTTTTTTTTTTTAAATTTCAATGAAACAAATTCAGGATATAATTTTCTAGAGTGGTTCAGGTTATTAAGCTGCCTTTGAAAATACATGCCATTCATATTTATGCCTGCAGACACAGTTAATATTTGTGATGGTGCTTTTTAATATTGGATTCAAAAGAATTTGGAGGCTCAAACATTTTTTTTTACTGCCACAGGGCAGCAAGCTATTGAAATGATGAGATACCACGTCATTAAAAAAATGTCTAAAATAATTATCATAGATTCTTGCTTGCAATGTGAAGCCATGCCCAAATCCTTACATTTTAAGTCTGCTATTTAAAACTGAATTTATTAACTAACAGCACAACTATTAGTCAGCTCTATGAGCATAGCAGTTTTCTTCTTTTCTGTTGTTGCCATAACTCAATTACCTCTAAACTCTTATTTTGCTGCACTGAGTAAATTATTCCAGTTTTTTCCTGTGCAGCAGGATAACGGGAGAATTTCAGCTCTTCTCTGCACAGCTCTTTTTGAACAGAAGATTCAGTCAGGCAGTGGCACTAACACTTCTCCCTTCTCTATCAAAGATACATCTTAAATCAAAGAGCTGTATCCCACAAGAGGATCATGAGTTACCAGGCACTGACTTGTACATGATCCCTAGCAGTCATTTCCATTTGCTGAGTTGCCAACTCACACCACAAGTTCTTAGTCGTTCTCAGGTAAAAACACTGAGATTTACATTGCCCAGTGTTTTCTAATTTTTTTACACCACTCCTGCAGCTTCCGCTCTTATTTTGGCAGATATATACTCCTCCTTACCATCTTCCAAAATCATTAAGGGAATTAAAAAGTAGAAGCCAAAGTGACCTACTCCTGGCCCAGTCCAAGCCAACCTTTTATCATCTCAAAGTTTCAGAAATTCTGCTTAGTCCATTGCATGTAAGCCAGCAATTAATTCGGGCAGCTATTCTATCAAAAAATGCAAAGAGCTCTACTGACAGAGAAGCATTTTAATTGCTGTTAGGAGAAATATTTTTACCTTTATATTGGTGGCACAGCCATGTTCTACCACGTACAGATCTGCTCCATCCATGGCCAAGCGTGTCATCGTGTACTTTAAGTCATCAGATGTTGGGCATGGCCCAGGCACACAGTTCATCTGGACAAAAAGGGGGAAAAAAAAGGAAATACATTGAAGCATTTAGTTTAATTTGTGCCAATCCTTTTATTTACGTTCCATTTAACAGAGGCCTAAAACCAGAGCAACAAGGAGTTAGTTATTCCACAGTATCCACATGGGTATGAGATGGGGTGTTTCTGTGCTGAGAGTCATGTTCCCTCGTGCATGTTTAATTCCTCTGTCCAGCAATGTCAGGGGACCCAGCTGGCTCCCCTGGTTTCTGTGTGTATCCACAGCAAAATCCAGAGAGAATCCTTTTTCTTTTAAAACATAATTAAGTCTCATTTATCAAAGGAAACATTCAATCTGACTATGTACTCCATGTGTCCTGATAACATTAGGGCTCCATTTCTGAACTGTTCCAAAGAACCTGTGCACATATGGTGAGTAATTAAGAGGGATGAAAGGGTACCTTTGAGTCACAGAACCGACGATCAATCCCGTGCTGGCAAATTACTACAGATTTGGGCCTTTCCAGTTCGAACTCCCGGCACACCACATGGAATACAAAGGTCTGCCCCCATTCCAGAAGACATGCCAGCTGTAAGCAAACAACAACAGCACATTGACTAACACCACCTGTGCAAAATGAACTTTTGGTGTTCAGTGGACAGCTGAAAGAACAACACCAAAGGTTGGGAGGTGGGCAGGGGTAAAAACAAAGACCCCACCATACCATTCTGGCTGCTTACACAAAGTCTATTCCCTGATTTTTATTCCTGTGTGCACCATAACATGCAAGTCTGTAGGTTTTTCACAGAATGCATTGTGACGTGAAACAATTTCCTCAATTATTTCTTAATAAAAGCCAAAAGCTTTTGCTGTTACAAACTGAGAACTTCACTGTAAAGACAGAGCTCCTCACACTTTACCACAAAGAATACCTCAAAGTGCTTTACTAGCATTCATAATTTAAATGTCAAGCTTGCTTGTGTGTAAGAAAGTTACATTTGGAAAGCAAAGGAGGAAAGTGGCTCAACAGGGCACAGCTGATTCTTGCTAGACCTACTAATTAGCCTATTGTTGATTTAAGTCTTTTATAGAGTTAGCTCACTCATAAAGGAAATGATTCATGACTGTCTGTCTCTGTTATGAGAGGGAAATGGGTTTTCTTTGGCTAGCCAAAGGAAAGGGCACTTAAAATCAGCAGTAATTTAAATGGAATTTAATATAGCTTTGACTGTCCTGCACAAAACCTCTCCTCCTCCCTTTAGTGTTGTCCCTTCACAAATTCTTACAATACATCACACTATGGGAGAAAAAAAGCCAATGACCCTGAAACAGCAAATTCAAGTTCTGCTCCATTGCAGTGCTGACAACTGAAAATAAATAAAATCCCTAGATGCTGCATGCAATTGAGAATGGCTTTATAAGGGAAGAAAATCCTCAGGTTGCATTAAGCATTTAGAAATGTTCTTTAACCTTAGAGTACTTTGAATCATCTATGTTTAACTTTGAACCACAAAGCGGTGCAGTAAAAACTACAGATTATTTAAATCAGTGGCAGCATTTTGGGAAATATCACTACTAATGTCTGTACATACAGCACGAAAATGTTTCTGGAGTCTACTCTTTAGATTTACTGAACCTGTTTATGTGCCTTATTTTGATTTTATTTGCTGCAGAAGTCTTCTGATGAAACTTGCGTTCAACCCTAGAAAAATAATGCCCATTTTTAGAGGAACAAGAGGATGTAGAAGTGTCTTAAAAAATTTAAAAATAAATGAAGCAAACAGCAATTAGTAAGTAGAATTTATGTACTTTTCTCATGCCTCAGAATACACTGGCAAAGCAAACTTCTTTAAAGAACTGGCAGACCACACCAGAAATAAATCAAAGAAATCTGCCTGGATACATTCATCTATCATCCATCATCACTTGGAGCCATTCATCTATCTGGAAAAATGTTATCATAAATGGCACAACTAAAAGGAGTTAGTGCTAAGACTGAACTAATAACATCCAACACTGGGAAAGCAAACTGTGTTCCCATGGGACCAAGCAGCAGAATTTATGCAGTGAGCAGCATCACTGTCCCCGACTTTAAAATGTGACTTGGACAACACCTCATTTGGCACCTGCTATCCATTTATAGAAATTACTACATTTTCAAACTATAAAGGTTACTTAAGGCACAGATGCATCCAAATCCAGCTGAGACCGTGTGCTTTCCAAAAATCCTTGCTATGCCAGTTCTAGAAGAAAGAAGAAAGGTAATACTTCCAAGTGAAAAGTTTTTAGATGGTACCTGTGGTGCTGTGACTTTGGCTGTAAGGCTCCCAGCCTGGACATCTATCAGCCACGCATATTCCAAAGTATCACTTCCAAGGGGCAGACCTTCTGCTGAAAACATGGCATGAGCCCTCAGCTGCAGCCCTGACAGGCTGATGTGACCCTCCCGAAGAACCTCATCCACTGCAGGTCTCTGCCAAGGACAAGGGAGTTAAAGGCAATTCTTGTCAAAAAAACCGCCAAAACCAACAAACATTCTTAAAAATAATATTTCCTAGAGAACCTTGTCCAAAATGTTTTTAAGCAAAATTAAGGAAATGCAATCTTGTCTTTTGTGCATTTCACTAAAATGCAAACTGGACAGAAATAAAGATTTTAAAACAGGATTTTCCAACAGGAAAGTTCCCAACAAAAAGGAATTCAGTTTTAAGATCAACACAACTTTCACAGTACAGACACATACACAGGAAACATGTAAAAATCAGATTACTGACTACCTGATAGTTGTCATTAAGAAACAGATTCACTGGAGACAGTACAAGCTGAAGCATTGTTTCCCTAAATCCTTTCTTCATCTCAAAACACAACCTTTCCAAGAAAGCTGTGGGACACTCTGGACCATCTGGACTGCAGTGCTGAAATAAAAAATAACCACATATGTTTCAGAAACAAAAAATACACAACGTGGTTGAAATTTTGAGATTACTGGCAATCCTGTGAGTAGGAAGTATAATTTTCCTTCAAGTGGATACTCAAAAAAAAGCCTGTGCAACTCAAAAACCTTTTGACAATTGTATAAATAGCAATTCAAGACTATTTGGGTAAATCCAGTCTTTTACTCCTGGGGACCTCTCAGAATAAAGCTGCTCACAGCAGAGTGCACCATTAGAAGACAGATCATAATGAGAGAAATCATAATGGTCAATCGAAAAGATCACCCAAATTAAGTTCAGTGAATAAAAATCATATAAAAAATTATCCAGTTCTGCCTCCCAGATAAGCAAAATAAATGATGCCTCAAATCAGTTTAGCCACGGTTTCAGCAGAGGGTATACACATGCTTTGGTAAGCACCACAGTGAATAAACATTCCAGGGAATTAAATTTAGCTCCAGATTAAGAAACTAAAGAAAGAAATAAATTAAATAAAGCAAATTATTTTAGGATTTTAAAGGACTTACCACTGGTAATCGCCCATGCACTTTGTACAAATTAACAAGCACAGTGATATCCCAGGGGCGTAAAGTGAGAGGGTGAACTGGCTTGACTGAACTTTCATTCTCTTTTTTATCATTTTCCACTCCAACAGCTGTCCAGCCAGAGCTTGAGGATGTTGACAGGGACAAAACAGGGCTTGAAATAACCTCCTCAAAATCAGTGTACATGTCATCTTCCCCGAAATAATTCTCCTAGGAAAAAGCATTAGGACATATAGAGGAAGCAAATGAAAAACACGTAGACAATGTATTGAAATACAAATCCAATCTTCTTCTGTGTGTTAGTCCTCCCTAAAATAAGTGGTATAGCAACAACCTACAGTTAAAGAAATGTATATACTTTAATTTTATGAAAACTGGATAGTTTAAATGAGCAAATTTAGGCCATGTGCTTTCAGAGGAAATGAAGGGGCTCAGTAGTTTTCACAGTATTGCTATTTTAGATGAATGTAAGACATGTATTATTATTGACATTTTTAAACAGATTTTGTTCTTTTAAAGACAGATAACAGAGTCAGAACACAAAACACATCCTGCAGGAAGTCACCCTCACCAAATCTTGTTTTCAAGCAAACTTAAAAGTCTTAAACATGCTTCTAAAATATTAGATCACAAACATTTCTCACTCGGGTCTAAAAGCCACCTCGTTTGTAAGCAAATCCTCCTCACTTATCTAAAACCAAAGTAACTTTGCCAAATTCTACTGGGAAACAGAAAATCTATCATCAATAAAAATTTTAAAAACCCCCAAACTTCTTCTATTTCACTTATTAAATGCTTCAGAATCAGATTTCTGAGAACTTGTCACATCCTTGCCCTTAAAAAAAAAAAGCTAAAGAAGAATTTTCTTACAGTATTTTTTTATAAGGCAGACCCAGCAGAGGGTGGTAAGAAATCTAGGAAGTCCTTAGCAAGAAACAGGGTGTGCAACACCAAAAAACTACTTCCCAAGATTACAAGGCTTAACAGTGAATGATGCATGTACAGGAATCTCTATCACATGTATTAGAAAAGATAACAAAAACAAACTGAAAACAACATTTCAACCACAAGTCAGGAGAACAAATAAAAAAAAACCTCCTAGAAATTTTTCCAGAGGTGCTCCCAGCACAGCTGGACAAAAAGATCAAAACAGAGCCACAAAAATTATAAAAAGAGCAATAAATGCACATTTTTAAAACAAGGTATTAATCTAAAATTTTCCTAGAGATTTAGAAGAGAAAAGCTAGATTTCATCTGATAAATCTGCACCTAAAAATCAAATCAGTATAGAATCAAGGAGATAATGTAGCACTGTTCACATCTACCTCCAGAGGCAAAGAGAACTGAAGACAGAACTACCTCATGAATTATCGGCTCCAAAAAAGGGGCTCAATAAACAATTCAAACATGGGGGCTCTTCCTCTGTATCAGGAGAAATCAAGCCTGCCAGGACGCAATACCAGCCTAATTTTAATCCTATTTATTTTATCAACAACATGAAAAAATAATGAGCTTATCTGCAAGTCCTATACCCTAAAAAACTGTTATTCATTGCTTACATGCAATGCTTATATAAATTCATGAAAATGACTGTTTTAGTGAGTCCTGATATTGATCCCCTGTCTCAAAAGATTCCTCATCTGACTCAAATAACAGCCTGCAAAAGCATTACCTTAGCCTTGATCTGCATAGGTTGAAACAGACCTCCAGAGAAAACAAACAGGCAATAACCCACCAGAAAAAAAACCCCAAACCACACAAAAAAACCCCAAACCAACAACCACAAAAATCAACCAAACCCCAAGTGTTTCACTGGTACTCAAACAGAACTGTTGTGTTCAACTGCCTCTGCTTTTGTCACCACAAGGGAGGGTGAGGGAGGTGGGAAGAAATTCAACTGTTTCTAGACACCCTAAAAAATCAGGAATGGGAGAGGACACAGCAAAAGCAACACGAACACATTGTAAAGAATAACAGATTTACATCAAGGAAAAGATGAATCATTCTTCTTCAATATTTATTGAAGCAGCTTTTCAAATTAAGCTTATTCTCCTGGCCTTCCCCACTCCCCTCCGTGATCCTAACTCCAGAAACTTCCCAGAATCTAATTAAAACAAAACCAAACAAATAACTGGGGCACTCTGCAGAACTTAAAATGCACTAAAAGTATGGGTTCTGCTATAACTTTGCATAAAAAAGGTTGTTTATATAAGCTCCAGTTATAATCATGATTTTATTTTTTATTTCCTACTGCAAAACTCCAAGAAGTGTCCAGAGCCCACACTATGCCTTGAAAGGAAAATTATGCTGATGTGGATCTACATATATATACATATATATATATGAATTCTTCTCATAAACCTGTGCCAGTTGAACTCACCCCTATCAATGAAGTCATTCCAAACTAGTACTTACAAAAAGCTTCCATCCAAATTCACGTGTTCTGCTGAATTCCCATTTTCCATTTCAAACTCAGCATTTCCCTTTCCTACACGTGGCCACTCAGAACTGTGTTCCCATGCCTACCTTTATGGACAGAAAGGCTTTGAGCAGGGGTCCATACAGGGTTATCTGGGAATCTGGGGAGAGTTCCAGTTCCACGTGGAGCTTATCCGGGGGCAGCTCGGAGGGGTCAAGGGGCAGGCGGGTGGAAGCTGTGGGAGATGAAATCACACTGTCGATTGGTTTCTGCGACGGCCTGAGCACAGACAACATTGTTTCTTCCATTTCTGACACTTTGGAGCAAAACAAAGCAGAGAACACATTTTGATCACAAGTCAGGCTCCTGCTGGACAAAGTTCGGTGGGTATAAATGTGTATTAAAGATATAACTTGTATCATATAATTATGTGAACGTGCCTATGCTACAGAACTGGTTCCTCATCTCTAGTAACTATGGGAAGACAAGAAAATATAGAATATTTTAGTCCATGTTGATTATGCAAGAGAAAAACAATCCCTTGAGTTCTGAAAGAATATTCCATTTATTTATCTTGCTTTTGAAGTTAAACAGAGACATGCTTTCATTTCAGCAGCGCAGAAGATTTCCCACAACCCACAGATACTGCAGAGTAAACAAAAGGGAATAAACATGAAAAGTGCAAAAGTTGTACTAAAAAACTGACTGGAAAAAAAAGAAAACCAGATGTTGGTACTGCAATGAACACATTCTATGAGCAGCACAGATTAGAAGTAAACTGGACTGTGCTGGATTATTCAGTGAAGGAAGCTACAAAATCACCTGTGTACACAATCAAGTTTCAAGAGCAGGTTTCAATTGCTACAATTATGAGTAAATGTTTTCAGAATGTGAAGAATGTACGTTTGACACGAGCTGGCAGTCTCACAAGAGCACTGAACGAACATCTGCAAAATCAATCTTACCTTTTCTGCTTCGTCCTCTGAAATTTGAGTTCTTTTAGATGTGAATTGTTGGAACTCAAAACCTAAAAACGCCCTCCAGCATGTCTTCTAACACCTGCTGATTGAGGCCCTTTCAAATTAGTCCTCATTATTCTTCTAATACCTCTCCTTCATCAGTTCTGCTTCTACCATCTCAACTTGAAAGAGTTTTATGTCACCCCATCACTTCCTGCATATCTTCCTCTGCATTTAAATTAACTTACCTGTATCTCTGTTTAATGTTTTATAACTTTTTTGCAAGTACATGCTTAGAGGATATTTGTTATTTAGAAATATTTAGACACTTTAATTAAAAGAAATTCTTAGATATTAGTGTTAGACTGACCAGTTTAACACTCATATCTGGTGGACATGGTTCTTCACTTCAACAGTGCTACAATGAAATCTGAGTTTCATATCCATAAGTGGAAGACAATGTGATTATATCTCATATATAATGTGTTTAAACGCTTAAATCTTAAGACAACATCACAATATCTGAAGGAAAAAAAAAAAGCTTAGAAAAGCTAAGGAACGTAATACTGCCAAAAATATAGTAGTTCCTATTTATTATACCAATATTTAATATACCAAGTGGTATTTTATCATCTTGTGCAACAACCCATTTAAGAGATCCACTTTGTTAAGGACAAGGAGAAGGGAACTGCAGACAGTATCCTCTTTTTTCCACAAGAAACGGGGACAGAGTCTGAAATTTGGCAGCATGAAATGTTATCAGTTTTTAAATCAAACCTGGTGCATTCTAAAGATCAGCACAGTCCCACGAGACATAGAACAGCAGTTCAGTTCCAAATTTATTCCTGCAAATGTGATCCAAACTCACAGCAGCTTCCAGAACAAAACATGTTAACAAGGAAAAGGTAGTGACACTTACAGGATTGTTTTAGCTGCTCATCTGCCTTCTGAGGATAAATTGGGTGCCATGAGTAGTCGATTGTAAACACAACACTCGGGACCGTCCAGCATTCAACCCATCCAGCCCTTTCAAAAAGAGACATCACACTTTTATCTGAAGCACAACACTTCCCTTAAATATGTTTCAGGAACTTATAAAATTGCTTTAATCACAAACAAAAGAAGGAAATACGAAGAGCAAATATAAATATAAATGCAAATCCAAACTCACTCTTCTTGAGTAATGTTCCTCCATTTGGGTTTGCCTGTTTTCTGACCGCTTTGACATTCTGAGGACATACAAGACTCGGGATTCATTTTATTTGGCTGACAGTCTTTCACCAGCATAAAGAGGGAGTATTTACTAGGATGACAGTCTGGTAGGTACAAATGAAGATCAACATCTTCTCCCTGAAATCAAACATTAGGAACAGAAAAGTTAATTTACATTCACCCTATGAACAGTGCTCAGGCTATTTGCATATGTATGTGTCATCATCTTCAGTTTACAGGCAAAGTTAGACAAGAAATCTTTGTTTTCCCACCATTTCCTACTACAAACCCAAGAGCTCTATAGTTCTGAACACTTACAAGTCCAGGAATTTGCACAGAAAAACACACTAAACAATCTGTAAAACACAGGGGCACAGCTTTCAGTGATTCCTGTTCTTCTGTTGTTCAAACCAAACTGCTAAAGTTATGCAGCTGGCCCAAGGTTACCCTACATCTCAACTAAATCACACTTGAAAAAGAAAAAAAACATAAAACAATGTTTTCTTTGCTATGAAATTATATAAAATTATCAACATCCCCATCAACTAGTTTTTTATTTTTAGTAGCAGCAGATAGCTTCTATTTTACGGAAGACAAGAAGTACAGTCTTTCAAAGAATTATCTGTGTCTGTTAAAAACACTTTTTCATCATTATCTGTTCTACAAAACCTCTTAAAAATCTGGAACGTGGCTCTGCAAAATGGTTTGGGGGGTACCTGCTCCAGTATTTGATTCTACCACTGAACACACATTAGATTTTCACATTTCCTAACTAAAAGGGAGCAGAATTTCAAGTGATAAAATACACACACTGACACACGGTCTAGTATATGTAATAAATATACATATTAAATGTGTGTATATATGTATGTGTGAAGCATATACTTGTATATATTTTATGAAACATTTTTAGTTTATATATATATATATAAATTAAAACAGTCTAGGATTAAATGCTTCATACAAGCAAACTGAAACCATTTACCTCTGTGTTACTTAAAGAAAAATTCTATCAACTTAAATGAAGTGAAACAGAGCATTTTTCTTTCAGGAAAGAGATAATTGAAAATTTCCTGATTCAGGAAGCTATCTCATTTTTAGAAGACAAAAGAACTTACCCTTAAAGAGAATCTAGTATTGCATGTGGTTGGAACAAAATCAGTGAAAGGCAGACTAAAAACAATGTTCAGTGTTTCTCCACAAGCTGCCAGATAAACTGTGAAAGAGGAAAAACAGACAAACAAACAAAAAAAAAATCTGTCAAAATTACTCCCTATTTTGTTCTTAGACAAATTATGAAACACACAGGTAAAAATAATGAAAAGATATTAAAGAACTCAGAGGAAATTGCCATTTTAACCACAGTGTTTTAACAGTAACAAATTACTGCAATAAATTATTCTCAAAGTATTTACTCCCTACAGCTTTTCCTTACTAGAAAGACACTGTAGTTAGCACAGTGAAATTGCAAGCAAACAATAAAAACATCTGTAGTATCTCATGCTTTTCTTTATTGCTTCACACACCAGTTTTTGGACAAGAAAACACACACTGAAAGTTCCTCAGGTTTCTGATGAAGTGTTGAGCTCATTTTTAACAAGAACACAATGTAATGATTTTTAATCCACCATCTTCTATGTTGAAATTATAAGATTTGAGCACAGTGTAAACCACTGAAATGCAGAAATATTTGAATTCTATTACTCCCTCTCTCTCTATATATATAAAAATATACACTCTGTATATTCGGTACATAATTTTGTAGTATGTACTTCTTCCAAATAAAAAAAAATTATCTCACCATTCTCTTGTTGTTTGGTGGAACAGTCAATCCAATTGTGTTGATTTGCTGCCCAAATCATTTCAAATTGATGAAACATGACTTTGAAGTTCCACATATATGGAACAAAGGAAAAGATATCAGGTGCACTATCACTGGACCAGTCCTGGATCAAATCTAAACCCAAAGTAATAAAAGGCCAGTTAGTAGCAATCAAGAGAAAGATTTCTTCTTTTAAGATTTTAGTGTTGTAGAAGTTCATGATTTCTCTGAACACATCAGCAGACAACATTAAACAAATCAATAACTGTGATAAGAGTTCTGATAAGAAATAAATTTAGGATCACTTACCATAACTGCAGATCAGATTTAGTTTATATATTATAAAATTAAATTATGTGTATCTCTAAAGAAAAGTAAGAATATCATGTACTTAGACACACAGAAGCAGCAGGAACTTTGTCCTCAGAAACCATTTGTTGCCCTAAATATGCGAAATCAGACAACCTGACCTTGCACAACTTGGCAAAATATGAAAAGAAATTCCACAGAAAGAATATTTAATTTGATATGTAATTTATTTAGTAAAGAGGTTACCTGTAAAGAAGCTCTTCTGAGCAAAGATGAAATGGTAGGTTGCTTTATAAACCTCAAGCTCACATTGCCATGTCTGGGGCATGTTCCATATCCGGGGATAGCTGGCATTAATATGGAACTGTGAACAAGATATTAAAGCACCAGAGTTACCTCAAAAGATGACAATGCTTGACCCTGTAGCCCAGCAGTTTTCACATATGTACCCTGCTGAATAATTAAAACTGTTCTCCTGCTGGGATGAACAGAAGGCCTCTCCAGTTCCTTAATAATTTAATCTCTCTTTCTGTGTTTGAAGGTCAAGTGTTAGTATATTAATTTATTTGGAAAGGTATATTATGAACCTGCTGTAGTACATGTACCAAGCAATTTATAAACAGAAGTTTTCATCAAAAGCATCCCTTTTCACAATACACCAAAGAAAATCCCTTACAATACAGTATTTTTCAACCATTGATACGGCTCTCAAATTCAAACATTAAAAAACATGACTCTAATAAGGTCATTTAAAAAACAGTAAGAAGGGTAATCTACAGAATGACAGTATTGTACAAGTGAAATATTAGGCAAAAAAAAGAATAAGGCATCATTAGACCTGTCTCAAGCAGTTCAGGCACATGTAAGTACTTTTAAAGTACTTATGTGCACACACATTCTATAGCAGAGCTAGTGAGTGTAATCATTTATTAAGGCAAAGCCTGTATGAACATGTGGCTACACAGTAAGTGAGGCAAGATCTGTAAATAAAAAACACTAACTCATATATAAATTAGGAAGTCACTGACAGATACACACAGGCACAGTTATGTTGTGTATATATAAATTCTTATATATTAGTCTTGCAAAATACATTCAAAAGGCATTTTTCTCTATTGTTTAAGAACCTAAAGACTGCTCCATAGAAAAATAAATATATTTTTTATTAAAAATCCTCTAGAGACTGAAGTTTATTCATGCAAACTTACAGCCAACATTTCTGCTTCCAGGAGAGTCCTGTACTGCATACTGCTGGTGGCATCAACGTGCAGAAGCTGCCCTTTAATTGTGGGTGAATAGCCTGGGAAACAAGTTATCAAAGAATCATTCAGACACAAGAGAGTTACACCAATATTTAAACATTTTTCACCAGTGATTTCAGCAGTACACTAACAAACAAGGAGTATCCTGATGGATACACACCTTAATATCTTGCAGTGAACTATGCAAGGCAGTATTTTTGTACATTTGCATAAGAATATACATCTCAAAGTCACTACAAGACATCCACACACATAGGAATTCAGATAACTGCTCAGGAAAAAAGATCAGGAAAAAAAATCAGGCTTAGCCTTAACTCACCATTTTCACCTACTGTCATGGGAATATTTATTTCCAAATATGATCCTGCACCCACATTTACATGTACAGCATTAGTTTCCTGCATTTCAAGAAAGGAAAACAGTTTGAACATTATTTCTAGGTTTGCTGCATCATCAACCAGTGTACTTTACGCCTCTGGCTGTCATTACCCACACCTGGATTATTAATAAGATGATTCAAGTCTTTCCTGCCTTCAGAAAAATTCCTCATGAACTACCTATGTGCACTGATACCAAATAACATCATTTTTAGGCTTAACAAATGCTGAGGTCCACTAATAGAAACAGCATAAGGTACTCTGATCCAAGGCCTGGGAGGGCAGATGAATATACATTTCTAACACTACATTTCTAACCCTTTCAGTCCCCCCAAAAAGAACAAAACAGGTGTACAAGGACCTTATGCTATATCCCATTTATAAGAGAAGCAGCAGGGGAAAGAAAAATCCAAATGCCTACACATACATGTTTTATCTCCCTCAATATCATCTCTCCAGTACTATTAGATATAAATTCAATATCAGAAGTTTTTATCCTTTCGTCATGGTAGCTTCTTAAGATTGCACAAGACATGTCCAGATCATGAATTCCCAAGACTTGAAGGCTCAAAAGGAACTTTAAATAAGCCAAAAAATTAATGCCTCTCAGAAAATATTTCTCTTTGAATGGTTTATTCATCATTATGGAAGACTAAGGCAAAAATCACCCAGCTTTTAAAACCTGCAATAAACACCTGAGACAAGTAAAACTGTGCACAGCCAAAAAGCAGAGTGGAACCACAGAAGACAAGTTAATTTCTTGGTAAGGTTTCATCATTTACCCTGTTTTTGGTAAAAAGCAAGTCAATGGTGGCATCTGCAATAATATTCATCCGCAGTTCAAAAGCAAGGATCTGTCTTGGCTTCCCAGGTTGAGCAATTTCTGAGACTTTCATAACTTGGTAGTCTGGGGGGAAGAAAAACTTCCACAAGCAATCCCTAGTGGGGAAGGAGAAAAGAAAAAAAAAGTTGTCTTTTATTCATGGAAGAAAATACATGTAAATTTATGCATCTATTTGGTTAATTTAATTATTTTCCTTTTAGCTGAATTTTTAGAGAACCAATGGGTGTGATAAGAAAATGTTTAAAATCTTTATCATGGGAGCCTTCCAATTCATGACTGAAATCTCAAAAAGTTTCAATGACAAGAAGTTACTTTTGGATAAAAGCCATAAATGGATAAGAACAGAAATATTTTAATTCAGCAGGCAAACAAGCTGTGTTTTTCTTTCTATTTCTAATCCTTGGTTTACAAATCTGCTACAAAAACATAGTAGGAAGTAATCTTTTTATGCTTTGGTTTGTGCCTAAATAATTGATGCAATGCCCAGAAATAAACAAAATACAAAACCTTAGGACCTCAGAACGAAAATCACATTTCTATAGATTTACAGGTGAACATGCAACTACATGACAGGAAAGGCACAGCAATGAAGCATAGACAGCAGAGCTTACACAGGTCTCAAGAGGTTGGAAATAAGCCTTTAGAGAGGGGTAATAGTTTCCTGCACCAAGCACCTGACCATTTAGCACCTTAATAATTTCCAAAATTCCATGTGCTATCCGATGAAAAAATTCCCAGCATGGATCTATGAACTCTACATGCCCTGCACAGACACCAAATTGCCTTCTGTTAAGCCAGGTAAGATTATAAAAAGCCTACCATTATAGGGCAGGCTTTCTTTAAAGTATCCTTAACGATTCACTGCCCTCATGTTTTTAGTAAAAAAATTCTAGAAACTGACATTTTCTCTTAAATCCTCTAGGATTATTTATATATATATATATATGTATATATATAAAATGACTGCTCTTTGGTCTGCCATCCTCACACTCCTAAGGGACAGTTAATCATAATAATTTCACAGGAGAATTAGTGAAGGCCAAGGAGAAGTATCAGCCTGTAATTAATAGGGGAAAAGAGGGAAAGCACGGATGATGTCACTTGTACTTAATAGTCCTTTTACTCTCTCAACAGTCCTATTGTCCTCACCACAAATACTCATGTGCATAAGAAGAGTAGTAGAGCTCTGGCCTAATATTTTGTCACTAAAATAACTAGATAATAAAGATTTTGCAGATCACATCAAGGAATTGATTATCCTAAGCAGGGATGAATTATTCCCCCCTCGTTATTTTCTACTTCTCTACAATTTCCTCACCAATATGTAGTGTATTCTCACCCATGAGCTAAGAGGAAGCTTGATAAATCTAAAGATGACCAATTAAAAAGTTAAACCCTTAATATGTAAAACTTGATAAATAATAAAACTACTTTGCTCACAAAAAAGGGGACCATAATTTATTAATTTAATAATAAAAATTCACAGAGTGATCCTGACTTAGGAAGGCCAACAAGATATACAGCAAGGAATTTCCTAATCTTAAACCACTGGGGCAGGACTCCTCTTTTAGACTGTCTGGACTACCCACACAAATTAGAAGTCTGAGTAATCCCACGATGGAAATCAATGTTTTCTCAATAATACGAGATATCAAAGATGAAAAGTAAAGCTGTAAATCATGGCAATACCTCTGTCTATCAGCCCAAGGACCATAGTTGAAGTCTGTTCCTTTTCCACACACAATGTCCAAACCCCAACAGGGTGGCAGATCCTGTAGTTTGCTGTCTTCATTGCTGGCTTCTCCATCATTACTTTCCTCTGTCTCCTCTGGTACAAGACCTATATCACATAATATAATAAACAGATTATTAAAGGAAGCTCCTTCAAATTAGCATGAAAAACGTTTGCTAAGCACAAGACAATTAAAGTGTCCTGATGTCAGTTTTGAGATCACTACAGTATGTAAATATCAAGACATAATTCAAGGCAGACTCCCAGTGGAAAGCCAAGAAATACGACCAAAAATCCTTGGGATTTTCTTAAACACTGTTCACCAGTGTCAGTGATACACACAGCAGTTTTTAAGGATGCTTTTTACCAATGCAGGCTTTCATATATCCACATTTAGTTCCAAAATCCTACTTACAAACCAAGAGGAAGACTTAACTACAGTAGACCCAGAGTTAATTATAAAAATTCAAGAAGTCATTCAAAGAAGAAATTGTCCAGCAAGTCCAGCAGCCTTCAAAAATCCCTTAAAATGTCAAGTTTGTATTTAACAGAAGGTACCTGGTTCATCCATATAGTAATAGATGTCAACATCATTGGACTGCATCACAACAAAACCTTCACCCATCAGCCTTGGTGGTCTGTAATGAGAAAGTGCAAAGACACAGTTTAAAAATCCCTGTGCTCAAATTAATCTTTACGAATTCAAGTAATTTTAAATGTAACATATTAAGCATAATGGATTTGCATAATGATTTGCCAAAAAAAATACTTGTTCATTATGTTGCTATTATTATTATTATAATTATTACATCAAATAACTTAGAGTTTAGTTATTTTAAGCATGAGGATACCATGTTCCTCTCCACAAAGACGTTTCTCAGATATTATAAACCACAAGTAACTACCAAAGTTTTACTTTCATTGTTTCTTTCTGTCAAGAGTTCCTTTCTCCTTGTCCTATATTGTTCTTTCATCTGCTAATTGTTTTCTTACTAAAATAGCACTCTAAACCAAAGGGACAAGACATTCAGTAATTAGACCATTAGTTAATAAAAAAAAAAGAAAAAAAGCTGTTCTGCCTCAATAACACTTCCCTCAATATAAAAGGAAGTGATGAAACTAACAGATAAAACACTTCTCCTAACACTATTATATTAATATATTACAATCCCTTTCTTGTAGTGTTACATGTTAATTTACATATAATTATATTCTATAGTAGTAATACTATTATAATGTGAAAATTCTGGTTTTACTGCAAAACATGTTTTTGCAGCTTTTCAGTCACTTTCATAAGTTGCCACTTCTTAACAAAAACAAAGCCAATTATTCCAATGACAGAAACACACGGTGTGAGACCTGTTAGAAGCCCATTGCCGATTACACCACAGCTCATTTCAACAGCAGGACAGCTTGGAAAACATGGAAGGCAGCAGATGCAGAGACCATGCACTGCCAGAAGTTCTTCAAAAGCAACAGAGCAGGAACCTTGAAATCAATTTTACTTTGAGGGCAAAAACAGCAGTGAAAGACTAAATACTTTAATAGCAATTAGATGGACAATAATGAGATTATCATCATCATTTTCAAGTAGTTCCTAATATCTATCCTGAACTTCCACTTCAAGCCTGCTGGCTTAGTTGCTGCTCTCCAAACTTGCTCTGCTTTGACCTGCTTTCCCAAGCACAGTTTCTTTTTTTTTCTTGGATTTTGGAGGATTTATTTGCGATTAAAGGGCACCGGAGATGTTGAGGTGGGCACTTGTAATATAATGTGACAGTTTTCAAGGCGAGGTTTTGATGTTTGTATTGATTAGTCAGTCTCTTACAAATTTCACCAAGTCACTCAGCTGTTTGTCATACCTGCATTGCCTGCAGGAATTTCCGAAATTTAAAACACCCAGCTTAAATTTTAAGCCAAAGAGGCATAAGAGGACAGGCTCTAAAGAGTCAAACATTCTCCATTTCCAGTGAACTGGGTAATTTGTTGAATCTGCCCAGTAAATTAAAGCACATTTTGTGCATCCTTCAGCCATCAGGAGCTGCAGGGATGGTAAGAGCATAAAAAGAAAATACTTAGAGGAAGCAGGAGAAAAAGCTAATAGTTTTGAGTATCTTAATCCTATTTTGTTTTAATCTTGTTTGTTTTCAATATTAGTTGGAGAAATTTCCTTTGTCGTCATGTAGGAAGAGCAAGATTCTGTGCACATCCACAAAATGCCCTTTGGAAAATACATAAAGGCATATTATAGACAGCAGTATTTGGATGATAAAAAGCCAATTAAGGTACAGTCAAATGATGTACAGTTTATTTTATTACTTCATGCAAGCCCTCTTGCTTGTGTTTGACTGACTTCAGCATGTTAAAGCTGCATAACCCCACTTATACAGAATACACAGAGGTAAAAGGATCAGCCATCTGCCTTCAACAGATAACATGATTTCCACTCCACCAAGTATTATGCAGTTTTTGCCCCTTTTTTAAAAAATATTTTCCAAGCCATATGTGAATCAGCTTTACAGAAGTCAAGACCTTAAACCTTGCCTTTAACCCACAACTAGAAAATTTAATGCTGGCAAAGCCTGTGAACAGCTGTAGTATCTGAAAGAAGGAAAATACAAGTTGAATGCAGGATGCCACATCCCTGGAAACATCCAAGGCCAGGCTGGAGGGGGCTCTGAGCAACCTGATCCAGTTGAAAATGTCCCTACTCATTGCAGAGCACTTGAACTAGATGACCAGTAAAGGTCATTGATCATTTCCAGCCCCAGTATTACATGATTCTGTGTTTAACCATAGAGCAGAACACACCCCCCCAAATAAACACCTACATAGGGACAGAAAAACAGTACTTTTCTCCGTACATAAAATTGTATGATCAAAGATCCAAAATTTAAAGCCTTCAGAGTGGTAAAAATGCCAACTGTCTAAACACACTAAATAAAATACAGAAACCAAAAGATAACCAACATTCTCTTCTTCAGATTTACTGAAATAAATAAAAAAAATAACATGGATATAAAAATACCCCAAACTTACTCATCATTTTGCAGACCAACATATCTTGGACTTGGAACCAGCATGACTCTAACATTTTCCAGTTTTCCTTTCACAATGTGCATAAACTGATCAAGGTGGCTCGAAGGTGGTTTCGTGGTGTATGTCAGAAAGGCATCATCAAAGTTAATGCAAAGTGTTTGTGGCTGATAATGATTCCCAAATGCCAAGCGACCCTAAAGCAAAAAGCAAACCCAATTTCTCATTATGCACTTCTCTTTTATATATATATGTGTACCTACTTACCTAGAATATTGAAGTTTAATCAGCTATATGCAAATAAAGACCATGGACAAAAATCCTTACCATAATCTGTGCATATCTAAAAGTACCACCTGGTACATTAAACTCTCAATATTCTCTCCAAATATCCCTTTTAAAACATACAGGAAAAAAAGGAGAAGAAAAAAACAACTCCAAACACCTCCCAAAAAATCAACACCCCACACTTTATACAACATTCATTACCTAACTTAATTACTTGGTGATATTCTTGAAATCCTTACAAGTCTGAGACACCAGACACCAGTATTTCCCAAAATACTGAGAACATAACCATGTTTCCACCAGCACCAGCAGGATTTGTGACTCTGTCAGGGGAGTGCTGGTGGTGTAATTTTAAAACTTTATTAAAGCATGAAGGAGAACAAAAACCTCAAGCAGAATGGCTAAGAAAAATGAATGCCAAACTTAATTTTTAAGGATCTTGTGGCTTACCGTGCTCACATTGACTTTAATGACAGGAATAAGTGATCTCCATGAAGAAGAAGGGTCTTGAGATTCTGTTTTTACTTTAACACTAAAGAAAAAAAAAAGGGGGGGGGGATATTATTTTGTCTTTTCTTCAGAAGAACTAACCAAATCATTCTTCCAAGGATCTTCAGTGCACAGATCTTGGGGAACACTCCTTCCCTAGCAGATTACTTGCCAACTCCTCCCAAGCCTGGAAGAACAGCAGGAAGCACACAGAGCTACACCCTGGGTGCTGACACAGGTAGAAAACAAGCTGCCATGTTTAACTCGGAGCAACAGTTAAATAAATCTTCCTCAGGGGAACTTGCTCTGTTCTAAATACCCCTACTGAGGCTCAGGATTTTTCATTTCCCAAGACATTTCCCTCCTCCTCCTGTGTCTGTCAGCTTAAGATGGAAACACAAAGGGACTGGCTCAGAGGCACAGTCCTTACTCAAACTCAGGACTGCCACAGCATCCTGCAGCTGCCCACTGTGTAATTTAGTAACTGGCCAGCAGCAGTGGAAGGACCCAAGTCTCATTAGATCTTCTCTGCTCCTGACAATAAATCAGTCTGGTGTGATTCTGGCTCAGAGAGAGAATTATTATTGAACATCTGACTCTACTACAGGTACATGGAAAAACTCCTTATATACCCACAAAATGTTTTCTGCAGTACCCTATAAATAGGAATTAACAGAAGAAAGTTTGTGTAGCTACCCACAATACCACAGAGATCCTCACATTTTGCCCATTCAATGTCTTGAGCAGCTGTTACTTTTACTGAGCAAAACCATCTTTATTCTGCCAGCACAACCCTCTTCGACTCACTGTATTCTTTCCACACTGTATTTCAAACAGACTTCTCAACCTGTCTCTGATCATTAAACAAGAGTGTTTGGTTTGTTTGGTTGTGGTTTTTAATTATTATGGTAGGAAGTCTGAGGAAAGGGAAGAGATTTAGACTGTCAGGCTTGTCAGTGCAATTTCTCTCCGCTGTGCTTCGATCATTTGGCCTCCAGAGCACAAGTTAAACAAAACATTACCCAATCAGTTCAGGCCTTTGCAGAACAAAGCATCAACAGAACAGCAAAATGAATAATAATTTACCTTTCAAGATTAGTATGTGTTCTCTGCCTCCCATTTACTTGTGCTCTTTCATCATCTTTTTTTGCTGGAATTATTGTGGGATCCAAGCCAAACAGTTCCTGAAGTTGTCCATAAAGCTCAGAACGGTTGTACACGTGAAATTCAAAGTCATTCACCATAATATACAGTCGTGTTTCTGCCTTTGGATCTAAATAAATAGCAGGAAAAGAGTTTCTCATTCTTTTTCAACATTCCGTTGGAAAATTTACAGTTATGCACTCATACATGCACATTTTGCAAAAACAATCCACACAGTATGGAACAAGCTGCTGAAGTAATACTTAAAAGCAGTAAAAAACTTCACAAAATAATTACACTATCCCAAGCAAATCAGAAAAACTTGGGAAATAAGACAGTTGCATACAAAATATAAAACCTGAAAGGCATTTCACTCTTAGGTCACAATTCAAAATAAATCCAGGCAAGAACTGCACAAAACGGTAAACAAAGTCTATGAAAACAAACAAACAAAAATCCCTTTTGATGCACAGCACAGAAGCCTCAGTGCAAACTTCTTTTAAGCACAGATATCAGTACTTGAGATCAATTCCATCTAAAAGACCCATGTGGCTTTCTAGCCAAGCTCTCTGGTACAGAATGCCTGAACTGGGAAAAAGCTTTCTTTTCCAGAGAAACAGGAAATATTCATAGTCAGACTTAACAAGATCATACTCATTTGGCACAATCAGTCCACATTTTCACAAATTTAAAATTCTAACTGTAATATCAGCTTGACTCTCTGATACTTAAAATCTAGTTTAACATCTGCTGATCATATACAGAGTTGGTTGGGACATACTTTGACATACTTTCGCCTCAGATAGTATGACCTAATTATGGAGTTAACGTGAGGGAAAAGCTCGCACCATTTCCCCCTAATTACCCAGTTGAAAGAATGCCCATTACACATTCACTCCAGAGACCTGAGCTGCTCTAAAAACCTCATCTGGTCTTTCTAAGTCAAACAGACTTTAGGAAACTGAAGCATCAGTGGTTATTACAGCAATCTGTAACTCAGGGGGTACAAACTGAAGGCAACACTTCCCAAAGACAATATAAATTAAGAAGTCAGAGCAAACACTGTTGTGATCGCGGTCAAGAGAAGAAATGCAGCTGCCCAAGAGTGAAAGTTTAGAGACACCTGCTCAATTAAATGCACCCTCTCAGCTAACAAACTCATTTGTCCCCCAAAATGACACATCTATACAACACTGTCCCAACAACAGCAACCCACCTTTGACCCCTCACACCCAAAGTACCAGAAATTTCATTATATCATTATATTAAAAAAAAAGTAGATGTATAATAAATCTCCAGAAAGCACTGACATCACGGTTTTCTCAAACAGGAGACAGAGAAAAGTTAATGAGCCAGTTTCAGTTCCTTCCTGTTTTCATCAGAGCACCATCAAATCCGTTTGTTCCCAATATTAACTTGCATCAATATAATGCAGGCAAAGAATGACATGGACAAGGATTGGGATACAAAGCTGCTCACCAGGGAGATCTAACTATCATCAAGAACACAAATAAATGTGATTTTTCAATTCCTGGAGACAAGCATTCATTAACTAAATTAAATCATATGTAGTAATCCATTTCTTTAAAGGGGATTTAAAGAGACAAATTTTCTCCTAATAACAAAAACAAGATTTGACCTCCACGCATCTATTTGGTTGCCTAAAACACTTTTGGAAAAGAAAAAGAGAAAGAAGGCAAGGAAAAAGAGACAAGCAAATCTAAATGTCGTATTACTTAATGATTCAAAGAAGCATATATGTAGGTTATGTACAAGGAACTACCAGACTGATAGCAAAATACTGAAGTTTTATCAACAGTTGTTAGAATCCAGGTGACTAATGTAACTAGGGGTTTGAAATCTGCCTCCTACAGAGCTTAATCAAGATGAATTACTTATTATTTATTCAAATGTTTGTATCACGCCCACCCAAACAACTCAACATAAACATAGCCACTAAATCAAACCTGATGGGAACACGACAGAAGCCACTCCTGACAATAAAAAATAGAGCAACTGCTTCTCAAAAAACAGTATTTCCTCTTCAAAGCATGAACTACACTCAAGGGTCTTAGAGCGTGAAAATTGACAACGTGCTGTGGCACCTAGGCCAAGACATCTGGGTGTGCCCTACTCACAACATGATCCTGCAGCTTTTGTCCCTAAGCCTCTTTCATTTCTCAGGTATGCACAAAACCTACTCTCCAGTCCCAGTGTGATTTAACTGAACACTGAAGAGTATTTTAATCACATTACTTTGTTGTCAGACCTGTACACCTCTGCCTTCCTTGGTTACTTAGACGTGGTCTTGAATACCAGCAAGAAACCTTGAAGCCTTGCAATATTGCCAAGCAAAAATAACAGCATAGAAGACAGACACAACTATCTTTACTGCATTAAATTCAATTCATTTCTTTATTCTGGGAGCCCCTAGAGGAATCTGTTTTAACTAGCAGGTGAAGGCAATTCTACGAAAACCTGTTGGACAATAACCTGTGGTTGGAAAAATCTAATTAACTCTATGACTAGGTTCCATTTCTTGAGTTATTTTTCTTACGGTACAAAGCACTTGAATTGTGCCCCTGTCACCTCAGAGGGTTGGTAGTGCCTCAATAAACAGGAGTGAGCAGCTCTTCCTATTTCCTATCACTATAAGAGTGGTGTCTCACATTCCCCTGCCTAATTGCAGCACTGCTGCCACTGCTGAGTTGGTACTGACACAGCAACAGCTGTATAAGCTTGCTGACAAGTCTAAGAGGCTTCACACCATCAGAAGCCACTTCCAAAGGCAAGATAGCACCAAAAAAAAGCCCTCCAAAGTTCAATGACCCTCTCAACTAATGTCCTCAGCTGTAGATTGCTGCCATTTCTGGACCTCCTTGAATTAGCAATGGAGCTGTGATGGCTTCAGAAGTCAAGAGAGGCAGGACCTGAGACTCATTCAACAAGATTCTAATCCTATAAATGATTAAGTACACATCTCTAGGCTACTTATGCTTTCTCACAGTGTTTTCTGCAGATACACTTAATCTCTTGCATCTGGTGTTAATCATCCTTCTTCAGCCAGAGATAAGGAAGAAAAATAAATCAATTTTTCACACTTCCCCAATTCTACACCCACAGATGTCACCAAGACACGGGTTTATCAAATACTAAAGAATACTTTTGCTGAAATACTGAAAGCACAACATTAAAACTGAGAAATTAAAATCACTTCCAGAACATAAGATGTCTCTATTCATCATAGTTATAAACTTCAATACAGAGGCAATTATGCTTGGACTACAGCTAATGAAGGCTACAATTAAGATTAATGGTTTGTCTTGAGAAGGGTTCCTGTCCCTGATAATGAATCCTGTATTTATTTCACTGTGGTGTTCTAGTCTGCAACCAGTTAAAAGAACCTTCTGATGATTCAATGTACTTTAATATGTACTTTAGGTACACATTAACAAATCAATTACACATTTGTGATTGAGTAAAGAGAGCATTTTTCTGGTGGCTACCTGTAAATTTAAACCTTGAAACCTTTTTGGGAAACCTACCGTGCTGTTTCTGCTTAGGGTTGTACATCTTCCACCAGCGAAATATGATAAAGCCATCCTGAATCCTAAATCAAATCAATGAGAAAAAACAGAAGTTAAGAGAGCAATAATCCAACATCTTCTGTGCAGCTGCATATGTTACCTTATGCAGAGAACAGTTAATATTAAGCAATATTAACTGTAAAAGCAATATTAAAGCATGAAGAGTTACAGCATAAAGCATACAGTGTAGTATTATACAGCTACTGCATTAGCTGAAACTTGTATAAAACTCCATTTCCAAATTTGACAGTAAGAATCAAAACTACAAGCTATTTGCTAGTGTGCAGTTCACGAAACAAATCATTCTGAATTCCAGTAAATAAATGCAAACTACTTGGCCAAGATGAATCTTCCAGACTGATGAGCAGGAGCACGGGGGAGTCAAAGACATTAATGAAAAAACCGTTCTCTTTCATACTCCTAAGTGTTTTCTTTTGCAAATATTAAACACAACTACAATCTTATCCAGTACTCACTTCCAAATGATAATGCTGAAGCAGCAGATGAGTAACAAGTATCCAAGAATGTTAAACACTATAATCAAACGAGGCAGTTTAACATTTATAAATATACTGCTCATTTGTAAGGCTGTATTTTGATACGTGTTATATATACATATACATTTACTGTATTTAAAATTGCTATTTGGAAGAGGGACTGCCTTGGAAATCTGTACCTGATGGACATGTCTTCTGTGATGAAATAGATTTCACGCACCATGACTTTTCCAGAGAGCACAGAGAACGAAAAGGAACCTAACGTGGAAAAAAGTTTATCAGACATTAGCCTGAAGCTGTTGATGCTTTATATTCTGAACAAGAAGTTAGTATTCAATATATGAAATGGTTTAACTGGGTATTTTGAGTTTTCCCTCCGAAGGGAAGTCAGAAATTCAGAACAAAAAGTACACAACTAAAAGATGGTGGGTTTGGCACTACCCGAGAACACAACCAGCCCCCTGAGACACATTAGTCACCCACAAACATTCAGGTGCCTTGCAGAGCTTGTGAAAGGAGTTAGAAAAGCTCTTTTCAACATTTATAGTTTCAAGCCATTGTTTGCAAGACTGTAATTGGAGAAATAAAGATTCCTGAGAGACTAAGGTTTTAAATTTTAAATGGCTACAAGGATTTCTGTCCAATTACTATGAGAAATTGTGTTTACAGCAGGAAGGATTAATAAGCATGAAAAGACCAGCAGGTAATGCAATAACCCATTTTTTTCCTAAGGCTTTTCACCTCACCCACAGAAAATTAAGTAAACCATGATTTAAAAAAAAAAAAAATTAAAAAACAGTAATAGACTGAAACCAAGCTGTAAATTATGGGATTTAATTAATGTTATGTTCTACTTACTGATCAAGTTTATAAAGAATACCATATCTTTGGCCAGCTATATCAGCTGTCTTTACTTAATGGCAGTTTCACAGAGAAATTTTAATAAAAGCCTATAGATCAAGTGCAGCAGCCAATAAGTGTTTCATCTGTATTGCTCTTCAAAAAGCTGGATTTGAGGATGGTTTGGAATACGGCTCTTAGATTCCTGAGTATACAAGCAAATGAATTGCAGGGGTGTCTTTGGCAGGCAAGTGTGGGTGGGATTTTTTGGTTTTAAGTTTTCACTACATTTATGATCAATCCTTGCAGACAAAGTTCAGAACTAAAGTCACTGCTGTTCTGTGAAGCAGACAGAGGAAGGCAGAGGAGTATATGAAAGAAAATTCCAAGTGTGACTGGAGTGAGGCTATGGGCTACAGCCCTCTGTGACTCAGCACCAGATATTTTCGTAATGTGGGTGAGTGCCCGAGGGATTTGTACTGACCTGTTTTATACCAAAATGTTTGAAATATTTTAATAAAACGTTAATGGATTTTGATGCAAATGTTCTAGCCAGCATCAGTCCCAGTATGGATGAGCATGGTTAGTTGTTCTGACAGCTTATTTAGAAAGCAAGGACAGTGCTGGAACAGGAACTCGAAGCTCGAGACTCCACTCCATACCAAACATTTTCAAATGACTATAACAAAGGAACACTGATTTTCCCTCAAGTTTTTAACAAGTTGAGGTACAATAAAAAGCAATAAACAGTGCTTTACAGTGATAATGTAAGAAGTGGCACTACATTAATCACAACTTACCAATATGGATGTAGCCATGTTTATATAATCTGTTAAGAACCAGTGTTAGAATGAGTCCAATGTTCCGGGAATTATAATAAGTTAGGTAGATAATCCATCCACAGGACAATATTGTTGCTGTTGAAAGATTACAATTAATTAAAGCATTTTTTAATGCTGACCTAGATAAAAACCTTACCTATTCAGACTATCAGGCATAACAGTGTTCTTCCTAATCTCAAAAAAAAAAATGATGGGACACTTTAATGACTGTTTTCAGAGGGATGGTGTGAGAAGGGTGTGAAGAGATGGGGGGGGGAACGGAAAACTCGAAGTCCAGAAAAACATAGACTCTTCACTTCCATTCCCCAATATTGAAAAAACTGTTCTCCCAGAGGACCTGCAGATTTCATTACATCATTACATACCACATATTTCAGTACATCACTTGTCATCTAAGAAGTTAAATGTATAGATCAAATCGTAACATGCATTATCCCACGTGGTCATTTATTTCAAAACACCTTAAAAGAAAACCCAACACCACAAAAGTCATACTACATTCCTTCTCTACTCTTCTGTGTACTGTGAACTGTAACTTAAATTCTAGTCTTTCATATCTTAACACAGGAAACAACATTATCACATCTGAAATTGTTTTCTGAGCTGCTGTATCCTGAGACAAACATACCAGTCCTTGGGTTAGCAGAAACCTGTCAACAGCTCAAGCATGGAATTTGATAGGAAAAAAAGGAAACAGCAATCCAATGAGAAAAATGTAAAAAAAAAAAAAAAAAAAAAAAAATTAGGTCTGCTAATCCCCAAAGTAATTTTTACTTTAGTTGATTAAGAGCTAGTAACCTATTTCTAACTACAAGGGTTCTCAAAGCTTCCAGAAGGACAAACCCAAAAGGAGTAGCACTGCCAGGGAATGGACTAGTCCTAATTCACTTTACTGATAATTACCATTCCATTTCATCCAAGGCAGAGTAGGGAAATAACCTGAACTTTGTAATAGAAATTTTTCATTTATGTGTATGCTGCATGCTGAAAAACTCAGATTTATTGTGCCTTTTATGGGAAATATGAAGTGCAGAAAGGCACATGGGTATGATGCCTTCACTCTGCAGAGGGTTCAGATGATTACTCTAAAAAACCCTCCAAGAAAACTGACAAAAAACTTACAAAAACAACCTGTCCTTTTACTGCCCCTTAATTTTTGCAGTGCTCCATTACAATGCCTGTGCCTTGCTGAAAGATGAGGTGAAGGGAGAAGAGAAAGCCTTGCACAGTAACTTTGTCTTTTCATTGCTGGAAAATGGGTCCAGTGTGACCAAAATTCAAGTAGCTCACATCCTCGGGCAGTTCAACTGCCTGATATGTCAAACAAAACTAATCTGTGGGGGTGATTAGATGGGAACAAAGCAGGGAGGGTTAAAGCTCCATCCCAGGAGAGAAACTGCTCTTGGCATTCAGGAAAGGCACATTCCAAGGTGAATGTTTGCCTCCCTCACTTTCAGATGAGTAACTCACTGCAGGGCCTCTATCAGTGTAGGGAGAAAGGTGGAATGACTCACACTCAGAGGGTCCATTCCAGCAATAAAGCTTAATTTCAGATTAAAGTTCAACCAGACACCTGGGGTCAACAAGGTGCCCTCTTGAGGTGACACATACTGAGAAAAATCAGCAAACTAGTGCAGTTTCCAGGCACTACAGTTCTGACCCACTGCCTTTACCACTAGACCTACCTCTGCCTTTTCTTTTCCCTCCACCAAATTCATTCTCCACCCTCAAGTGACAAATCCCACAAACTCTATTCATTTCACAGTTATATTCTTGATTGTAAAAGCTTCTTCACTGAAACCACGAGTTGGAAATTACATTTGGAAAGTTTTACTGTGTGTGATTTTCAGAAATTATTCTAGAATTGAACAACAGCTCTTTGAGGGACATGTTCATTTCTGGAATTCATCACTTTTACTGTGGATCAATAACTGTTCCAGCACTCGGGAGAAGAAATTACTGTGTCTTTTTATGTTCTCCTACAACAGGATGCCACAGGTCAACAGATGAAAGCAAAGGAGGAATGGCTGGTTGAAACTGGGTCAGTTAATAAACATCACTTGAATATGTTTCTATCCAAGCCTCATAATAACAGGAGGCAAGTCAAAGCTTCTAGAGACAAATTTTTCAGATCTGATCACATTTGTTCCACACTTTACCACGGGCTACTATCAGTTAATTCCCTTATTTTCATCATCTTGATTACACTGAGAATTTTATGTTGATTTCAAAATCTCCATGTGTCATGGGTTTGCCAGTCAGCCTCCCCCGGGGGCTGAGGATGGTTCTGCCAGGTGGATTTCCGGAACAAAAACC
>JAWWLV010000144.1:4340689-4369509 GCA_035041135.1 Platyrinchus mystaceus | reverse complement strand
CCCCCCACATCTCTTTTGTCTGCATAAACTTTTCTCTCGACTAGTAGCAATTGTGTGGGGGGGGGGAGTGAAAAAAAATTAGCTCATGGCCAAACCCATGACACCATGTTAACTTACTGAAGTGAAATAAATATATTCAGAAAGCACCCTCTTTTACTTGGCCTATGTCTTTTTCATTCAGTTGGGCCTACTGAAAAATAATACCAGTATGTCAATAGCCAACAGACTGCTTTAACTTGCTAGAAGTGAAAAAATAAAGGTATTTTTCCTGTGTTGCCACTCACTCCAAGTCCAAGAGTCAAGGCTGAAATTCACTGCACACGTTAGGACTCTCACCTGGACAGGAATACAACTTAATACTTATCTTGCTGTCCTTCCTCCACCTATCCGTAGATTCAGAAAATAAAAGGACCTACCCAAATATAGGCAATAGCACCAGTGTTGTAAAAAAAAAATCAGCATACCCAAATCAGGCATGTTTACAAACCCAGCTCATAACTGATTACACAGCAGTTTGGCTTAAAGGCTTATTGTGGCACACAATTTAGTCTTGAACTTGTGTCATTACACACAATGGTCTTGAGATCACTTTTCAAACTATACCATATTAAATGTCAAGTATGTACAGACTGGTGTAACGTTGTTGTTGTACCTGCCTGTCATGCTAATCCTTTGTTATGGTATTACAAAAGAAATTTAACCAGAACAGGGTGGATTAACCTTACCTACTAACAGCCAAACCACGTTGGAGTCATGTTCTGTTAGGAAGTCTTCCAGCTGTGTGATACTTGGGACAAAACTATCATTTTTTCTTTGATCCATTGCTACACTGTTTTTGCACCAGCACCTGTAGAACTGAAGGAGAAAAAAAAACCCCACACATCAAAACCAAAATGAGTAACAAGCACGTTACAGAATTATGAATTAACTTCTTTTACTCCTTTAATAACATCTTCAAGTTTTTCAGCTGCCTCTTCTTCTGCTCCAGAGCTCCAGAAACACTTCCATTCATCTCTGCTGGCACAGTTTCCAGGCACATGCCTCCCCAAAACGAATCACAGGTCAACAGAATGCCAGAATATGCTCTCTAAATTTCGCACCATGACTGTCCTGTACTGCATATAAAAGTAAATAAATGTATACAACTGTTGTGCCACAGCAGTAAGTCAAAAGATAACTGAACATACAAGTGAAAATTAGTCTCTGTTAAGCCTTCTAACATGCAAAAAGGTAATATGAACCTAAACCCCTGCCAAGAAACACCAAAGCAGACACTTTCAGGAGTTATGGAAAATTCCCATAACCTTCTAATCTCCTGTGTCCATCAATTCTTCTGCTTTAGGATGGACTTGTTATAAAAAGTGACTACATGGTGTCTGTGTTATAGAGAGCAGAAAACCAGTCCTTCTGATCTTACACACTTATTCAAACCACCTGTAAATCACCTTGCAACTGGGTTATATTAATTAAATGTGATTAACAGGGTGCTGCTCAACTCAGCAACATCTATAATTACACAGCAGTATTTTCCTTGCATCAGTTTCATTGGAATTCTTTTCCCTTGTCAAGCTTTCTTACAGGAAGAAAAGCATGAATTCTGCTTTATCTTTTTTGTTATGGTTTTTTAACACCTTCCAGCTCCTGGCAGCCTGTCTTCCTGTCAGTACTCCATCCTCAAAGAATATGAGGAGACCTTATTCCCAGTCTTTATCAAGTCTGTGATGCTCTCCATCAAGGGCTCTAGAACGTAAAACTAAGTAACATCCTTAGGTTTTCAGCACCATAACGGCATGGGAACAGTCAGTATTTAGAAACGTTAGCAATAAAAGTGTCAACTCATCCAGTTTTTCCTGTAATATCCATACTACTCTTACTATTGAAAAACAAAATGTGGAAGAAATTGAAAAAAAAAAAGTCTTTATGCATTTGTTTCTCTTGTTGTACCTTGAACCAAGAGCCCGTGTTTTGAACTAAAAAATGAGTCCCAAGAGAAAGTGCTAATAATTTGTCCACTACCCCTTCTGTAAGAAGGAGTAGAAGGGGGAGAAAAGAACATGAAAGCAGTAGACAGAAGCAAAGAAACAACAACAAAAACCCAACCAACCCCAGTTTCCAGCAGTGATGATAAAGAAGTTACTTACTCCCATACAAAGAAGGATAATAAACATCACACACACGTACAAAGACTTGAAAAAAGAAGCTGTTGTTTTAGAAGGGATGTTACAGCAGCAAATTAAATCACATAATGGCACTGTGATTTGCTTTAAGACATCCACAGTTCCTTAATAAAAAAGCCACCTGTCAACTTGTGTTATGAAGCAGATGATGCCTCTGTGGGCAGCCACTGGGAGCCTTTAACCCATGAATCACAGGGTAACAGGAGAAACCCAAACCAACACTTCCCTCATCAAGGAAGGAAGGAAGAACAACTTGTTTTCTCCCTTTCTTACCAAGGGACAACAGGGTCACTGCTATGATCAAGACCATCATGGAATTGCTTTCAATAGGTGAGGACTGCCTACCTATTGCCTCAAACACCACCATTATTTAATTCCTCCAGGAAGCAACCTGGGGCTGTTTCCTAAGAAATTATCACCCAAAATTACATGATACTGAGACAGGACTTTAAAAATCATTAAATAAGACTCTGGCAAGACAACTCAGAGGCTGCAAGTACTGGATCCTGATACTTGGCTACTTAAACAAGGACAGTGTTCATCATGTTCTGTCATCACAATCCATAACCATAAACTGGACATCCTTCACATTTTCCTTCAGGAACACATTTGCTATTTGCATGCAAATAAATTCAGGAATCCTCCATCAGTCATCATGTGTCAATACATCATAGTAGAGCTTGACAGAATCCTTTAACACCCCACCCCACTGATTTTTTTGTTTGGGTAGTCTTTGCCCTTGATCAAGTCACCTGAGGAAGATGATGCTGGCAGTAAAAGTGTAACCACCCAAAAACAGCCAGCAGCAACACCTGCACCAGATGTGAGCTCTAAACAGGCCTCTCAGAGGAAGCAGGTGCTTACTCCACTTAGATGGTGAGGTAATTTTGGCCACATGAGTTGGTGTAACAGAAGGGGGCTGCAAGCAGAGACTGTAGGAACACAAGCTGCTGATAATGTCTCTGTGAATTTATACGGCCTGGAGGATGGAGAGGCAGGATCTGGATCATCACTACAGTCAAGAGGAAGAGATGTAGCCTTATCAGGACAGATATCTGCTACTTTAAGTAACCAGCATTTCCTTCTGTGGAGACTCCAGCACTTTCCAGCCTTCATCTTCCACATCCTATATACTGTAACCTCTCACTGCCCGCACTCTGCTACATTTATTCCTGCATGTAAACTTACTTTGCAATCAGACCCAACAGGTACTGTTGCACCCTCCAGGAACACCGACCCAATAGGTTGCCGAGCCTGTAATTTTCTTTCATGCTACTACTGTAGTCTTCTGAAGTAACAGTATCCTTTGGAAACTACTCTTGGAAGGATGAGAGCCAAGTCTGGGTGTGAAACTGAGTCTTACCAACCATATTAGTACACAAAAGAAAATGCAGCAAATAGAAACCCAGAACTTCCCATTTACATCTCTGCATTTATTTATCATCTTTTCCCAAGGTCTCTGCTGTTTTGTGATGAAGAGCTCAATTAACATGCTGAAATATAATCCAAAACCATGACAAGTGTTTGATTTGCCTTCCCCCCCGCCTTATTTTTTAAGCACATCTTGACTATTCAGTATTGACTATTTAAGCACATCTAGACTATTCACTTGTGGTTCTCTTTTACCACATACCACATTAATACATACAACATGTATTAGCTTTCTCCTGGGAAGGGGACAGAGAACAGGCAGATTCTGTGGCACTGACAGAATCCCAATACTAGGTATTTATCTTCACAGCAGTCCCTTAGGGCGTCACAGAGTCGCCTTTCTGCAAGGGAATCTCTGAAATAAGGAGAGGCGAAGGCCAAATCCTTTATTTTTGATGCCCAGACTGAAATACTCAAGGCTTGCTTTTCAGGTTGTGCATGTTTGGAGCACTCAGCGGGCTCAAGCAGACACTGGATTGGATTGAAGATGTGAAAGTTTGATAGTGCTGTAGAGTTGCAGCTCCTGGTCAGCCAGACTGCCTTTACAGCAGAGACACACACTACAGACTTCTGGAATGAATTTTAATTACTTGTGTCACACATTAATCCATTCTCCACAGTACTAAAAAGATGCAAGGGAAGTTATAATCCTGGGGGTATGCACTTCATTTCCAGCCTACTTCCACTATTACAAACTCGATCCAGTTTTCACCGCCACTATTCCATCCCGAGAAAGCCAAACACTCACAAGCAGCTGCTCCAAATCTTTATAAACCCGCTTCAATCGCATCAAACGGGCAAACCAGTTTTAACCTCAGCCTGGCAAATTAACACAACACCAAGAACAAACCTCTGCTTGAGCTGAGCCATTAAAAATTTACAGAAGGCATGAATATATGTAAGAGCTGGCAGGAAAGAAACCAGAGGCTCGGTCACCGGGCTCTCGGTCACCAGAGTGCAGTCACTTGGCAGATTCAGCTGCCTCCTAGGGAGGAACAGCTCACCTGGAAAAGGCCTGTCCTGTACCTACAGCTCAGGACAAAGGCAGCACATGTTTTACTCAGTGCCCAGGAGCATTAGGGTAACCTGGGTCTTGAGCTGCATAAGAAAAGCAGAAAGAGAAAGAAATGTCTGTTTATCACATCCTTTGTAACACTGTTTTCCTGGCACACTCCACAGCTGAATAAAATGGATGTCCGAAGGTGGGGAAAAAACTAGCATTTCATATAGAGAAGAAATACTTGTATATGGTTATAAAGCAGGGAGGGACATAATGGAAATGGACAAATCCCTTGTTATTGCTACAATTCATGGGGGGAATGAACCAAGAGCTTAAATTTGTCAGACGTATTCCTCACATCTTCACAGAAATCAAATGCTCATTGAATAGATGTTAATTGATGTTATTAGAGGTTAACTACCATTCCAAGGATACCCAACTCCAAACTTTCACAGCAACTGCAAGTCAGTGGAGTAACAATTACACCCAAAATGACACATTAAACAACAGGAGACAAATCCCCTTGGTCTAAAAAAAATGAACATAGAAAATAGACCTGGATACTTCACATCCCCAGTAAAGAAGCCATATCCGGGGTGGTTCCTTAAAGAAAAGGAAAAATAAACAGCATATTTGCATTTTACCCACTCCATCACTGTCTTTCAAAGGGTCTTCAGCAACAGCTGCCAAGAAATCAAAGCTTTAGCTTTGATTTAAATTATATTATAAAGGAGCCTCACAAATCTATCACAACTGGACCGAATTTTCCTCGAAGGGTGTCCTTACACTGTCAGCACCCAGACATACATTAGGCACATCTCACTAAACAAAAAGCTGCCAACCTTGGCACGTCTCCCAAAACACTCCACACAGGCCCTAAGACTTCAAACCCATCCCAGCACTGCTTAGGAAGCTCAGCTACTCTTCAGTCAACAAGCAAGGGAAAGAGGAAGAAAGAGAAGGAAAGGCTTTCTCAAAAAACACATGTACACAAAACCAAGTGAAGTGACAGCACCCGCATGGCGCTTCGGCCACGTGACACGTTGCATCGCCTTCATACCTGACACCAAATGAAAGATTAGCAGTTCTTTTCTTGAAGAAAAAAACATCTAAGATTCAGGCCTATTTTCCACCCTGTCTTCTGGTGCCTTAAGTCACCGTAAACAAACGAAACTAGTGCTTTAATTACACTAATGAAATCTTGCTGCAAGCTCCAGCGGCAACAGCTGAGCTGGAAACGGAGCCCAGCAGAGCCACACCTGGTTGAACCGGTGCTGGGACACCCCGGAGTTCAACTAAATTTGCATTACAGTGGCTTAGTAAATAACACCTTTGCTCCAAAATAATCAAAACGAAAGTACATCCAAAGGAACTGTGAGATAAAAGATAAAAGCCATTCTCACAGTAGCCTACCCAATGAGGCTGAACTTCAGAGCACAAGTGATATCTTTTATCTTTTTTTAGTAGTACAGGACATGAGTTTTCATCAAAAACAAACTCCTGCTATGGCAACGAACACACAGTACTCCCTGTGAGCCTAGGAGTGCCTAATCCAACTTTGGATGATTTTTCACTGGATTCTAATTTTCAAAACCTAAAAATATATTGTTTATCTTCACCTCCCAGGTTTGCTCAGGGGAGAGGGTTCTTTTCCTGCTCACCTCGCCAGCTTTTGATGCTGCAGAGGGAAAAAGGACAAAACCAAAGAAAACCCTCAGACAACAGAACCTAAAGGCTCACAACAGCAGATATAATTCAGAACTTCCCTTATGCAAACTCCTCTACTTAGAGGAAAAAAAAACAAAAATACTCCTTTTTGGGGCTGGTCTCAACATCAAGGCAACGCCTTCTTTTCCGTCCCACTCGGGGATTTGAAGTACAGCTCTGTACTGCTGAAATACTCCATGAAACTGAGTCGTCTGCTCAGTACTTGCGAGTTTTTCCAGAACTATACTTCCTCTAAATTTCTCCTCTGACACATCACCGCAATTTGGGGAAAGGGGAAGTTACCATAAATCAAACTAAAAATCAGTCTTGTGGCTACATATGCCATCATCCTTAAGGGATGATCTTCACCAGTGTCTGTCCCGGCACGAAGTCAAACACAAAGATTTTGGCACTGCAACAAGTGCTATAATCAGTTACATAAGGAGATAAGGAGTTACCAGGAGAAGGTATTACATTTCCCAGTAAGCACAGGATAATTCTGCACACTGCCAACTAAGAGCACTAAACTCTTGCCTATTTCCCCCAGGATAAAGTTATGCAAAAGAGCAACTACCAAAGAGCAGCTGATGCACATTTCACATGCCAAATTTTTCTAACAGCACTCCCAAAAGGGTGAGTGACTCCAGCATGCCATACAGGAGGATGAGAGCTCGCCCTGAGCATCTCCATACCTCCACCCAATCCTCCCCAGACAATCCACCACGAGCAACATCCACTCCTGACCACTGTCAAATGGAGCCAGTCCAGGCCAAGATCCTGAAGAAACAACCCTGAACACCATTCCCTCAATACTGTTTTTATCAATGACTGTTTGAATAACCTATTGACACACTTTTACAAACAAGAGCAATACTCCTCCCTCCCACACTCCAGTTTTTCTTCTCAGCTGCCACCATTTCTGGCTCAATTGTTATACATAAAAAAGCAGAAACAAAATCCCTGCATGGCTGCAATAACATATATATATAGAAAAAAAAAAAAGCCAGAAAAGCAGAATTAATGGATTAAATGACACAATAGAAGGACTCACATGGCAACAACTGTGGCCTTTTCAGTATTAAATCTGATAATATGTTGCAGCAAACTCCCAACTTCGGAAGTGCTCACAAAGTTGAGCGAAGTCTGCTGTGGAGATGTGTCTGAAGATGGGAAACCCACCCAGACGCAGGTTATGACTGGGATATTGGCTATTTCTAATCTCCAAAACACACCTCCACCGTACCAGTGTTATGTTATGTATTATATATGTTACGTTCATGTTATATCGGTAAAGTACACCAGGTTTTTTATTGGTAATGCAAAGTACAAGCATGTTATCATTACACAGCACTATGTAGCATTATCATCACAGCTTTGGACACGCCAAAAGGCAGGTGCATCTGGCGTTAAACCCCCGTATCGTGTGTTAAACCCCTGTATCGTGTGTTAAACCCTCTCAGGGCCACAGGCACCGAACGCCTTCCCCCTCCCAGGGAACAGCACGGGGAAACTTCCCTGGCAGGCCGAGCAGCACGGGAGGCGCCGGAGCTCGCATCCCGCGGGCTCACACCCTTCCCGCACCAACGGGGAACACAGGGAACCCACGGCACCGGGGCGGGGGGGACTGCCCCCGGCCTCTGGTCCCGCTCCCAGGGGAAGCACGGCGGGACCGGCGCCAGGGGGTCCCCGGGCGCGGCCCCCGGCTCCTCCCGGCGCGGGGGCGGCTGCATGCGCCCTTCTACCGGCAGGCCCAGGCAGCGCGGCGGGGCCGACCCCTCAGCTCCGGGCCGCTGCCGGCGGGCAGGGGAGCGCAGCCGCGTACCCCGGTGTCCGCCCCCCCCCGGCACTTACGCCATCGCCCTCGGCGGCTGCTCCCCCGCGCACCCGGAACCGGCGGCGGCAGCGGCGGCGACCGGGCCCTCCCGCACCTCACGGCCACGGCGCGGCCCCGCCCCCCGAGCCGCCCGCAGCCAACCGCGCCGCGCCGCCCGCCCGTCCGGCCAATGGCGAGGCCGTCCGCCCCCCGAGGGGGGCGGGACGGAGGGGCCGCTCGGCCAATGGCGGCAGGCAGCGCCCGCCCTGTGTGTGTGTGCGTGTGTGTGTGTGTGCGCGCGGGCGGCGCCGCTCCCGCCCCTGCCCTCGGCGGCGCGCGCAGGCGCGGCCCCGGCTGATGTGCGCGGCCGCCCCCCCCGGGTGCCGGGAGGGGGCACGGCGCCGTGAATTGTAGTCTCCTTCGATGGACCCCGCACCGGGCTCGGCCCGTGTGACCGCGGCCGTTTGGAGCGTTGCGCCCGGGAGGTGGACCGAGAGCGCCTGCCGCGCTCCCGTGTCCTCGCAGCTCTTAAGGGAGAGATTAGTTGGCCGATCCGCTGCCCTCTGGCTCTTTCGCTTGCCTGCCCTGTTTGTGCCTCCCTCCTCTCCCCCTTCCCCCCCCACCCCGTCCCCAGCAGGTGGAGAAAAACCCGCCGCCAAAAATCAGATAAAAAGTGAATTGTCAGATGTTTTTTGAACACGCGTGGCCGTGGTTGGACTGCCAGGTGTAGCCAGACACGATAAACACATAGATATCTTTGTGGCTTTGAAGCCACCCAGGCGTGAATCCTACAGGCTTCAGCAGAGCATCAGAGTAAACCAAAACAGTGAGTGTCTGTGTGTGTCTGTACCTCTTTCCATACGGTCCTTGCACAAGACTGGTGCTGAGCTCCACGTTCCCTCGATGCCCCCAAGGCTCCCAGAACCTGCAGCATTCCATGTTTCCCTGGGCTGTCAGCCTGCAGCAGGGCGAGGGGTACCCGGATTTGGGCGCCTGGATTAGAAGGCTGGTTGTACCACTTCGTACCTATAAAACAATCCTAGGGATGAGAAACACAGATTCCCGAAGCCAGGGTGCTGACAGTGAGAACTATCTATGGGCTGCCTGGATGTGCTTGAGCTCGTGGCTCCTCTCTACGAGCCACGCTCTTGCCTCGCATTGCCTCAGGAGCACCGCACGGTTTTCCCTGCAGATCCAACTTTCCGCTGGATCAGCAAACAGCGAAGCGCGATCCCGCTCGCTGCACAAGGGCAGGGATGCCCCTGGGGGCCTGGCAGGAGCTCTTTACGTGGCACAGAAAGGCAGGATTATCCCTTGAGCAGCACCATAAACCAGAGGTGACCCCTCACCGCGGCTGCCCCGGGGTGTCCTGAGCAGCTCGGCTGGACAGCACTGTGCTCAGAGCAGCTCCAGGCACCCTCCACCCAGCATGTGAACCACCATCAAAGCAAGTGTTATCTAAAAAAGGTTTACCCTTTGTGTTTTCTTATTACATTCCCATCATACTAAACATAGCAAGAAAAATATTGTTTAAATATCCCTGGGTTTCATATTGAAGCCCCCCTTCCCATCTCCTTCCCCCCTGGTGCTGGAGCTGTGCACTCCAGCGATGCTCTGACCTGCTGTGCCCAGGGGATGGATGCTCAGGGTCTCAGGAGGCTCTTCCAAGTGTTTTTATCCACATGGTGCCTGAAGGCTTTAATGAGGTCTACTCAGCTAAGCCACATGAAGAAATTTTAGCTCAAAGCCATCACTAGAGCTTGGGGAAGATGAGCCTTTGCCTGGTGTAAGATATGGAAAGGAAAGATTTAGTGCTGATACAGGCCTGGCTAGAAAATTGAAATATGAAGTTAACACAAGGAAAAATATTTACCCCTCTACGACTTTGAACTTATTTGTTTCATAAAGGGCATTAATATTTACCTACTCTGTAAAAGAAATGTGCACTCTCACAAAAATATTTTTATGTTTGCAAAGGCCAAACTAGATTTATTTTTAAACTCTTATCAATACAGGGCAGAATGTGTCCCAGAACAACCAAAATAAGGCAGAGGGAGAATCTTAGTCTAATACCACTATTTAAAGTTACCAGTGGTGGGCAGGAAATGCAGAGACTTCAAGTCTACTTGTGCAACAGATAAAATCAAGCACTGAAGTTATTCCATGCAGTATTTTTAAGTAAAGGTCAGCTTGAGTCCAACATGCCACTGTGTTTATATAAAATATTAGTACCTGTGTGTATTTGTAGCCTGCAATCCAACAGTTTCTCTTTTCCTTGGGACAGACAGCACCACTGCTTTTTTATATGCCCTTTCTTTATATGGTCCCTTTCTTTGCTAATGCAGCAACAACAAGAACTATTTCCAAAGCCAACAGCAAAGAGTAATTTTAGCAATTAGTGGCAACAGCTTTATATAATTTTTAGATTTATATATGTTCACTTTTCAGCCATCTCTGTTTTTACACCTGAGACTTATTTTGTCAGCATCCTCTGACTTGGTCTAAACAAATCAGTTCTTCTCAGGCTCTCACCAAGTCTTATACCTGGACGATGCAGTGAGTCACTGCCTCACAGCCTGGAGCCATGGAGAGTGAGTGCCAGGCTCTTCTGTTTTCAGGTGGGCCCTCAGTGTTATGTCAAAGTTTCTGACCCCATGAGTGCAGCCCCTTGAAGGCAGGGGTGTTGCATGGGTGTGCCGGGGACTGGAGCTGGTGGTTGCTGTAGGTTAGTGCTGACTGAGGTTTGTGGACTCTCACAGCAGCCCTGCCTGATTGCCTGCTGCTTTTTTTGAAGATTGCATTTTTGGGATGTTTGCCTGTGTTGCTGATTTCCATCACCAGTTTCATTCCTTCCATTGCCTCCCATGACCTTTCGGGGGAGTGTCTACACATTAGCTCCTGATATTTTTCCCGTGCTTTCTTTTCCCTCTCTCTCTTTTTAAAGGAGTTTTTCCTTCATTTTCTTACCAAGAAGGAATCATGCTGGATTGCTGTCCTCAGCCCTTCCTTCTGAACGCTGATTCCAGACAATAAAATATATTTGACATTTGAAATTGGTTTGTAGAAATTACTTTTAGAAGGGTAAACTAATAATCAAAGCTTCAAGATATGTTATCCACACAAACCTAAAAGCTCAGGTAATAAGACAGATGAGTTGATGATTACCTTTGTCTTCTGTAATCCAGTGGATGATTCAGATTTGAAGTACCAAGAAAGCCTCTCCCAACATGTTGAGCCATTCTTGAGGCAGCTTGAGATTAACAGGTGAAATATAACCCACTGCAATAAGATTGAAAGCAGAGTAACGTAATGACTGTGATATATATATATATTTATTTTTATGCCTAAAACATCAAGACTTTCTTTGTAAGCTGAGTGGAGTAGTTGAGTAAAAGCACTGTCTTTAAATTATTTATCCCCTTCTCTGCTTTGCAGTGGAAGATGCTTCTCTGGACACTGAAAGCTCCCAAGTCATTTAGATCATAGGTTTTATCTCTGGTTGATGCCATACAAGGGTCAAAGTTAAGCTGATGCTGAGGCTGCCAGAATTTATTTATACAGAACCAGAAGCTGCTGGGTACATGGCACTATTTAAGATAGAAGCAAAAATGTGATTGTGGATATTCGTACTCATTTCTTGGACTTAAAAGATTGACTTCATTAGGGCAGCCCTGGCATTCTCCAGGGGAACAGAGCAGTCACTGCCCCGACTGACATTCCTGATACTCATGGGCATAACTCCTCTAAAAATCCTGCAACAGCCCAGTAAGCAGCATCAGGCATTCACCGTGGTGGAGCTGGGAGCTGATTCACCGGCATCAGTTACTTTATGAGACAATTCATTTAATCAGGAAACTGTAAGGAGCCCTTTCATAGCCCTTATCAGATTGAAAAGCCCTTGTCAGGCAATCCTCTTGCAGGGAGTTCTCTAACAATGCTGTTGGGGAATTGTTTTCCTGATGCTGCACTGGTTATCCCAGGAGGCTGCAGAGCGTCTCAAACCTTGGGCGGATCAAGAGCAGCATGGTAATCATCTCAGAATTTGAAATATTTCCCTCTTTCTCCCCTCTCAGAGAAAACAATCACAAATAAAAAGAAAAACCCACATTACTGCCATTCTGTGTATCAAACAACCAAATTCTGTCTTCAGATGTGCTTTAGTGAGGGGTTTGAAGTCTCTGGAGCTGTGAGTATATCAATGAAAGTACTGCTTGGTTTACTCTTTCTCTAAATAACATCAGTGTTTACTATAAGAGTTCATTCTAGATTACATTGAAAACAAACAAACACTGAGCTGAGACATATATAAATACAAATACTCCTTATGCAAAATATTCACAGCACTGCAAAAACTCACTGCAATAAGCCAGAAGCTGCTGGGTCGAAACACTCACGTCCTTTAGCTTAGGGGCAAAATCTTAAATTCTTTGGTTCTTTTCATCTGAGGATAAAATCACAGACACTCAGTTCAGAAAACAAACAAATATTAATGACTTGTATTAAGTACATAATTTGCCAGAGCTGGAAGTCACTTGTTATCAATTACAGAATTAATTTATTCCCTACTTGACCTTTCAGTTCTCACAGTGTCTTTTTTTTTTCCTTCCAAAGTGTATTTATCCAGGGATTTTCACTGAACACTGCCTGTCTTTCAAAGGAAGTTGTACCCAAAAACTGATTCCCCAACAGGTTTCTTCTGAGCTGGAAGAAATCCTCCTTGCCCTGAGAGTAGTTTACTGGTATCTGGATCTGTACACCCAGATCTTATGTGAATACAGGAAAAACGTAGAAGGATACAATTTTCATTAAATCCCTACCAAAAATGTAATGGAAAAATAAAACTGCATTTTATAAACAGGTGCTTTTAGCCAAATTCACAGGAATGTGCTTGTGAATCTCATTCAGAGCTCCTGCATACAGATGATCCTGTGAGGAAACAGGCATCAAACCACATAAAATGAATGCTGATTTCAGCAAGCCAAGGGTTTAGCTGGTAGAAGCCAAAAGCTTTTACTGGTAACTTGTTAAAATTCATCTATTAAAGAGGTTTTCAGACAACACTAAAAATCCTATATCTGTAAAAAATTGGTACTTTTAATTTCAGGAAGTGACAGGTGAAAACAAGCAAACAGGGATTTTGTGAGATCCCACCACTGTATCTTTGACAATCACTAAAACACACTTGAGTGTCCTTGTGTTGCACCTGCACACGTTTTTTCACAAAATCCTTAACTTATTATTTTAAAAAACCCACCTTTCTCACCTGTCCCCCACATCACTTGCTGGATGTGCACACATGAAGCTTCTTTTTCCCTGTATGGATTTTTTTTGTGTGGATTATAACTTCCTTACTATTAGAGAAAATAGCTGCTGTTGTGTTTTCCTATGATCTGTTCACTGAAACCATGAAAAACCCGTGCCTGGCTTCAGGTGAGTATTTGGAAGCCCCTAAAGATCCTGGACATCCTCTCTGCTCCCTGACATGTGTGCACTACAGGTAACAGCAAGATCCAGCATTGCAGAGCTCCATCTTGACTCTTTCTCTCCATTTTTTTTTCTATCTCGTTGCATTATTGATTTATACTGGATTTTATTGTGTGTCTATAGCCCTATGTATAACTATCTGTAGAGTAACTAGAAGCAGTTTTGCCCAGTGTTCACATCTTATGTTTCACACACTACATTTTGTGGTGTTCTGCTGCTGATAAATGCCACCAGATGATAGGTTAGCTTTAGGTTTTAAAATTTCTCTTATTTTTAGTTATTCCGGCTCTCAAAAGGAGTGCATTGTACAGAAACACACTATTAGAAGAATTTTTGTGCTAGATGTATAGGAAAATTGTATAAGCCTTTTGTCTAGGCAATCTAAAACCTATTTTGAACATACAATGAGAAGTATTTACCAAGTAAAGTTTCTTTTTTAAACTGGAGACCCCATTCCCAGCCCTACTAATTATCTGGAAGAATGCACTGGCACACAGCAAGTGGGTGTAACACTCTGTTGCCAGAGAAAGAGGTGAAAGCACAGTCTTTTTCGTGGTTCGTGACTATTTTTAACTTTAATTTCCTTTGTAATTATTTCCTTTCCTGGATTCATAAATCTGCAGTAGCCTGTTATATAAATCCCATCTATCCCATGTTTACAAATAATTCTGGCTTATACTCTATGTTCCTTGCACTCTGGAAATTCTTCACAGTCTTGAAGTTTGGGTGTATAAAGACAGACACAGGATATCACCCCATGTTTAATACCAGCTCTGTACAACCCCTTTTGTAATGACAAATACCCACCTACATTTCTTTTAAGCTCCTCCAGCGTTTTTGTTGGAGACGCTACTTTTCACTTAGTGTCTCAGTGACTGATGTGTAGCAGGACAATACTGAGACTTTGTGGGGGCTTATTCCTTTCATTACTTGTTCATTTTTCTTTTTTGTTTAAAAGCAAAAAAGGGTGGAGGAATCCAACAGTGAATTCTTCATGCACAAATATAACATGGATTTTAAAGGGGGATGTAATTATGCAACTGAGGGAATAATGCCGCTTAAGTGCAGTTTTTTAGGAAAATGACTTTGAGGTGAAAGAAGAGATCTAAAGGTAATAATTGTGGCACAGAAAACAAGACCAAAGGCTGTTAAAATTGTGCTCGTGGAGAACCATTTAACAGGGGAAAGAGGGATAGTCAGCTGTGCAACAAATTACTGTGCAACACAACTTACCTGTGTTCAGCACTTGAAATGCTTGTGCCCTACGTGACTAGGGGCTTTGGAAGTCGTCTGGGAGATCCTCTGACACATTATACATCTATAATGTCATCCAATCTTGGCAGCATTACGACAGAGGTGACCACACTCAGTGAGAGCAGTGACTGCTTCTATGAGCACGTGAAACAACTGCTTTATCCATGTTTTCCAGGACTTCTGAGAGGCTTCCAGGATAAATAAGAAAAATATCGGTGAAGCACTGACAAAGCTGTAAGGACAGTGTCTTAATTCACTGTGGATACCTCACACCTAAAGGCCATAGTGTCAAATTGCAAAGATACTGCATCTTACCTTCCAGGCTTACAACACTTAAGGATGAGCAAGGTGACTTTAAAAATGTTACTTAAAGTAACAAGCAGCAGTAGAAATAGAAGAGCAACAACTTCAAGATCTATAGTGTTCAGGGAATTAATCAATGAGGAGTCAAGACTGGCCATGGAGCTCTGACCCATGGAAAGCTCTCAAACCCTCACCTGGGGAGACTGATGCAGTGGGATCATGCCAGGAGAGAGGAGAGCAGCATGTGCAAGGCTTGGTCCTGTTCTCAGTGAAATTACTGAGAGTTTGGACCACGATATCCATGGGTGCATGGCCTCAATATTCCCCAGAGACCCAGAGGAAATGCTGCTGACACTTTCACAGTGTAATCATTGCAGATCGCACTTAGTGCACAAAGCAGTACGTTGTTAGTGGTAATAAAATATGATGAAAACTGGCTGGTGGTAACACTCAGAAATAACCTGTGTGTCATTGCTAATACACAGATCACAACCCTGGAGACACATGATTCTGATGCTTTCAGCTACTAAACACTTCACAAATTATATTTACAAGCAGTAAGTAATTTATAAACAAGCAATTTATCACGTTTGCATTTGTTAAACCACACAGCTTCCCTGATTGTGCTCTGGCTATTCTATTCTGCTGTTTGCCACTCTGCAAGGCTGAGGTGTGTTTTGCCTTTAAAAAATCAGCTCTTCATTTTTCCTGCCTCATGGGTAGCTGGCAAACGGTAGCTCAATATTTTCTGTTTGCACAGTGTGTCCTCTCCATCTACCTGAACCATCCTTGAAAAACAGTTAACACCAGCAAGTATCCTTGGATTGAGGGTCAAAGATATTGGAAGTGTCAGTGGTAAAAAGAGAAAATTGGTCACCACTTCTGTGCTGTTTCATCAGCTGATATCTGAAATACTGGATGCTTCCTATGGCAGTGGGGAAAATGGGGGAGATAGGGAAGCACTGCCTATCTTGTAGCAGAAGAAGCTGCACAGTTTCCCTTTCAGCCTGTGGTTAGTCTGCTCCCCAGGCTCACCACGTGCTGAGGAAATGGTTTGTTGATAGACTTACTCCCTTCCCTCCTCCTCATGATGACTAGGAAGCTTTCTTTTAAACAAGGGAAGAGTCAGTAACACTTTGGGAAGTGTTGTTATAAGTGGTTTTTCAGGAAATATTGCTGCTTTGTTTCCAAGCAATACACAGAATGTTTTGTGCACCTGGCACAGCATCAACCCAGGGAGTTTGTAAAAGGAGGGGAGTCTGTGAGTTGTTTTCTTTTCCCTGTGTTTGAGCATTCTTCTTTCCCAAGAATTCTTTAGGAACATCTGTGAGTTCTCATGAGCAGATCTACCTGGCCATGCACACCAGTAAATCAGAATATTCTTTCCGGAGAAATTTTCTTTGAGCTGTAGCCATCACGGCATTGTGCCAAACGTGACAGACACGTGGCAAACAGCAACACATCTTCCCCAAGATGCCCAATAGTTGGCTAAAGAAGAAGAGCTTTTACTAATTTGTGAGGCAAAAAAGGGGAAAACTTTGGCTTTTCAGGCAAGTGCCAACAAATACTGTATTTTCCATGAGTCAAAAAATGGTAAAAAACTGTTCAAAAGTCTACAGATTTATTTCCTAATCCCTGTATGTTTGATGAGTTACTAAAGCAAGCTTCCCTAAGAGGTGCTACCAGAGGAAAAGATGTGCTATGAGGTTTTAGGGAATGCTGGAGGATTTTAGGTTTTTTGCTTTGAAATGTGCTCATGGTGTTTACATTTTATTATTACTCAATTTGCCTTTGCAAGGGACAGGGAAGGAAACCGAAAATCAAACTTACTATGGAAACTGTTTTCAGCATTAACTGTGCAACATAAGCAACTCTGCTCTTTCCAGATTTTGCAAGTATGACTTGAAAACCTTTAGAAACAGGGCTTCTGCTAAACTGACAGCATTCCTTTGACTTTGGCCACAATAGTCATGGCTTCTGCAGACTTAGCAAAAAGGAAAACTGCTTACTTTAGCAACAGCACTTCCACAAAAAAAGCAAGGCTTCTCTCTTTTGGCCTACTGCAATGTAGTATTTCAATCTAAGGACAAACATCTTTGTCAGCCCACAGTCAGCTTCTGCTGGCAGGGAGCAGCCCCGGATTAGATGGTGTACCCTAGGTGTGTTTCTTTTTGTCATTGTCACCACAGACACGTCCTCTGAAAGCGAAGGGCCCAAGAGGGATGCAGCTGACTGCTGAGCAGGTGCATCATTCAGGCACCAAGATGGCTTCTGACTGGCTAAGTTCCTGGACTTGTCACTGCTTTTTAATCAGCTCTTTTAATCCTTTATTCCAGATCCAATCCAAAGCCCACTGAAACCAGTGAGGACAGGCTCTGTCAGGGCTTTGATGACGATGACAGAAGTGATGGATTTGGTGTAACTATCTGCAAACATGAAATCCTTCTGATGGGGTGACCCAGCAGCCCCTGCTGCCCTTCCAAGCACTGCTAAGTGGATACACCTTCTGCAGAACAAAGAGAGAGGATGAGAAGGGTTATGATGGGGGCAGGGAGCTCATAAAGGGCTTGGAAGCTGCAACCTGGATGTTTTCCAGCTGTGTTGTTGATCTGTCTTCTGAACAAACAATCCCAGCCCAGGACCTTGACATGGCCTTTCAGTGCTACTAACAGTTTTCCAGCTCTCAGGACACACTTGCCTCAGTCTGGGTCTGCCTGGGATTTAAAGGTGATGCCTGCTCTGCCCAGCAGGTGCATGTGGGGAAAACTTCCAGCTCTGATCTGCCAGTCCCAGCTGAGGGTATCACCCTGAGCCCTTGATCCCATAGTTGAGACCACGAGCAGATGAGCATCCAACTTCTTTCCAATTCTCCAGCCACCTCTGATGGCCATCTCTGCCTCAGGCCAGACCTGGCACCCACACTTTCAAACAGGGTAGAAAACCACATGGAGATGGGAAATTACTTTAAAACAGAGCTCCTGTGTTTTAGAGCAATAATTAGTTCTGTGAGTGTTTCTCTCTGGGAGAGGTGTTTTCTTTCTGCCTGGGAAAGACAGTGATCTGAGAGCTGCAGTTAAGCCTCCATCTTTACTTTTAAGTGTGAGAAAGAGGTAATTAAAGCTGATAATATCTGCAGAGAACAGCAGAACTCATTACATTCAGAAGGGGTGATGTGTGGGGTCAGGTATGGGGGGTACTTGTTTTGGGGGGGTACTTTGTTTACATTTTAGACTCAAGCAAGAGAGTCCATTTCTGTGTGTGCTGGTTTGTTCTTGCCTGAACGGCAGTGCTGTGTGTTTTAACTTCACAAATAAGAAAGCTCCAGCAAGTACTTCAAAAGATCATGTATTCTTTTACATTCTGTGCCGGACTTATAAGAAAGTATCAGCAATTCTCTGAGTTGTGAAGGTCCTTCCTCAGCCCCCCTGGCTCAGCTCCAGTAACAAACTGACTACCACAACCTTCTGTTCAGATAACAACTTCCTGATGACCTTATTGCAACTTTGTCAATGCCCTACTGTTACCAGTTCCCATAAAAGAACATGAGATATTGAACTAAATGTGCTTCTTTTTCCTTTGCATGTGCAGTGCTAAGGGGCATTCTCAGGCAATTTCAGTGACTGTTTCAGTAAGAGTTTTTGTAATAAAACCCAGTATCAGTGCACCTACATTGCCTCAAACATCAGCTTTATGCTTTTCAAGCATTTAAGATGCTGCTTCTGCAGAGTCTCTGCCTTTATCCAGACTGATAAGGAGTCTTTGCAGCAACTAGTATTGATTCCAGCCTGCCAAAGGTAGCACTGGCAGGCGACCTTCACATGATCTATGCAGAAAGTCTCTCCTATTTGTCAGCAGGAGCACCTTCTCAGGAGTGCTTCAAATCATTGTACTGCACCAGCATTTTCCAGAGCCTGCTCTACATTCGTGTCCCTAAAAATGGGTACTTTAAAGGGCAAAAGGTTACTCTAAGCAGTAGAGGACTCATTGCCATTGACTCCATTGACAGTCCCTACTGTAGACTCAGATGCAAAGTCATAATTAAACTGAAGGACAACACTGCAATCCTTACTTGTGTGCATAATCCTTCTTACCAGAATTTCTCCTGCAGAACTCTTTTCTCAGTACATATAAGCAGAACTGGCCAAATTTTAATTTTTTTTTTTTTGCACGGTAACTGAAAACTTGTGATAAACTCACGATATATTTGGCAGTATCAGTAGGTAAGGAGGTCAGCTGGCACTGTTGTGCTTCCAAGCAGCATGTGGCCCTCAGATACTATTATCTGGAAATGAGCTCTCCCCCCCTGAGTACTGACATACCACAGTCTAGACTTGCAGTCTTTGCCTTCTCCTTCCATTTTACTGGTTTGTAAATTCTTCTTTTAGCTCCTGACTCTCAGAGGTTCATAGTTCTTCTATCTGTAGCTGCACTTTGGTCCTTCTAACCTGGTCTGACTCTGTCTTATGGGTTCATCTTATTTTCTCTGCAGCCTATGAAAGAGAAAAGCACATGCAGAGTCCCTCATTCACTCTACCCCAGATTTGCTGACCTTTTTTTAAATTGATCTGTCATTTATTGCAAGTTCAGAACAAATAAAAACTACAGTAAGAGGAGAAGAAAAACATTTTTCCACCTTTTTAAACTCCTCATAAGTTAATTACCAGTTTAAATCTATAATCAGAAAGAAGGAGGGCAAATTGTCTCTCCTTCTTATTGAACCATATACAAAGACTGAATTTTATTATGATACAAAAGGAAAGAATTTGTCATCATTAACTGTAATGTTTTCGGGAAGGAGGTTAGATAGGAGACTTAGCATCATTAGAGGTTTTTATCTAAAGATTTCCTGCCTCAAGTAATTGTTCTGAAGAAGTAAACACAGAGAGATTATGTCATTAGTTCTCTTTAATGAAGTTCTGTGCTAAGTTGTTTTGTAGGCTCATTTGAAGAATTTTTTAAAAGTCTCTGAGGTTTTATTTATTTACTTATTTTGCAGATGCTATGGAAAACTGTGCCTAAATAATACATTTTGTGTTCACTGTAATGCTACTGGCTTAATTCTTTGAAATCAAATGAGGTGGCTGGTTATGTGATTCCTTTTCATATTTACCAGCAGAGCCTCAGCAAACTAACATGGATATAGCAAATGTGGTTAAAAGTACGATTATTTTATTACCTTTTATTACAATAATTGCCAAGCAAAGTGTCTGGTCAACTGATGCATATTTCTGTGCAGTGCTGCCCTGTGTAGTCTATACAAAATATTTGGAATGGATCCCCTACTCACACAATACCAGTAGCCCTTGTTTAGTTATTCTAAATATTCATCCTGTTCTTTGTTCTTAAAAGTTATTCCCACCAGAAAGCATCATCTCCCATTGTGCAGGAAGCAGAATTAAAACAGGAGAAAGTGTGTTTAGTTTAGGCAAACACGCCCATGTACGCATTTGTGCACACACCTGGACAGGTAAGTGCTACTTGGAAGACCAACAGCAGCACTTTTTTATAAAGAATATCCATCAGTTCTTATCAGGAAATTCCATATTCAACTGTGTATAATTCTAATAAACTTGGTAATACAACATTCTAATTTTAAAAGCAGGTTTTCCCAGAGAGATTTCTCCTCAGGTCCCTTAATAAGATGCTTCTCTAAAGGAACCTCATGAGAACTTTTTGTCTGTTCTCACATTGCAGGGGAAGGTCTATTAGAAATTAATTTAAAGCACATTTTCCTGAATGGAGCTGCATTCTAGCAGCTGGTGGTGGTGCAAGGAATACTCCAACATGCCACCAATGAATTATCTGATAACAGCATTTGGGATGTTCACAAGTGGAGAAAATCCTTAAATTAAACATAGTTTCCTCCCTGTAGTGTTTTCCTACCTTTAGGACCTGATCCTCTAACAGAGTTTTGACCCTTCTTAATTTTGGGGCAGCATAAGAATTGTCTTTACTGACTTTATTGTGATATCACTTCTCACTTGTAACTCTCAGTGGGGTTTGAAAGCTTAAAAAGGGAGGGGAAATAACCTGCCATTTGCTTTCTCATTGTACTCTTCAGTGGAATTGCTGGTAGGAAATCTCTAATAAATTTTCTTTTCCCACACATTCATACACAGGAAACTGGGTGAAGGAAACCTGGTGAAGGAAATAAAATCATGATTTAAAAAAAAATATCACTTGGGAAAATACCTGTTTTCTCATGTGCTGGAATTCACATGGAAATAAAACCTTGCAAAGCATTATGACAAAGCCCAAAGAAGGCATCCTCTTTCCATACATCAGCACAAGGAATATTCTTTTCCTCCTAGGATTTACACATGCCTTAGGGGAATGAATAACAGTGGAGAATTACTTTATTAACCACTCCTGCTCCTGGGTTCCTGCATTGTTAGTGGGACATCATGGAAGAGACTCGAGTGAGCCTACAGGAAAGATGGAGAGGGACTTTTTACAAGAGCACGTAGTGACAGGACAAGGGGGAATGGCTTCAAACTGACAGAGTAGCTTTGGACTAAATATTCAGAGGAAGTTCTTTGCTGTGAGGGTGGTGAGACACTGGCACAGGTTGCCCAGAGGAGTTGTGGATGCTCCATCCCTGGAAGTGTGCAAGGCCAGGTTGGATGGGGCACTGAGCAACCTGGGATAGTGTAAAGTGTCCCTGCCCATGGGACAAGATGATCTTTAAAGTCCCTTTCAACCCAAACCCTTCTATGATTCCAAGAGTGAGGCTGGCAAAAGAAACTGTATAGGAAGGCTTCATCATTCCTCCCTTATGGAGACTCTAATTTTCCTGCTTCTTTGTTCCCAAAGGCATATTAGAGAAGAGGGAGCATTTGTTCTGTGTCTGTTTCTTTCTGAATAATGAGCAATCCTTTCTGTTATCTGATTAGGGCTTGCTACAGTCCAAATTAATTAAAAATTAAAAAAAAAAAGGAAAATAATTATTTTAGTATTCCACAGTGTTGAATGCCTTGGACAACACAGCTGCTTGACTGTATGGTTTGGGACAACTCCTCTTGGCTGTGGCAGCTGTGGAGGGCAGCAGTGGTGGTTCTGAGCAAGCATATTCTCAGGATAAAACCCATTGCTTGTGCAGTTCTTTGGGATTAGGTTTGTGGGAGCCAAGGTACTGCAGGTCCCTGTTCTCTGAGGTAAAACTCCTTTGGAAAAGAACATTGCACTGTTTGAGGTGTTTTGTTAACAGCATCCAAGCACACAGGTAGGATGGAGCTTTCCTCCCACAAAGTGCAAATACAAGAACAATTAATAAAAGGTCTCCAATTCAGGGGATTATTCTGCCTGTGACTTAAGCCTGAGGAGGATCATTATCACCAGCCAGCAGAGATCTATAAATAACCCACAGAGCTAAGTTTAAAGCGTTGGTTTAGCCTCTCAGTGGAAATTCAGAGCATTGTCTAAGTGTGGTTAGAGGCAAATATTATCGTAAAGCAACTTATTGTTTTACTTCACAGCAGCAAGGAAATAAGCATTTCTCGTTATCAGGACAACTGACATTATTCCAGCCCGTCCCTAAGACTTGTGGCAGAACAGGAAGAAAGAATGAGGCAAAGCTGCAATTCCCCAGCAAGCCCTTTCTCTCAGACATGGGAAGAAGTGGATTTCCTCAGTCAGGGTAGTTTTGCATGGAGGATTAAACAACCATTCAAAACTTTTTGGCACTGATGACTTCAGCCAAACTGGAGCAGGTGACAGCAATTCACATGCTTCCCTCTTTCTATCTGTCTGTCTGTCGAGGCAGTCTCCTCTTCCACACCAGATTCTGAAGAAATGTTGCTTTAATAAAAGTTTCTTTTATGTGTTTCTATAAAGGGTGTGCACACATTTATCTGGCCAAGTATTTTGCATCTCCTTCAGCTGGTTGGTTAGGATATTAAGCTTTATTAGGTGGTAAAGTTGTACTGTTAATCTTAGTTTCTGCACTGAACCCCATGCATGTAATGGGGTCCTTACATCTTTAGTGAAAAAATGTTGCATGCCTGCCAGCAAAAACTCATAATATTTTTCTTGCTAAAACAGTGATATTACCTCTAAAACTGTTGATAAATCCATATACAAAAGCAAAGCAGTCCAATACCATGCTGCTAGAACTGTGATCACTTAAAAATAGTGCTTGAATAGGCTAGATCTTCTATTTTTACCAAATCAACATTATTACTATTATGAATGGCTACAAAAATTGTTTCATTGTTCTTAAGAACACATACAACATCTCTATTTACATTATCTGTCTAGAGATACTGAAGCAGCCTGATACTTCCCTTCCTTAGGAGATGAGTTGCAGGCAAGAGGTAACTGGGAAAAAAAAAAAGGAAGGCTTAAAAATGGATGTCACATCCTTGGCAGTGTCCAAGGCCAGGTTGGATGGGGCATTAAGCAACCTGGTCTAATGGGAAGTGTCCCCACCCATGGCAGGGAGTTGGAATAATATGATCTTTAAGGTGCCTTCCAACCCTAACCATTCTCTGGTACTATGAAAAATACTTTTTTTTTACATGTAAAAGCTGTATCACTGTAGTTGGATAATAAAAGTATAATAGTCCATCCAGGGTGAATGTAATTATATATATATTCCAGCCTATGGAAATAAGTGGATAAGCACTACCAGTGGGAGCTCTTTGTAAGGAAGCTGTCCTTGAAGCCTGAGACTTCACAAAACTGTGATATTAAGGTGCTGTGGCTGCACACAGATTAGGTCAAATTAGGTTAGAATGGTTTCAGGGAAAGAATCCATTTTCAAGCTACACATTGTACAATTAAATTAAAAATTAAAATAGTAAGGGGGAAGAAGAGGAAGGAAACAAGTTAGTGAGAGCCAGCCATTGTCAGGGCCCTGAGTGCACCAAGAGAACAAATTACGGAGTGCTCATTTTGTAAACTAAGTTTACTTTTTCATGGTGAGGGAAAAATCATTTTAAATATTAGGAACAACTTTCTAACAACATTTCAGCAAGAAGGAGATAATTTGCAGAATCTGTGGGATCTGTATTGCTGGGCATGCCTCAGGACAGGCTATACAGATATCTGTGAGAGCCATTACACTTGATCCCAGAGAATGGAATTGATGGCTGGGATTATACCCAGTTCTACATATCTGTGGTTTCTGAGACCTCTGTTATAGCAAAGTAGATCTTCATTTAAATGTGGTACCCTATAATTACCTATAATCAACCCCTGCTACACAATAATGCCTTAAATTGGTCACTGAATAGTTTTTTAGGTAAGAAAGCTCAATGCATATTTTATAAGTTGTTTTGTACACTTCTAATGGATGTATATTAATAAATATTTTCCCCAGCTTGACTAAGAAACTCTCATCACATTTGGCCAACCTATTGACCTCACTGTCTAAAAAGGCAGGAGAGAAAATGCACTTAAAAAGCAGCCAGACTAAGTGGAGTGACCTGTGCACATCCAGTATTTCATAACCTGAAAGATCAGTTGTATTTACTGTTATTGCAATCACAACACAAAAATGTATTCCCAGAAGCATTCTCGGGAATAGAGCACAGTGACTGCTAATACAGCAGCAAAATGGCCAATCCAAATTCAGGGCAAAGGAGCTGGGCAATGATCCAAAAATATTTGCCTGAGCTGTGACTTAGTGAATGAGAAATGAACATTTTGGTTGTTTGAGAGCAGCTCTCACCCAGAATGTTTTATTTTCCTTATCTCCAGCCTGTCCTGATTTCAAATGTATGTCAAAGTTATTTTTTATCCTTGAAAATTAATGGAAATTATTTAATTTCTCGTGCACAGATAAAGATGTATGCATGTTTTATATCAACTACTACTTTTTGCTTTTTGCCAATGCTTTACTTAAAAGCTCATAAAACTAATGGGTTTGTTCTAATAGAAAGGAAAGCCCTTGAGACCTCATATTCCCTGGCTGCACAGAGCTGCACAGATGAGGGCAAGCTTCCCATAAATCCCTTCAACCTGAAAGATGGAGTAAAACTCAGGTTTCACTGTGTTCTGGAAGCCAGGAGGCATTTGCAGGCATCCTCAGCATCCAGGGATGTAACTGTTTGCCTGTGTGTTCCAAAGAAACACCTTCAAAAAGCAGCAGAAATCGTCACACCAGGAACCTCTTTGTGTAAGTGTCTTGTCTTGGGTTATTACCCACAATCTTCCTTGTTATCTCTGCTTTCAGGCTGCTCAGAAACAACTTCAGTTTGTGCCCAAGCTGTCATGGGTGTGAAAAGCTACTGCTTTGCACATCATTTTCCGCCTCTCCCAAACCCTTGCATGTCCTGTGACAGGGAAGTTGTTATTTGTGACAGCTTATGCCTTTTCAGTGTCTTTTCTGGCTGCTGCAAAGAGAAGAAAATATCATCATCTCTTTCCAGCTGCCAGCTATGACTGCTTTGAAAAGCACTTCCAAGCCTTTCCTGAGGTGGAGGCAGATGATCTGGCCCTAAACTTGTTATGAACTTCGATTCTGCTTAACCTTTTGAGTAGTGGGTACACCACAGCAATTATTTATGTTCTTTAAGCTCTTTGAAAAAATAAAGCACTCTGTGAGCATTAAACATCTGTTCATATGGCAACATGAGCATTCCCAAGCGAGCACTTGCACAGTGTTGAAAGGTCTGAAAGGAAAACCCTTTTAAGGGGCACAAAATTCAGGTAAAATCAGGTCTTGTTTTTGAACTTTTCTCATGACCTTGCGGAGCAATGCCCAGTTGCCACGTTCACATCACTCCTCACAAGTGAAGCTCTCTGGACAAGTGTGGGATTACCAGGACAGAGGAAGCTGAACCCTGCAGGCTTTGAATGGAAAGCCAAAGTAGCTTTTGTACCTGGGACCCTCTCACCTTCTTCCTCGTGCCCTCCACCCGTGTTTTCCTTGCGTCCTTCTCCCAGGGAAGTGTCCAAATCTGACAGGAGTCAGAACAAATTTTGCAGTAACCCATTTGGCATTTAAATCCCCATTTCCAGCGATGGATTCTAGTGGAGCTGGTGCTTCCAAGTGCCTAACGTGCCTCTAATGTGCCTGTGATAATACAGAAAAAGATAAAGCTGGTAAAGCTAATCCTCTATTCTTGCGTTCCAGAGGCCTCAGCAAGTTCAAGTCCATTGGCAGTAGCTGTTTTTAATTCACTCCTGACAGCCTTTGACCTCCTTCTCTCCATGTTTGTAAATTCTTCTCTTCAGTTTAAATAAAAACCCCCACAAACTCGTTTTGACAACAAACAAACAAACCAAAACTAAACAAGAGTTACCAAATCTAATTGCTCCTCACCCCAGCAAGGACGTTGTGAAGCTCATGGACAGTTCAGAGGCTGTTCTTTTAAAACCTCTATACAAGCTTATACATACGTGGCATATATGTGAAAAAAGCATGTATATACTTCTTTAAAGAAGATAAAAAAGTAAAGCAGACAGGAAATGGGAAGTATTTAGTTGAAATTTGTTTCTTCATTTTATCTTGCTAAAAATTAAAAGATGGTTAGCAATGCCAACCATGGTTTAAGAGAAGAGAAACCAAATGTTTGCTAAGTGAGCTCTGGTTCCAAAGAATTGCCTCAGTCTTTCAGTTATGGCTTTATTTCTGTCTCTATTTCAAGGTTTTACAATGTTATTTGTTAGTAAAAGGACCAAGCTGCAATAGTAAGTTGAGTGTTAGCAGTTCTGAATGACCTCTGTTAGTCCAGTTCTGACATCACATAAAATCCACGTCCAAATACAGTGACCTTGGCAATTCTGTGTTTCCCAAAATTCTGGAATTCCCCCGTCTCCATTTTGTTGCTGATATAAAATATCCTCTGCCACAGCAATTCCCCTTTTAGAGCTTCTGCTTTCTGACTCCAATGCACCACCTGACTTTAGGGACCAAATGTAGGTGGCTAAATTGGAAAGCCCTTTTTACATTCCCTAATGCAGGCATTTGGAATGACTGTTTGGAAGAGCTGCTCCTTTTCTCCATTGATACATGAAGACACTGGGAAGACTCTTAATTCATTACTTAATTTAGAAGTTAGATAGTGTGATGGTCTCCTTTGCTCCTATTACTGCTCACCGGAGGATGTTCACCCTGAAGTAATTTAATAATTATGAAATAAATGACTTGGAGACAGATGGATTTTAAAAGCTCTTTGCCTTTAACAACCTGTGGAAAGGTTCTCCCAACAGCTTTCTAACAAAGGACAAGAGAGAAGAAGATAAAACACCTAATTACTTTCAAGACAAGTCCCTTTAAACTTAGGGAGAGAATTTTGTAGCACTAATGGGCAGCCAGGCAACAACAGTAGATGCCTTGCCTTGCCCTTTTCCTAAGGGTGTGGACTTGCCACAAAGAAAACAGTGGAGAATGATGTAATTCTGAGATACTTATCCATTCCAGCCCTGCTTTTGCCTGTAAAAAAGGTTGAAATGTTTTTTTATTTCTTAATTCTGATAAGAGGTTTGATGGCTGTGGGCTAAGTAGGTTTGTTGCATTACCACTGGCTGAAAGGGAAGAAAGACAGAGATCACTGAATTGTATTCTCTGGTTTCCCAAGCTTGTTCCCTTCATTTTACCCAGAGATACTTCTGTCACAAGACACAAAAATGTTTGCACCTTGCATGATTATAATATAATAATAACAATAAATTATATGTTTCATAAATAAACCTGTAAATCAGAGAGTGGGACTAAAAAGGCCACATAAAATTAGTAAGTTTTAACAGAAATCGTGCAACTTGTGATTTTTTAATATAGGAAAAGGTCAGAAGAATATATACATTTACTTTTAATCCCAAATTTGTGTTTGGAACAATACCCTCTGCCAGTCAGTTTTAATAGGAACATAGGCTCTGCCATGCTCCATTAAGCCAATGATCCATCAAGTCCAATATTCTCCCCTCTGCTTGGCAAATGCAAGATGCTTCAAAGGAAGGCAAATTGCCCGTCATGCACTTGACCAATTTTTCAATTTGAATAGTCCACTGTGCAGAAGCCATTCCATTCTTCATGTCAGGTCCTTGTCCCATGTGGTTACAAATGTTGAAGTAATCAAATGGCATGAATGACCCAATGTACCGTTTTAATAACATTTAAGGCTGTGCTTATGCTCTGCTTGGGTCTGTTTCTCTTGAGCTGTCAATTGTTTTTGTGCACAATGCCCCTCACGTTCATTCTCATTATGTCTCCTATTTCTACTTCAATCCAGCAGCCAAATAAATCAATAGTATTCACAAATCTCCACAATTTTGGTGCCAGTATTAAAAAATGGGTTATGATTTCAAATAGATGTTAGAGGATATTTCTGTTAAACAGCTACTTGGTGTAACAAACAGCACCCACCGATCAGAGCATTACAGTGGTGCCAGATTTCCTTCATTTCAATCCTATTCTGTTGCTGCACAGGAGGATCTTTTATTTTCTGAAGTGTTTGCCAAACCACCTCAGACTTATTGGTTAGGCCCACCCTCCTACATCAAGAGTATCCTGGGCATCAAGAACATCCAAGAATTTTCTGGGCAGTACACAGGTATCAAAAGGCAGAGCAGTGGGAGAGAACTGGAAAATAAAGGCAGAAGCAGCACTACAGTGACTGTTATGTTTTAGAATTGGCCAGTCTTCGCGAACGAAGATCTGGGAAAGGTGTTTTTACCTTTCAAGCCTGCGCAATGGATTTTTTAGGTG
>JAWWLV010000144.1:4288456-4340589 GCA_035041135.1 Platyrinchus mystaceus | reverse complement strand
CGGGGGACCGAGATTAGAACCTGTGGCCTTGGCGCTGAGAGACCAGCATCTTAACCGCTAGGCCACCGGGGGTCCCCTGTTATGTTTTATATATATATTTATAGTCTAGGATTATATTGTATGTTCTGCCCTGTTGTGCCCTGCAACAGGGGAAAGGGGACTCTCTGACATAGGCACTGCATGCCTATAGAAAAATCAGAGGGAAAAAACTTTTAGAATAAGTACATGAAAAGAGACAAGCAATGGATATTATAAAATGCAGATTTTTCTTGTCTAGGTCAATTTGGGTAGAGCTTCTGTTTTTTCTGCACTGTGTGGCAGAGAGTATTTGAGGGATCTGATACCTCTAAGGGACCATGGGAGCAAATAAATGTAAGAATAAAATACAAGGGAGAGAAAAAGTAGAGGAGACAAATGGAAGAAAAGGCTTATGCAGAACTCAGAAGGGTGAGAGGACAGAAGAGAACAATCACAACTCTGCCTGAAGGCCAGTAAAACAGTACCACAAATGCAGCAGGGATTGATCCAAAATGCCCAAGCAACATTTCTCTTGACGTTTCCTTCCCCAGTTTCACAGAGTCCATGGTGCTGACAGGTACACCTCAGTTTTTAACAAAGCTCTGCCAGAGCTTTGCTGCTGAACTGGCTCCAAATGCCTCAGTGAGAACTTCTGATAGCTGTTACTCCATCGTGCAGGGATGGCAGCAGAGGGAAGAGAGGAAAGATGGGCCAAGTAAAGGAATATAATTAGGGAACTTATATGGGAACAAACAAGCTTTATGTGCCTTAGTACAAAAAAAGTTTCCTGCTAATTTTTCTTCATGGGATGTAGAGTCAGGTCTAACAACTTGGTTTGTCACGTGGATCTTTCAGTTCCTGCAGAAGTCAAGGGCATGCTAGTGCCTTTTATCTGGATTTTGTTCCTGGTTTCCACAAAACTGGATGCTGATGATTTAATTGGCTCAGCATATCAAATCTAATAGGGCTACAGGGAGACACTGTTCAGGAAAATGTCTGGCAGTACTTTCAGGATCTAATGAGCTGTGTTGTGTTAATTGGGGGGGGTGGTCACAGGGAGAAAAGGACAAAAATGCCAATACGCTCATGATTTCTTCCTTCCCTTCCTTCTCAATATCTGCACCTCATTTCTCTGGGGATGTCATCTATGAAGATGGCCAAAAAAAACCCCACAAAATCTTTTCAATTTTCTCCTGTTTATCTCACTGCTTTGGGACAAGTCAGTGTATGGCTGTTGGCCTTTTTAGAACTTTGCTTGTGTTCTAAATAATTTTCACCCTCCCCTTTTCATAATGTATGTTATTCTGGGTGTGTTTTACCTGATACAAGGATCTTCCTTACAAAGTGTCAAGAGGAAAGCACAGTTCTTTCAAGCTGTATTTCTATCCCTCATGTATGACAGAGGCACCATTTCTATCAGACAGTCATGTGCACTTCAGCAGTTAAAGGGTTCCCCTTTGATGGTTTAGGATGTAATTTCAAAAACAGAAAGTTTAATTGTGTGAGGCTCTTGAAATTTTTTTTATCTAACACTGCAGGTTAGTTGTTTTCTGATTATAACATATGTCAAAGGGATTTTATTAATTGGAGTACCCAATTTTGGCCACAGTTTTATTTTTGCAACATTTTAAAGTGGCTCTGTAGGTCTTTTAACACTTTGGTTTTACACACAGGATGTATATTTACACATCAGTTTTTAACAAGCCCTTGAATAACCTTTGGATCTCTTTAAATGAATTCCACATCCACATGGAAGTCCCCAACTTGCAGATTCCAAACTTTCCCAAATCTCATCTTGGCAGGCACATATTTCTGTCAACAGCTGTTTCATCTGATAAGGAGACCATTTGTATCACTTTTCCCTCATAGACTAATTTTGATGCTCAGCATTTCAATTTTTCAGGGCTTATTCTACCTCTTCTTATTAAGATGAATTTTCTTTGAGCTCTCTATTGGTATCAAATCCCTGTTAGCTGAACCTAAAAGCAGAGGGGGTGGGATTCCTGGACAAAGATTTCATTGTTGCAGGCAGTTTCCACTCAGCAGCTGTGGCAACGTAATGAAAAAAATATTGAAGGAGATGGAAATACCTCTATTATAGTTATAGAAATGCTTTTTGCATGAAAGACGTTGCCTTGTGTCTGTCTGTCATGTTATCACAAAATACTTTACGTTCTACTGCTCTTCTGCTGAATAAGCACCTCTGGTATAATTTTCTGAGTTTTAATGGGAGCTGTAGTTGCTCCTAAAAACCAGGACATGGGTGGTTTAAAAATTAATGTAAACTATGAGGGTCTCCTGAGATTTAGCTTTTCTCCTTAATTTGTGTGAGGTACCAGTCCAGCTGGATTTGGCTGTGTCCTGAAACCCTGGGAAAATTTCTCCCAGCTTTTCATGAGTCCCTGTTTTTATTAAAAGCCAAATATGAATCTCAAACTTTGCTGGAAGCGATTGCAGGGTGATTGATGGAATTCACCTGAACCCACCAAAAAAAAAAAAAAAAAAGAAAAGTGACAATATTCTTAAAGGTTTTCTTACTTTCCTTAATTTGGAAAGTGAAGTGGGAAAGGTGACCTCCATACCTTTGTGTCAGTGCCTGGTCACATGTGCCAGGGTACCACAGGGAGTGGTGACAGGCAGGGGTGCTGAGGTTCTTTACCCTTTCACCTCTACAACCACCTTCTTCCCCAAAACACACATTAATTCAATGGCACATCTACCTGTTAACTGACAACAGCAGAGTTATTCTAATTTTCATGGCAAAAGATATTGTATCTTCAGTATATTTTAAATTGCCTTCAGGGAAGAATTCACAACTACTGGCACATCTCCCTTTTGCCACACTTTCTCATCTTCCCTCTCAGTTGCTTTGAAGATTGCTACCAGCAAGTGCAACAGAAATAGCGTCTTTCACAGAAATATCCTGTTTGTTTGGGGGTTTTCCTTTCTTTCTGTTATTGACCACCTCTCAGTTGCTAGAAACGTTGGCATTTCCTCACTCCTTTTTCTGAAAAGCTCCTTTTCTTACATACAATGCAGGAAAATTGCAAGGAAAGTGTTAAAATAATCATTAAAACCCACTACATATAACACACAGAAATGTATATTTAAGATTTAAAATTTAAGTAGGCTCTGAACTATGACAGAATCAGGCAAACTTTCAGTCAAAGTCACCAGAAATCCTGGACAAGGGAGCTTTGAATGGTGCAAAGCAGGATGAAGGATTTTGTCCTCCTCAGGGAGCCGTGCTTGTCACTCAGATTTGTTTTTTTTATACCAGTAAGATGCTGTTTAAATTTCTTTCTGATAAGGTGCCACAAGTGAGAATGTGTCTACAAATTAAAATATATTACAGTATAAATTCACAAAACAACATGAAAAATCCACTTGTTCCTGGGTTTAAAACTCACTGTGAATTGCTTTAATCGTCACTTAACCTGTTTGCTTCTTGCTATTATTTTTATTATGTCTTCTTCCTCTATTCTGATCCCCACAGTGACTCAAATCCTGCTCCCCCAATTAGAGAAAGATCAAACTGTGTCCAAAAATACTCAGCCTTAATCACTTGCACAGGATGGAAACCATTCATAACTTTCTAAAATAAGAGCTATTCTGCACTCCATACATCCATTGCAACTCTCAAGCTCATTAGCTGAAACACTGGATATATCCATGCAATAATTTTTGCTATCAACCAGCAAGGGGACAGCAGGGCACGTTGCATTTATCGACCCATATTTGAACCACTGTCAAAAAGAAAACTTAAGTTGTTAAAGATGGTGTCTTGTGACAATAAATGTACTCACCACACAATTCCCAACACTCAGCAATAGGTGAAGGTTCACGTTTACTTTTTCAAGGAGTATTGACTGACACAGGGATACGGAAACCAACTGAAGGAAGAAAATCCAGCCTTATATATAAGTCATAAGCAAATCTTATAAAAGTATACTTTTTAAAGGTTATGAGCTACATAAAATCCCCAGGGCAACGTAAAGGTATGGGAATTGATTCTGTGGTCCCTTTCCTAGCAGCAGTTTTGCTACCCTCTCATTTCCACTGGTATGAGTGAAAAGAAAGGAATAAAACATAATTTGGAATACGCTCAGGATCCTGTGGATTCGCTCAAACGTTTGAAGAGACATTGGATTTATCTAAAGACATACCTGATTGCCTTAGGAAAAAAAGGATCTAAGAGATGCAAATATGTAAATGTACATATAGTTGCCACTTAATGCCAAAAAGAAAGAGGATTTGTCCATTTTGTCTGGTAGATATTTTGTAGACCTTTGAAAACGTGGCTAAGTGTCTACCTAATGGCTTCATTGGCAGGAGACTTCAGTAGCCTTTTAATATCACAAAGTAGACCACATAATACCAGTGCAGCACACAGCTCTGAGGGCCTGGTTTGCAGTAGGTGATTTTGTATCCACTCACTTCACATGGGCCTGAATGGCTGCACAGTGTGCCTGGAACTACAGGCTCGAGGCTCAGGAATGTGTCTTTTCATCTCATTTTCAAGCCTTAAAGCATAATATTAGTTCTGAGGCTGAGATCTGCTTACAGAGCAGTGACATCACATCACCCCTTTTTTCTTCACACTGATTAACCTGTTTAGACTTTCATAGAAGTCCTTGATGCAGGAGCTAAATGTCCTTGAAAACACCGGTTTCTTGGCAAGTAGGCAAATTCCCAGTATGAGGCAAAGAAGGCCAATTTTGCTTTCATTACACTGTTGCTATTCCCACCAACTTCCCAATTTTGACAAAAGTAGTGCACACACACTTAGAGGAGGGTTCAATGTACTGCACGACCTGGATTCTATTTCTGGCATTACCAGGAGTGTCTTTGCTTCTCTTCACCCATCACTTCAAGCAAATAAAAACCAGTTTTGTCTCTTGAGGGAAGATACTCCTACCTTTTTTTTTTTTTTTAAATAAAGCAGGAAAATAATAATTTGGCATCCATAACATACAAAGTTGCTCTGCAAGGGAAATTGTTACTAGAAGTTTCTTGGATCTTGCTCATTCGTAATTCTAAATCACTTAGTTTCAGCAGAAGGTCTTGGTGTTGACAACCCAATTTTCAACAAACAGGTTAGATTTATTTTCAAATTAACACTTTTAATGTACCTCTCAGAGAAGGAAAAACCCCAGGGCATAATTCACTAAATTATCTTTTTCCCCATCACTTTTCCCAGCCTTACTGAAGTGCATATCCGCTCGTTTAGGTGCCTCATAGACCTGGAAGGTCTTACTGCTATGCTGGTTCAGTCTAAGAATCTGAATATATTTCCTGATATTTTATTATACTGAATGCCAGCTGTGCTATTTGTTTTCATGTTTCAGATCTTTACTTCATTCACCCTCAATGCTGACAGAAAAATGGGAAAGAGAAATACGGAACTCATGTTTTTGACAATATTTCAAGGAAATTTGTTGCTGTGGCTTCTTAAGAGTCACATTATTTCAGCTTAGAAAAGCTATTTTTTGATCACTCCCTTCCAGCTGAACAACACTACCAACAGAAATTTTAAAATCTGAGTTGTCTAATTCCCATAATTTTGAGGAGGACAAAACAATACTGCCAGAGAGCAGCTAATCCATATAAACAAAACCCTATTCCACTCTAATTCCATCCTGTCATGTTCAAGTCAGTCTGGTGAAAAAATAAATGAGGGATTGTATTCTTACTGCAATTCCAACGTAAGACAGTTATGGCATTAAATCCATGTTCTAAAGACAAAGTGTATGATGAATAATCTATCACCTTCAGTAATATAATATCATAACTGCTATGTTTCACTGTTTGCTGTAAATCCTTTGGGCTTTTCTGTTCAGTCTCTGTCCTCAAAGCAGTATTCCTTTCGTTATTTTACTCCTGTCCAAGCAACTTCCAGGAAGCAGTTTTCAAAATTAAAATGACATCACTTCCAAACCCTGTAAAGTCAAGTCAGCTTTCACAAAATGGACCAGATTGGCAGCCTTTGACTGTGAACTCTTTAACCACCTGAATCAACAGCCAGCACAAGATTGCCTGGATCGCTCTGCTTGGTATTTCCAATCCACTCATCCTTTCTGCCTCTCTTTCTGCAGTTTGGACATGTTGACATCTATCTGATACTTTGAATACACGAGATATTTTTGAGAAGAATAATGATTTGGAACACCTGCATGTTAGAAATTGGCACTAGCAATGATTTTTAAATTCTTACTGTCAGGTAAGGCAGTGATGGCTGAAGTTTGATCACACAAAGGTTCTCTAATCCCTGTTCCCATACCGTGTTTTGGTAGCAGCCTGATACTTCAAAGTGGGGTAAATTTTCTGGACACCATTTTACAGTGGCTGAGATTGTTACCCTGCTCATTTCAACTAGAAATATGAAATAGTCTAAGACTGTAACCATAAAAAGCTCATTTGAGATTTGTAATGCATTGATTTGTTGCCATCCTGGCTGTTTTTCAGGTCAGATCTCAGGAAATTTTCCCCATTATTATTTTGCTGTAGAGTCCAAAAGCAAACAAGTGCTGGCCAAAATTGACCTCTGCTAATTTCCTGCAAGTAAAGCAGGAAGAGCAAGATAAAGGAATCTATACCATAACTTTAATAAGGTTTTTTGCCACTGTCTCACAGGGAATTCTCAGAAGTAAAACAGAGAAGCAGTTCAGGTGAAAGTTCTGTGGCATGAAATATATACTGTAATGTATAGCATTGTAATTACTTGGGGAGTTATCATCATTTTACCCCTTGAAATGGAGGGATGTATCATGAAGGCTTCTGAAAGGATGACTTCCAAGTCAAGTATTATCAGTGACACTTGGACAACAGAATAGGTAGTGGACATTACCTTTCCTTGCAGAAACAGCAAACTAATCTCTACTTACACAGTACTCAAATTATGAAAAGCACAGCCCACAGAACACATAATTCAAATTAGTGATGGGAAGCACAACAGAAAAAGCGAGAACGTGATTTTCTTAAAGCAAAGAACCAATATTAAACCCCTTTTCTGTCTACTTCTGAAAAGAAAATAAACCTTGATAGGTGGAAGCCTTGCTCTGAGCATACATTTGGGAAGCAAGAGCATTTCTCACCAGCTTTCAGCTGTGCTTCTATGTTCTGTTCTCCAGGGAAATTCTCAAGGCAATTGGAAGTCCATTCCTGTAGCCCACTGTAATAACAGGAGATTTTTTTAAAAAAGGATATGGGCAGTATCATTTTTAAGTCAAAGGACTCTGCAAGAATGCAAGGTTTGATGCAGACTGCTGCACAACTGTGCTCTGAAATGTATAACACAGATAGAGTGTGTATAATTAGGTTAGACACCTAGACTGTCCTAAATGAATAACCCCAAGCACTTCAAAGTTACGGAGCTCCACAATATATCGGTTTCTTAGAGAGCAAAATTTGCTCTATCATGTACATAATTCCACTGAAGCTCAAAGGGCTTTTGCATGTGATGAAAGACACAAAAAGCCACTTCCCTAAGCAGTTCAAGATGCAAATTAATTAAACTGACAACAACAAAACCCAATTCTTTCTTCAAAGCTGTAGCTGAGTAAATTATCTCCGTGAAACTCTTGTTTGGCTTTTCCTGTGTCTCATGAGGACAACTTTCCTACACAGGGAAACAACAAAGATAAAACTACGAGTGATACTGATAGCAGTGTGAGCTAATGAGTTATTATTTAATTATGCTGAGAGACTTGATGATGCTCGCAGGTGAGAATTCCACCTAAGCAGCCATATGTGGATTTACAGTCCACTTTCTCTGAAGCTATTGGAAAACTCATATGGATACCAATTTCAGCAGGACCTGAATACAGAATTTGAATGCAGGTTCATGCAACTTTATACTGATAGTCACATAATGCTGCAAAAAAGTTTAAAGCAAGAGAAAAATGGCATCTCAGCAGCGCATGGACAAAGAAATATCTTTATTATATATAACTTGACACATGTAGTCTGTGTGTACCTACTGTTCCACTCTGGATATAAAAACACACATGCTCTGCCTTGATTTTAACAGGGTTGCAGTTTTGTCACAGAATAATTTTGCTCATGCCACAACACACCAAAACCCCCTCATAATAAGAGGTAGTACATCTCTGTACAGCAGGAATCTTTATGACTGGTATCCATAGAGCATAATTAGCTCTGATTACATGCCATGGGTGTCTCAGCATCCTCCCACTGTTTTCCAGCTTGGCACCACGCAAATCAGTCAAGTCTAAGGCAGAGACATCTGGAACACCTTGGGAACCTTGGCTCGCTTTTATCCTCGGTAAGTCAGTCAAAAGCATCTCTTTTTACCTGAAAATTTCAACTTGACTGTTTCCACTGTGGGGCTGTGTATTTCTCTAAGTAACGACCGAGCTTTGTGAGGGTTTGATCGGGCCGGGCACAGCTTTTGGGCCATTTTAATAAAAATTACCTTGCTGCCGGCAGCTCACCGCCTCACGTTGTTACCGGAGCCGAGCAGTCCCAGCTCCCTCGGGATTCGGTGCCGGCTTTGCAGGGACCCTCCGCCGGCGGGAATATCCTGAGGGCTCCCCACATCAGCAATGCCAACACCTGAAGCCCAGGCGTGGCGGGAAAAAGATGCACCTCAGGTTGGCGGGAAGGCGGGGGCGGCTGAGGGACATTTGTAGCCGTCCCGGAATAACGCGCCTCCCCCTCACGCCCCCCGAGCCGTGATGGAGGTGGGCTGGGGGCGTCCCCTCCTCTCCGGAGCGCCCGCTGCGGGAGGCGGCTGTGCCGTCCCCGGCCCCGCTGCCTCCGTGACGATGCTGTCCTAGCGAGGGATGATGACAGGGAGAGGAGGAGCGGGGCAGAGCCGCCGCCGCCGCCGGGAGCCCTGTGTCTCGCTCGCCTCCCCGGCACTTCCCGGCTCCCGCTGCCGGGCTGCGCATCGCGCCGCCTTCCCGACGGGCGGCGGGAGCACAGGGCGGAGGGGCGGCCGCGGCTTTGTGGCGAGGGGTTTGTCCTCTCCAGGTGCTCTGTCCCCCGCCGGGCAGGGCTTGCCTCTTCCTCCTCCTCCTCCTCTTTCTCCCGCCTCCTTCCCCGCCGCACACGCCGCAGGACGAGGCCGGCCGGGAGCGAGAGCAGCCGCCGCCAGCACCGCCGCCTGAGGGGACCCTGACCATGTCGAGCAAGAGCAGGAAGAGCAAGGAGCAGGGGAGAGTGACCTTCCCCCCGCAGCAGGAGGAGGAGGAGGAGGGGGCAGAAGAAGAGGAGCAGCAGCGCCGGCGCCGCGGCTGGAGAGGCGTCAATGGGGGGCCGGAGCCCCCTCCGCCACCCCAAAGGGCTGTCAAAACCCTTCGGGAGCCCTACGGCTACTACCCGCCCCCCCCTTTTGCCAGCACCATGTAAGTGGGGCCCGGGGGGATTGTTCGGAGGGTGCCGGCCGACAACTTGCCCGGAGCGGCCGCGGGGATGCGGCTCCCGGGAAGTTGCGGCGCTCGGGGCCGGGAGGCGCCGCCAGCCCCGCGGTCCGGGAGAGGGGCTGGACCTCGCCGTCCCAGCGCCGGGACTCCGGGAAAAGTGCCCTCAGGGCAGCGCCCGCTCCCTGCCTCTCCTCGGCGCCCCTGCCCAGCCCCTCGGCTTTGCCTTTGCCCCGTGTGCCGAGGCACAAGAGATTCCATCTCGTTCTTTTCTCCCCTTTCCCGCCCCCCTGCTCCCCTCCCCTGGATACAAGTGTAGCCGCCGAGAAATTGCCTGATTATTGGTTAAGCTGAGGTCTAGCGAACCCATTGCACCCTTTTGTACTTGCAGTGCTAATGCATCCTTTTTATATCTATGTATTTGTTGTAAGTCTATGCTGTGGCAAAGCCAGATTCCCCACGGAAATCTAGGACACCTGTGCAGAAAATCCTTGGTTCTTGAGATGCATCTTATCCTGTTTTATCCTGTTTGATGTGCTCTTCCAAAATTTAAGTTCATTTTCAAAGATGCAGTCAAATATATATATACATATATATATATATAAAGATCCTGACCGTGACTAGACTTACTGCAAGACAAGTATATTCAATTTTACTAGTAGGGATGTTAACTTTCTTTTCCTTGACTTGCAAAATGTAGGTTGTCCATGAATTATTCACTTATTTTTATAACACGCTGCAGTTTAGATGGTCTTACCTCTGAGGTTTACTTGGGTATTTTATGCTTTCAGGACAATATTTAGTTTTTAATTAAATACTTTAATTACCAGATAGCAAACACGCTGAGTTTTAAGATAAGATATTCAGCATTTATAGAAGAAGCCTTAATTAAAATCACCCTAGAGACAACTGTAAAGTACAGAAATAATTAGGGTAGTGCATACAATAGGATAATCACAAATAAAAGTGAATTTTACCATCCCAGTGCAGAAATTTTTCACAAATACCCTGTGCCCAGCAATCTGGACTTCAAGTGAATTGACCTTTCGCATGTCTTTACCTGTCAGAAAGTTAGTTGTGCTTGAGTTGCTTGTCTAGGCTCCCTTATAGTTGATGGAATGGGAGAGGAAATAGCAGTGGGAAAGCCAGCATAGTCATTTATCTTCTTTCTTGAGCTGCCTGTCTTTATCCACCATAAAAAGAGCCTGGAGGATTAGTTTAGACTTGGACACTTTATTTTTAGACAGTTGAAGCTAGCTCAGACTAGCTATGACTCCTAAACTTGTGGATCCCTAGTGTCCTTCTAGAATGGTTGGCATGTTCCTTTCTATAAGAAATGGGTATTATGCCACCAGGGGATAAACTGGAATTCACTCCACACAGCTATAGGTATTTGAGCCTGGAGTGAGCTCCATCTCTTGGAATTCCTTCCTGGTGTATAATTCTTGTGGTCCTATGCTGGCAGTCTTTTAGAGCAGTGCTTCAGATGGACTGGCAAAAGGGCTGACATTGATTTATGGAGTAGGAGTGTGTTGAACTATTGGGGCACAGAGGTAAAGACCCAGAACTACCATTTTCCCTGTTATGTGCCCGGGGTCATCCTTGGCATGGCAGTGGGATTTTTCTCCTGGGGTAACATTTTGTGTTTGGTGCTAATGCCTAAAAAAATCAGGGGGTATGCTTATGAAATAAAGATGAGTTTATTTCTGAGTATCAGCTTGCTCAAAATGCACTCTTACTGACACATGGAAGAATTTAGTGTGCACAAAGCCAGTGTGAGAATCCTTGGCTGGAAGAATTTTTAGTCTAAATATTCAGTACAAGGTGCGAGGGGAAAGAGGCAGGAAGATGTGAAGTAGTTTGCACAAGAAGATGGACTTGGTTGGTGTTTGAAATGTCTTCTTTCTGGAAGCTGCAACCTGTGCAAGGTACCTGTCAGTGTACAACTGGCTCCCTCCTGTGCCGGATATAGCTGGAAAAAATTAATTAACCTCAGATTCCTGCTAAGATTGCAGACTGGATGTAAGACTTGTTTCCTTGTTTCACGAGGTACTATATGTCCCAGTGGGAAAAAAAGTGGATGAAACCTGTAAATTAAATGTTGTAGGCATTGGATGCCTGATTTTCTGAGTATCTCTGAAAATCAGAGAAGAGTTTTGTGACTGGAACAACAGAACACAAATAAAGGACCAAGTTCCAAAGGAGCTTTCAAATTCTTCGTTACTGCAGCCCTGTTAACTTGGTTCTTTCCTGGTGAGATATTTTCCTTGCTCTGTGTGTATATAGATGCCCTCCTATCATCAAGATCTAGTCCTCTTTTCCCACTTGAATTCAGATGGATGGTATTTTCCCTTGGTAGGAAAAAGCTCTGCATAGTTTGTGGGGCGGGAGGGGATGGAACAAACTAAGTGTGTGTACACCTCCTCCTGATATCTCACTGTATTTTGTTCCATTTTTTTTTTACTAATTCTTTCCATTTTGGAGCCAGAACTTCTGTGAGCTGACACGAGGGCATTTTGGATGATGGATTGTGTCGTTTCAGACCACTGGGAGAGTATAGACCTAAGTCAGATCTTGCAGCTGGCCTGATTTATGTTCTGCTGTTCAGCTCAATTCACCTCCCTCTTCTGGAAAGCCCAGGCAGTAGTTCACAGAAGGGAGAGGGAACCTCTCATTTAATGCATTTTGGATTTGCTGCAGGGACTCCCAAATTGTGTGGAACATGTGCAGGCTTCCGTGCAAACAGATGTGAAGGTGACACCGTTTTTACTGGTGAAGAAACAAATGTAACCAGTGGCCCCTTCTGGCACGTGGCTGTAGCAGAGCTTGGAGGGAGGGGAAAGCCTTTGTTTGGGAGAGGGAATGAGGCTGGGGGATTGTCCCTCCAACACTGCCTGTGGCACTGCACCGAGCAAGGAGCTGCTTCCTCCCGTGGAACAGCACAGTCTTTTCCTGGGATGGTAACAAGACATTTGAGGTCGCTTAGTTTAAGAGATCTCGGGCATCACGAGCTACAATGCTGCTCTTATGTATGTGCATGTCTGAGCACTCACTTTTTAAGGCAATTATCATCTTTAATTTTAAAACTGGGGCCGTAGGGGTTAGTTTTAGCAGAACAAGAGGCACAATTCTCATCTCCTTTGTGGCTGACTCTGGTGGTGTTGCTTTTAAGTGCTGTGGGCATGATGGACTTATCTGATCTGTCTGTAATCACTGGACTGCATTTCCTTTTCAGGGCTAAAATAGAATCAGGATCACTAATGTACTGTAGTTCAGCAGTGGGGTAAACTGCTTGTAAATTGTTGATGCCATCTTTTATTGCATTTAATAGTTCAGGGAGAATAACAGTCTGTTCTTCAGCACAAATGTTAGAAAATTGCTCTATGGATCTGGGAAGGCCCAGAATGAAACCTCCTGTTTGTCCAGCTACTCTCCTTTTCTTTTGAAATTGCTTATGTGGTTTGCAGTGTTCAAAGAATAGACTTAGAAACAAGATTATAAATCTTGTGGATTGCTGTAGATGAGCTAATGAGCAGGATAAGGAGTAAAGAATTCTCGTGTCATTTATTTGTCCCACTTTTCTCTTCTGCTGCGGTTCTAGAAGTTTGAACGTGAAAAGGGGTAGGGAGGGAACAGGGAAGGATTCTGTCATTGAAACAGCCCAGGGAAGAAGCAGAGGGATCATCAGGCTTTCTCCAGCCTTTTGCAGTGGCTGTGTTGCTCAAACATCTTGCCCTGTACGTAGGCAACGATATGATGCAATGTAAGGTCACAGTAAATGCGATTTGCTCAAAGCACAAGAGGCGAGGGGACATTGCTTGTTGGGTGGAAAATTTTTTAAAGTAATATTTTATGAGACTATTTAAGGTAAACAGGAATATGTTATAATGCAGGATAGTTCTTTGTGTCTTATTTACCTGGTATGTAATGAACCAGTTGGTTGTTCAGAGTGTACATAATGTTGCTCTGTCTGAGAGCTTGTGACACTTATCGTTAGGTAAAGGTCTTGAAAGGTGATATGATCCTTTAGGAAATAAGTCCAAGTAAAACATGCCCAGATATGGTGAAACAGGTGTATGTCAGTTAACATGACTAATCTCTGATTCCATCCTTCTTTATCTCTACTGAATAATTAAAATAAAATAACTGGGCATTTTTCTTACTTGGTGTTTTTGTGGTTTTTTTGCCATGCATTCTACAGATTTATTTTTTGTGTGTGTTCTTTCAACTATTTGGAACAGTTGGGAAGAGAAGCATCATGATTTCCATCTCTCCTTCCTTCTTTAATGTCACTTGTCAGCTCCTTACAGAGACAGGGTTGAGAATCTGAACTTTAAAGGCTTTGGAAATAGAACACGAGTAATTAATGCACACTTAGTTCTATTTTAATCATATTTTTAAGCCGGTCTAATGATATTTAGAGACCCAACTTGAGATTTTGTTGGGTTGATTATTTCAGTTGGCAAATATTACATATAAAATTTGCTGAAAAGGGTTAAACACTTAAAATGAAAATTTTAAGTGTTTTCTTAATGCTTTGGGAGAGCTTAAAAATATTAGATGAAGAAGAGGAAAGCAGAAAATGGAATAGGAGACCTTGTACCTGATGCTTCTTGCATACAGTACTCTGACCAGAGCTATGCTGGCTTTGAGGGCTTTGAATTTGCTGAGGGAAAAGTGGAAGAAGAGAGGGGAGAGGTGTGGATGAACCTAAAAGCCTTCTGGCTGTGTGGTGCTGTACAAGATTTTTTGCTTTTTATTTGGTTTTTTTTTTTTTGGGGGGGGGGAATGTCTTGACAATATTTTAGTCATTGAAATACCAAACAACATTCATCTTGATTTTGAGAAGCTATTGCAGTCACTTCAAATATATCATTTCTGTCACAAGATTTATAGTTAAGGATATCTCCCTTATTGGGAAGATACTCTAATACAACACTTTTGCAAGGATATATATCTCTCTTTATGGAAGTCAGATGAATCACCTCAGTCTGACAGTGGGTTTTGAAAGAAAGGTAGATAAAATGAAAATAAATGTCATATTTCAAAATATGCTGAAAAATTAAACACAATATATAGGGGAAAATCTATTGTTTCATAAAAGATAAATGAGATTCAGAGTGGCAGTTTAGAGTCTTAAATCAAGAAGTGAACATGAGTCTATTTGTCTTTTTTTATATTTTTAATTTTTTTTCTTCATAACATCACAGTAAACAACTACATTTCTGTTCCTGTATGGTTTTGGATGTGAAAGAAGAATAGAAATGTAACAGCATAACAGGCAATAAGATCTTGTTTAAAAGAAAACTATGAGAAAAAAAAAGAGATTTTACTTCAGATTTTGTGGGGAATAAGGTCATAGCATAGTGTGGCTGTTCACCATGTCCACTCAAATCTTTCTCTGAGTCCTCCTAAACTGGAAATATGCCTGAGCTTTAAGACATTAAATCAATTCTACGTTTTAGAGTCACAAATCCTCTCTGTTATGCTGCCTTTTTCATAGATGTGAAGAAAGTGGTACAGAAGGGAAAAAAAAAAAAAAAAGGATCCTGTCATGTCTGCCAAAGCAGTTTTGCCACATATTTCAAAAAGTAAATAGCAGTTAGCATTGCTTGTGCTGCAGTGCCACTCAGGCCATTTCAGGTAGTCCAGAAATACCAACCACAGCTGAAAATGTAAAAAAAATCAAATGCTTCATCTCAGGAGAGACCTGCCCTTGATAATGAGCATCACAATCTCTTCACTTGGTGTGCAGTGGAGCTGCCCATTTGTTTAACTAGGTTTTAGGATATTTGTAGCTGTGAAAAAGTGATTAAGATTTTACATTTTGCTGAATTTATTGCAGCTGATGCAGATAGCTGGAAGGCCAGAGATATTCTCACAACCTGAATGGAATTAGTTATGCCCAGTGAAAACTCTTAGGGCTGACATTGCTGCATCCAGTGATGTCAAGGGGTGTATTTTGTGTGAAGCTCACTGTTGCAAGATCACACCCACAAAAACCAACCCCCACCAGCATTTAGGAACCTGTTCCTCTGGCTGTGGGTATGAACTTGAAGTCCTCAGGATATTTAGCTTTTGCAGCTGCCCATGCAGGTTCCACTCTGCCCACTTTAATGGGTAATCTTTGTGTGCCCAAAGGGGCATGTGGCATTTTCCCCTTGGTTCTGTCCTTTCTCAGACTGATGGGGTTTGCTTCAAAAGGGCAGTTTCAATATTTTGATTTGCCCTCAGCATTCATTACACGGACCCACAGCTCTTCTCATGCACTGAGGGTAGAAGGATTAATTTCCTCTTCGTTTTTTTCTGTCTGGCCTTTTACTCCTGTATCTGAGTGTTTCACCAAAGTGAATAAATTAATTTTCCACAATGCTCCTGCAAAATAGAATTCAACTGTTCTTTTTCTAAAGATGAGAAAGAGAGGCAAATAGGACTTAAGGACCAAATTTGGAATGATAAGGTCTGTTTGTCTCTATGTAGCATATATATATATATATATATATATGGTGTTATGTATATTCAAAGCACAACCCCCATTAACTCTTACATTGTTTATCAGCTGCACTTGGTGTCCCTGTGGCCATCAAATCATCTCAAGTGATCCCTATCCCTTGATAGGGATCTGTGTCAGTGGATTAGCTGATAGCAGGTGGAGCCTGTCTTTCTCAATAGTGAGCTGAACTGGAAAGGAAAGGGAGATTGCTGATGGGCTTCACATTTGTTTGCAGATGGTGGTGAAGGAAGGTTACAATATCCTGAGCACCTTTCCAGGCCTTTGGCCTCTGCTCTGGCAGGTGTAAATGCTTCTCTTCTTCCCCCAGCTGTGACCTCTTTAGCCTGATACCATCAGTTGTTGTTTCAGACCTCGCCAAGCAGTTGTTTCCTATTGTTTTCTCCAGTTAGACAGTGTCTGCTCCTCAACCTCTCATCCTTAAGCCCATTTTCTTTGTAATTCCTATTGTAATTCCTGTCTGGTCTCAGTGCTCTGAACCTCCTATCCCTCCTCTAGCTTCCTTACCCAGCTAGATCCAGCTCAGCATCCCCATCTGCCTGTTCTCTCAGGCCTGTTTGCTCCCCACTGCTCTCAGCCAGTACCTTCACTGGTTCATAGTTCCAGTTTCTGTGTTTTCCAAATCAGCTTGCTCACCCTTTCGTTTCTCCTGTTCCCCTTCTCTTTTCTCCCTCTTTCTGCTTTTGCAGCCATTTTCTGCAGAGATTGTACAGGCTCCCTGGTTCTCAGTGTCATTTCCTAAACAATCTCACTTTCCCACACTCAGGTTTTCTCTTTCCATTGCAGCCTGTCATCCCAATTGTCATTTTCATTCATTAGCTCTTTGACTTTCCCATTTTTCTTGATTATATTGCAAGAATGTATGGGAACTTCTATAACTAACTAAATATATATATGTATACACACCCCCCTGTAATGATTTTAGCTATCTTCTTTTTCTCAGCTCCTGGAATGGTAGATGTAGAAACAGGCTGAACAAAATCCACAACCTTGCAGGAGTCCCAAGTGGAGTGAGAGCTGCTCCCAGTCTATGTTGGATGACTCCTGGTGTCTGGAATCTGTGAGCAGTTAGTTAGAAAGTCTGCTGAATGTGTAGGTACTGTTGTTTTTCAAAGGCTTGTAATTTGATCAAATTGACTTGTGAGTACAAGTTTCCAGGTTTAATGTTTCTAGTAGTAACAGTAGGTGTAAGATCAGCTTCATTATGTGTTGCTTGGCAAGACATCATGAAGAAAATGTGTTTTTACCTCCCTTTTGTGTAATCTACAATATAGCAAATGCTGCCTTACTTTTACCATCAGCTTGAATGCCTGTGATGGATAGTTTTTAATTAGTACTGAAAGTAGTGTAGTAGATGTGTTTTCATTTTATACATGCACTAAGTGAGTTGAGAGGCGTTTCTGAAGACAAGTGATGTCTTATATAAAACAAAAAATACTAATAAATTTTGACCATGCTGGGAAAACACAGCCTGTGGCATTGAACCTATAGGTTGCAGACAAGCAAGAATGAAGGCAGAGTGATCACAGTACAGGACACCAATTGTCATTAGATGGGCAAATGATGAGAGCCAAAATAACTTGTCACTGTTTTAGCCACAGGAAAAGTGGAAGCTGCAAATAACCAACAGAGTGAATTTGTGCTACTTTTTGGTTTGGTTTTTTTTTCATTAGGTACATTGAGGAAAGTCCATCCCTGAGACGTATGACCATGATGAGGGAGAAGGGAAGGCGCCAGGCCATCCGAGGCCCGGCCTTCATGTTCAACAACAGGGGCACCAGTCTGACAGCTGAGGAGGAGCGTTTCCTGGACGCGGCTGAGTACGGGAACATCCCCGTGGTGCGCAAAATGCTGGAGGAGTCCAAAACCCTGAACGTCAACTGTGTTGACTACATGGGCCAGAACGCCTTGCAGCTTGCTGTGGGGAATGAGCATTTGGAGGTGACAGAACTCCTGTTAAAAAAAGAGAACTTGGCACGGATTGGAGATGCCCTGCTGCTCGCAATCAGCAAGGGCTACATCAGGATAGTGGAAGCGATCCTGAATCATCCTGGGTTTTCGGTAAACAAGCGACTGACTCTGAGCCCTTGCGAGCAGGAGCTCCAGGATGATGATTTTTATTCCTATGACGAGGACGGAACCCGCTTCTCTCCAGACATCACTCCCATCATTTTAGCCGCCCACTGCCAAAAATACGAAGTCGTGCACATGCTGTTGATGAAAGGAGCGAGGATAGAGAGACCTCATGATTATTTCTGCAAATGCAATGACTGTACAGAGAAGCAAAAACACGATTCTTTCAGTCACTCTAGGTCGAGAATAAATGCGTACAAAGGACTGGCAAGCCCGGCTTATTTATCCCTCTCCAGTGAAGATCCAGTACTCACTGCTCTAGAACTCAGCAATGAACTTGCCAAGTTGGCCAACATCGAAAAAGAATTCAAGGTAATGGTGGTTTCGTGTTTCTCTGTCTTTGTTATTGTTTTAAAGTTGCTGCTACTTCATGCTGTCCTTGGATGCCGAACTTATTTCTTGTGTCTTTACTTGTTCAATTACAAATTATTCCATGTTATTTATTGTCTTTTTTTTCTTGATTTTGAGTTTTCAACACATAAGCCTTTAATAAGAATTTTCAATGAAACGAAATTGCTTTTGCACCTCCTGTGTACGGAGAAAATTGGAACTGGAAAAAGTGTGTGTTCTGATAACCTTGCAGCAGATGGAAAACAATTTTGGTTGCAGTAGCAGATAAGGATTGGTTTTAATTACAAATTCTGAGTAAAGTAAGTACAAAAAGCAGAAATGTTATGCTTTTCTTGGGCCTCTGTAGCATTCACTTTATTCCCTCTTTTAAACTCGTACTATTTGTGACTGATGTCTCCAAATTGTTAAGATACCGAAAGTGGATATTTTTTTTGACACACCTTTCATAAATGTCACTTGGTCAAAACCAGCTGCTAGACTGATCACAGATGTAGGTCCTGTTACCTCATTTTGAGCTATATCTGCTTTTGTCTCTCAGTGCCCCGACTTTTTAATATGTTTCAGCTTCTCCATCAGACAATTAACGCCTTAGTTAACTGTTGCCCAGTGCTTTTCTTAACGATTTTTGCAGTTTTGATGGATACCCTGAAAAGTACAGTAACACCCACCTCCCCTCTTGCCTGCCCTCCTCTTCCCCCAGCAAAATTCCACCAAAGCATCCAACCCTGGTAGACTGTGCCATAAGAAAAGCTCAGCTTAGGGGATGACAGATTGTTTATATTAACAGCATTGCCTCTAGTTTTAATAATGAGTTTATTGGGGTTCTGCAAGGCCAGTGTTGGGTACCTTCAAAAATGATTGGAGACAAAAATACCAATAACCTTTCCAAACAACAGCAAACACTGTTATCACTGAGGAGTGCTCAGAAGGAATAGACAACAACCTGGAGAAAAACAGGCAGAAATTAATCAAGTGAACTCTGCCAGAAGAGGAAGAAACCATTTTAGACGCCTGAGAAAGAATAGCTCCAGATATAGCCAAGTGAGTTAAAATATAATTTAAAAATAAAGTTTTCAGGGGTGAGAAGGATTCATGTATTATACCACGCACTAATAAAGTGTAAAATTCAGCTTAAACCTTTCCTTCCTTTGCTGAAGGAACCCACTCATACCATGCTGTGTATTGTGTAATCTGGCAAATTAATTGAGTACTTCCTCTATGTATTTATTCAGGGATAGAGGAAAAATGCTGTGGGTTTGTTTTTTTTTTTTCCCTCTGCTGAAGAGGTACTGAAATCTGGGCAAGCTCTTTGTGAACAAAAACCTGAAGAATATTTTCTCATGTGCACAGAGCCTGTCAGCTTGTGTGCTGCACACCATGAATTAGTTATGTGCCTCATTTAGAGAGCATTCTACAGGGTTATATCTCTGATGTGTGTAATTCATTCTGTTTATCACTGATTCCTTTTCAACTAGGCCAACAACCTGAGAACCACAAGGGCTCCAGAATCGAGTGCCCAAGATGGAGATTTATGGGTTTTCTGAAAAAATGCTTTGGTGCTTGTGGATACAAACCTTGTTTTTGTTTGGTTGGTTGTTTTTTTCCCTTTTTCTCCTGTAGTTTCTTAGAGAGACCTTTTCTTCTAGGTTGGCTCCTCAGAAACTCTACCATCCATCTTTGTGATACTGCATACAAATTTTGTTATTATACCTGTGCTTACTGGTGGTGGGCTTAGGGATTCAATTTAAGAGTTATACAACTTCTCAAAATCCCATAACACATTCTCTCTCACCAAAACCTAAATTAAGCCAGGATGCATCATGCTTTTGTTAGGTGAGGATGCAGATGTTTAGAACTGCCTAGAAAAATTTCATTAAAAATAGAAATTCATGGGAGCTCCCATATCATAACTACTAATGCCATGAATAACAGTTGCATCAGAAAACAAAATATTAGCTTGAAATTTTAGAGGAGAAAAAGCAATGGTTTTTGATTGGGCTTCTCATTTCTAAGCAGAACTTTAAAAAATTGCTTCACTTTTTAAAATATTAATTCCCTGATATTTTGAGACTCCTAAAACCCCAAGAAATGGATGATTCTGACAGTTTTCAGTATTTTTGGGTAGCACTTAGATGGCTGCTAACCTTGCCAGGTGCATAAGGCAATTCAGTTTAGGCACCTACAGTAGAGATTGTTCCTGGCTCCTTGCTAGTGTGGAAATTCCAGCTTCTCATCAACATCAAAACATTCCAGTGAAATAATCACTCTCCTCATGGATGTCACATCTCTCTCTTTTTTTCCCTTCTGCTTCTTACACCTCTCAGGGTGTTTTTTTCTGTTTCTGCTGAGCCTGAGAGGAGAGCTGATTGTTTTCCTGGAGGCCCATTGGTAACTGTGTGTTCAGGGCTTTCTTTCCAATAGATATGTCACCTGAATGTGTTCACATCCCAGAGGAGAAGGCTTTGAGTCCAACATTCACCCTCCCCGTGAAGCCGAATGAACGATAGACTTCTGCTGCACTCTCCTCTAGGATCATCCCTGGAAAATGCTCAAGTATTCCCATCCAGTTCAGTCTGTAGCATAACACTAAGCACATTTGTTTCAGGGTGAAGAAAAATGGGCAAACTGGTTTGTCTCCCACAAAAAAAAAAAAAAGGACAAATCTGTTTAAAGGGACTTTTGATAATATTCATGATTTATTCTTAATATCTATGGTCCATTAAGGCCCACAAAGTTCCCTCTGCGTGTTCCACTTCCAGGGCTCAGAGCATTCATACCAAAAATACTGTTCTGGGTGGTTTTCCCACTGAGAAAGAATAGGGGTTAGGGTTAGGGTATCTTTTGCATATGCAAAGACCAGTCTGCCTCTGTCACTTATGATTTATACTAACAAATTCTAATGCACAAACTGGGGTTTGCACAAGAGTATTAGAAATGTGGGAAAGTGGCTTAGAACATTCATTCATGATGGTCAACTCCCTATGAATATTGAAGAAAACCTGATTAATTACACTGAATTTGTTTTGTTTTTTTTTTCATTTTCCCTTCAGAAGAAAGGAGAAGGGATTCAGAGAAACCAGTGAACATTCATTTTTCTTGGAAGATTCAAAACACATAGCCAAAAATAAGGACTGAAAATGAGTAATAATAGATGAGGAAACTGAAGCCATTTCACTCTACTCTTTGATCTTCAAGCCTCCTTACTTCCTACTCCTGTGTGAAATCCTTATTCCAAGCTGCTGTTGGTCCTTTTGCTCTTCTTCATCTATTTTATTTGTTTAGTTTCTTCTTGACACTTTTACTCCTTTTTGTTCTTTGCATCCATTTGTCTTCTTCCCTTATTTTCTTCTATTCCGTTCCCTCTCTGGATTTTCCTTCTTCTTGCCTCCCTTCTAAGTGCTCACCTGATTTTCTACTACATAATTAGAAAGAAAGCAACATTGTTGATTAAATTCTGTGTCTGACATGCACAACCAGAATTCTGCTTTGCTTATTCACCAATTCTGATATTTATAAGGACTTTTATTACCAACGTGCCTGATCAGAAAGTGTTTTCCAAGGATATCAAATTTGCTGGTCTAGTTCCTTTCTTTTGTTGAAAAGGACAATGCCTGTGTAAGTTAGAGGAAGTTGTGGAAGGCTGTTCTGATGGCATCTGTCTTTAGGAGTGGTTGGAGATCTCTGAGGTGCATTGCTTTGTGCCTGACAGACTGTTCAGGGAAGCTCAGTCTGCAACTGTATCTTGTCTTCATGTAAATAAGTGTTCATTACTGTAGTTGGAGGATTGTGTTTGCTGGTCCCAGTAGCACTTTGCAATACAAAATATTCCCAATTTTTATGTTTTCTTGTTCTTCTATTTTTAGCAGCCCCTGGCCACTGTGGCTGCTGTGGGTTACTAAAGTTAATTGATATTTACCCTCCTTCCTGAGAACTTAAAAACTGTTACTTCACGGGAATGGGAGAATTCCTCGCAGTCAGAACAGCTGATGGAACTTTCCTTTGGAGTCACCATAGGAAAAAAGGACAAGGTAGCTAAAAAGCCACATGATAATCTCTTTTTACCAGCTTTCAACTAAATACCGTCCTGTGTAAGCAAGCTTGATTCTCCCAGCTGGAATTGCTCTAGCAAGGATCAAAAAGATCATAATCTTGCTTTATATAGGATAAATCCCTGTTCCCAGTTTTACTGAAAGCTCCTACTGGAACCAAGGGAAGATGTGGACGTGCATCCAAAAGCGGAATCTGTCCCTGGTCCAAGTAAATTTACATAGTGTTATCTCAGCTGAACTAACAAAGAATGTTCAAGCTTGATCTACGTTTAGGTCCAGCTTTTGGAAGGACAGGGCCCAGCTCCATAATCAGTAGTGCAATTATGTGCTTGATTTGCATATACAGTTGTGTGTGCAAACTGAGTACATACGTGATCTCAAAGTGGCCATTTAATCCATAATACATTTAATGACATGAATTTCTGATTGCATGTAGTGTGTGTGTGAACCAGTTGTGTGGTTGTGAATACAGGAAACATCTCTACATCTCATCTGACTGCCTGGGATTGCTCACTGTACAGTTTCTTTGGAACAGTTTAAAAAATCCTATGGGTGAAATCAGCTGAAGGCTTTCTGTTCATGTGCTTCATTCTTTGCATACATTGATGTGTTCTTTGCAAAAATTCTAGATGAATTCGGGAGGTAGTTTTTGATGTTAGGAGTGAGAACAGAGCAGGCAGAGTTGGGCAGGCTGAGATCCAAACATTGATGTGGGCCAGAGTCCTCGAAAATTGCTCGTGAGACACAGCTCTACAATCCCAGTCATATCATCAGTTGTCCCTTATATGTACCAATATCACCCACAATGTCTGTGAATGTAGGCTGATATTTCTGATGTCACAAAGATCTTTGTGTAACTGTTAATTTTTTTTTTGAGAGATAACATTTAAGATGCTATAACTAGTAAAATCAGCTGAGTTAGGCTGTGAATTAATTGGAGAATCACTTTGTTGATTAAGGAATCAGAGTCCCTGTATTATCATGGAAAATAGGCCAAGAGCCCTGCTGTATAATATCACTGTCTACTCTGTTTGGTGTTCTCCTGAAGATCAGTTTCGTGTCACCAAGCTGTCAATTTGCACAGGTCCTCTCACCTCCACACAGGGAGTTCTTGTAGCCTTGTTTAGGACATGGAAGAGGTGAGTGATCTGGTGGCTGCATTTGTGTGTTCTCAAGAGTAAACAGAGGTGGATGTGTATGACTGAGACCGCAGATTCAGGTTTCCCATATTCACACAACACCCTGCAGGTAGAAGATGGTTTAAGAATTGGATCCCACAGTCACAGTGTGGGTAGTGTTTGTCTGGTTAATTCTGTAAAGCAATCAAATAGACTGGGATAAATTTGATTTGCTAATACATAAGGAAGTAAAGACCTGGAGAGGGAAATCTGACAAGTTTTCCTAGCATAAGATTCAAAGCCGGAGTCGGATATTAGGAATGCACATCTCAGTTCTCATAACAGCGTTTGTAAGTAACATAGCCCGTATTTAATCCTTAAATTTGACACAATAAAACTTAACCCATCATATCTTTCATCTTATCTGGCAATAAGCATAACTTTTATAAGGAAGTGCCCTATCCACCTATCAAAGAAACACATAGGACTGTTATTTAGTAGAAATGTGGGTAACTTTGTGCTGTAGGCAAATAGTTCATGCAAAGCAGTCTGTCCTTCTGGAACCAGCAGGGCTATTCCAGACTGGATGGGTGTATTTTTCAGGATGCCAGTTAACACAGAGCTGGGAGAGCAGAAGCTTTGCACCCTCTGCCAGGATCAGTCAGGAGCTCCGACACACTTGAGGGGATGAGTCTCCATCCATGAGAGAACAACAAAATGAAACCATCTGTAGTCTATTGAATTAACAATCTTCATGAGATACTACTGCAGTTGCAGTTTGTCTCCCTTTTGCCATTTGCAGGCAAGGTTTCACAACTGTAATTGCAAGTGAAAATGTGTTATTGCTTGGTCTGTGCTAACTGAGAAAGTAACTTCTCAATCATGTTTTGGCATTACATTTGTGTTATTTTAAGGAAAAAGAGTTAAATAGTCAAGAAAAAGGAGTGAATCTTTAGCAAGAGCAACTGTTGTAATTTCCTATTAGAAGCCCATTATTTCTCCTTTTGTTTCTTCACATTTAGCAAAGGATTGAGGAAAGAGCTTGTAAATGAAGCCTCTCCCTGCAACTGGACAGCCCATGTTCATTCATAGAAGAACAAAATTTGGTTATAAAGCACTTGAATAATACAAAACCATCTAAACTAAACTTTATTACACCTTAACGAGATGCCACCTTGGAGTGTAGGATAGATAGAAATAACACCAAACAGGTACTTTTTTTCTTTTAAAGTTACATGTGGCTGCAAAGTCAGGCAGAAAGAAGGTAGTTTCTCTTTTAACCATATTGTACTACTGCTGGAATCAGCAAAATTAGCGTACCTTCCCATGCACTGCAAATAGTGCATTTACAGCTACTTTATAGCGTTAAAGAAAATTTGATTACCAGTTTTGTTCCTGTTGAATTCATGTTAATCTGCATCTGATGATTGGTATGGTTTTTGCTCAGCCATCTCTGTAAACTCCTTCCTTGAGCTGTAGTGAAATGCATGAGCAACTCCTGCTTGAAATTGGATGTTTAAGAAAAAGAGTGTTGAAGTTCTCACAGATACATAATAATTCCGTTGTAAAAACAATATAAAGAGTTTTAAGAACACAGGACTTCAGTAAACTGAAGGGTTGGTATTGGTTTTGGCTTTCCTAGATTGTCTTTAGTTACTTCTTTGCCTTCGCTGAAGAAAATCCCCATCTTCTTTTTACATTGTCTTACCTCTTTGTGCTTGGCTTAAAATCCTCTCTAACCTGAATTCTAGCAGTTCATACTTACAATTTTTGGCCTCTGTGATGAAACTCTTCCTTGACTAGACTGTCAAGAAAGACTTTTTTTTATGACTGCTGCTGTTCTATCCACCATCCTGGAGTCTTCCTTTGCACGTGTTTTATCTTTGTAGGATCCCTTCCCCGAGTTTAATCATGCATCCCAGTATTATTTTTATAATTGGCTCTTCTGTACTGTTCTCCTTGGTTACCAAACACAAATCTAAAATAACCTTGCATCCTGTTGGTTCACTGACAACTGAATTTATTTGTCCTCTGTGACCAAAGGAAATAACAAGCTCCTGTTTAGGTTTATGATTAGGATTGGTTGTTTCCAAATCTGTAGCTGGGATGTTAGTCTTATGCAATAACACAACTCCTAGTAGTATTTGTTTGTCTCCAGTAGTGTTTCATTTTGATTCATACCTATGAATCATTTGATTCATGACCTATGGGATTGATGGCTGATTCCTGCAGTTATCCTATGCAGTCTCTTTTCCCATCATTTCCCCAAATCATTTGAAACTACTGAGAGCACATCAGTTTCTCTGTCCCATTATGTAGATCCTAAGATGAGAATTTAGCAAAACTAGCAGTAGAAAGAAGTAAAATTACTTAGGAAAGGAGGAAAAAGTGAGGGTTTCAGGAAAAAAAATTGAGATTAAATGAGAAAATTATAAGGGTGGAAGCAATAAGGAAGCATTTTTTAGAAGACAGGTACCTCAAAGGGAAAATCTATACCCCCAAAAAGTGATTTTAAAAAGGCAGTGTCTGGAAATGAAGAGTAAACACTCACAAGTGAAGAAACAGAGGACTCAAACTAGTGTTTTGATGGCCTAATGGGAAAAAAAAAAGAGAGAAGAAAAGCTGTGGAATCATTGAAAAAGAAGGCTGTGCTGTTTCCAGTTGGGCACTTGAGCACTTGATACAACAAGGTAAAATGGCAGGTTCAGTCAAGTTTCCTTCTCCAGCTCACGTGAGGAAATCAGAGGCTGCATCTCAGATCTGGAAGCTCTGGAAACCTGAGAGGACTTGGACACAAAAACGAAGACCAAGGTTTCTGCTGAAGTAGAGATCAGATGAGAGCTTATAGGTAATGTCACAGAGATGGTGGGAGACATATACAAGTATAAACCAAAGTGCAAGCAAAGATTCAGACATGCCTTACAGAGCTATCTAAAGATTTTGAAATGGAGCCACAAATGTTGTGTCAGAAGAGGGAGGAGATGAGAAAGTAGCGAATCTTCGCGGTGTTGCCATATAGGAGGAACTGAGGGGTTCAAAGGTAGAACCTCAAGGAAAAGACTATGTTGAGTGCTGAAGGGTTATGAAAAGACTCTGAATTGGAGGAGGGAGATGTTTTTAATAACGGAAAGCCAGTGTTGGCTTCATACACTTTCAGAAGAGCTGTTGATTGCAGCAGTAATGGAAGGAAAAGCTGATGGAGCGAGAGAAATCATGGTGGAGATTAAAGAAATAGGCATAAAAGGAATGGTTTTTGAGAGGTATAGACAGGGAAGTGAAGGGGAGGAGGGGAAAGGTGGACAGAGCTCTTAGATGAAAGGGTTGAGGTTTTCAGAAATGTCTTGTAGTTCAGCAGTGTTGTCACTGCAAAGGTTGTCTCTTGACTGAGGAGCCTGATGCCTTTGAACTGTCCTTTGAAGAAGCTGGTTTCTGTACTGCCTAAACAGAATTTTTGGGGTATTTTGCCCACAATATTGGTGTCCAAATTTGTGCCACAGTTGTTCCATGCAGTTTCTTTGTAACCCACAGTACACCTTGTTGGGTGTGAGCCGTTCCAAGGGTAAGTGGGAAGCAGAGAGGGGAGGGGGAAAGGGGAAATGAATCCAGGATACATCAGAGTAAAGAGTAAGTAGCCATTTCAGCAGCATAGAAAGAGCTGAAACGTATTCATAGCCTGGGAGGCAACACTGTAAGAATGATTTCATTAGTTGTCTGCAAAATTTTTGCAAGAGTGAGGTTACTTTTTCAAGTAAGTCCTGGTTTTGTCTGCAATACTTATTTGTCCATTCAGCTTTCCCTTGTTGCCCATCCAGCTTATTTTATTACTCTATTGTGTCATGTTCCCATGCTCTGTTAAACAGCTGCCACCATCTGCTGTTCAAGCGTCCACCGCCTGTAACGGAGTAATTGATTCCGCTGCACAAAAATCCTGTAAGACACTCCCAACCTGACACGGTGAAAGTCAAACCCTGTTAGTTTTTAGCGACTTGTACAGGTTCTTCTTTCCTCCCCACTGGCTCCTAAGTGTCTGTCACGGGCCGTTCTCTTGTCTCCCTCCCGTTTCAGAATGACTACCGCAAGCTGTCCATGCAGTGCAAGGACTTCGTGGTCGGTGTCCTCGATCTCTGCCGCGACTCAGAGGAAGTGGAGGCCATTCTGAACGGGGATCTGAACTCGGAGCCGGTGGAGGCGCAGAGACACAGAGCCTCCCTGAGCCGTGTCAAACTGGCCATCAAGTACGAGGTCAAAAAGGTAACTCCTCAGGGGAGGTGCCGTCCCGTCGTTCCGCAGGTCTTGCGAACCCCCGGTCGGATCGCTGCCGAGACGGGGTGTGTGCAATCAGGGCTCTCACAAGGCAGGAGCTGGCAGAAGGGGACTGTAATGAAGGAGTTCAGTTTAATCTACTTCCCACAGCTGAGAAGTGGCAGGAGGTTTTAATGACATAGATCAGGTGTGCTGGCAAGGCTGGGACAGTTGGTCAGATCCTCCCCATTAATCCAAGAGCAGACGTTTCAGCGGAGCCAGATTTTCACTCAGGAGAAAGTAAGGACGTGTCTTTATGCCAGTTTCTGTGATAATATCTAATCCAAAGAGAAGGCTGTGTTGGTTCATCTGTTCTGTTCATTATTTATTTTTATTACTTTTACTTCCTACATTAAGTAACTCAATTCAGCGAGAAAATTCTGGGAAGTAAGTCTTGCAGCCTTCTAATAGTGTTCCCATCAACACACAGGGGGGTGGTTTTGTTTTTTTTTTTTGTTTTGTTTTTTTTTTAAAGAAAGGCCTCCCTTTTACTATTTTAAAAAAAAGGAGAGACAACATTTAAGTTGACATTAAATATATTATTTAAGAATTTATTTCAAAATATGACAGTAAATCAAACAGCTCATCTGCACCTGTGCGAGTTGTAGTGAGAAGTTTACTCTGTGTGTTCCTTTAAAAATATTTTAAAATTCAGCCCTGAAAATGTATGGAATATGTCTGTGGCTGGTTAATCAGTTCATCTCTGCACTTGGGTTTATTAGTATTATGGAAAGTACAATGTGTTTTCAGTTGATGCCTCTCTCAAAGAGATTTTTAATGAACAGTTATGCTGTGAATGAATGTTATGCACTGAAAAATGGAGCTGTGTATCACAAATTTGACATAATACATATCCATAGCAGCTTTTATTGTATTGCTATGTTGTTCTCCTCAAGATCCCACACTGCCCTGGTACAGAGAATAGTTAATACTGAGTCCTGCTGTGAGAGGACCCAGGAAATACAGCAGTGCCTATGTATTATTTACAGCTACCTATTTACATGATTAGCATAATTTCCATTCTTTACAGCCATCATGGTTTCATCATCTCCACAAGAAGCCTTGTGTTTCTCAGAATAAATAACCCTGTATTCTGTGGCAACCTCTCGAGCCAATCTGCCACATAAAATGGGTTGTGAGCACCTTGCCAGAACAACTGGGAAGTGCTGGTGTTTATTATGTCCCCAAAAGATTGCTGACAAAAATTCTAAACACAGATCCCAAGCAGCAAATCACCATTTCCAATGCAGAATTGATCTACAGGAGATAAATGCACATTAATTACCAAAATTCAAGGTAAATATATATACAAGCATTAAGTTAATTAAAAAGAATGGAACAGGGGGAAAAAAAATCAAAGTGCATAAGCATGTCGTGGTGTCTAAATATCACATAAATTCTTTATGCTGTTGCATTTTAATGTGTGCAAACATTGTTGAGACTCGTGTCTCAGCTTTCTTGCTGTAGACTGTGGTTTTCTTTTAAAAGGTTATTGTCACTGATGAAATTCATTGCTGAGCAAAGGTCCCCACAGATCTGTTAAGAGTAACAAAAATCTCCATGGGGGGGGGGGGGGGGAAGACAATTCCACATAGCAAACTTGTTCTCTTCTCTTGCAAGAGATAAACTCAAAGTGTTGACAAATGACAGATACAGTTCAGGACCTACAAGACTTATGGCCTTGGTGGAAGGAAATAGATGGTGCAGAGTTGTTACCATGTTGGTACCTGTTCCCTGTAGTGGCCCTTACAGAGGGATTGAGCCAGGAAATGTCTCTGCCATGGTGGTCCTTTGATTTGCTGGGATTTGCTCTGTCACAGCTGGGACAGATGACAGTGACATTCTGACTAGAACGGATTCAGATGTGGGAGCTCCACAGGGGATTTTTTGCAGCCCCCTAACTGTAGGCAGCAGGTAAGGATGTGGCTGTGTTCCTTAGCTTTCCATATTTCTAGCTGTGCTTCTGGGTCAGCTACATTAAGGTCAGTTCCCTGGTGCAAACAGAACTACAGGTCCATGAAATAGTTAATGAGCCATATGCCCTTCTCGGAGGGAGGAGAAAGCGTATGACAAGTGAGCAAATGTGCTCAGAAGTTCACTGCCAGGGAAATGGAGGTTTTAATTCTATTAGTAATGAAACTCTTGCACTTAATACCCCAGGTACTGCATCGGAGTTTAGCCCATCTTTTAAACATGATATGATTTCGAAGGTAAGGTTCAGACTGAAACTGCAGCCCCAATAGTGAAAGACTGAGGGAATTAAGGAGAGAGGAAAAAAAAAAGGAGTTAGAACAAGTAGTCTTGTTTTTTATGGTGATTTGCTGCTGCAGTAGTGCTTTTAGTTTTGTGTCTCAACTCTTGTCTTCAGATTGCCAACAAAATATCAGAGAAGAGGTGACACTGGGCCAAGTTCTGCAGTTCTTGCCTGGATAAAAAAATCAGAATGGAATTTCTGAGTGAAATCAATAAGAGTTGGAGTAAAAGCACGGGATTTAATTTTTAAACATTGAAGTATTAAATCAATAGATAAGAAAGAAGATACAAAATTCTCTCTGTGTGTTGTTTGCCTGAGTATTAGAGCGTGCCAGGATCTGCTCTTGCTACATCTAAACTCAGCCATTAGTATGGTAGGAATAAATAACATTATAATCACTCTTAGTCTTAGAGAAAAATATTTACATACTGATGACTTGGTTCGTGGTCACGAAACTGAAAACATCAGAAGTGTTACAGCCAATTGTGCTCAGAAGAGATTTTTCTAATTTCTTCTAGTCACCAGATACTGTCCTCATGCACCCTTTTTGTTCACTGGGGTTTGGACTGGACCTGAAAATATTAGATCAGTGTGATAATAAGATCAACGTACGTAATGAAAAGTATGATACTGCATGGAAAGTAGAATGAGAGAAGAGAAATGCAGAGAAAGGTTGTAGGATGATGTGATCAGCAGGTAAAAAAAGTAGGTAAAATGCGGTGGGGACCGTCTGTCCTTGGAGGAGATAAAGCTGTGGGGGGGAGACAGATAATACAGGAACACACACACACAGAAGATGGATAGACATAGAAGAGTTTACAGTTGCTGAAAGTAAAACCAACACAATCATAAATTGAAATATTTCAGTAGACACAGAGAGAAGAAGGATGAATTTCAGAGCTTTTATGGCTGAGAAGTGACACAACTTGCTCCCAGGGCTTGGAAGTGCTGCATGTTGTGCAGTTGCCAACAGTTAAATAAGTCGCCGAGATCTCAGGAGCCCTCAGACTCACTGCTGAGAAGAACTTGCCCATAACTCTTGGCATCTTATTTGCTAAATCTTCCCTTTTCTGTGGAAAATTATAGCCAGGCAGATCTCTTCTTAGTGTCAGATCCAAGTGTTGATAGACCAGGAGGAATAAACCAGCATAGAGCTCTGGGTGAGGTTGCCAGAGCTCCCTTAAAGCTCCTTTACTCTTTCTTCCCATTCCCTCTGGTAATAGAAGGAATGATGTGGGTGTTTCTTCTCCCCTCTTCCCTACAGTTTTAAGCCTGATTTTAAAAATGTCTTTGTAATTTGAAATAATTATTTACTTTCCTGCCTTTGTCCGCAGTTAATCTGCTGTGGGATTTGTCCCTTTGATGTCCTGAGTTGACAATGAAATTTATCTTAGTGAAAGAAGAGACTGGGGGCATATGTCAGAATGCACAAGCACACAAAAAACCAATCTCTTCTTCTCAAATGGACCAGGCTGGCAGGTTTTATGCTGCATAAGCTTCAAAGGTGACAGCCTAGGAAAAAAGAATAGAAATGTAGTTTGAATTGACATTAATTTCTTAAAAGACTTTTACAGTCTTTTTATTTATTTCTATTGGCCAATCCACTCTACGTACAAGCTGCATTAATATGTGAACTGGTTAATGAATCACACCCCAAAATGCTTAGGGACTTTAATTTGAGAGCAAAGTAGATTAAAGTATGAAGATTGCTTCCCTTTTTAAAGTTCACGCAACAGCTTCAGATATCTCTTCTTGAGAGCTTGAAAGTTCCCTGCTTTCATTGCCAATGATTTAATTTGATTTTCTTTAAGAAGTCAGTCCTGTTGTACTACTCTATGCACTTTTTAATGAGATTTGGAATATTAATGGAGTTTTGCAGGCAAGACCTGGCAAACAGCATTGTATATAGTACATAATGATCTCTACAGAGTACAAGGGATAATAAAATGGGTATCTAAGATTTACAGTATTTTAATTATTTTTTCCAAAGTATAACCAGCTGATATCAAATCTCACTCTTAACCCAAATTATCAGAGTTACCGGGATTATTTCCAAATCCTCTTTGTGTAACACCTAGCATGCTGATCATGATTGTGTATGTAGCAGTTATATAACTCTTCTTAGGAATGATAACATGCTTTGTTTCTTTTCCCTTGCAGTTTGTGGCCCATCCAAACTGTCAGCAACAGCTCCTGACTATCTGGTATGAAAACCTCTCAGGATTACGGGAGCAGACCATTGCTATCAAGTGTCTGGTTGTGCTGGTTGTGGCACTGGGCCTTCCATTTCTGGCCATTGGTTATTGGATTGCACCATGTAGCAGGGTACTGAATTTTATAAATTACCTCTCTTGTGATGTTCTGGGAGCTGGTTTTCAATTTCTGGCAGTTAACCTGCTGTCTTGTGCCTCTAACTCTGCTGCTTCCAAATTTTAATTAATTAATGATATTTTTAGCGTTCTCTAATCTTGAGCCAAAAGATGCTACTTGTTTTATTTGCACAGTGAAGAGGGGACCACAGTGATGAAGCATGAAAATAAACTGATGTTAAGTTTAAAGAAAGAAAAATAACCTTCTCTGAGAGTTTTTTTTTTCTTTTTTAAATTTCTGCAGAATGTTCTCACCTCACAGTCTCTGCTATGTAATTATATCTGCATTAGTAATGTGGGTTTTTTGAAAGTTACCACTCAGATTCTTTATTAAGTCTCCTCTGATGGCATCTTAAGGTCTCATGCTGTTCCCACATAAACCATTAGCAGTACATCTGTTGACTTCACTGATGCAGAACTTAATCTTAAGTAAAGTATTTGTTATTCCTGCCCTAGGAGGTCTGTTTACCAGCTGAACCACAGAGCAGAAATTAAATTAAATGCAGTATTCCAACCACGTGATGGAATATATTTGTAAAAGAGAATAAGTGTAAACTCCTAGCTTTTTAAAACAATGTGAAAGTGTAAGGGTGCTTCCAGCTTTCCTGATGATCTCCCAAGGAAAGTAACAGCAGTAGTTTCTTTGGAATCCTGATAGTCTGTGGCACGTGAATTGTTTGCAAATGAGGTGTATTGATAGATTTTTGGTAAATCAGATGGAGGAAGATTCCTCTGTTACTTTAGAATTTTTTTTTAAATGTCAATGTAAATTTACTTCTGTGCTGAATGTGGTCTTTCATTTCCTTAACAAGTGTACAGCAAAGAAATGTGAGTTTCATTTATATTTCACTCTTGTAATTCATCTCAAGAAGGATACAATTTTCCTCTGCTTCTACATATTTGAAGGGAACCTGATCTTTTCTCTGGGTTAAATATTTATTTGCTTTAAAGATAAATCTTTATGGAAATAGTGTCATTGTTACTCTCATTATTCTCTGAAATGTCACTTTCCATTAATATCTTCAGTAAATATATCCCTCACTCACAACTCCATATCATAGTAACATATTAATATATTTTTAGCTGGTATCCAATACGGAAAAGTGACATTTGTCCTTGAGCTTTAATTCCCAGTACCAGGAACACCTGATGTTTTTTCTAGCACTCATGTCAAATAAACTGCTATACATTCAGGTCAGTTGGTTGATACTGCAATTACAAAATGCTTTCTAAAGGTCAGGAGCAGGAAGGGAACCTGGGACTGTTTGCACAGGTAGTAAATGCAGTTTAATGTGTGCTGGTCTGCCTAGTTCCCAGCATCTGACCCAAATTCCAGGAAGAGCATTCCTTGAAGTAAGAGTCTGATTTTCTGCAGGTCCTCTCCTTTGGTACAGACAGACTTCCCCTGCTGCTGCTGCTTTGTTCTTTTACCAGGTGCAGATGTGAATTGAAACTGATGAATTTATTTGAAAGTCATTAATATTTCTGATCTTATTTTTCCTAGTCCATTTTGTGGAACAATTCACTGCTTTTAGTAGGTACAGATATTTATTTGGCACTTCTAGTTCTGAACATATGTTCTGAGGATGGAGTACAGTAGCCAGAGACAGACAACTGTAATTTTTCCTAGAGCTATAGTCCTAGACAAGCTACTAGTATGTTCTTGTTGGTAGGGAAAACATTTTGCTACTTGGAGATTTTAATAATTTATCTTTCCCCGGGCTTGCCTTACATACTCCTTCTGGTCACTGCTGCTGTAGATCTGTAATTCCTTGGAGTGTTTCCCCTCAAACATTGCCATCTAGAGTGTGTGGAATGACACGAATGCTCAGTAACAGGACAGCATATTCCATGAGGCTCCCTGTGGGAGGCTTTTTTTCTGAAGCAGTAAAGCGTCACAGCTCGGTGCACTTAGAAGAGTATCCTTTAAAAATGAGCTTGCTGACTGTCCTGAGCCCGTTTATGCTTCTGGAATGCCTGATGTTCCTTTGAGAAAACTGAGTGACTGCTTTCATTCTGCCTTTGCAGCTTGGAAGAATTCTTCGAAGCCCATTTATGAAATTTGTGGCACATGCAGCATCCTTCATTATTTTCCTAGGCCTGCTGGTGTTCAATGCTTCAGACAGATTTGAGGGTATATCAACACTACCCAATGTCACTGTTACTGATTACCCCAAGCAGATCTTTAGGGTGAAGACCACCCAGTTCACCTGGACAGAAATGCTGATCATGGTATGGGTACTTGGTAGGTAAAAGGCCCCTTCATCTTTATATCAATTGTTTTGCTGCTGATATAAATTCTAAAATATACATTATATAAAAAATGTAAATTCTGTGAGGCTGTGATCTGGATTAAATCCATGTAAATTAATTCCTGAGGAGATGTTTGAGTAAGAAATCTGAACTACACACAGTCAAATTCCACTTTCTATGCTGAAAAGCATCTTATTCCATGAAGTGGAGAATCAGTAGTATAAATTGTGCCATGTATATTTTTTCATCTGTGTTGTTGGGTAATTGTGTGCCTGTGGAAAAATTCAACCTGATTCAGAAGTGGTTTATGGTAAGAAAGTAAGAGGAGGGTTTTTTCCCACATTTTACATTTTTCCTCCTTTAGAAGTACAGAAGTTATGCTGTTAGGCCATAATATTTCCACTGCCAAGTCATGGCTCTATGCTACCCTTTGTGGAGATGCCTGAGCTTTATCCCCACTAATTAATCTCAATTAATACCTTTCTATTTGAACAACCCTGTTGAAACCAAGAGAGCCTTAGTCAAGGTGGGATGATGATGCTGTGACAAGAAAATTGAGCCAGTTTTTGCTCCACTGCTATTACTGGGTTTCATGAAATCAGAGAATGCAGAGAATTTAAATGCAAAGAGTTTGGCAAACACTGCTGTGCTTTTTAATTTCTTGTTGCAGGTATGATGTGGTCAGAATGCAAAGAGCTGTGGCTGGAAGGACCCAGGGAATACATCTTGCAGTTATGGAACGTTTTGGATTTTGGGATGCTGTCCATTTTCATTGCCGCTTTCACAGCGAGGCTTCTGGCATTCCTGCAGGCCACAAAAGCACAACAGTATGTGGACAACTACATCGAGGAGAATGACCTCTCTGAGGTCACACTGCCTCCAGAAATAGAGTATTTCACTTATGGTGAGTTTAACTTTCCTGTAAAACAGATCTGAACGTAGAAAAACTTGAAGGATGCACTGGCATTTAGGAGCCTGAAGATTAATATCTGTATATGTTTGTGTTCGTGACACTGTGTAACCTCTTGTGCCTCGATATTTTTGTTTCTATGATATTTAAACAACAGTTTTTATGAGGCTAACTTGACAAATAAGTTTGCTAGAATATTAAAACCAAGTAGTAGGCATAAGGAGAAAATCAGTTCCAATGTAGCTGCCCATAATTTTGTTGAATCTCCTTATGCTAAAGCTAAACTTGACCCCCTTGATTTTAAACATGCACAAGTTATATTTTATTCTTGTCTTATTGCACAAGAGATAAAATGTGGATGTGATTTTTTTTTTTTGGTTCAGTTGTTTGATAGTTATTCATATTCATGAACATCAATTGGCATTTCCTCCTGAAGGAAGGATACTGGCCAAGTAAAAGTCTGCTCAAATAGAATAAAAATACTAAATACTTATTGCAGTGCAGAAATTGTTGTTAGCGGTGTGATGAATCTGTATTTGCAACACAAACAAATGCTCTCTTTGCTGCTGATAGTGTATTTTAGCATGTGCTTTATGAACTTCAATATCTTATAACAGCAGACTTGGTTTTGTTATTTAACTTAATTGCTTTGTAACCAATCTGAATTTGTGAATATGTAAACACACATTTAGAAACACAGGGTATTTTGATATGAAACACATTTTAATACAGTGTCATTTTGCTAAGATGGTGCATGAATTCACGTAGTAATTTAAGAATTTCTACACAACTCAATGGTTTCTGTGCACATTGTGTGTAAAAACCCACGATCCAATTTCTTTTGAGGTGATTGGCAAAAATCTTTACGATCACTATGGGAACAGGGTTATATCCTGAACTCGTAACAATGGCAAAGGCTTGGTGTGATTATTAAAGGAAATTGTTCATCAACCAACACTGTTAACTTCCCATCAATAAAACACCAAAGAGGAATAAATTTCCGGCTTTAGCGTAGTGCTTATTAAGACAGCTAATAATACAGGCATGTTGAGAAAAGCAGTGAGGAATCAGTTATTGTTATTTAGTTCAGTTAAAATGCAAGCTGTAGAAGAGAATGTCATGTTTCTTCAAGTCTCTTTTTCTGCCAGGAGAAGGTAATGTGACTTGTTTTCATCATTTGTGACTTAAATGAAATAGGAATAGAATAGCAACTATTAGACTCTTCAAATATTTGTCTCAACTAAATTCAGATGTGTTAATGGAAAAATCCTGTCAAGACTTGTTTCCCAACATTGTGATAAATGGGTAACCCCTGTGTTTTGTGTCTTCCAGCCAGAGATAAATGGCTCCCATCTGATCCTCAGATAATATCTGAAGGCCTTTATGCCATTGCTGTCGTCCTGAGCTTTTCTCGGATCGCCTATATCCTGCCTGCAAATGAGAGCTTTGGGCCCCTGCAGATTTCACTGGGAAGGACTGTTAAGGACATCTTCAAATTTATGGTCCTTTTTATTATGGTATTCCTTGCATTCATGATTGGGATGTTCATACTGTATTCCTACTACCTTGGAGCTAAACTAAACCCGGCCTTTACAACGTAAGTCTGAAGTTTGGTTTTAAGTAAAAAGCCAATATGAGACTTTCAGGTTTTTCACTGAGGTGACAAAGTTTGTGAGATATTTTATGCTGTCTCCTAGCACTAAAATAAAACAGAAGACAGTTGAAATCAGCAGGAAATCAGGTGTCTCAGAACCTTAGAAACAGAATACAAAAGACCAATTGCTTCCTGTTTGTATAATGGAAGCTTTCACTGCAGTCTAAAATAATTTTACCTCTATATTATTTTAATCACACAGATGTGAGAAACAAATTGTAAGAAAATATTACTTGATATCTTCTGAATGACTTAATGCAAGGTTTAAGCAGAAGCTCTTGAAAAGAGAGCAGCGGTTTCGTTCCCATCAGCCCCATTTTAACTTTATTAGGACAGGGACAATCTGCCCCTGCAGAGTTAGACTAGAAAATAATGTGATGCAATTATGGTTCATCTCAAAACCTAGATATGAAACACCTTTCTAGTTCCTGGCCTGTTGTTCTGCATGTATTGTTACAACTATATTAGTTCTGAGGGATAGGTGGAACACAGAGGAGAAATCGAATATACTGGGAAAAAGCTTCCTCGCCAGTTTGTTGATCTGTGCTCTGCAAACCTGACGCACAGACAAATTAATTGAGGTTGTTTATCAGTCACTGCAAACACAAGTTATATTTATTTGTGTAGTTAGCAATAATGCCTTCCTCTTTTTTTTTCCCTACAGAGTGGAAGAAAGTTTCAAGACCTTATTTTGGTCCATATTTGGCTTGTCTGAAGTCACCTCTGTTGTCCTCAAATATGATCACAAGTTCATAGAGAACATCGGTTATGTTCTTTATGGCATATACAACGTGACAATGGTGGTAGTGCTGCTCAACATGCTCATTGCTATGATCAATAGTTCCTACCAAGAAATTGAGGTGGGCTCCGTTCTCAACTTGTTCTCTTTTGTTATGTTGAAAAATGGTAGAGTTACTAGGAGTTATTTCCATGAGCACATCTCGATATGCAAAAGTACAAAGAAGAGATTAAAGGATATCACAGAAGATATAAAACAGGGCTGATTTTAACAACCCAGCCAAGCTGCAGAACTTAACAGGATCTAAACAAGTAGTTCTTGTGCCATGTATATGCATCTAAGGAGATGTCATCCCTCCAGAAATCCTAAAATCTAAAGTAATACTGAAATGAAAACTGCTGGGAAGTAGGAAACAAAGGAACTGGTTGTAAAATTTGAGACACGTGGGTGGTTTGTTCCCAATTTCCTTAGAATTTTTACTTCATGTTTCCTTCTAACCGAGTGTGCTTCAATATTTGAAAGGTCATTAGGATATGGAATAAATGTATTTTGACATGTTCTTTAATGGAAATCTGGGGTTTAGTTCTAATCTTCAAAGGAGTCAGACACTTATGCACAGCAGCGATACACTGGACATAATCCATTACCATTTCTGTGCCTCTGTACCTGGAGTATGATGCAGGTGATTCTCTTCAGGACCATTATGACTGAGCCATACCTTTCGATGCTTTACACACTTTCTTTGTGATATGTGCTTTTTTCCACTTCAGGTATAATATTTAAACTTGATTTTAGATTTACTGAGTTTGCCATATGCCTCAAAACCACAGTATTCCTTCAAATACACCAAACGGCTCAGTTGAATAAATATTTAAATTTCACACAATGTTATTAGCTGCATTGCTTATTAAAAGAGATACATTTTTTTGAGTTTCATTATGATGACAAAGTATCTTCATTTTTAAAGATAATTAAATAGTATATTTAGCATCCAACACCAATTAAAAAACCAAACAGAAAATTTAAAGTAATGAAGGTACTTGGGTTTAAAAATTAAATTAAGTTGCTGAAATGAAAGTAAAAGTATATTTATAGTGCCAGCTTTCCAGACCATGAGTTCAAAGAGTACTACATTCACACAGATGCAGGCACACACCCACACAAACAGGAAAAGGATTATCTAAGACACAGTGTACAAATGGATATATAATTGCCAGTACTTTCAGTGAAATGTCTGGGGAAATCTCAGAGAATTCAGCAGGAATATATATTTTATAATAAATATATATATTATAATAAACAAACATTTCACCTTTGGAATAATCCAGGTCCAGCTTTGGAATACTTCAGTATTAGAATCTATTAGGACAAAATAAGTTTGTCAGTATTTAATGATTTCTTTATGAAAAGTTTGTATTTTCTGTACTCAATTAAATCAGAGTTATTTATCATGGTTATGTAAAGAGCTGTGAGCACAAACATTTTAAGCCATGTCTGCCTTGAATCTAATACTCCAACACTTGTGTGAGTACCAACCTCATGTGACCTCCCAAATAAGAAAAACAAAGCTTTAAACCCCACCAAGAGTTCCACTTTAAATAGCAAGGAGTTTATGTGCTGGCTTGCACTCAGTGCAAATATAATGCTTGTTTAAATGCTTCACATGCTTGAACTAAGTATTATCAATGAAATGTTGCCATAAAGAAACAAGTGAAATTTGGTTAAAACAGCCTCACTAAAGTGACTGCATTTCTTTCAGAACTCCTGCAAGTCTTACTAGCAAGCAAATAACATTTTATGTAAAACCAGGAAGGGTCAATATTTAAAAAGAAGTTTCATTTGAAAAAAAGTTGAGGATTTCATAAAAACCAAGCACATACCTGGTTTTATTTCTTACCACAGGATGACAGCGATGTGGAGTGGAAATTTGCTCGTTCCAAACTTTGGCTGTCGTATTTTGACGATGGAAAAACGTTACCTCCCCCCTTCAGTCTTGTACCAAGCCCCAAATCTTTTTTCTATTTCATCATGAGGATCATTAACTTTTCTAAGTGCAGGAGGAGACGGCTACAGAAGGACATTGAGATGGGAATGGGCAATTCCAAATCTAGGGTGGGTACTGAAGTCTTTTTCATTGCATTGAAGGATTATGTGTCCATTCCAGCATCCTGCTTTTCTTGAAGTTTTAGGGTATAATCTGTGCTTCTGATGAGAGTACAGTAAGCAATAATTTATATGTATTAATATAATTATTAGTATAATAATATTAGTCTGTATTTCAGACTGCCTAAACATACAATGTAAAATAGCCATAAATTTTATTAAGACAGCAAAATCCAATGACTGCAAAAACACAATTAAAACAAAAATTACTGAGTATTAAAAGATGCTGATAATTCCCCACAAGCAGTTACTTGAATAAAGATGCTTTAAGCCTTCATTAGAAACATTTTTAGTTCAGGGTAAAAAAAGGGGGAGGGTTAAGGGGAGAAAACTATCCTTTTCCTGTTCTAGGAAAAGTGTGGTCAGTATGATAATTCCCTTCCTGCTGTCAAAGCTTGTTCTCAGCAGAAGAAAACTGGAAAGAGGCAGGATTGGTAATAATGATCTTGAGCGTTCCATGACATTCTAAATTTGGGTACCTAAGTGTTTTTTACAAATATTAATGGAATGCAGTGTCCCAATGCCCCTGTGAGAATCAGATAACAATTCCCCTCATTTCACTGATGGAAAATGGGGCACAGATGGGTTAAAGAAGACACGTGGCTTTTTTTATGAGATAGGCTCAAGGCCCCATGTATTACAAAGACTGAAAGCAATACTTTGAAAAGAATTTTTGTTTGTTTTACTGTAAATTAACAGAAATGTCACTGATTCAGTGACTTTTAATTGGCCATCCAGAAGACTGATGACAGATGCAGACTTAGGAGGTTGAACCTTCTTCTATGGACACACCTTTTTTACTTCACCCTCACCAATGTATCTGTGAGAAGAGTGAAGTCTCAGATTTGATTGTAACAAACCTTCTGCATTGGTCACAGTGCCAAGGTGGCCTTTTTCCTCTTCTGCTTCTAGCCCACTGCTACAAAAACCTTGAATTGTTTGGAATCAGATGGCTCTGTGATCCTTGGGTCATCGAACAAGGACCATTTTTAAAAATGTATTGCTATTCCTGAAAATGGTTCTTTGGAAAACCCCTTTCAATTAAGCAGAACTGCTTTGGGGCATGTACATCCCTGCCTCCAAATTCACTATTTCCTAAAATTATCAATGCTTAAAAAATAAACAACAAAACAAAACCAAAAAATAATTCAAAGCAATCTAATTTTTTTTAATAATATTCTGATATAGTGACAATGGAAACATCCCCAACCTGTCTAAAGAATGGAGCTGAATTCTGACTGGGAATTATAATTATATAATAGATGGAATATATTTTAATATATAATTAAATATTATGTGTATATATATTATATATATATTAATTTTGTCTTATTTCTTCCCAGTTAAACCTCTTCACTCAGTCCAACTCCAGAGTTTTTGAATCCCACAGTTTTAACAGCATTCTCAATCAGCCGACACGCTATCAGGTAAGTCCATGCAGTGATCACTGCTCTGAGTAGCAGAACTGTGTGAAGGTACTACCAGAATTTTGTGTTTCAAGTACATTTTGCCTTCACCAGGTAAAGAAAACCTCCTGTAGAAAACAAACTCTGGGGTGCTACTGGAAAAAAAAGACAATTATTGTTCAAGCCCCGTTATTTGAAGTGCTTCAAAACCAGCCCATGCATTACTTGAAATTTTCCTTTGATGTCCTAGTTTGGAAAGCATGAGAATGAAACATCTGAAACAGGTTTCTGGGGAAGGGATGTGGAAGATGACTAGGTTGGCTAGTTCCCTTTCTTTCTCAGCATCCCACCACAAAAGCCCATGTGAGGCAACCGCTTGATCTGGGGCTGTTCGTTCTTTCACTTATATAGATGTGACAGAGATAGTTAAGAAAGAAAAATGAATAGTGCTTAATTATATATGCTCACCTGATTATATAACTGCTTTAATCTGGCAGCAAATAATGAAAAGACTGATAAAACGTTACGTTCTGAAAGCACAAGTGGACAAGGAAAATGATGAAGTAAATGAAGGTAAGAAAGGCTCTCTTTGCAATATTCACAGCCCATTTTGGAATCAGTATTACAGTGATGCATGGAGGTTTTGAGTAAAAAGAGGGATTATTTCTACTTCACATGCACTGAAGCTCAGATAGTAGTAGAAGGATGCCTGTGATGTCAAAAAAATGGAAAAGGTGGACCAAAGAAGTAGAACTGAGAAATATTATGGGCCCCCTTTTACAGGTGGAAAATGAGAGCACAGACATGATGCACAGCTACAGAGGAAATTTGTGAGGAAGCCACTAACTGTACTCACACTTTCAGTCAGAGCTGCAGGACATCTTCCTCTCTGATTCATGCAGTTGAACACACAATTTACCACTCTACACCATGAATCACGTGTTTTGCCTTCCTTTATAAAGCTGTGAGGAATAGTCACCTCTGAAGCTGCACAGCATTAAGCAGAGCTCCGCAGTCAGCTGCATGGTGGGGAAAACCTGTAGCCACTCTTCTAGTGTGTGACCAGAGACCTTTGAGAAGTGATGGGTCTTAGCTTGGTGTCTGTTGACAGTGCACAACTTCTCTGGTAGCTGTGAGGGGTGTGTGCTCCAGGCACAGCCCCTACTCCCATTGGGATGAGGTTGAGACAAATGCTGTCCTCCTTCCTCCAGCCATCCAGGAATGAAATACAGGTCTACAGTCCAACAAAGAAACCCTTGTCCTCCAGGTACTTCCCTAAACAAAATACAAGAGCTGTGTGCAACATGGAGGGTATTTACTCTGCGCTAAATATCAGGCAATAGAGTGATGCACTGATGGACATCTTGGGATCAGATGAACTTTTACTGGCATGGAAGCATCAGGCAGCTGTGTGCATACGTGATGTGAGGGACCTGAATGGGCTGCTCCCTCAGCTAGGACAGCATAGCTTCTATTTTGCTTCTTAGCTACTGTTTGCAGTGAGAAGCAGGGAGCAAAAAAGGACTAAATTAAACCCCACTCTGTGCCTTCAAAAGGCAGCACTGTCTGTTATCCTGGTGAGTCCCCATCCTATGTTGGCTGCACAGAGCTGTGCTTGTGAGTGACAAAAGCAGAGAAGCTCCTAGAGGTGTCTTCCTCGCAGTGTGCCCTTCTCCTGATTCCCATTGCTTTCCTCCTGTTCCTGCTCTGTGATGTGGGAAATCATCTACCAAGTGAGTGATGAAAAGTGTGTTCTCTCCCCAGCAGCAGCAGCAGGGACTTACAGGTCTTTCCAGTGTCCTGATGCCACTTTGCTATGGGTGTATGTGTGTGTCTAGACAAGGAAGGCAGTGCAGAAGAATCAGGGTTTACTGACATGATGGTTCATGTTTTGTCACCGGTTTTTTTAGAGGAAGGTCCACTTTGAGCAAGGCAGGTACCTCCTGAATCTCACCTTGAGCTGCACAGCAAAGCTAGTGCTCTGTTGTCATGAGCATCTCACTGGTACCCAAAGGACAGATCCAGCCTTTGAAGACACAATTTTTGAAGTCTGCTACATTCTAAATAGGAAATATCTGAATTGTTATGTTCTGCAGCTATTTAAACGTCTCGGGACTTTCCCCTGGTTTGCATCACTAGAGAATTTAGGTGCATTTTCAGAGTCTTTAACTTCACACATGACAAGCCATTTCCTGAGGCATATACTGTGTAAGAATTCACAGACCTCACACTTGCTGGAAGAACAGTATTTGAAAGTTTTAAAAAGCTTCTGCTCTTGAACTAAACAAGATGTGATGGAAAACATGCTGTTATGAGCCTGGCCTTGACAGTTGGTTTCTTTTAAATGTGTTTTTTATATTGATGCCGAATTGTAATGTAATTTTAAATTGGCTGACTTTTTCTAATTTCCAAGGATGTTGGTAAGGAAGAGGAGAGAGACTCAGAAGCTGTGAGTTTCACTGCCAGCTCTGCCCCACTTTTCCTGTGTGATCTTGGCACATTCCTTCAGGAAAAAAAAAAATCTCTGCCTTTTCTCTCTAAAAAGGGGATACTAATATTTACCAGCTATTCAGCTGTGTTGCTGTGATTAATTCATTAACCTGTGTACAGCACTTTGTGAATATTTGGTGTTGCATATATACCTGGAGTGTAACATTAATGTTCAATGGACTTTTAAAATACCTTTGGTACTATTTAGGACTGGGGAGACACCCACATCTCACTGAGAATGAAGAACAGGTAAATCCTCCTGCCCCATCCTGTACCTGCTCTCACAGACATTTTGGGATAATAATCTGAAACAGGCACTGACTGGACTTAACAGAAGAGTATTGAATCACTATTAAACTTTGCTAACAAGTGCTTCTTTCCATTATTAATACAGGTGAATTAAAGGAAATCAAACAGGACATCTCCAGCCTTCGCTACGAACTTTTGGAGGATAAATCCCAAGCAACAGAAGAGTTGGCAATTTTAATACATAAACTCAGTGAGAAACTAAACCCTAATATGTTGAGATGTGAATGATTCAACAAAGGAACCGTGGCTTTGACTACAGCACAACTATTTATTGGCAATAATATTTCAGTATCTTATACTTGAAAAAATGTATCGTAGATTTTTAGCACTAAATAACTTTATGTACAGCTTCTATGGAATTTAGTCTTAGGAAATTTTATTAACTCACCACAAAAGGATTGCTCTCTTCATTTTACTTGTCTAAAAGCAAGAACCATCATAATTTTTTTTTTTTGCATTTATGCATTAAAAAAAGGTACAATGGTATCGATATGCTGATATTTTAACAGGTTTATGAGTACATATGGAGAATTCTTTGCACTAAATTTGCAAGAAAAAAATTAACAGATGCAGCGTAATACTCTGTTCCTTGCAGTGACCAGGTACAAGTAGGAATTTTTCGTCATACAATAAACCAACTAGAGATCAGTGGAGGATTACTTGAAATATTTGTTCTTTATTAGCAATGTGTGTAAGCCGAGAACTCGTGGTATGACCGCAAGGAGTTACTGAAAGCCAGGTAAGTGTGGATGTTAATCGTAGTACCACTGTTCGGCATGTCTGTATATACACGTACCCACAGCTACGTTTCTTAACTCAGCGTATTTATTTAGGAGAGTAAGGACTACACTTTTCCTTTTTTTTTAAACCCCGCCATGCGGAGCTCACGTGAACTCGGTCCAAAGCTCCTCGTTACGTGGTAGAAACGATTTTTTAAAAAAAACCCCCTCGGTACTCCGTGCGGGGCTGGCATTTTGTTACACCGCTCCCAACGACGCTTCGCTGTTAAAATAAAACATTCCAACTCTACCGCTCCCTCCGTGGTTTGGCACCCGAAGCCTGGACAATCCGCAGGGAATCGGTCCCGGCTCCGCTCCCCGGGGAGACGCCCCGCCCACTGGGCATGGGCCACGCCCACTCAGGCGCGCTCTGGCCAATCGCAGCGCCTGTCCGGCCGCGGTCCCTCCTCCCGGCCGCCCGTCCAGCCAATGGGAGGCGGGCTGGGCTCAGGGGTTGCCGCGGTGACGGGGCGCGGGGCGCGCTGTGCCCGCGGGAGGGACGGACGGACGGACGGACGGACCCGCGTCCCACGGGAGCGATGGAGCTGGGCCTGACGCGCGTGGATTACCTGCAGGTGGGCTCGGGATCTTCCCGGCAGCGGGCAGGACCGCGGGCGAGTGAGGGTGGCCTGGGCGGGCAGGGGGAGCCGTGCGGCGGGGCCTGCGAGGTTCCCGGTGGCGGGTCCCGGTGGCGGCCGTGCCCACTCAGGAGCGTCTGTTCCACAGGTGGGAGTCACGGCGCAGAAGACCATGAGGCTCCTGCCCGCCTCGGGGAAAAAGGCCACGCAGAAGGTACGGCCCGGGGCTGAGGGCTCCAGCTGGAGGCTTTTCTGGCTGGGGAGTGCGTCCCGATAATATCCTTAATCGTCCCCCGGCTTTCCCTGGGGAAAGACTGCGCAACCCCGTTTTTGGAACGCTTTGGAAAACTTTTATTTATTTGGAAAAAAAAATACCTAAGTTGGTGTCTGGAAAGATTTCAGAATGAGTAAGGCATTGCTGAAACCACAAGGGAGTTCTTGCCTACTTCTCTTATTGCTGTATTCATAACACTTTAAGACTAGAGGAAACGGCCTTAGGTGAGACAGGGGAGATTGAGATTAGATATTAGAAAATAATTTTTCACGGTTAGGATGGTCAGGAATTGTTTGCCCAGGGAGGTGGTGGAGTCACCATCCCTTGAGATGTTTAAGAGGCATCTGGATCTGGCGCTTGGTGATGTGGTGTAATGGTTACTGTGGCAGTGCTGGGTTGGTGGTTGGACTTGGTGACCTTAAAGTTCTCTTCTAAGCTTGATAATTCTATGAAATACTTCTTTTTAAGTTTTCTTTAATGTAAATTAAATTTAAGGAAATCTGGTTAGGAGAACTCAATAAAAACAACAGTGCATTTTTTTGCTTCAATGATGAAGTCTCAGTATGAAAATACAGCTCTTCCCCAATACATCCTCACCTCGTGGTTGCTGGCTTGGAAGCTGGAAAAGGATTGTAAATGCTTTTACTTGAGCTGCTGTTCTTAGGCTTTAGTGTCCTATCTAGAGCACTTCATATAGTTTTCTAAAGCATACTCCCCTATGGCTGTGGAATTTAGTACTCTAGAATTTAAAGTCCTTAAATATGTGGAAATATCATTATTGTTATAATAGATTGTTTACAAAGGCCTGTAGTGACAGGACAAGAGGGAATGGCCTCAAACTGATGAAGAATAGATTAGATACTAGGAAAAAATTCTTCCCTTTGAGGGTGGTGAGGCCCTGGCACAGGTTGTCCAGAAAAGCTGTGGATGCCCCATCCCTGGAAGTGTCCAAGGCCAGGTCGGATGGGGCTCTGAGCAATCTGGGATAGTGGAAGGTGTCCTTCCCACGGCCGGGGGGTTGGAATGAGAAGATCTTTAAGGTCCTTTCCAACCCATAGCATTCTGTGAATATAGAAAAAGCATTATGTAAGAACCTAGTTGTGTGTAATAAAAAATAACTATCTATTATACTTTTGAAGGTGGTTGTTGGAGATCAGGATGGAGTCGTTACATGCTTTGGCATGAAGAAAGGGGAAGCTGTGGTAAGTGGGAATGTTCCATTTAAAATTTTATTTTTGAAATATTCCTCCCAGTGAACTTTGAAAAGTCTCTTTTTACTGACGTGGCAAATAAGATACCTGTGGAAGGTGTCAAAGTAGAGCTGTGGACTGATACCTGATACTGTGGTGGGGGCAGGAGGATTTTATGGCTGGTCAAGCACATCCATAGTTTTGGAGTCAGCCACTAAATGTGGATCATCACACAGAAAGTCAGTTCCACACCTTTTTTCTGCATTTAAGTTGGGCTTAAGCCTGTACAGTGACACAGTTACTGTGCTGGGACAAAAACCTGCAGAGAGTCACTAAACCACATGAGGGATTTTGACAAACTGATTGCTTTTTATGCCCAACTTAAAAAAAAAGTATTATTTTGTTTTATGGGGGTTATTTTCTCCTTTAGGAAGTTCATGGTTAGCTTATAAGGATTCTACAGCAAGCCAAATAAATCTACGTAGTCTTCTGGCATAAGAATGCAATATGTAAGAGGGAGTGTGTGTGTGGGGGTTGTTCTTTAAAAAAAAAAAGACTCAAAACCAAAATCAGCTAACAGCAGTGAATTTTTCATGTGGATGAATAACACTGAAGTAATGAAGTCTTAATTTATTAAAGGTATTTATGTTTATTGATTTATAAAATGCTTGATTGCTCTGGGATTCCGAAGGCAGATGTGCAGATTGTTTTTTCTCTGCTTATAATCCATAGTATCTTAGTTTTTCCAGAAATTGTAAAGCAAATTCGTTTCCCACTGTGTTAAATGATTACCATAAATACAATTTGATGATGATGAAAACGGCTTTTCTGTTTGCAGCCAGTGTTCAAGACACTACCGGGCCAAAAAATTGCAAGATTGGAGCTGGGAGGGGCTCTTAACACACCACAGGAGAAAATTTTTGTGGCTGTAGGACCCGAAGTTAGAGGTTTCACAAAAAAAGGGAAGCAGTTTCTTTCCTTTGAAACTAACCTCACTGAAAGCATCAAAGCTATGTATGTATGATACTTTGTTTTTTTTTCATAGCAGATTGTTGGTTTATGATTGTATTAAATTATTTTTTTTACTATGTTGTGTACTTGTAGGTGACACTAACATGTAGGAACAAACTTGGAAAATCACAGTGAAGTTTAGGAAGTTTAGAGGGGTTTGGGAGAGGTATTGGAAGCACTCACACAGTGCAAATGCAGATGAGCAGGGCTGGGGTTATTGCCACAGTGTGTGCCATGTCCTTATACCCTTCCTGTAGCAGAACAGGAACAATGTTTTCGTTTTTCTCTTTGGATCACGTTGTAAGATGCTGCTGTAGATAAATCAGCTGGAGAAGAATTAATGTAAAAAAATACAGTCATGAACTTTTTATATGGAGACCTCAAGACAAAATAGGAAATTTAAGAGCTATAAAAATCATGTGGTATTAACATTTATAGGGAACTTTTGAAGCTGGAACAGCTTGCAGGGCCCCCATAATACCTTGAAGCTACAAGCATGTAGTAAGGCTAAGGGACTCTCACTGCAGCTGTGCTGGGAAAATGCTCCAGGAAGTGTTTTCTTTTCTTCAGGCATATTTCAGGAGCAGATCTCTTCCTCTGTGCAAGCTATGTCTATAACCATTACTGTGACTGCAAGGACCAGCACTACTTCCTATCAGGAGATAAGATCAATGATGTTCTCTGCCTTCCTGTGGACAAAGTGAAGTGTATTACACCGGTGCTTGCATGTCAGGATAGACTCCTCAGGGTTTTACAGGTTAATTTACTCGTTTCTTTATGTTCTATGTATTGAATGAATGAATATTATGAATTTGACTAATTCTTAAGGGAATCAGCATGTTTTAAACACCATAAGGATAAGTGTAGGGTGTCTCACTTGGCAGTGTTGCTGACTGTAATGCTGGTACATTCCTTTTATTTTAAAGGAAAATCATGATTATGAACTTGCTGCATGAGGATTGATTAAACCTCTCTAAATAGGCTTTGGAATTCATAGGTGGAAGCAGATGACTAAACATGCTCACATAAACATTTAGTTTCTTCATGTCTTTATCAGTTTGGAAAGTCTTGCTCTCACAAATTACTGTTTGACAAATCTGAGTGATATTAAGTGCTTAAAGAAATTTATTTGCCAAATTCATGGATTGTTTTTAATAATAGCACATTTCAAGAGTCATAGGTTTTATTTCTATAAACTTTACTCTGTTTTGGCTTAGAAATGGTTCTCCCACAGGTATTGGGAGTTTGTAAAACTGAAGCTTATGTTGCTATGATCCATAATAAGCTTATCCTTGTGGGGATTGGTTTGGTTTGTGGTTAGTATTTTGGGGTTGTTCTTAATTTTGTTTTGGTTTTTTTAACAAATCCATTCAAGATAGTTTTCTTTGTCTTTAGGGATCTGATTTACTGTATGAAATAGAAGTTCCTGGACCACCTACTGTTCTTGCTCTGAGCGATGGAAACGGGGGTAACAAGATTTTGAATACACACCTAACTGACTAACTAATGCTATTTTACTACATTTAAAAGTTTGCTTTTATTAGTGGATTGGTCTTGATTTTAAGCTGATGTAAAAAATGCAGCAGAAAATTAACTGTGTGAAGTCATTTCTTACACACACACACATACACAAGTGTTTTAGGCAGTTTTAAATGATATTCACATTTAATTGGAAGCTATTTACAAGGACAGTGAGATATAAAGTGGTCTCACTGTGTAAATACAAACTGGACTTTCGGGGGCCTTGTCAAAGTTTTGGGTTCGGGTTTCTCTTAGCATGTGGAATTCCATAGCTGGAATCCATGGATGGCTGGGAATATCAAGTAGACCTGACATAAACTAAGACTGGAAGGATCAAGCTTAAAATAGTTTGATTATCCTTCTTGCTAATCTGTTCTGATATAAATCGCTTTAGGGCGTTAATCTGGTGCTTAATTTAGTTTGTTAGGTTGTGTGACAACACTGGGAGCTTGTTTGGAAAAATAGCTCTTAATTACTGAAGTTTTGGTACAACACTGACCATTGGAGGTGTGTTCTCAATGGATCTCTCTGTTTCTCTTCTGTAAAAACAACTGAGTAGCCTACCTTTGCTGAAATTTTAAACTATTGGATTCCAAATGGTTTTTAGGCAGAATTCCAGTGCAGGGTGGGCAGTCATGGCAGAATAGTGGTGGCCATGAAGAAATTAGCAGAATGGGTTCAGTTTTCATGTATTTGATTTTTGATTGGAAGCCTAACAGTTCTGTTACACAGCACTAATTTAGTATTTTCCCTTGGGCTGTAGAGGATAACTACACAACCTTTTTAAATTGGTGTACTTGACTGTCTTGATTCTAAGTTCAGTTTGTGTTTAGGTGATTCTGGGGAAGAAATTGTGTATGGAACTTCTGATGGTAAACTGGGTCTTACCCAGATCACCGGTTCCAAGCCTGTACACAAGTGGGAAATTGGAAATGAAAAGAAGAGAGGAGGTATGTGTCTCAGTCTCTCACTCTTTAGCTTTCCAGCATAGTTGAGGCTTTATTACAAGTAGAAAACTCAAGAAATCTTATTCATAGATACTTTGGAGGAATATTTTAATTATGTCAGTATGTGATATTAATATGACTAAGGTCTCTTCCATTCTTCTGATTTTCTTACAAATTATTCTACTGAGTTTGTCTTGCTTTCTGTTTTGTGTTCATTTTGTTTTCAGTACTTTAGCTTGCTTTTGTTTTCACAGTTTTTTAGTTTCATGCTTTCTAGTATGTCCGTATTCCTGTGAAATACGAAGGAGTCCCAAAAGTTAAATTCCTTCTTAGTTTTCATATTAATTCTTGTACAAACTCTCTCTTTTTTTTTTCTTTTTTTTTTTCCCTTTTTCTAGACCTTGACTCACTTTCCTGTCCAGAGATGATTAGTTTTCATAGGCTGCCTCCACATGTGCAAGTACTGAGTACATGTCAAGCAGCAGTACCAAGTCCAGGCCCGGCACAGTCAGAACCCTCTTTCTGTCAACTTACCCAGAATCCCTATTCCATTTACCAATAGCTTTAAGTCAATTATAGGAAACAAAGAATACTTGCTTCTTCAACTGGCAAAGTTGTAGTGAGGGCAAATAGTTCATCTGGGGAAATGTTTGATGAGGGAGGGTTAATACCCCTCATAAGTAAGTGATCTTAACATCAGAAGGGTTTGTCTATTCACCAGTTTCTATTTGGAATTGGTTGCTGTAAAACCCACTGTACAGCCTGGCACAGGTGAGGGACTTGAGCCATCTAGAGGACTCATCCTGAAATATCTCTAGTTTCACCTCAAAAGGCGACCGAGAGTCTCTTTCCATATAACAGAGCATGGCCTGTTTGTTCCTGTGTCATAAACAAATATAGATGAAGCAAACAGTTTTGTTTTCTTCTTCTTTAGGTATCTTATGTCTTGACAGCTTTGACATTCTGGGAGATGGAGTTAAGGAATTACTTGTTGGGCGAGATGATGGAATGATAGAAATCTATACCTTTGAGAGCACGGATGAGCCTGTCCTTCGACATGATTATGTGAGCCCACGTTCCTCATACTCTGCTGGGAAAGAATTCATTTTTAAGATGTTGTCTGTGTTTCAGAGTGTACATGATCATTGCCACTAAAATATCTGGTTTGTTTTTAATTTAAAAAAGGTGACAGTATGAATTTGAAATCAGTATTCTAGTATGTAAGAACCAGACAGTGAAATAGTCATGATATGAGCACAAATCAAAATAGTGTAGAGGATATGTTGAAGGTCTGGCTCTGCTGACTGCTGAAGTCTCTCCTGGTGTAACCTAATACAGTAAAAAAAATGGCCAGTCTTCGCAAACGAAGATCTGGGAAAGGTGTTTTTACCTTTCAAGCCTGCGCAATGGATTTTTTAGGT
>JAWWLV010000144.1:4235744-4288356 GCA_035041135.1 Platyrinchus mystaceus | reverse complement strand
CGGGGGACCGGGATTAGAACCTGTGGCCTTGGCGCTGAGAGACCAGCATCTTAACCGCTAGGCCACTGGGGGTCCCCAACCTAATACAGTACTCAGTGAAAAAAAACAATAATAAATGTTAGCTGTCAAGACTTTACTGAGCATAGTGACTTTGGTTATCAATTGTGTAAAGCAGTAGATTGGATCCATAGTGATCATGTCAGCCTTCAGTCAGATTGCTAATTCCTGCTGGAAGAATGTTGTCTATCAGTGTTTTGCTTTAAACTCTCTAATATATTTCTTAAGTGGAGTGGAATTGGAATGTATTTATCAAAACACCAAGATTTAACTGTGATAGTCATCAGCTACTCTTTTGGTAGGTCTAGATATGATGCATCTCTGTAGGTATTTTGGGATGGAGGTAGAAGGAGGAGCACAACCCTTCAAACCCCCACAAAACCCCCCTCCAAACTTCTAAAGTGAGTGCAGTGATATTTGCCTCTGCCTGAATGTGTTTACTTGAAGGCTTTATCGGAGAGCGTTGCCTCAATCCAGGGTGGCTGCGTAGGGAAAGATGGCTATGATGAAATTTTAGCAGCCACATACTCAGGTAAGCTTCGTATTATTTACTCAGTCAATTCCATGTGTGTTGGCATGATAAAATGAAGCAGGCTATGTTTTTAGTGCAGCTCAGAGCTCTGAAATTTTTTGTTCTGATTGGAACCAGGATAATATTAAACTATGGGGGGTTATATTTTAAGATATTCGTGTGTTCAGCTGTGTAACACACTGACTGGCTATTTTTTTTTGGTGCAGACTGTTGCCTAACCATGATGAAATAATGAATGTGTTCTGTCCAAAGGAACTATTTATAAGTTCTTTAAAAGTAGTGATAGATGTGCTTTCTTTTTTTTCCCTCTCTTTTACCAAATTTCATTCCTTTACAGTTTCACAGGGCTTTAAATGGGGTTGATTTTGCTTTCAGTAGAAAATAAAGCTCCCCCGTGTGAGGCATCTCAGCAGCTCCTCTGTAGGGTTTGAGCCATCGGCCTCATTGTCACAGAGGTCACGATAAACAGGCTGCAGATGTCAACTGCTGGAGCTAAAATATTGCTAATTCTCTACCTTGGGTTACCTTCAGGGCTAAAATTTAGCCTACTGAAACTTCTTGTATTCAAAATCACGTCCTTTGGCAAGATATAATTCTCAGTCAGTTAGTTATTGCCAAGTAATGGTCTTTGGATGATCAAAAGACTCTTCTAGCTGACCTCGTATGAATTTGCTTTGGTATGATGGGCTGCAACAGTGCTGTGGCCAAAGTAATGTGAGGCTTCTTTCAGTGGGAATGTTATAAAGATCCACAAATCATGGAAGATAGAAAAAAGTACAAGCCCATATTCACCTGTAGGTTTTCAAAGGTAAAATCTCTGGTAGGATGTGCACTGATTTTGGCAGGTAGCTGGAGCTATAAACACCCATTCAAGTCTGCATATCATGCCTGAGGTGTCAGAATGTAATCAATTGGTATTTGCTTTTATAAGTAAATGTAATTTAGTGAATGAAAATATAACTTTTTTCACTTGAACCGGCAGCATGCAATCTCAAAGCCCACTGTGCAGGGTGCAGTTTGCTATAAACACTCTGCACAGCTTTTGTTTCCAGCTGTAGTCCTGACAATTATTCAAGGTTTTGTCAGAAAACCAGAGGTGGGAAAAAGTTCCAGTGCTCAGTTGAAAACTGTCACAGAGGGATTTATTGCTCAAAGCACTTAATGAAAAAGGATAAGTAATGTTTTCCAATTTAAGAATGAAACCCATAAAAAATCATGCTCAGTGTCTAGATTAATCCTCCAAAAAAGGATTAAATTAGGCTCCATTCTCTCTACCTAATATCTGGAACAAACATAGCTCCACACATATAATATCTGAGTGTAGAATTTCCTTTTAGCTTTATAAGGAATATAAATTTCATATATTGGTTTAGGCTGGCTGACAGGACTGACTACAGAACCTGTCCATAGAGAAGGTGGATCAGGTGAAGAACTAAAATTAAGCCAAGAAATGCAGAACAAGATTTCATCCTTAAGGTAACTGCACTAGAAAGAAATTTAAATGGAAGAATTGAAATGTTAAAATCTGAAATGTCATTTTTCCTTCCTCTCTCACTGGATTTTCTGTATCATTAATATGTCTAGAAGTGGAATCAAGCCTTTTCGAAGTAGAAATGAATAGCAGCCTCATTTCACAGTCATGAATGTGATGATGATGATGTCTTAATGCCTTCTTCCTCGGTATCTGCAAGATAAGACTCCCTTCTTCTGTGCTGCCTTATAGCTCCTAAATGATGGCAGGAAAGTAGCATATTATTCAAAAATGACATTGCACTCTTGAAGGGAAAAAAAAAGTCCTTTCCTGTTTCTCAGAGAAATCTCTTTTGACAAGGAGCTGTAGAATCTACATGTCCTTGTGCTATAGTTTATATTTTGTCTTTGTTCAGTATGTGGAAGGGGAGTTACCAGTCACTTCTGGCTGGAAAACTGAGGACAGGAGATAAACATGGTTGCCTTGCAAGCTTAATCTACATAATTTCTATGGTAGCTTTTCTAGCTGCCTTTTTAAAGACATTATAAATTGTTTCCCTTTTCTAGGAATGAACTGGAACACTTACAGATGAAAGTCCTTCAGGAAAGGGAAAAATACCAGCAGTCCTCTCAGTCCAGCACTGCTGTTTCCTCGGTACCTGCATTCAGTGTGAATGAGAAGTTCACATTAAATAAGGATGATGCCAGCTACAGCCTCATCTTGGAGGTGCAGACAGCCATAGATAATGTCCTGGTGCAGGTGGGTGTGGGTTTGCTCTTGGTGGCTTGAGCAGAGCAGCATTACAGCACCAAAACAGACCAAAGTGCCTGCTGTACCAGGAGGATTCTTTGCAACTTTGTGTTTGCTTTGGCATGTCCTTGTTTGAACACCAGTTAAATCTTTAATGAAGTGCGGGTTCTCATTTGCCAGTTGAGTACCCTCTGTAGTGGAAAATTAATTTTAGAATGGTATGGATGGGCCACCTGTGCACTTTCAGAGTGGAACAGCATCTGATTTGTGTGCAGCTGGGGATAAATACTGCTGCCCAGTGGAGCAACCTTAATTAATTGTTCCTCCTACTGCATCAGCTGAAATTAATGTCATCATTGGTAGATGACTCAGAAGGAGTTGTGGTACTGAATTACCTTCTTTCGGGAAATGCACGGGGACAAAAATGTGACAAGGAGGAATTTGTGAGGTGAGGGAACTACTGCAGGATTTTATTTTCCACTTCTTAATAAAAATCTTACTTTTATTAAGGCTCTTACAGAACAATGCTAAGCTCCAGCTAATTTGCAGCTCTGTATTATCTGATATTTCCATAGCTAAGTGAGGAATAAATGAAATTGTTTAATCTAGCCTTTATGTCTGAAAGACAGTTACATACCTTACACTGAGGTTTTTTGTAAGCCAACCCCACAAGAGTTCAGGGCTCTGTAAGAGACTAAGAGAAAGATCATGATGTTACTCCAGGATTAAGTGGTAAGCTGCATGTCTGTTAGGCTTTTACCCTTTGGATGAAGCAATCGTTGCCTCTGCCTTATTAAAAAGATTGGTGACAGTTAGAGGATAAATGCACTGGAAGCTCCTCAGGAGCTTAAGCTCTTTATTTTTCCTTCCTCCTGTGTTCTGCAGAGTGATGTCCCAATAGACTTGCTGGATGTGGATAAAAATTCTGCCGTTGTTAGTTTTAGCAGCTGTGATTCTGAGGTAAGTGAAACAGAAGAGATGATATTTATAGGGGTCACCTGATGAAAACTCTCAACACTGAGTAGTAAAAATAGGACTTGGATTTATATATTTGTGATTGCAAATATACTGATTTAAACTACTCATTTGGTAATTTTGGAGGGTTCAGCTTCATTAGAGAATTAGCAGAATTAGGAGTTAGTGGCAAGTCCTGACATAAGGCACAGCTAAATATGTGCAAAAGGATCCAGAAGGAGCTGCCCTCTTGCTGTTTTTTTCCTGCCCAATTAGAATTGTGAGGGACACATTCAGTATTGCTCTCTTCTCTGCATTTCATAGAATCCCATATTTACTTCAAGGGAATTTAGGTGAAGAATGTTATATTTCTTCCTTGGTGCATTTCTTGCATTTCTTGGTGCATAGAATGTGAAAGTTCCTCTGTGTGGGGAGTCAAATGTTTAGTGCATTTTTTTTTTATATAATAATTACAGACTTAAGTAGTTGTAGAATTACTAGTGATGCTGAGGGATTTTCTGGGGAGAATCCAGAAACCACCTTAGGATTATGAAAATCTTCTGTGAAATCTTTTTCCTTGTAACATTCCTCTGGTTTAGTTTTAAGAACTAAATTTGCCCATCACTGGTTTGCCCTGAAGTTTTTAGAAATCAACTTTTTAAGTTTCTGGTCATTTATGATGATTAATTTAGCACTTTTTTTGGTGTGTTTTCTTACTGGTCTTGCTTTAGTTTTTGGTAGTTGAACTAATATTGCAGGGGCAGGCTGACATGCATTTTTTAGATGAAAAGGAGGTATCTGTGGTAATCTTTATGGTGATGTTAAAGAATATAAAAGGCTTTGGTAGTTTTTCTCCTTATATAGAGAATTTTTTTTTAGCTCTGCCATACTTAAAATTATTAGAATATTCAGGGGAACCAAAGATGATTTTTTTAATTTAATTCTTGTAAATAGGTGTACATCCATAATCAAAAATTTTAGTATACAAGTCTGCAGTCAACAGACAAGTTAGAAATCTGGTGAGTCCACAGACCTATTTTGTACTATTTTTTTTTTCTGTTTACAGCCAAATAGCAACTTTCTTCTTGCAACTTACAGATGCCAAGCAAACACCACAAGACTTGAACTTAAGGTAAAATGCTCCAGAATATTTTCCACAATAAATTAATGGTTATTCCTGCTTAGGTGTGGAGAGTTCTCTACCTGGACTGAGTGTTCAGCCTGAGGAGATGATCAGACCAATGTCTGCTGCTGGTTGTTTCATGAGAACCTTCTAATATGGGGTTTATATTTCTTTATAAAAACATGTTACCTCAAAGGTCCTCCTTGAGTGTCCCTCAGATGAAAGCAGTGGGGACATCACAGATCAGGAAAGTACTGGATTCTGGAGGTAGTGTGTGGATCTTAAAGCTCCTGGCACTGAAAATCCTCTGTTTGAAGGCAGTTACACTGGGAACTAACCAGGGAATATAGAATGTATTTGTATTTTAGAGGAAGCAAATCCAATCATTCAGTGCTTATTATAAAAGGCATGTGGGTGTTTTGGAGTTTATTTTTAATGATCCACCAAATTCACACATTTTATGGCAACCACCAGGGGAAATAATGAAGGAAATCATGGTTAGGAAAATCCCCAAGATGCACACAGGCATTAAGCTTTCTCTTTCTCACTGCAGCCTCCTAATCTGATACACGTTTGTGTAAAACTCTCAGTCAAAAGATGATCATCAGAAATTTAAGGCTGCCTAGGGTGCACCCAATGCAGGAAGGTTGGAGGTGGTTACGTGGTTTTGGGTGAGGGATACGACCCTGGCCACCTTTACTACTGAAAATATCAGGTAAAGAGTCAATAATATAAGAAAAATCAACCAAATGCATTCATAATAGACAAAAAGAGGGGTTTTTTTTGCTCTCCCACCAAAAACATTTATAAACTTGCTGTCGTGTGTCATCAAAACACTCTATTATCACTCTTTTTTTTGGATCCCAGTGTGGTGGATTTGATCTGCACAGGTTCTGCTGCCACCTTGCTGCAGTACATTCAGGATCTCCAGTGACTTATACCAGCCACTGGAGTTTATTCTCTCTTTTTATCTTGTCCATGCACATGCAGGCAATATAAGTCTTGGTGATTTTATTTCCAAAGAGAACTCTTTACTAACATTTTTTTATTAAAAATATTGAAATGGATGTCTTCCTGCAACACACTGCTTTTGGAGTTCTGAGACCCCATAAAAAATAGGAGAGATAATCAAGGTTATAAAGCAAACCTGTATTTGAACTCTTAGTTAAATGCTTTCAATTCCTTAATATATGTTGAATATTCACCAAATTGTGGTGAATTCATCTTTTCCCTTTTCTTTTTTTCATGGGTTCTGCCTTTCTTTCTGCAGGTTCGCTCGATTGAAGGTCAGTACGGGACACTTCAAGCCTATGTAACTCCAAGAATTCAACCAAAAACCTGTCAGGTCCATCAATACCAAATTAAACCACTTTCCCTTCATCAGAGAACTCATTCTATCGACCATGACAGGTATTTGTGAAGGGAAAAAAGGACACAATCCAGTTGCAACATTTGTGCTGTAAACTTAAATATGTCATTTCGAACCCCTAACCTACAGTTTTGAGCCTGTAGTTCCATTTTATGGGTTTCTCATTAGAAAATGTGGATTAAATGGGTTCCTTGCCATTCTTTATTCTTGTTTTCAGGTTATTTTTCATTTTTCTACCTGGGTGCAGCCCCATGTGTTAGTAGACCTGAGGGTGTGGTAGGAAGGAAACTCTGCTGTCGTAGTAACCACAGTCTTTTCAGTTTCAGCCTAATTTGCCCCTCCACCCTTTTCATCTCATTTTTTCTCATAGCTGACTTGGCCACAAAACTGAGCCAAGACTTTTTTTTTACCCTTATCCTTCTGTTGGGAATTTCGCATTTCATGCAGTTTCTAATTGATTTTTGCCCACCCTCAGTCAACATCTTGTGTTGGCTCCAAGGAATTGCTTGTTCAAACCAAACCTAGAAGACTGAAGGGATGATACCAAAGGCTTCAGTGTGCAAATGACTTCCATTATGCCTTGTCCTTGGTATAAAGGTGGTTTACAGCATGAGAGACTGTTGAGGCTCTCTCTTAGTCATATTTGCTGCATTGTCAGTTGTTTACCATTGTCCTAAATCTCAGGTTTTACAACCATTAACTGTCCTCTTTTTCTTTTAATTTCATAATATCACAGGCCCATGAACACTCTGACTCTCAAAGGCCAGTTCAGCTTTGCTGAAATTCACTCCTGGGTTGTGTTTTGCTTGCCTGAGGTGCCTGAAAAGACTCCTGCTGGAGAGAGTATCACCTTTTATTTTCAGAACACCTTCCTGGGAACACAGCTTGAAAGTACTTACAGGTAGAATACAATTGCTAAAGCACAATGTGACGCTTCACACTCATCCTACTGTTCCACCCTTCCAGCCTCAGCTCCTTTAAAACTCCCACTAAAGAGAGCAGGAATCTTTCTTAAAAAGGATTGCCAAACATTACCAGAGGTGAGAACTATCCAGTAATGATTCAATCTATAACTTGAATATGGTTTCTCTTGAAGAGGTCCAAAAAAACCCAAAATTACCAGGGAGGAAAGGCTTGCTTTTAGAATATAAAGAGCAAGGCTGGCTAATATAGGGAAATTATTGTTTTCTGACTTCCATTTTTTTGTATTGAGCAGAAATAACTTTGAAGGCATTTAATGCTCATGCAAACAAAAACAGGCATTAATTTACAGACCTTATTTTTTAACATAGGGACAAATCTATTAAGTTTGTTTATTTGAAGTTTTTCTTCCTTTTTAGAAAAGGTGAGGGATATTTTAAGTCTGACAACATTTCTACAATATCCATCCTCAAAGATGTGCTTTCCAAAGAAGCTACTAAAAGAAAGATTAATCTCAGCATATCATATGGTAAAAATTTCCTCTCTATTTAGTCCTTGACTTCATTTGATATTCCTGTAAGTGGAAGAAAGAGTATTCATTTGCCTGTTGGGGTTCTTTTCACTCCCTGCTAGATGTCAGTGAAGAATCTGTGAGGCACACACTAAAGCTCATCCACCCTAAATTAGAGTATCAGCAGCTGCTGGCCAAGAAGGTTCACTTAATAGATGCTTTGAGAGTAAGTATCTGAACTCCTGTGGTTTCGTTTTTAGGGGGGATTTATGCTGTCAGATATCAAGCCGTGTGGCTCAAGTCAGATGTGTGTCATGTGGGGATCTGTTCCATTGCTGTTCCCCTTAATTAAATTAAATCAAATCACGTGTTTTAAGTGTCCAGGGGACAGGTTTCTTCCAAGAAAATTCCCATTTTTGTTATGTAACTAGTGATTAACATGTAGGATTACTGACTGATGTTGAGAAGGCTGAAATGGGACAGTAGAAGGCATCCAGCTTTGTCATCTAATGCTCTCTTCTAGCCTGCTGTTATTTTCCAGTTCCTTCTATGTCTCTTTCCACAAACCTTTAAAAGTATTTTAGATCTGGGGTTGATCATACAGGCCAGATGCAACTTCCTTGCTTTGGAACTTCATCCCAGTGTCTTGTAATTTCTGCATTATCTGCTTTTTAATCTTTAGCTTAATCCCCTCCTCAACTGTTAGTCAGCTTGTCTCAGTTCTTGGACTTTTTTCCAACAGCCACGACTTTACTGTCAAAAACTTGCCATCATCATTTTGGTATGTTTTGTTTAGGTAGAGAGAAGATGAAAATGGTCAACCAATTCTCTCTTGTCCTTTGGGGGAATCAACTACTTGTTGCCAGAACTCTTTGCTTAGTAGAAAGGCTGACTACCAATGAAAATAATGTGTATCTTTATTATCACTGAAAGTGTTTTACTTGGGCTGGGTTTGCCAAACCAGGAATGTAAACAATAATAGAGAATTTATTCTTAATGCATATCATGTTTGTGCAATAATAACATTGCATTTCGTGCTTGTTTTAGGCTTTTTTTAGACAGCAGATCTTCAACCTTTTTTTTTTAGTCATTCATTTTTTTGGATGATAACTTATTGATAGGCAGTAAAATAATCTAGTGATTGATGAAAGCTGTTATCCCAGCAGACTCACAATGCACAACATAATTACCTTTTCTCTAAAAGAGTCTTTCTGTGGAGGATAAAAAGATGTGTACTATTGACCACCTCAAATTGGTTTGTTGATAGACTGAGGCATTTTAGAAGAGATCTTCAAAACTTTTTGCTGTCATGATTGAGTGACACTTTCAGAGTCCACTTTTTACCTTCAGACTTCAGCATCAGCTACATCTTTTTAGGAGTTTACTTATTCTAAAAATGAAGATATGGTCAAGGTTTGAGTCTGTAGGACCAGGGCTGTGGTGGGATCCTATTCTGGCAGGACTTGGAGCTGGAAGCTGTAATTCACGGGATTTTTGAGGATCTAGTCTATGAAGTGACAAGTATCATCTGACATTTCATTAGAAGACTAGAAAATGAGACACTCTGAAAATAACTTCTGCTAGTTCAAAAGGGGGATTATGTTCCCTTTGAAGTTGTTCCTCCTGTCAGACCCAAGCCTAATTTCTTCTTACTTTTATGCTGCTCTTATGATACTTATCTGCTGTTAGTTCTTACGATTTTAAAATGTCTTTGAGGAATTACAAGTTCACGAAGGGAATGTGGACTTCCTGCTCCCAAAATACCGCACCATTTTGGAAGAGGCAGATCAGCTGCTTGAGGAATACAAGAGACAACCTGCACATCTGGAGAGACTTTATGGTTTGTTGATAATTCTACTTTATTTAAACGTGATTTCATGTTTTTATGGCGTGGCTGGAATAGTTATGAAGTCAGGAGGAGCAGAATATAAATACTTTGAGTGGGTACACATGGGAAGCTTCAGGACAGCAAGAGGCTTGTGGATGCCCCATTCCTGGAGGCATTCAAGGATGGAGCTTGGAGCCCACAGGCATATCACTGAGAATGAACACACCAGGATTATCTGCAACTGACTTGTCTACTTTTCAAAAATTTTAATAGACAGCTGCTTGTATTTGGGTGATCCTCATCTTCATGGACGTGATTAAGAAGCGTGTTCAAATTCAGGATGGCATTTAAGAATCGTACAAGTTAAATGAGCAGTTCTGAGGGGTGAAGTTTTGCAAAAGATTAGAGAAACAAAAATGCAGGAGGGGTGTGAAGGGAGACTCACAGAAGATGATCTCATTTAGTGAAGGAAATTCTGTAACATTCTCTGGTGTTTCCCATATATCTTTCAGCCAGAGAATGTCTGCCAGACACCCACTTCAATAAGCTTGTGCATATACAGTGTAAGCAGACTCCTTGTTACCTGTGATAGTTCCTTTATTTTTAGTGTTTCAGATATGGGTAATTCTAGGGCAGAAATACACACTTTGGAATGAATCTGGAATCTGGGCTCACAGTGGTTTGTGTTTGTTTAAAATTAAACCACTGTTTAAAATATGAAGTTAAAAAAGTCTTGTAACAACTAGGATAATTAGTACATAATAATGAGTTAATAGTAGAGATGCCTCCTACTGAAAACAAGGTAAATAATAATTCCTGCAATTTTATCTTTGCAGGTATGATCACAGATCTCTTCATAGATAAATTTAAATTTAAAGGCACCAATGTGAAAACTAAAGTTCCTCTCCTCCTGGAAATTCTGGATGGCTGTGATCAAGATGGATTAATCGCTTTTTTTGATGCTGCAGCCTGACAAAGGAGAAAGCAGAGTAATTTTTCTGGTTTTAATCAAGGCATTTCAATATTGAGTCCAAAACACTTTTTAAGAAAAACACTTTTACTCTTTTGTTGTACTGTCAGCTCTTAGGTTTTATTCATATTTATTACCATATTTGATACAGTAGTAAATTTTATATAAACTGCTGTGTATGTTAACTGCCTGCAGAGGTTCCATGTACAGTGTTAAATAGCTGAAGAAAACTTGGATGTAAATACCAAATACCCTTTTGGCAAAAATGTTTTCACTGCTGTTAAAGACAACATGGAGCAGTCTGTTCTCCAGCTGCAAGACTGGATGAAGAAACTGGTTTCCAGAGACTTGAACGGATTTTGAAGAAACTTGTGTGTTTAAGCTATACCTAAGATAGGTAGTATTTGCCTGCTGCCCTGAGAATCTTAGGTCTCACCAAACCTGATGCAGCTGATGTAGAGGGGGGAGAACTCTGAATTTTAGACTGAGGACAGCTCTGTTTAAAGCCACACGTTAAGTCTTGTTTAATGATAGATGGCATTAAACTTCCTATGTGCTTCTCCAGCATCCCTGTGCTTCATTTCAAAACTCCAGATTACTTCTCACTTGGTTTTATTTAAAATTAGAAGAGATGAGGGGGACCCCTGGTGGCCTAGCGGTTAAGATGCTGGTCTCTCAGCGCCAAGGTCGCAGGTTCGAATCCCGGTCCTGCTTCAGGGTCCCCCGGGTAGATGGAGCTCGTCAGCCCCTAAGGCCATCCATCTAAGAGAAGGTCACTCTAAAACAAACCTACGTCTCACCTAAAAAATCCATTGCGCAGGCTTGAAAGGTAAAAACACCATTGCGCAGGCTTGAAAGGTAAAAACACCTTTCCCAGATCTTCGTTCGCGAAGACTGGCCACTTATTTACTTAGAAGAGATGAGCCAGCCTGTGAATATGGAGATCTGTTCACAAGTAAAAAAGACCAACTTCATTAAAGGGAAATTGAATCGCAGAATCATCAAGGTTGGAAGAGACCTTTAAGATCCTCAGTCAAGTCAAACTATCAACCCAGCACTACCACTGTAACCCCTAAGCTGTGTCACCCAGCGCCAGATCCAGATGCCTCGATGGAGACTCCACCACCTTCCTGGGCAACCTATTCCAATGCCTGACTGTCCTAAAAGGGAAAATTTTTAAGATCTGAGGGTGGTGAGGCGCCAGCACAGGTTGCCCAGAGAAGCTGTGGATACCCCATCCGTGGAATTATTCAAGGCCAGATTGGACAGGGCTTGGAGCAACCAGGGCTAGGGGAAGGTGTCCTGTGCATGGCAGGGGGGTGGAACTGTTTGGTCTTTAAGGTCCCCTTCCAGCCCAAACCGATCCGTGATTCTGTGATAAGCTGAGACCGGGGAAACTCAGACCAAGGCCATTTCCCCTTGTCCCCTCACGGCAGGCACGGTGGCAGAGCCCGACCCGCACCTCCCTACACCCTTCCTTTCGGTAATTGTGGAGAGCGCGAAAAGGTCCTCCCTGAGCCCCCTTTTCTCCAGCTTAAACACCCCCAGCTCCCTCAGCCGCTCCTCCTAGGACATGGTTCTCTAGACCTTTCGCGAGCCTTGTCGCCCTTCGCTGGACATGCGCGTTTCCCCACACGCGTTTCCCGGGGTGGAGGCCCGAGGCGCTCCCTTCCCTCCCCGGTGAGCCGGGGGAGAGGCTCAGACCCGCCTTTCCCGCCCACCTCCCGCGCCGCCACGGCCTCTCTCTTTCCCTTTTTCACTTTTTCCCTCTTTCCCTCCGTCCCTCCCCGCGCAGCCCCCCCCCGCCCCATCCGGCGCTGCCGTGACGCCCCGCGCGCCCATTGGCCGGTTCAATAGTCGCGGGCTGCTTGAACGGCGCGGGCGGCTCCAGGCGCGCCCGTCCCGGCCCCGCCGCCCCGGCCCCCGCCGCGGCGTTCCTGGCCGCGCTCTCCCGCCGCGTCCCCCTCCCGGCCCGCCGCGACCATGCTGGAGCAGGAGAACCAGGAGAACGTCCCCCCCGCGCCGGGCGGCAAAGCAGCGGCGGCGCCGCCGCTCGCCGGCTCCCGCGAGGCGCTGGGGGTGCTGCGGGGCGCGCAGGAGCGTCAGGAGCTCTCGCTGCAGGTGAGGGGGCCGGGATGTGAGGTGGGGGGACGCGGGGCGGCGGGGGCTGTCAGGGGCCGGGCAGTGACGGCCGCTGTCCCCACAGGTGGCGCGGGGTGGCTGCGAGGGCCACGGAGCGGCGGCGGGGAGGCACCAGCCCTTCACCATCCATGTGGACGAGCCCGATGGGGAGCGGGATCGGCGGCCGCGGGTCGCCCCGGCGGGGCACAAGGAGGAGGCGGCGGCGCTGGGGCTTCGTGCGGCCGCGTGTGTCCTGGGGGAGCGGCGGCCTCTGGCCCCCCTGGGCAACGCCATGGAGCTGAGCTTCGGTACGTGACGTCCCGGGGCAGGGCAGCGCTGCCTTGGTGTGCCCTGGGGTCCCACCTGCTTTCCCCTCAGCGCCCTGCCCCCGGCAAGCGTAGGGGGTCGTGCCGAGCCCTTTCCCAGGGAATGGTTTCCAGAGCCAACTAGAGGGCTGCAGGTCCCCGAGCAGTTCGGGACACAGATGGGGTCTGGTTTGCCTCAGGAGCCGGTTTGGTTCCTTCGAGCCGGCCACCATGATACAACAGCTCTTCAGTCCATTGCTTGAGCCTCTGTGCTTCTGTCCCCTGCTATCTACAGGAAGTTTTATACTTTGTAAGTTTAACTGTTACGAGAGAAAAATAGATTAAAGACAAGAGCAGGCCTTAAAGCCTTGCCCTTTGTTACCACTATGGAGTTAGAAGGGGACTTTACCCAGGCAGATCCTGAGGTGTAATAGGCTTTTCTCCCAGGAAATACCTCGTAGAGGTGCAAGTATATCTTCCCACTATGTAAAAGATGGGAACTGCCGGATCCATCTTCTGTAAGACTTGTGTGAAGGGCTCACTTCATTGTGGTCCACTTCTACACTCTACAAAAACCCTCTGGGACTCCAGCCCTGTTTTAAGCCACAATCTAAGGCTGCAGGACCCACAGCTATGTAACAAGGTAACACAGGATGCACTGAGCACTACATAATTGCAAGAGAGTTTTCCATCCCTTTATTCTTGGCGGGAAGATGAGAAGGGGAAGGGGAAACTTCCCTTTTGCCCTAACATTTTGGCTTCCCTAGAGCCTCCTCAACTCCCAGTCTAGTTGAGTGACCCTGCACAAGGTTCCCTGTGCTGTGAGGGGGTGTTCTGATGATGCCCATTTTAACATGGCTGTTATCCTCTGCTTAGACTCTCCAAGTATTATGGATATTTCAATAACCTCAGAAACCGAAGAGACAAAACCAAACGTTAATAACGTGCCAGACTATATCAACGAAATCCACACGTACCTTAGGCAAATGGAGGTGAGCTGCTGTCTCTTTTCTTATTTGCATACAGCATATGGGGTTTGGGTTTAGGAAATGCATCTAACCATGAGTTACTACTACAGTGACTAAATTAAAGCTTGCTAGAAAGGGAGAAATAAGATGCTGTGAACCAAGACCAGTTTATCGTGCCATGCACTGAGCAGAAGCTGCAAAGCACGATTACAGAAACATAGCTTACTGATCCTAAACTTACCATTGTTTACTTCTGATTCGTTTAAACTGTGGTAAATTGAGTTCAAACAGTTGCTTCCCTACCAGCACTTGGTCCAAACTCAGCTTTGTCTGTCATCTAAACCTACAGGTGAAATGCAAGCCTAAAATAGGCTACATGAAGAAGCAACCTGACATCACAAACAGCATGCGGGCTATTCTTGTGGACTGGCTGGTGGAAGTTGGAGAAGAATACAAACTACAGAATGAAACCCTGCACTTAGCTGTAAATTACATTGATAGGTTTCTTTCTTCAATGTCTGTTTTGAGAGGAAAACTTCAGCTTGTGGGTACTGCAGCCATGTTGCTTGCATCGTAAGTGAAATCGCTTCACTTCAAATTCCACCTGCTGGTCTCCCACAGATGGAAATCTTGTGGCTGTCACTGTTCTGCTGCCTATAGCTGGGCTGTCTCAGGAGGGCTTCACGCTAGAATAAAAGTCAGGAGTTATCTACCTAAGAGCTTGGCAGTTATCTTTGTAGATTGCCCTAGAATGAGGATTCATCCTTTCCAGCTGCAGCATAAGGCATCTAAAGAGTATTTGAAGGAATATGCATAAGGCACGTGAAAAGAAAGTTTGGCTTGCACCAATTACTAGGTTAGTGGGTTTTTCTGGAATTTCAATAACTCCAAGTCCCAAACCGCTTAGTCCTAAAATGTCAGGCTGTTGTAGCTCTCTCATTTCAAATTCTGCTGATTCAAGAGCTACTGAACCAAGTGCAGGAAACTTGTTTGGTGTCAGTGCCCAGCTACTTCCCAAGTCAGAATTTAAACGAGCGAGCTCACTTTGATTAAATGTTGCTGCTTATCTGCTTTCCTAATACTCCATTATTTACTCATAACTATTTCTGCTGGCAGAAAGTTTGAAGAAATCTACCCTCCCGAAGTAGCCGAGTTTGTCTACATCACGGATGACACCTACACCAAGAAGCAGGTTCTAAGGATGGAGCACTTAATTTTGAAAGTTTTGTCATTTGACTTGGCAGCTCCAACAATCAACCAGTTCCTCACCCAGTACTTCTTACACCAGCAGACAGATGCTAAAATGGAGAGCCTGTCAATGGTAAGTAAGAATTACCAGCTCAGCCCGTGTCACTGGAGTGTTCTGTTGCAGAGATCTATATACATTAGGAAGTGTGCTCCTCCAGAAGTGGAAACTGATGCTCCTATTGCACTTACTGTTTGGAATACTCCATTCTTATCAGAGGCTGGCACTTGGCCTGGCTCAAGCCTGCACACTTACTCAGAGCAGGCAGAGATTAATGAACTTTAAATTGGGGGTTGTTTCACTGCTAGATAGAAGTTTCCCTCCCTCTTATCCAAAATTGCTACACATACTCACCCACTTTGGCTAAAAAGGACATTTGTTTTGGTTTTCCCCTCAACTAGCAGCAAGCTCTAAATCCAGAGGGTAATTTCTAAAGCAGAGCACAGATAACATTTCCGCTAAAGTTTTAATAAATCCTAACTGTGTGGTAGCTACCAGAGCTCCTAAAACAGAAGCTTTTGTCTCATTGTGCAAAGGTCAGGCCTGACTACGTTCTTTCCTCTAGTTCTCATATATCCCTAAATATAAAATGTGTAGGAAAAGCATGTGTTGGGAACACTTTAGCAGGAGATGATAAAAAGAAAATATGTGGAAACTAATAAAAGCTGTTGCTCCAACTGATGGTAGAATTGTAAGCTTACATTAGGGTTCTAGTGCCACTTAAATCATCTTTCTCTTCCTTTTAGAAGTAGATGACTCCCTTTCTTGTTTCCCTTGCAGTACCTTGGGGAGCTGAGTCTAATTGATGCTGATCCTTACCTGAAATACTTGCCATCAGTTATTGCTGCTGCAGCATTTCTTCTAGCAGACTACACACTCACTGGACGAACTTGGGTACGTAGCACTCAAACGTGAGCCTTCGTGTGCCTTTGTGTGTGTTTAGTGTACTTGTACACAGTTCTGAATGCTGGGGCTGGGCTGCAGTAATTGCAGCCCCTCTGTGCTCCTGGGCTGTTAATTAGGGATTGCTCCCTGTGGTATTTGAAAAGTGGGATAAGGGGTATTATGGTTTCAACAAGAAACCAAAAACTCCACTGGCAGTTGTCAGCATAAGCGAACAGAAATGTTCCAATGCCCTTCTCCCTTTCCTTTTTCCCTCAGCCTGAATCCCTGTGCAAAGTAACTGGCTACACCCTTGAAGACATCAAGCCTTGCCTCATGGACCTACACAACACCTACCTCAAAGCAGCCCAGCACACACAACAGTCCATCAGGGAAAAATACAAGAGTACAAAGTGAGTAACTCTAGAGATGTTGGGAGAGGACGGGGAGTGTTACACCTGAGCTGTCCTAGCATGTAACTGCTTGTCAGGGTATGGGTGTGGCAGCTCTTCAGACAGACTCCCCTAGCCAAACCCACCACCTAAGTGAAACGGTGATGAGACTCCCCAGGTTTTTGCACTGTGGTTTGTTGAGCAGTACTTGGTGCTCCGTCGCTACCAGAACCGTCAGGTGGAAACTGGAGGAGTTTTCTTTATTTTCCTACAGTTGGTGATACCTGATGCTCCTAAAAATCTGTGTGGGCATGGCAGCCTACAAGCCCCAAAGTATTTCCTGCTTTGTGGGAAATGTGCTTTGCTGCAGTGTGTGTGTGCTGCTCTGTGTGGCAGACAGCACTGGAGCAAGATGACATCCTGTGTCTCTTTTTCCCCTCTCCAGGTACCACGAAGTATCGCTTATTGACCCGCCAGACACACTAAACTTATTGTAATAATCAAGAGACTGATCTTTTCAAGAGATGTATATTACCAGGATATGATGTACAGTTTTAAACATGGTTCAGAATTCTAGATGTGATCACTCAGAATGCAGGCTTTGATGACTTTGATTATGAAGTTAGTTTTATGAGGGTTTAATGTAAATCTTTTGTACATGCAATCTTGTTAAAGAGTTTTAACCGTGTTTTTATCCAAATGTTCTCTTCAGGCACAGAATTAACCATGCAGACCATGTGAAGTCTGAGACTGCCTAACTACTTATAGCCTAAACGTTAATATTAGGGGTGCACTATTATAGTGGGGCTTTTTCTCCTTCTGGGTAAGAAAGACTTGGACTCCACAGCAGTATTTGTAGCATTTTTATACTGTCTAGTTTAAACTGAGACTTAGCATAGACCCAAAATGTGGCTTCATGTCTATTATACTGGAAGAAACTATGGCTGTGAGGAGAACACCTTACTGGAATAGAATCGTGAGCCTCTTTTAGGATGTCCCTTGGGATGTAGTGCCAGAGCTTCATCAGGCTGAATGCTCTGCTGCAGGGGCTGCACGGTTAAAACTCCTACACCAGTTCATACTTCTCACTGCCACTATGTAGAAAATGGTCTTGCTACAGGTATTTTCTTGTGCATGTGTAAAACTGATACTAATTTAAACCCATGGAGTTCCCAGTGACATGTTAGCTGTCCCCAAAGCCTATCGATACCTACTAAAATAATGAGTCCTCAGTCTGCTTACCTTGTACCTCTTCAAGGGTGGTGGAGGGATTAAACTGCGGGAGGGTGAACTACTGCTCTGTGCCCTCAAGGGGAGGGATTGTCTTCTGGCATGGATGGGCTACGTGCACAACTATCTGAATTCTGTACACCCCTCATGCTTGGAGAGAGTTCCTTCACAGCAAAAATGTAGACCAACTGGTTGTATTTTTCCTTAGTTCTGGAACTCTGTTACATGCGCAAACACAAATCAGCATTAGATCCAATGGATGTTTACCTTCAGCCTGTGTAAATGGACTGATGCTGCCCTGTACCTGCTGTTCCCTGCATGTAAAGCAGTGACTGCACAGAAGAGGGTTGAATTAAGCCATTTCCAGGTTGGCCAATAAACAGTTTCTGTATCTGATGTTAGTGGTCTTGCTAATACCTTAAAACCACTGAGGAGGAGTACTGCCATCTTAAACTGGATTAATTTCTAAAGCTTTTTGGCAAGGTGAAACCTGTGCCTCTTTGGCTTGAAGCTGATCCAATGCTGTCTGTCTCCTTTTCTGGGCACCCAGCAGTGAGCAGTATAAACTCTCCACAGATGTGCAACAGCTGTCATGGTGGTAGCTATTTAAATTTCTTTTAAATCATCAGCCCTCTGTCAAGCTGACAAGCACATTAAAGTGAGACAACTCACAGGTCTCATCTCAGTAACTACAAACTTACTGTTCTGCCCCCACCCCTGCAGTCTGAGCCCTCCATGAACCACCTCAGTCACCAAACCGATCGGGTGGTGCTTATCCTGTCAAAATATGCAGCAGAGGAGGCCTTTCTGGCCAACATGAGCTTCTTAAGATGCACTTGGACTTTTATGCATGTTCTAGTGTTAATGGGAGAACAGTATTTCATTGGTCACTAGCCTTTATTTAGCCTAATTTCAGCAGGTTGCCACTGTAAAAGCCGAAACTATCTGGGCGCAGCCTGCACGGTATATCATGTCTGGTGCTTAGGATTGGGAACACTCTCAATCTTGCAGGGGTGGGAGTTTGTACTTACAGGAATGTGTTTTCCATGCTCGTGACCTTGGAAAGATAAGTCCCAATGCTGACTGGCAATTATTACTTGAAGACAACAGGCCCCAGCGCCCTTCCCGAGAAACTGGGTTCTGCCTTCCCTTTCCTTTTAGTGGTGTATTCCCAGACTACCGAGAAATATGAACATTGGAAAGAGGGTCACACAAAGGAAGGTTGGGAATTATTTTTCCCAGAACGGAGCAAGTAGCAGTACTGAGGTGAAAGGACTTCAGGGGGTTTCAGTTGATTTACTGCTTAATGAAACACCTTTGCTCTAGTTTCAAGGGAATTTGTTCTGTTACTGTTCTGATAACACAGAGAAACATTTCTCTGTGCTCCCTCAGCTTTGCTTTCACCATATCAACATGCCTTCCTCTACAGCCTAACAAAAAAGCTTCAGTAATGGGCTGGCATCTCTGCCCAGCATGACTGTGTTCCTCCTTCCTCACTGGCAGCTCTTGCTGCTGCAGTAGGTACTATCTTTTTCCACCTCCTCATTTTCTGAAGTTAATATGGGACAATTCCAGCTTTTGCTACTAATCTTTGAACAACACCCCCCCCCCCCGGTTGTACTGTACTACTGTTAAACCTAATCATTAACTTCTAGTCCTTTCAAATAGAAGGCTCTAAGGAATGTAACAATGACATGTTGTATGTGAAGAGAGAAATAGCAGTGCAAATACTGTTCTTTTTTTCTGAAGAAGTTTACAGTCCAGTGGTACCATGGAATTAAGAAGAAACTGCATCTTCACCCATTTTTGTACTCAGGACAGTGACTTTGGGTTGAAAGAATTGACACTAAGAAAATGCACTGGTTTAGCAACAAGAGAAAAGGTTTTGTGTGTTGGTCGCATCCTGAAAGAGCACAACTTGACTAAAGCTCCGCATGGCTGGGAGCAATTTTATATTTTCTTTTACATTAAGTTCTTAACTTCATCTGGGGAATGTAACATCTGCAACAGTAACTTCTCTCCTGTTCACAGCTCATGTAACACTGAGGTCATGTGTAAAATAGCCCTACTTTGCTCTTGTAAATATGTGCGTGTTTCCAATGTGACTTGTTTTCAAACAAAGCACCCAGATCAGATATTTTGGAACCTTCCTCATCTCTTTGTTTTGCTCAGTTCTAAGTTCAGAGCATAATTCTTTGCCTATAAGTTCAAGAAGCATTCCTGTCTGTTGCATGTAATATTTAATTAAACTTTTTAAGAAACTCCACTGCTGAAGTATGAGTTTCTTCTCTGTTATCTTTCAGGAGTTCTGTGCTAGTCTGTTAAGTGCATGAATTTATATTGCTTTTTATACAAAGCAGTTTGAGTAACAGCAGTGACATAGGCCAGAAGATATCAGTCACGGCACATCACCTCCCCCTGTAAAGAATGTTCTAAAGCAGGGGTCCTCAAACTTTTTAAACAGGGGGCCGGTTCCCTGTCCTCAGACACTGTCGGGGGCCGGACTAAAAAAAAAAAGCAAAACCAAAACAACAACAACAACAAAAAAAAACACCGACCTGAAGACGCCCCAAAATCGACAAGTGCAGCAGTCTCTGGCTCAGAGCCAGAAGCGGCAGAAGTAAACCCCGCAGGGAACAGAGCAGGCAGCCAGGCAGAGGCATCGCCCTCTACTGCACCTGCGCCGCCAGCAGTGCCAGGACCTTCCAGCACGCCTGCGCCGGGAGCAGCTTCAGTGGGACCGACTGCGCCTGCTCCAGGCGCGACGCCGGCACTTGTCACCGCGCAGACGCTGCCAGCCGGTGCGGCAGGGGCTGCTGCTGCTCCGGCGGGCTCAGCTGCAGCCGGGACCGGGGCTCCCCTGCCCACCGCCGCCCCTGCAAAGACTGCTCCATGGCGGCTGCGGGGGCTGGGGCTGCCGCGGAAGTCGAGGTTGCTAGCTCAGCAGAAGCTGTTGCCGTGGCCAGGACCGGGACCACCAGCTCGATGGGGTTCGGGGGTGCGGGGCTGGGGGGTCGCGGGCCGTATTGGGGAGCCTGGCAGGCCGGATGCGGTCCACGGGCCGTAGTTTGAGGACCCCTGTTCTAAAGCATGAAAAACTCCCAAGGAGTGGCAATACCTGAAGAGCTTCACCTTGGTATGAAACTTTTCCTTTTACCACCTGAACTCTGACGGTGCACAGGCTGTTTTGTTAAGAAAATGAGGCATCTTGTATTCAGGTTGTAGAAATTAGTTCAAGTTAACTAGTGAGTTTTTGCTGCAGCTGGATGCCAACTATGGACTTTCACTTACAGGCAATTTTTTTTTATTTAAAGCTGTGTACAACAGTTTTAACATAAACATAAAAGCAGAAGGGCAATAAAATTATCTACAAAAATAATCTCAGTAATAATAGACCAAATTCCATATTGTACAGCATTTCTGCAGGAGGGATGATGGCTTTATCGAGAAGCTCTCTTCTTTCTTCTTCTTTTGTTAAATGCTTTCTTACTTGTATTTTCTGGTTTCGTGCTGGTCTGTGTTCTGTGAGCAAACAAAATTTGTATCAAAGGAATGTACTGAATAGTTTTTACAATTTCAAAAGAACTCATGATGATCATCCAGAACTGGGCAACCACCCCCCACGCTCGGAGCCAAGTTCTAAGTTAATTTCTGGGAAGTGCACTGCACATGACAATGAGGGTTTCCATGGCGAGTGCAGGGATACAGCAGCAAACCTCACTTCTGGGAGGTAAACTTAACATTAGCTGTAGTGCAGCATGTAGAATCTCTGAAGCTCTGAATCTCTCCTTGGAATGATTGAGATTAGTCTATCACTATTCAAGGCAGCTGAAGGCCAGCCAGGCTCTGGCCTCTCAGGACAGGAGTGAACTAGCCTAGATTTCAACCTCCTCACTCTCAGCTATCTCTGTTGACCAACTGAAACCTTCCCTGGCCTTGCTGGCATCCTGTCCTTCCTGGAACTACTCCTTACAAACTCCTCTTCCCTCCTAATCTCACAGGATGGTTACCTTGTTTTCCTTGGTACTTCCTGTGGTTCCAGAATGACAACTTCTTCCTCCTCGCTGTCAGACAGCAAAATGGGTTCATCTAAAAAAACAAACAAGCCAATCAACAACAAATTGCTGATCAGTTTTATACAAACAACTTCTGTAACTAATAACCACAGCATTTTTAAAGAAATGTTCAGATTGGCTTACTGATTCCTTTGGAGCCCTCCCTTTACTACAGGAATCAAGTTTTGAAGAGAAGTGTGACCAGGTGAAGTAGAAACAGCAAATGTGTGGTTACAATGGCTTTTTCTTGCTAAGAAGCTCTTAGCATTTTAATCTTAACATTTTTATTCTAGACTTTTTAAGTGATATAACAGGCATATCTGATATTGAGATCAATACATACTTACCCTTCTTAGTTTCCCTCATCATACTTGTATCCTCAGTTTCTGTCTTCTGACATTCAAAAGCAGCTGCTTCACTTTCACCTTCCTCTTCTGCTGCTTCTTCTTTCTCAGATTCTTCAAGGTCTCCCCAGGAGTTCTCTATCCCTTCCCCAATTTGGGCTGTGCCAGGAGTGTGCAATACTGGACTGGCAAAACTGCAGGAGTCAAGAAAAATCTTGGTGTTTGCTGGTAAAACTCTGTACTCTGAGAACAAACCAGTTTGGATTTTAGGGTGTATCTTTTCTCCCTGGGGGAGAACAGCCTTAACAGGGAGTTAAGAGTGCCACTTCTCCAGTTATTGTAATAATCATAGTTCTGACCTCAGTTTTACACTTTATGCAAGGAATTAAGTTACCTAAAAACAGTCAGAACCAAACCCAAGATGCTGAGGGTGTTTCCTCTGAAGGCTCCCTAAGCTAAGGATTCCCTAAGGAATCTCAGATGTGTGTTTAGCTTGTGGCAGTGTTAATTCAGGGGACGGGAAACCTGGTTTTCCCCTGGATAACACCCCAGAAAAGATACACTTCAGAGGCAGGGTCAGCTTTAGCAATTATCTCTCCTGCTTGTTCTTCCACGTTGTTGGTGTCAACAGCAGCACTCTCCATTTTGAAGGCAGTGATCCTCTGGTTCGGGATAGATTCCGCAAAGCCGAACTTCCCACCTTCTTTCCTAGTCATTCAGGGACAGGACAGCCATTATTTCAGGATGTTTCACACCTAAAAACGGTTTCTTGATTTCAAATATATTTGCTATTTAAATCAAATGCAAGTGTAAACAATTTGCTGTTCAAACTACAAGTTACTTTTTGGTGCATTTCTTAAAAACACCCATTTCCATCCCCAAAACACTCACCTGGCTTTGTGGTCGTTCTCCAAGGCTTTCTGAATGAGTTCTGTTATTTCTGCGACCTTAACAGCTGTTATTTTACTGCATCTCAGAATCTGTTTGTTATACACACAACAACAGTTCAGGACCATAAAAGCAAGATGTTTTTAACTAATACTGTAGAACATCACAGGAATCACAAATACTTAAATCACAGGAATCAAAACCACTTAAAATACGGCACCTTAGCATGAAGGACTGGATTTACTAAGAGTCATGCAAAAGATTAATACACAGCCTGCAGCTCTTTCTCAGAGTGCAATGGGAAGTAATTTACAGATTCCCTCAGCCAAATTACAAGAAAAAAAAAAAGATGCAAAACTGACCAAAAACTATGCCTTTTCTACATTTCTTCCACAGCATGTACACAGTACTATGCTTTTTCACTGGGACTAAAAAATAAATAATCTTTTCCGATAAAAGACTGATTTCTTAGCTTCCAAATGTCAAGAATATTTCTATATCAAGACTGCAGCACAGGAACTGGTCAAGGCAAAGGTCTACCTGGTCCTGCACCAGCATAACCACTCCACTGGACTGGATGGTACAAATTTCCCGGTGTTTATTCATGGCAATCACAAGGAGCCCGTCCATAACACGCTCCTCGCGCTCACTTGGATCCACCAACAAATAGGTCCTAGAATCAGGAACAGAAGGCAACAGTCAAAGTTTGAGGCAAGTTGCTGCCAATTAAACACAGGAGTTGGTTTACATATTAGTAACTATGAGTATACTGCCCCTGAAAGTTTCCTACATCACCTGTGGAAAGCTGCTGGTTAGTTACACTGTGCAGAACACAGAAATATCTCCCCCTGGCATTTCACCTCAGATAAAATCTTTTAAGAAATCAGATATCAGCTTGTCAATATAAGTATTCTAAGGAGTTTTCTATGTTTGAAATAAATTCTGCTTAGTTAACAATAAGCTGTTGGTGTCAAAAGACTTCAAAATCTTACCCTTGATGGAAGAAGGCAAAACTGACACAAATGGGTATGTGGTGGATACTCAGGGGGACAGGATCACGTTCCTCAGGAGTGTACTTTGAAAGGAATCGGCCCAGAATACAGTTATTTATGAAACACATTGAATTTTAAAAGGTCACACTGTACAAAGATATCTAAAGAAATTAAATAAAACTTACCACAGTTACTTCCTCTCCTTGCACAGACACATCTGGTCTGCGAAAATGGCACAGAGCTACAATTCCTGCTATGCTGGCAGCATCAGTGATGTTCCCATCGTGGTTTAACAGGTGCATGTCCAAGCGAATTTGCCAAACCTGGGAAAAGTACAGAACTGCTTGGTAATCCGAGACATTATTCTACAGAAGTTGCCGTTTTTCACAAGTTCATTTTATTTTTGCCATAAAAAGAACCAGCATACATTGCTCAGGTCTTTGCTTAAGAAGATGGAAGACCTTGGTATATCCCACGATACCCAGTGTGCCAGATTTAATTATGACAAAACAGGTAACACCTAAGTACAATTTACACCTTATTCTGCAAAGAAATGTTCGAGTGTGCAAAGCCCAACTACTTCAGAAAATCTATGCAGATATGCAAGCTAAAAATACCTGTCAAGTCAGGTGTGTGGAACTTTACATCAACCTAAAATCAGCGTTTCTACTTTCCAAAACAAGACAGAAATCGCCTTAAAATCAGGCTACATGCACCTTTTAGTTTAAAACCACTTCAGATTAGTAGGTTTTCCTACCTTTTCACCAGCAACAACACAGAGAGATTCAGTATCTATACATTTGGAATCTCTCAGGCATCGCTCTAGTAGTCTGTTCAGTGACACCAGCAACTCAGATTGTCTGTTAAAACAAAATTAAGCTGAATGTGATCATGCTTCAAAACGGTGGCTCTCCTATCATCCGTGTTTAGTCATTTTAATTCAGCTCCCTACCTGCCAGGCTCCAGCCCGGGTGCAGCCATGGGGGAGAGCTCCAGATTAAAGAAGAGCACACCTTCTGTGGGCCGGTTTGGCTTGGGGGAAACAAGTTCACATGAGACCTGTGCAAGAACCCTGCAAATGTAAATAAACCACGAGGTCACAGAACTTACTGGGGAAAAAAAAATCTCCCACCACTAGAAACAAAATAGCACACTCGGTAAAAAAGCATGCAATTGGGGTATTAGTTTGTAATTCTCACTCCTGACAGTTTCTCATTCAAAGCTTGCCATGCACATTTGAACTCTGGTCAACAACTGGAAGAACCAAATGTAGGAATTAGAATACACTCCTGTCCTTTAGGATTAAAAACTGACTCCCAACACATGAGAAACTGTAATGAAATACTTATATAAGCGCACATATTTCACTTTTCCACGTGGAAAAAAAAAATCGTTTGATTTGCAGAATAATGCAAAATCAGCGAATAAGGGGATGAAAAACTGGAGTAATTCCGCAATTTAGAAATGATTTGTAATTACAATCGACATGGAAACCACTACTCCTCTATGGCCCTGCCCTTAAATTAGGACGACTTTTGGGCTCCGGGAGTTAAAACCCGCGTGGAGCGATCCCCGCGGGCTCTCACGGGCGGGACATTCCCGGGGCTGCATCGCCCGCGGGGAGCCCCGGCCCCGCCGAGCCCCCCCCGCGCCCACCTGGTCCTGCCCAGCTCCACGATGCAGCAGCCGCGGTCGGCGCCGAAGGACACGCGGATGTTCCGGTAGTCGTAGCACTGCCGCCCGTCCAGGCGCTGCGGGAACACACACACAGACACACAGATAGACAGGGTTAACGTGCCGTGCCCGGGATGCCACGGGGCGGCGCCGGGGGTACAGCCACGCCGCCCGGCTGCCGGGGAAGGGGGACCGGGAAAGGCCCAGGGCAGGGGATGCCGGCGGCGCACCTTCCTCTCCTGGATGGCGCGGAGGAGGAAGCGGCGCTCGCAGTTGGAGAGCGGCGTCGCCTTCATGGCGGTGCCGAGCGGGGGCGGCGCGCGGAGAAGGGAACGGGGGGAGCGAGGGGTGCCTACGCGCCGCGCTCGCGCGTCATCGGCGCGCGGCGGCGGCGGCGGCGGCGGCGGCGGCGGCGGGCGGTGCTCGCCGCGCACGCGCAGGGAATCTCGCGCACGAGCGGGCGCCCCCTCAGGGAGGAGCCCCCGGGATGGATGGGAGGGAGGGACGGAGGGAACTGTCGGGAGCATGCAGTGCGGCTCCTGGCGCTGCGCAGAACGCACCAAGCGCCACCCCGTGTGTCTGAGAGCGCTGTCCACACGCTTCTTGGGACTCTCAGGCTCGGTACTGTCGCCACTGCCCTGAGGAGCCTCTTCCGGTGCCCGACCCACTCCCTAGGGGAAGAACCTTCTCCTGACATCCAGCTTTAAACCTTCCCCGGCTCAGCCTCATGCCGTTCCCTTGAGTCCTGTCGCTGGTCCTGAGGGTGATCAGCGCCTGCCCCTCCTCTTCCCCTCACAAGGACGTTGAAGACCACCATGAGGTCTCCCCTCAGTCTCCTCCAGGCTGAGCAAACCAAGTGCCCTCAGCCGCTCCTCACACGGCTCCCCCTCCAGACCCTTTACCACTCCCGTGGCCCTCCTTTGGACGCTCTCTAATAGCTTAATTTAAAAAAACAAAATACAACACACATCCCGGACCTCTCCAGTGGTTGACGCTGTTGTGGTGCATAAACAAGGCGGGCAGCGCTGCAGGCAAAAACACAACAGCTTCATATCTGTCAGAAGAACGCCCCTCCCTGATATTCTGAGGTGTTGCCGTAAGTAAAAAGGCCCGTACAAGTGGCTTTTATGCTTAGTTTAAGTTTTAAGAAGATCGTTTACTGTATCTTCTCACCAGCATTAAACCCCAGGCACTCTGACTTGCCCCACACAAAACTTCAAATATCTCACACTGTCTTTTTGAACCTTGCTAACACATTAGTGCAGACTAAAAAGTGAGTCATGTTTCAAACACTCCAATTTTGTGCAAGTGAGGACAAGTGAGTGTGATTTTCCCACGCTGGCTTTATATTTTCAGGTTGGGATAAATGAATAGAATAACAAATATTTCGGTGTCAATATTATTGATGAGATTGCAAAAGACCCTCTTTCTCTAGAGACAAAAAAAAAAAAGCAAGTAGTTTTCCCAATGGGCACTAAGTGTGAAGCAGCTATAAGAAACAAAATGATGTAACACTTTGCAACTCTAGCCGAAATAGTAACATTTGCTGTAACCTTGTCTCTCATCGGATCTGTGTGGATATGTGGATTGGATATTTTCCTTGGAGTCTTACTTGCAGAAATTAGGTAGAAATTCTGTCTAATTTTACTTTTTTTATTGTGTAGATTTGGTGATAATATTCATTAGTGAAGGCTTGGAGTTAAATTCTGAAACCCTTCATTTACTATCAGCAACCTTGGAAGGGTTTGTATTGTTTGGAGCCTATGTTAGTCTCCAACAATTACAAAAAATGTCCACTTGGGCATATGCTGAGATTTCTGCTTGGAGTAGAGTGGGAAAAATTCCTGTTCCTGCTCTCCTGCTGAACTGTTTTATAACTGCTTCAATGACATAGTGTTTTCAAAGGAATCACATTTGTTAAACCAGGCCAGAACATTCAACAGCCCTGTGATTCATTTGCATTGGGTTTTCTTGCACTAACACATGTTCTGTCAGAAGCATTTCCAGAGGTGTTCATTATACCCTTTTTTGCTGGAGAGTCTGGATTTTTGCTTCTGGTGCTGGTCCTATTCAAGAGAAGTTGATGGTGAAATTCAGGAGGAGCTGGATGTGATTCCAGGAGAACCAAGTCATGTGTCGGGGCTGGAAATCAGCTGTGTCCTTTGATCTATGCACAAAGTCTACTTTGCAGCTTATGTGTGTGCACACGTGCCAGGAAAGGCACAAATTTCATGCACAAATTAAGGAGGCATAAAATCATGGCACTGGAAATCTGTAGGAGGAGGGCATGTGGCAAATGAGGTCAATATAAAAGTTTAACAGAAGTTGAGAAATTGCTGCATTTCTGTACAGTGAAAGGCAGAGTTACAGCTGTAATCAAATAATGGAAATTGTGTGTTCAAAAGGAGTGAGTGTTGTACAGGGCAGAGTGAATAAAGGAGTGAATAAATCACAGGCACTTGGGCTAAAGCAGGAACTGTCAGAAGGAAGGTCCCAATGATGATCTACTGTGCCCACACAGGAGTGTTTCTTCGTTTGAGTTGAATGCCCTGTGGGCTGAAATGCTTGAACTGGATTATCTACCCCAACTGAGACACGAGGGAAAATCGCATTTGGGGACTGAAGAAGAAAACCAAACTGCATCAGAATCTCAGAATCTTGACAGCAGCCTTCCAGCAAACAGGTTTTATGGCCTAATAAAAATAAATAAATAGGTGACCTCCTCCTTTCAGGTCCTGCTCTCTGGTGCCTCCGGTGCATCCATTTACACATCTGTGTATGGCATGACACTGTTTCAGCTTATGAGGTAATTTGGGAAGAAAGGCTCTGCATAGGTGTAATAATCTGATTTATAATTCGTAGGTACAGTTCCACAGGGGTGGGAGGGTAGGTAATCCTTGGAAGCAGTGCTGCTGGCACAAGCAGGGCATTGCTGTGGTGAGGCACGGAGTATTCCAGCCTGGATCCAGGGAAGCACTTAAACAAACTCCTTATCTGAAGCACAGATAAACACCTTTGTCCCTTACTTATTAGAGGGAAGGTGTCACAGCTTACATGGCTAAAATTTAGGAAAGTAGTTGCCTGGTGTGTACATGATCATATATATATATATATACTCATATATATATGAATAATTTTATTCAAAAAAAAAGGGACCCAGAGCTGCCAGCAAATCATCCAAACACCAACTTAAAGAAAGTTGGTAATAACTTCTGTTCCAACTGCTTATTGGATGTTTTCTTAATCATCTTTCATAGGCTAGATTTCTGAGTGAGCCCCAGAATATTCTTGCTGTTTCCACCCATGTTTAGTCTTCACATCATCTCTTGGGGTTTATTGATCTTGCAAAACAAGTTTTTTGCACCAAAGAGTCCTGCCAAAATTTGTGATCCTGTAGAGAGTGCTGCATTCAGCACTGTCTCAGCTCTCAGCAATCCTTTTGGGAAAGTGGGAAGTATTTGCAAGGCTGGATTCTAGACAAGCAACAAAGTCGGGGGAGAGAAATGACACTCCTTCCTTTGCTGCTGCTGCTGCCTGGTTTACTCTGTAGTCTTCCCAAGAGCTACTGAACTGGCCAAAGGGCTGTCCTGCCACTGTGTGAGTGCAGTTAATTCACCTGCAGCTCTGAGTCTCAGCACAATAGCTAAAAAACAAGAGCTCCCCTGTCTCCACATACTGCAGCTTCTCTGTCTACAGGCAAACTGTGTCGGTGATTTCTATCGATTCAATTGCAACCAGTTGCTGAGTTAAGTGTCACATTAAGCCAAAATAGTTACAGCTACAGTTGAAGGCTCCAAACACAGTGTCTGGGTTCAGATTTTACTGTTAAGATTTTCAAACCTTTTGGAAGGATCTTCAGATTCTCTTAAGAAGTAACAAATGTCCATGTTAGAGTAGAAACTATGCTTCCTTTCATGTAGCATAGAAAAAAATAAACCAAAATTGTTGTAAAAAAAACCCAAAAGCACTTTCTCATCTCCTAGTCTTAAATATTACTTAGCAGACAGGTTAAATACTGGCTTGATACAAGGACTCAAGAGTGTGAAAATGAAGTGAATATCTATTTTTTTTTTGTACTGGAAAAGGTGACAGAAAATGTTTGCTGATACCACATACTGATGCTCCTACAACACAGAGGAAATCCAGGAATGATACCTGAGTGTTTGGTTGCAAACATGTGAGGAAAAGCTGACCGTGCACGTGCAGCATGAGCTGCTGCCACCACCTTAGAGCAGTGAGTCATGATACAAGCACAGGAAAAGTGGTATCAGCTCTAGGATAAGCAGGATAAATACCAGAAAATCGAGTTAAAACATTAAATCAGAATGGCTTTTTTCAATTATTTCTCCTGCTTATTCAGCTTCCAAGTTTCTGTTGCAGAGCTGAAATTAATCTTGACTGCCTTGAAGTGCTGAAAGTCATAATCTTTTCCAATCAAGTCTTTCTGTTGTTCTACGTGAACAATCTCTTTTGAGACTAATAAATCTTGATACTAAATGCCATTGTTCTGTGGAGCCTGACTGCTGCTTGATATGAGGAGTAAGGATTGAGGAGGAGTTCTAGGATACCTGCTTACTTAGGTTGTGGGTTATCCTTTCCTGCATTATTTAGTTATAGGATAAAGCAAAACATTTAAATAATAAAGGAAGATGAACAATTGCTCTTCTGCACAGCTTTAAGAAATTCAAGAATTCTGTCATAAAAAACACAAACAACCCCCCAAACAACATATCTTTTTGTTGATTCAGCTGATTTTAACTGCCATTTCCCTTCTACAGCTGTATTTTAATACACAGGCATTGCTAGAAGTTCAAAGCCTGGTTTAGAAGTGCCTCCTGTTGTGTACAACAGCCACTCACAAGGTGTCTTATCAGCAGTGTCTCGTGCATGAGAGCAGGATGTCTCCCATGGAGCTTCTGGGCAAATTCTGTGTGTATCCCATGCAAGTGCAAATCTCTCCATATTTCTCAAAGAGCCCAATTCTTCATTCCTTGACAAGAAATGCTTATAAGAAAACTGTGCTATGAGTAGTTGAATTCCTCATATTAATACAAGCAAAGTGGGAAAGTGCCAATTATTCTGTCAGAGAACACAGAACCAGGGTGGAATATGTGGGCTCTGGAGAATAATGGATACTGGCCTTTTCTTTTTCCACCAGATAATGTTTTATTTAGTATTGATGAAGTTGTCAAAATGGTTTCAGTTTTATTAGTTCAAGAAAAGGTAAATGATCACTCTCCCAAATTGCCTCCAACTGTTATACTGAGCATTATTATGAGGTATTATTCAGAGATTCAATAAGGACAGAAGATTCAGTATAAAATAATAACCCAATATGTAGCTGTCTCCTTAGCTCAGGCTTGCAGTGATGCTTATGTTAAGAATTTGTGAGGCTTGATGAGTAGAATTTATGCATTTTTGGATGTATTTCTTCAGGAAGTAGTACACTTTGTATGGCCTTGATAAAAACACTTTGTATGGTCTTGATAAAACTTGTGAGATATGCATCAGTGACTTGTGTTTACTCTGTAAAATTTCACTTCCTTTTCTTATAAATCTTTGGAGGCATTTGGGATGTGACTTGAGCAGAGACAAATCACGTGGGCAAGTGGACAGATGAAAGTGCAAGCAAGGTTTTCCCTGAGGATGGCAGCAAGGTGACATCCCTCCACCCCTTCACCTCATCTGCTCTCCCACAGCCTCAGTGCATTAGTGCTCTTTGGGGAGCAGGGAGATAGGCGCAATAGTTTGAGAGTGTAAAATATGACTGTGCTCCTCAGTAACCTGTCTGTTAAGGCTGGAGGCTCGTACATTCAGCAGAGTGTTTCCAAAGGCAGCTGTAGGAGCCACCAGGTCATGCCAAATCCACCCTGGTGTTACCTGACTGACAACCAGATCTTAGTGGTACAGTACAGCAAAAGGCAGCTGGGATTTTTAAAGTCTATTTTTTCCATTACTTTCAAAGCCAAAGTCATAGTGGGTCCACCTCAGTTGTATTGTTCACCAAAATCTGAGTCAAGTGGCCAAAAACCTGAGTAACTTTTCTATTGCCAAGGCAATATCTGACAAGTGTTTGCGCTTCTGGCCCCAGGGGATGGTTCTCAAATGTATTCAAGGGGTGATATATTTTCTGGTACCCATGGAGTTCGGAGCTGGTTGGCCTGTGTGAAATGTCGGGTGGGGAGGCAGGAGGGTGAGTGCTGCCTGCGGGTACCGCTCTGTGGGCACTTCAGTTTGGACGGGAGGCTCGGACTCGCAGTGAGCCAGCCCGGTGAACTTCTCTTGGCGGTGACGGGTGGTCTGGGAGCATCAGCTCTGTGACAGGGCACCTGTGCCCAAGGAGCGCGGCCAAGGCGCCCCAGCTCGGGCCGGGGCTGCCCCTGGCCGGGAGCTGCGGCAGAGGCGGGTGTTGCAGGAGCTCTGGCTCCTCGGGCTCCCGATGCTCCTCTCCGCCGCCCTGCGGCAGGGGAGGAGGCTGCGGCCGGCAAGAGCAGCGGCGGCTCCGGCGCCGAGCGGTCCGCGGGGAGCCGAGCCGCGGGCGGCATGGAGTGGGAGCTCAACCTGCTCCTCTACCTGGCGCTGTTCCTCCTGCTGCTGCTGCTCCTGCTGCTCCTGCTGTGCCTGCTCCTCCGGCAGCTGCGGGGCTCGGCGGGCAGCGCCCCCGGAGCATCCGCCCGCCGCCTCGCCAGCCCTGGGCTGCCTGCGGGGAGCCGGGAGCTCTGAGCCGCTCGTCGCCTCCAGGTGAGTCCGCAGGAGGCAGGGAGGGCCTGGGGGCTGCCCCCGGGAGGGTACAGGCTACTACTCCGCCAGCATCCCCGCTCAAGCGCTGCCCGCGACCACCCTGCGGTCCCCCGCTCCTTCTAGAGAGGCTACATTTGCCTTGTGAAATTCTGGGGAAATTTGAAGGTGCGCTCGCCCTGGAGCTTTTACTCTGTAGCGAAGTATTATAAACTCCCCTGAGTCCCTCTTTGCGGAGAGGATTTATGTTGGCTTTACTGTGGCATACAGAGATCTGAATTTGACCCTAGTAGAGCATTTTTAAATTTAGCATTTTCCAATGCAGAAGAAGATAGCTTTAAAAAGAACTCTTTTTTTTTTTTTTTTTCCCTTAACTTTAACCACATCTAAGTCACATATAACACATCTGAAGTTTTCCTCCTTTTCTTCCGCAGGAGTTATTCCCTCATATAGCTTAAAATGCTAAGCAGGCTTCTCTCCCTGTATGTGGGAACAGACCTGGCAGCACCTCATGACTGACCTCTCCCCATCTCTGGCATCCCCAGGGCCGGCTTCAACCCCGGCACAGCAGCTGCTGCTCTCCGGGTGCTGCCCGGGGCTGGTGTCCGTGTGGTGTGGCCGAGGAGCCCTGGAGCACGGGCTCCTCCTGCCGACTGCCCCACCCTGTGCTGGGCATCAGGGGGGCACAGAGGAAGCAACCCAGCCTCTGGGCCTTTAGGAAACTTGTGCTTGAGGCAGACCTTTGGTTGCTCTCTCACAGCATCGTTTTTGATAGCTGTCTTGAACCACAGTGTCTTTCAGAAAGTGAGTTTAAGCAAGCATGAATTCTGACCTGTGCTCACTCTACTGAGTTGCTGCACCAAGGCAAAAGTTGGATGGCTCACTGTGGCTTTTTATTGCAAGCTTTTGAAGTTGGTGCACACTCTGTGATTTGTGTCAGTCTTCTATTTGATCATTATAGACCCGGTAATCTCTTATACAAACTGTCCCAACACACAGTCCTGCTTGCCAGGGACTTTGCGAGACATAGGACATTTTATTTGGGCTGCTTGTACAGGAGTCTTGGAGCTGGTGCCATCCTGCCTCACATACCTCGGGACATGAGGATTTGGGGTCTGTAGCCAGCTGGCAGGAGCTGGTGAAATCAGGACTGTGGCTTCCACTGCCCATGGCAGCCCTTCTGTGGTTCCTGGACCCTGGGGCCATAAATGGGCCCTGCAGGCAGGAACAGCTGTGCTCCCCCATGCCCAGCGTGCTCCTGCACCAGGGGGAATTCAGTGCACAGGGTGACACAGACAAATTCAGCTCAGTTGAAGGAAACTGTGTCTGTCAAATTCCCAGAAAGCGGGTGCACAGGCGAGGGCCAGAGCCTCAATTCTCTCTAGTCCTACCATGCCTCCTCCTGGTGTCTCAGCTGCCCCTCTGCACTCTTGTTTATTTTCAAAGTCATGGGAAATGGATGACAAAACAATACAGTGTAGGTTTCCCTGCCAGCGACCCATCAGCCTCTTATCTATATGGTTTTCTTGTTCTTTCTCTGTGGAAATGGTGGGAGTGACTTTGGCCTCACATTGGTGATTAGAAAGGTGACTAACGGTTTTGCTCAATTAATATAAGTAGCCATAAAACTGTGAAGCATATTCTGCATGAGCACAAAGAGATTATCTTTAGACCCAGCTGACTTCACAGATAAGTAGCCCTGAAGTGCTTAAAATCTTGTGAATGGTTGGGGCACTTTTAATAACTTGATTTGCAGAAGCACTTTATGCTTACTTTATTGAGTGGAACAGTTTTTGTAATGACTTTATAAGCATGACTGACAGGCTGAGTTACCTTTCTCTAGAAAATGAAAACTAAAACATGATTTTTCTCTGACATAATATTCATTTTACACCAACAGCGCCATAGAAAATTTTGTGGGGGTTACTCAGTGAAATATGTGGAACTCAGAGGATTATAATCTCTTTGCTCTGTCTTGTTTTGGTACTAGTAATGCATCTCAAATGTTCTAATTTCACAAAGACCTGCAGTGTAGGAATAAATACCCCAAATTTCCAAGATGAGTGCTCCTTTTACATAAGTTCCATGTTTCAATGCTGTCACCAGCAGCATAATTTGAAGGACAAGCAGGGGAGTTTTTTGGCATCACACCCCCAAGTGGCATCAAACACCTGCACCATGCAAATAAATTTCCATTTCTTGATACATATTTTAGGGCACAGCTGTGGAGGCAGCACCTTCCCCTCTGCTGGTGTGGTCACAGGGCAGGAAGGTGGAAGGAGATGGATGAAGATGGCTCTTCTGTGCTGATGTTGTGTCTGATTGTTTTCCCAAACAAACAAAGACTGATGCTGTCAATATGCCCCTTGTCCTTTTGCTCAGAGAAGAGGGCAGGCCCTTTGCACAAAGAGTGCCTGTCCCACTTCCAGGAGATCTTCTAGGAAGTTTCTCAATTCCCAGTGTCCAACTTCTCAACAAAAGGTGTGCATCATTCCGTTTAATCAGCCAGAAATAAGCCAAAGCTCTGAAAGATTAGCCAGATGAATCATCTTGGTAAGACATAAACAAACTGCAGGGAGAGAGAAGTACAAGGTGGAATCATTAGTAGTCGATTAATCCCAAGTCCTGTGTGTTTCTGAGGGTGTCCTGTCCTGGGAAGTTTTCCTTCTGTTTGGCACAAAGGTGTTGGGACACCTGTTGGAACACCTCATTAGTACTAGTCAAAAAGCAGGAGAAAGTACTTGACAACAAGCTGTGTTAAGTCAAGAAATAACCTCCCAAGGAAGACGCACAAAGCTCAAAGTTGGTATATTGAGAATCAGTGCACAAGAGGGAATAATGCTGTGCTTTTATGAAGAGTCACTAACTGTGTAATCACCTCTTTTCCCATCTCCAGATTAAAAGACAAAAAAGGCTCAGTGGACCAAAATAGTTTCCAGTGAGGCCTGAAGAATTGTGCCAGAAATGTCCTAATTTGGACATTTGCAAATACTCTAAAACAAATACAACCACCTTTTTACTTTTCTCATGGTTCACCAGGTGTACTTTCACAGTGACCATGTAGCTCCACTCACAGCCACAGCTGTGCAAGACCTGCTCAGTACCTTTAATTTCTTGGCATTCCCCAGAAACTCTTTACTGTTTTGGTTCATTTCAAATGTTGTTACATCTCTCAAATCTTACTTTGAAAATCCACTTCTATGGAGGGCTGTCAAAACTCTGACAGTCGTTTAAGATCTCTTTTGAGGTGCCTTGGGGGGACTTCAGCCAAACAGGTTTTCTATTCTGATGTACAGGCACATCTGAGCTGACAAAGCTTTCAGTGCAGAATATGATGGTCCCTCTGATTTGGGCTTGCAGAATAATTTTTTGTTGTAATTATTAAATTGGTATTTTAGCTTCCCACATGGTAATGACTGAAAGTTTTAGAAAATGGGGAATATGTTACTTGATGCAGTTACAAATATTGAAGTATGATTTGGATCTATGAGAGACCTAGATAATGACTGGAGGAATTGTTTATGGAAAGCCTCACAAACCAGAATGTTCCATGTTTTCAGTGTGTCTTAGTGAAATTCTGCAGCATATGCTTCAGGTGACTTTTCTGTGAAAATGTGTATACTTTATTTTTGATTTCAGAAAAATAACCATCTTCAGAACAGCTCATGTCAATAGCAATGGTCTTAAAATAATATTCCACTTTTTCTGGATCTTTTTTTTAATAATCAGGCATAAAATGTACATCCTCAGTCCACTTAGTTCATTATTTCTGTCTTGAGGGTGTTCTTTTTAGAATTCAATTTTGTACTTCTGCTGAAGCTGTGTTGACAGAAACACCACTCTGCAAAAAAAGGGTTAAAAGACAAGTCCCTGCTTGCTGGAGATGGTAGATGATAGAGAAAAACAAATTAATTTTCATTCCAGCCTTTGTACACAAGGCTTTACTTAATCTGTGTTAGTAAGGGGCCCTTCTGCTTTTCCGGGAAGATTCAATATAATGTTTTCAATATCTTTAAATGCTGAATGAACTGTGAGTCTGCTGGGATCACCAGGGCAAACTCACACCTATTTGACACCTAGGCAGTGGTATGTGCTAACCTGCATCTGCTGCTGAGCACTAAATCTCACTTTCCGGGCTGTAAATATTATTTTCCTTGTGCTTTTGTTAAAAGATAATAACAATAAGCATGAGGTGAGGACTTCTTCCACTGCCTGTCTCCCACCACCTGCTTGGTGCTTTGGACTGGCCTCACCCAAGGGTCTTTCTCTCATCTTTAGCTTTTCTGACCCCAGAGTGTGTCTGACCTGGGACAGGAGGTGAAAAGGAGCCTTACAGAACTGTTTTCCTAGGCTCAGCAGAGCCTGAGAGCTGCACTGTAGCTGTTTGTGCACACCTTATTAAAATTTATGCTGCATTAAGGACACTTGTCAAGAGGCAACTCTTTGTCTTAATGAATGGTAATGAAGTTTTCAGAGGTATCTGTTCTTTCACAAAAGATCATCTATCTTTGGTTTTGCTGGAGCCTTGATTGATTGCTGAAGACAAGTTTAACTGTTCTGCTTGGCAAGAAAGGATCACTGGAGTATATTTTTCCTCTTTTGTTTTCTCTTCCTTTGGGGTGATTGATGTACTCAAACCAGTTCCTTTCTACATGATGAGAATGCCATGTGACATCATACGTGCGATGAAAACTTGATATTCCCATACTGAATTTGATAAAAGCCTCCCAAAATCCAGCTCAGATCTTCATATTAGGACAGTGTTGCTGGCTTGCTGGCTCTTTGGGATAGACTCAGGCTGCTTCTGTGAGCCCTGTGGGATTCTGCCAGTCAAAAGGAGTTGTGTGGGGAGCAAGGGGTAGGCAGGAGGTGGAGAGGGAGCAGAACAACACACAGGTGTGGCCAATAGAGCCTGGTTTACTTGCAGGAGGGGGTGGAAACAGAGAGGTTAAGAGGAGTGGGACAGGCACCTGCCTGGGTTTTCTGGAGAGAGGTGAGGGCTGGGGAAGGATGTTCTGGGTCTTGCCTGCTGACCTGGGCAGTAGCAATGCCCTTGGAGCAATGTGGTGGGGGTCTGTCAAGAGAAGCAGGTAAGGAAGCAGGGAGATGGAGAGCAGATGGCATGTTTATGTGTTTTGCTATACCTGGCTTCTGTTGTGTAGGAAAGAGTAGAGGCCCTGGATAGAAGCCCTTTCCCTGCAGAGGGAAAGGAAATGTGTTTATGGTGCTTTTTTTTGCCTTCTTCAGCCAAATAGTTGCCAGGAGAACCCTCAAAGAGGGATCAGCAACCATGTACCAGGAATGAAAGGGGGGCCCTTGGTACCCCCATATGTAGCAAGGGCAGCCCAAGCCACCTCATGAGGAGCCATGGAGGGGGTCTCGTAACACACTACCCAGCACTTCCATAGGGCTGTCCGTGTCTGTGAGCACAGCTTGGCACCCTCTTGCCTGAGGGAGCTGTATCTTGTCTGGGGAAGAGGTGCTCTCTTCTGCTTTAAAACTGGGGAAAAAAGACAATATGTCTTTATGGTCTTTTGATTAAATGATCTTGTTAACAGTGACATGGTAATCTGACAGTAGTCGAAGTTATATAAACCACTTCTTTGTTAAAATGCACCATTTGGCTAAATTAGAAGTCTTTAAGTTTTTTTAACCCTAATTTACTGAAGTCTGCTTTAATGGACTTGTCTGTGTCAGTTGTCCTGATTCAAATATGTAATCCCTGGAGACTCATCAGCTGTCAGAAGATTGTGGATGTTTAGCAGAGGAATTAGAGCTCTGCAATACTTTCTTGTGCACAGAGTAAGCATGGAGGAAAAGATGATTCACTGCTGCTCTACACCAGTCCTGCATCCACGTAACTCATTCCAGCTCAGCTGAAATCAGTCACCTGGTACCCAGCTCGTAAAGCTGGGAGGGAGATGTGTTACTCCTGGTCTGTGTGGGCTCTGCTGCTCCTCTCCTGGCTGCTGTTTTTGGCAAAATCCTGTTACCCTAATTCCTCAACCCTTCAACTTCTAAAGTAAATGTACAGTCATGGAACTGTGCACTGTTAATTTAAACAGAAATTATTTTAAAATTAGTATTTTTTTTCCTTTTTTAAAAATTCTTCACTTAGGTCCAATCCTTTGATCATAGTCGAGGCATGGCTGGATTCCTCATTCCCCAGTTTAAAGCTGTTTGCCTGATGTCTTTTTGAATATCAAATTTTTTAAAAAAGTTTGCTTGACCAAAATCTGCTTTGATTGTACAGACAGTTCACTGTTGTGAAAATCCTTCCCCTTTCAGCTTCTCTTTGAGGGTAGTTATTTGAATACTAGAAAGTACTGAAACTCTGTTCAGTGCTAGTACAGAGGAGGAAATGAAATGCTTCTATGAATTGTGATGGTTTTGGTTGCAGTTCCACTGAAATAATCTGACTGATCTCTTTTCTCCTTATTTGTTCATCAAAACTGTAGGATTTGCAATTTCTTGGGCATGAAATTGATTTCTTCAATAGGTAACACCTAACCCAAAATTGAATGCAAAGTCTTATAAAGGATTGATGAAAAAAAAAAATCAAAAAACTCCAGGACCTTTTCTTTATCCCCTATTGATCCTACTGCATCCGTGTTGGATTCCAGCTCAGCGCTGAGCTCTCCTCGGTGTTAAAGACAAACTCTTGGCATGAGATTATCCGTCAATATGGAGCATTTCACTTGCAGAAACCTGCTCACAGTTTCATCCTGCACAGAGCAGAGCTGGTAGGGGATCTGCCTCCAGCTGCTGGGAATGCTTAGTTAGCAAAAGTATTCTGGGATCAAATAAAAAACTTTCCCAGTGCCAGAACTCTCTCCTTTAACTTCTTAAAAATAATGGCAAAACCATCGTGTTTCCAAGTGTGAATCCATAATTCAGATGCAGCAGGATGGCATAATGTAAACTTTTTGACTGGTTTTGAGGGGAAAAGGGAAAGAAAGTGCAAGACTGTGATAAAAGAAAAACTCATCAATTGGAATACCTGCCTGATCACTTGGTGGTATTTTTTAACTACTTAGAAAGCGAATTTTTTGCGTGAACTCCTGGAATAAAATTGTATCCTATGTCAGGATTTTAGAGAACTCCTATGTGCAGTTGCTGTTATTCCTCTGATTTGTCACAGTGTTCACGGACTGTTTGAGCCGTGTCTCCCTGTGCAATTCCCGGGTAGTGCCACTAGATGTCCCTTTTTCTACAAGGTTTATCCTGCTTTCAGAATCCCCGGAACTATTTCCTGTTTGAAATACGGGATTTCAACAAGTCAGCATTTACATTATTCATGTTTTCGCTTCCCCTTTGACTACTACCGTAGCTCTTTTTGAAAAAATTGCTACTAAGAGTGGTTTAACATTGTTTAACTAAAATTGCAGTTAGTGCAGCTCTGCCCCCCAGAGCCGTGGTGTGGGGCAGGAGGGGTATTGCCTGCCCTCCCAGATGGTGCAGAGACTTCTGTGTTTCCTGGTTTCCCCCTGTGTTGGGGGCACAGCAGCTGGGACCACTTCTGGGACCTAAGGTGTTGCGTTTTACTCCAGCAGCTCAGCCAGGAGAGCACTCACAACCCTGAAAAGGAAGTCCTAATTAGCCATAAATATTTATTTTGGCTGAAGGCAGAAAAGGTAATTTAAGTCTGCAGCTGTCTTCAGCAAATAATAGAGCACCAGAAAGCAAAAAAGTTAGCTATTAAAGGAATAAAATGCATCTGCTCTTATTTGGTAGTTTGGATGCCAAGTTTAAAGGTGCTGAGTTGCCAGGTGCCATTGCACAGATGTGACTGTGCCACCTTTTCCTACAGCCCACAGCCTGCTGCTGCAGATCCTGCCACTGCAGGGCCTGGAGGTTTTAGCAGTGTTGGTGGCATCATGGCAGGAATTTTTCCCTTTTTCCTCCCTCTCCCCCGTGCAGAACTGGGAGGTGTGCAGTTAGAGACAAGCAAGAATTGCCATGTTTAGAAAACCTTTTTTAGAAAAACTTTAATGCTCTCCAACCTCAGTTTCACTGATCTGATGCTGCATGTGCAGGCAAATATCCCAGGGGATAGTGAGGTCTGGATATCTCTCTTTTCTCCTTCTGGGAAGATGATTTGACTGGCTCACTTGTGACATCTCCTTCCTTCTTATCTCCATGCTTGCATTTGGGTGTTGGCTTTTTTGAGCAAATGTTATTTTTAGTGTTCTGATTGCCCAGGACATGGTCAAGCAAGCAGGCAATCCATGAGAAGTCATTCAATCCACTGACTGGAAACAGATACAACAGAAGGAGGAGCTGAAAACATGCAAGCAGGAGGCAGGGAATGACATTTAACATCAGGCACTCTGTGGTTGCCCTTGCAAATGTGCTTATCCTGTTGCATCTGAATGCCAAAAACCATGCTGGTTTTTGGTCTAGTAATGGGTTGGGACACGTGGCATTCCAATCTATAGCTTAGGATTTAGTGCTTGTTGTTAGCTCTTTTGTAGAGATTTGCATCAAGGCACTTCTATGAAGAATAAATATTATTTTAACTGTATCATTCCTGGAAAAAGAGGCTTGGGGTTCCATAGTAGCCTAATAGTGAATCTTGAAAAGGACTCACAGCCCCAGGCTTTCAATTCATCCCTCTACTCTGGAAAAAAATAGCATTACAAAAAGCTGACATTATGATCAAGAAAACCAGGTTTGCCTTTATGAATACCTGAATAACAGCTAAATAAAAGTTATTGCTGGGGGTGGGGAGTGGGGATGCATTTCAGTAAATGGAATTGCAGTTTGCATCAGGATGTCATTTGTTGCTGTGTTCCTGGGCCCTAACCTGGCTCTAGTTCACCTAAAGCTCTGCTGTGATTACCACTGCTTAAAGTTCTTGGGATGCTATCAGTCATTTTAAGCTTGAAAATGTGAATTTTCAAGCTTAAAATTTCTTCCACTGAAAGAGGAGATGCAGAGGCACTGAAGGTTTTTAAAGCAATGTTACCACAGACATTTCTCCCAAACTTATAGCTTAATTTCAGGCAAACAGCTAGTTTAGGAAAAATCAAAATATTTTGTCATACAGCCAGCTCTAAAAAATATGATAGGGGGAGAAACTACTGGCAATGGCTTATTTTTTGAACAGTAGGACCAGCAATCCATGGAGAAAAACACCTTGTGCCTGGCAATGATCAGAGTGGGAACAGGAGACTGCTAAGAAATGCTATTTAAAAGTGTCTTTGAATATTTTCTTGAGGTGAGGGTTGGGGTTTACGCTGTGGCAGGCCCTTCAACCTTGTATGGCAGCGAGTGAGAGAAGGTTTGTGGAATTTTGCCCTCTCCAGGACTATGCCCAAAGTCTCATGTTTGTGTGGCTGATGCCTGAGCCTTTGGGTAGCTTGCTCACCTTTGAAGGTTTCAAAATTAAATAAAGAAATGGAGCAATTTTCATCTGTATTGTCTCTGGGTGTGCATTGGCAATGACCAGGAACAAGTAAAACGAACTATGTGCTGGCACTTTAGGTAGATTTGTCCTAGTTCAGGTATCAAAACATGTCATAGAAATCAGCAAAGGGGCTTTAGAGGTCTCAAGCTAAGTGCTAGAGGTGTATCTTGTGTTTACAGGTTATTTCCTCATAATCAAACTCAAATTTTGTGGGTCTGATTCTGCTCTTACTTATGGGCATCAAGCCTTGTGCTGTTTCAGATAAGGACAGCCATGCAGAGTGTGGAGGTGGTTCTTCTCCTGGCACCTTTAGAATAGTTTATGGGTTCTTTTCTTCTTCATCAGTCAATATGTAAACCAAGGAGACAGTTTTCAGTGACACTGCGGTCCTTTGGCAAAGGAAAGACAGAAAGAACAAAGCAGTGCAAAGTCAGTAGCTTGTGACTTGAAACCTGGGTTTGGTTACCTGCTCTGACCTTGGGGAAACCACTGAGCCTCAGCTTACCTGGATTCTCCATTTGGAAATTAAGATAATGGTGTTCCTGTATCTCAAGACTCTTGAGGGGATGCTGATGGGAGGTCCCTTGATGAGAAAGGTCTTGTTACAAGACCTCACTTAGAAGTATTTTAGGGATTTAGTATTTAGTATTTCAGCTAAACTTCTTATTTCTTTCCTCCACAGAGAGGGAGGCAACCACTCATGGATGATTTTTATTTTCTTCCCTCAGATTTTTTAAATTTCCATTAAGCTAACAGAACTCAATTATTTTTCTCTCTGCTCTTCTTTCCTAAATAGAACTAATGGCCTAATGCTTAAGGGAATATCCTTCTGAACTTGAATTTATTACTCTGGATAGTTACTTAGCGCTCCCCCAAAGGTTTGCAATGGCTTTTAAAATCTGCACACAAGTTCCTGGATGGAGGACAAGATGTGTTCTGCTATTACTGATGGTCTGTGCCCTCATACACCATCACTGTGTGGAGGTGTGTAGAGCACAAACCCTAAGTGATCTGCTCAAGATAAACTGTGGTGCAGAACAGCTGGAAATGCAGAGACATAACCAAAGCCCCCAGCTCCTTTTCTGTCCCCTTGCCCCAGAGGAGGAGTCCACATCACTGATCAGCGGGGATGTAAATTGTGATTCTCAGGCTGGATTAGGCAGCCTCGAGATCAAACCCTGCTTTAGTGTAGTGTTGCAGAGCTGTCCTGGTAGTCAAGATTAGCATCCAGGGTCTAAGGCACGGACTAGAATCTGGCTCAAGTGATTTGTCTTTGCTTGAATTGAGATTATTGCATTGATGACATCCTTGTGATGCGTCTTACTCTAAAAACAATTTCAAAGAAACCTTCACCTCCTCTGACTAAATGAAAATAACACAGTTTTCCAGTAAGATGAATTCAGCTGCCTGATTCTGTAACTGGTATGAATGCTCTTATCTCCTATTAACCTTTCCACATTGTACTGATGTCCCAGGAGAAATCAAGAATCTGACAGAGTGCTGCTCTGTAATGGGCTGTGGATTAGAAGTAATGAATCACTTACCGGAAGTTGTCTTTGCTGGAATATAAACCAGTATTTAGTCTCCAAAGCAACTCTCAAAGTGCTTTAAAAAAACAAAACAAAAAAATCTTCTACTTTGTACTCTTGGTCTGTCCTTCAGCAGCCCCTTGATGCCAGAACATGCAGCATGGAAAGAATTTTCTAAACTTTCTGTCAGCATTAAAATCTGAACTTCTTACCCTGCTTGATAACCAGCAAAACCCTCCCCTCTCCTCCCTTATTTTAATAGTATTACTTCTTATTGTTCTCCTCATGTCTTCCAGCCAAGGTGCTGGAGTGCAGCACAAAGCTCTGTTTGCTCTCCCCGAGTAGGAGCAGAGGGAAAACAGGCACTTGGAAATTGCCATCTACTGGCACCAGGCTGGAACACAAGCTGTTTCTCCACTGTCAGTGTTAATCAAGGCATGAACTTGAAACTGCTCTATTTTTCCCTCCTTCACCTTTGCTTCTGACTCGTGGCTCATCAAGCAGTTCTGACTGTTTCACTTCCAGAGAGACATTAAAGTGTGGAAAAGCATTTGAGATTGATCTTCAGTTCTAATTCCATATGGAAACTGTCTGCTCCATGAAATTTCCCAAGCCTGAAATCTCCCTCGGTAAGCCTATTGCACTTCAGTGCCTCTGCAAAAGGCTTTTTAAATGTTTTGCAATAGGATTTCCTTTAAGAGAAAATACTTTAAGTAGGACAGCAATAAGCCTTGGCCTTTCTATATCATGTGAAAAGTGCTCTAACTTGATTCCTGTGTTCCAGCTCTGTCAAATAAATTGAAGGATCTTTCCCTTTTCATCAGCCATTGGATACACAGCAGAGCAAAGTTGCCTTTAAATGGGCCTTGCTCTTTTATTCTCTTCTGTGATGCATTTACAGGTAGCTGTGTAGAGTCGTATAACAGCTCAGAGATAGTATTGATAGTAACATGATGTATGGTGCTTTTGGGCAGGAGATGAGCACACCCACTGGAAGACTGTCTTGATACAGCAAACCATCCATCTTTATTTGTTAAAAAAACCTAAAGTTATTGGTCTTTCCATGATCTAGCAGCCTGCTGCTGACAGCAACTGCAAGAGGGCATGCTTTTGAAATGGACTGCTCTTGTGCTAACTTTTCAGCCTCCTAAGACTTTTATGTTGTTTCTGGATAAAACATGCAGATGTATTTTAGTGCTACAACCAGACTTTGAAAACATTTCCCAGCCCCTCATTAAAAAGCCCAGATCAAGTTAATTATTTCACATATCTGGTGATTCCTGTGCAGTTCCAACTGTAACAACTGTGTTGGGTACCTGTTGTGTGATGGCAATTTTGGACTCTCTGATGTGGTCAGCACTCAGAGAAAATTTGCTTGCTTGTTTAATTTAAATAAATATGCCTAGACCAGCTTGCATACCTGAGTTTCATAGAGCAGCAAGAAGGTTTGCTGAGCTCATGGTGCTTTGGGCAGCATGTGCACACTAGTTCTGCCCTCTGTAACATGCGATCCTACCCACAGGCTCTTGAACTGAGGCCAAGAGGTGTGGGATATACTGAGCTTTGGGATTTTTGGCATTTCAGCTTTTTGGCTGCTGAACATTTCCTGCTTCCTTAATCCAGGCCCATTCAGCCTGGATTCAGCATTTCCTTCCCATTTGAAAGTGTGACTTTGGGATCAACCCCAGAATTTCACTCTGTATGGACAAGAAGTTTGCCTTGAAGTGGATTGGGAACTGACAGGGCCCTGCTTGCAAAGTCACAGTGTGTGTGCCAGAGCAAAATACATCATGAAGGCACTGCCACTTTGTTTCTCATATTTTATTGCTATTTCTCATTCCAGGTGTTTGCAGCTCTGTGTCACAGAAGAATTGGAAGTGCACTGTGCCAGCAGCAGCCCTGGGAAGCAGACTGTTACATCCTGGTATGATTTTAGTAGTATTTGAAGATGCAAAGAGCAGGGAGGGGCTTGGAAGGTGGAAAGACTGCTATGTTTTGGATTTTTTTCCCTTGTGTGAAAATTTGTTTTCATTAAAAAAAACCCACAAAAAATAATTATACTAAATCTGGAAGACTGACTTGTGACTTGTGGCTGAACACTCTTGACCACTAGAGCTGCTGTTGGGTTAAATACTTGCACCATGTCATTTGGTGCTTATGACTCACCATCTCCAACTGTTTTAGCCTAACTTGAATTGTTTCCACTCAGGGCATTCAGTGCAAAATGCATTTCCCTCCAATTTTGTTCATATTTTCAGGTTCATTCTGGATTTGCTCATGAGCTACTCCTGCCTCTTCCCTCTGTGCTCAAATCAGTGCAAAGGATGAATTTCTGTGATGATCAGATTTGTTTCCTTTTCAAACCTCTGCTCTTCCCAAATGGTCTGGTGAATCTTTCCCATGGTTTCACTCCAGCATTTCCCCCTGCTCCCCCAGGCCTCCCTGCTTCATGAAGTTATGCAAATATTTCCTTGCTTAAACACACATTGGTAACATTTTATATTGACTGGAGTAGATTTTTACTCCTAACGTCATCTGTTGGCAAGAAGATCTTACTCTTCTCTGATTAATCTTTTCCTACTGTTGCAATTCATCTTGCATCGTGTGTTTCAGACCCCTTACAGAGCAGGAAAATATTCTGTGATCTCACATCCAAGACTCTTTCCTCTGTCCTTCACTGATTAGAAATCCAGAGGTTATCTGCCACTGACTGAACATTACCTCATGCTTGGCTAAGAGTAAGACTGTGCACAGAGATTAAAATGATGAGTTATTATGTGTAAGAGGGCCAAAGGTAGAAGAGTGGAAAACCATTTCAAATACCTTGACTTGAAATAAGGTGGACTTCTGCCACTGGAAACGGGAAGCAAAGTGTACACAGGGACACTTATTGCAGAACAGAAGGCATCTGTTAGTTTGAATCCAAATCCACAACTCCCAACACAAAGTTTAAAGGGAAAAATGGAGTTCAATACATCTGTTTGACCATTCCCTTAAATTTGAGAGTTGCTATAAAATAATAAGGATACTAAATAGGGCATTGGAAGCAAAAATCCTACAATCCAGAAGAACCCATCCTAAATCAGAAGGTATGAGGAGAGGTGGTGAAAAAACAAGCTTTTCCCCCTTGCCTCTCAATGTGCTATTATACACATGACACGCTTGCAACATTTTCATTGGGACAGCAGAAGCTGTGTGTTGCAGTGCCTGCTTTAAACTATACTTGGCATTACAGGGAGCCAAGGATTCAAAGCTTGGATTGCAGTGCTGGGATCCAGGAGGGGCTTGCTGCAGCAAGGAGAGGGGAGGGAGGTAGGCCTGCTGTCTTCCTGAGGCAGTACAGTTACATTCCAAGTGGTCACATCCTAGCTGCTAAATAATGTTAGACAAATAGACACCTTTTTCCAAATTATGTAAGGGTTTGTTTCATTTGTGAAGTTCAGTGAATACATTTGTATCAGGAAAAGTAACATTCTAATCTTTGTGTATGATACTTACTATAGTAGAGATTCCATTTACCTATTTCTAAGTGGCAATGACTACAGCTTTATTGGTTTCTAGAATCTTATGAGTTGTTCATGTGACACTGATACAGCTTTTTTTAAATTTTCACATTACCCAATAATTTGTCCTTATCTGGCATCTGAGTCACTGAGGAGGTTTGGCTTGCACTGGCTGTGCTCATACCTGTGCCACTTGGCACTGGAGGCCTTGTTATCGCCCTGTTTCTGTGCCTCATTCTGGTTGACAGCATTTTGGAGTGTGCTAAACAGGGCAGAGTTAGATCCCACTGCATTTCCTTGTGTGTGCACTGTCTAGATGGTAAAGTTCAGAATATGATCCAGTGTGGCCTGTGTCTGCTCTGGATATAATGTGTAAGGGAAAAGCCTTAATTTTGCAGAAAGAGGTAGGTGTGTCTGAGCAAGATTGTGTTTAAACTATAAGCAACCCGTTTCAATGTCAACTGTTCTTTTTTAAAACCACTGCATAATCCTTAATGTTTTCTTTAATATTGTTATTCTACACTATTCCACAGGTGCCTTTCCACATGCATGTTATGAGCAGCTCACTGTTCCCTTCATGCACCTTTGAGCATGTGTGGAATGCTACCTCAATAGATTAGATTCAAATCTGACTTAAATAAATAAATTGGGACATTTTAGCACACCATTTGATCCTCACTCCCACAGAGGAAGCCAGCTGGGTGGATCCTGTGTTTCTGCTGAACTTAATGTGCACTTCTGGGACAGCAAGAAATGCTGGATAAAATATTTACATTTATGCCACTTTCTGCACTGCTGTTGGTGTTTTCTGAGGTAAACACAACTCACTGTAAGACAGAAGTGACTGTTACACGTTAAAATGCTCACACAGCATGATTATGTTCGTGTTTTATTTTGGCACAGACAGTAAATTCCATTTGCATTGCAGTTACTTTTCCTCCTTTCATCTGACACACAGCTGGATGGTGCTTGTATGGCTGAGGGAGCAGGTCTGCAGCTTTAGGTGAATCAGCTCATTGACTGGCCATGCAGACTGATCCTGCTTGCTCTCCCAAACTGGATATCTTCTCTGTACCTGGGTCAGTGAAATGGTCCTGCTGGAAGACGTTAAGTAACCATTGCCGTCACCCCAAACTCTCGCCATACTGATAGTCTGGAGCTACGGCCCTTATGCTCTGTTCCAGCGCTGTGCTTGTTTTGCTAACCTGGCTTACTTGGAGTTTAACCCAGGTCAGCTAATGAAATGCCTGCTTTTTTTACTAAACCTCTTCTTTTTGGAGTTGCCCTTTAGTGCTGGGATATGATCCCCTTCAGATTAATGGGAACTAATTTCTATATTCGTTTCTTCAGGAGGGGCCTCAAGCACCTGCTGGAGCCCATCTATCCACATTGTAATTTATCTATTAGAAGGTTTATGACGACTAAGAAACAGCAGTAATTACACACCCGTCCACAGCATATCAGGAATGGAGGAGCGGGCCCCGGGGCTGTGCAGTGTGCCTCTGCCCGGCCTCCAGGCGGTCCCGGGGAGGCGGCCGTGCCTCGGCTCCCGCCCCGGGTGGGGCCTGGCCCGGCCCCCGGCTGAGTCAAGAGCCGAGGCTGGAGCGGGTCCTGCTCCCTCCTCCTTCACTCGGTGCTCCCACTGGCTCGGAGCGGCTCAAGGAGCGGCAGGAGGTGAGGGGCGCCGGAGGGGGAGGCGAGGCGGGCGGACGCTCTCTGCCCCTCGCTGTCTCTTCCTTTCGCTCACTGTCCCTCACTGTCGCATCTCTCTTTGCAGACTCGGATCGGCCCCACCCGGAGGATCCCAGAGATGGCGAAGGTGAGGAGGGCGGCAGTCCCGGGCTAACGCGGCCCCTGCCCGGCCGCTCCCGGGACATCCTCGTCTTATCCGTCTCCTTTTACTCCTTATGGATTGATTTTCGGGCTCCCTTGAACCACTCCATCCCTGAGCTGGGCAGACGCGGGCGGGAGGGGGCCGGGGATCATGTGAGGCGCGCGTCAGACACAACTTTTTTTTCCGCCAGTTTCCACTAATTTGGCCAAGTTTTCGGTACCCTGTGTTTATAGCGCGCCTGGGTGGAGGCTCCTTCCACTGAAAGAGGAAGGAGAAAAAAATACCGCCGTGGCAGTGCCTAGCAGAGGCTCGGGGCTCGGTATTCCCGTCCACAGTTTTCCTATAACTAACATTCATTTTTCTGGAAACCTTGGAGCTCTCCTGCAGTTCTTCGTTTGATATTTTTTCTCTCTGCAGCCCTTTCATTCCTGTGGTTTGAGCCTGGATGAAGGCATGGAAAGTGAGGTGGACTTGCATTTGTTTCTGTAGTTGCATCAAATGCATATGCTCTGGAAAGTAAAACAGGAGTTTAATGGCTTATTTGCGGGTTTAGAAGGGCTGTAGGAAGTGAAAGCAATCGAAGTGTATGAGTGCTTTCACAAAGGTCAGGGTAATTCCACTTAATGAGTGGAGTGATTAGTGGTGTTTTAATGCCCCCATGAATGTTTAGTCATAGTCTGGATATAGTTTTGGAGAGACAAAGAAGGGATTTTTCTTTTTATAAAAATCAGTCCTGGTCTGTAGGATGCATCCAGGAGAACAGAGACCCCTACCCGTGCCAGGGCAGGACACCTGACCAGGGGGATATACTTGGACAATAAGCCTTTTATTACAGAATATGAAGCATTGCTTATAGGCTTGAAGGTGACTTCTTTTTAGTAAAAGCATGAAAATTTACAATACTCGTCTGTTCCACAGAGACTCCAACTCTGAATCTTTTTAAAAGGAATATTTCATTCCTCAATAGTGCAAACCAGTTAGTCTTGTCTTCACGTTGTAGAATTTTCTACTGCCTGCGGTGACACCTGAGGCTGGGTTTTTAACTGTGGTAGATGGTGGTAGTTTGAAGTCATTGGAACCCTGAGGTCCTGTACTAGGTGGGCCTTGTTCTCCAATTTCCATGTTCAGAGATGTTTTCCACTTCAGTAGTATTTTTTGCCTGTACAGTTAGGCAGCCATGAAAGACTGGGAGTGTTAAAGCTTTTTAGCCTGTAATTCATTTTATAAAAATAAAAACCAAAGTTGAATAGGAAAGACTACTCCTCATGGCAGATGTCTTTCTAAATGCTGTTGCATCATGAAATAGTGACAAGAATGAAAATGCCCATTAATCATGAAATGTTGAGTGTCAATTGACAGAAGCCCTCTGTGTGCACAACTTAAAGGTTCAGAGTTCACGAAGGGCTACACAACATGGTGTAGTGAAGCCCAATTTAGTCCAGATACATCACTGAAGAATAACATCTTTGAAAAAGGTTAGTTATATTTGGAGTCTTGGTCACTGAAGTCCTTGTTCTTGCTCAGTTCTGGGAAGATTTTTATTTTTTTTTGCCCAAAGACCTGAGGAACTTCCTGTGCTCCATGTCCAGAACAAAAAGGGTCATTCATTTTGTAGGAAGACTACAGCATGCTGTGCTGTGCTGCACGGACTGGTCTCTCCGTGGCCATGTTTATCTGCTTTTTTGAAGGAACACTGTCCTAACAAGCTGCTTTTTCTCTCATATCTGTATGTGCAGTGCTCTGTTACTGTGTAGATGAGTATGGTACCATCTCTTGCTGCTCAGTGAACAAGCTGGGAAATCTACCCTGTGCTTGCTAGTTCACAAATCTGGAAAAAGAAAAACAAGCATATTCTCTGCTGGCATCCTGGGGGCTGATCTGTTTTAGTCTGCTACTCCCAATTTTTTTTTCCTGACTGTGGACTTGGAAGTATTTTGTGTATCCATTTGTGAACTGCCAGGAAAGGATCTCTTACTGCTGGTGAAGGTGTGGCCGCTCTATGCTATATCTGGAATTCCTGTTCTGTCAATGTGCACGTGTGACTGGGAGCACAAGAATAGTATTGCCAGCTCCAGTAGTGCTTTAGGGGATTGTCTCACGTTCCAAAGTACAAACATGTTTTCAGCACGGGGCCCTAAGCAGCTCTCTGGCTCTGGTGAGGTTATTTGTGAGGACAGGTTCTTTGAGTGGTTTTGCAAATGTCTCTGCATTGGTTCCTACCTTGCTGCTGCTTGCTCTTCTCCCTCTCTTCCTTTTTTTGTTTTTGGCTTCCCTTCTCCCTGTCTGTGGTATCTCCATGGTGTACTGACTCAGAGTTCAACACAGATGTTGTGTAATTACATTTTTTTTCTCAGGAGTTTAAATTTAGTGGGGCAGATGTGAGTATAGTCTGCTGACCAGAGCTTACTTCTGTTTCAGTGGATAATCTGAAGCATTGCTGGGCTTAGAGAGGTGTTCTGTAGAGATGTCTTTAGACCTGTGCATTTGTAACCACTCCCAATGTAATTTGCATTGTACTGCCCTCAAAATTTTGGTGTCAATATCATGAAATAACGGCATATTTCTTTTGTGATGAGAGTTTTAAAGCACAGATTGAACTGGGATCTCTGTGTGGTCTCCAATGGCCACAAAGGCTTTCAGCTCAGCTGTGAACACCTTGTTGTGTTTATCTGCAACGTGGCTGTTCTTGTGCAAGAGATCTTGGGACAAGCTTCCATTTCTTCTAGCATGTGACCTTGTGGGCTCTTCTGTCTGCTGAAAATAGCACACCTTCTCTCTTTGTCAACCTGTGTGCTGGTAAATATTTTCCCTTTCCATTCTTGTCACTCCACAGTTTTCCCGTGCCATCTTGAAAATATAAACAGATGGCTGCTTCAAAAAAAACCCCAGAACTCTCATAACACATTCTCTGCACTAAACACTGGGCTTTGCAGCAGCAAATTTTTGAGATGCTGCTTTTGTTGCTGCAGAGCAGCCCTGTGAAAGGAGGTAGCTTTTTATCTGTGGGAAATCTGACTGATAAGAACTTGCTGTGATAGGTACAGAGCTAGGATAGAGGAAGAAGTCAGAATCAGTTCAAGTGTGGCCTTTTGTTTGCTGGTATGAATGCTTTGTATTGAACAGTGGCTAAATGTGGAATCTTGTGGGTGGGAAATATTTTGTGTGCTTGGTGAGGAAAATTAAAAGGAGCCTCGTTAAGTGGCTATTGTTGCTCTTGCAGATAATGCTGTTGCCAGGATATGTGGCCATATCAAATTGTCTCTTGGGAGAAGTTCATCTAACTCTGAGCTCCTTAGAAACAGTTCCCCTGACGAGGTATCTTCTCCTTCTGCAAACTTTTGCTAGAACAGCATTAAACAAAAATACTAGAGAAAGTGAATATCCTCATTTGGAGGAGCATAAATTCTAAAGCAAAATCATCTCTAGCTTTGAAGTCTTTCTTTTTTATTTTTCCCCTCTGCCTTTGCTCTTCATGCTAATTTGGTGTGTCTAGGGGCTTCACTGGTCTCATTGGGAGGTGTCTGGAGAACATGTCTCTGCTGTTTATTTCTACTGTGAAATCGCCATTTGCTCTTGCACTACAACTGATTCCTTAACAACAGTCAGTGTATCAGGGAATGTAGAAAGAGAAGAGCGTGGGTCAGTTTTGGGTGTTACAATCTTTGATACACTTTCTGTGGAGATCTTGTGTGTTGTGTTTCTCTTTGTAATTAACTGCTCATTGTAGGGTGTTGTGATTTATTAAAGGATGGCTCCAGATTACAGAAGGATTTATATAAAAGGCTGTGTGTGTTTTCCCCATTTCATTGCTGTGCTTTGGTTTCTACCAGGTGGGAAACTTAGTAACCAAAGGAAAAGGGACCTGTGAGGCTGTAGTGTTATTGTGTATCTATTTACGTAGGTGAGGGACCCCTGGTGGTCTAGCAGTTAAGACGCTGTGCTCTCAGCGCCAAGGTCGCAGGTTCAATTCCCGGTCCTGCTTCAGGGTCCCCCGGGTAGATGGAGCTCGTCAGCCC
>JAWWLV010000144.1:4219295-4229786 GCA_035041135.1 Platyrinchus mystaceus | reverse complement strand
CTTAGACATTCAACACTACTAATCTCATCATTAATTTGATGAGCAAATTATTTGATCCCATTATTGACTATTACAGTCTGTGTTTTGGAAATGATTCCATGTCACCTGGCAAGTTTGTATTTTGGATAGCTTTGTGTGCAGTTACATAGCTTTGCATGCAGTCAGTATTCAATGCTTTTCTTACAGGAAAGGTGGTAAATAATGAAGCAAAAAAAATGTCCAGTATGGCATTTCAGTGTTGCTTTTGTGAAATGACTCCTTTGTAAGCAAAAGAGCAATGGCTTATTCATACAAAGTAGAGTCAGACTTGTGGAAACAAGATATTGGCCTGGCTTTTGTAGATTTTATCCTTGTAAAAGTGAGAGTGGCTGTTTCGTCTTCTGTAATTTGAGTGCAGCAGCCTAAACTATCTGGGTTAGCAATTCTGTTGTAAGGTGTGTGTTTGCAGTGGGTTTGTTTAACAGCACAGTTCACAGAAGGGTCAAGATCATTGCTGGGTGGCTCTGTGTGTGTCTGTACTGCCTGATGACAGATGTCTGATGACAGACAGCACAGGAACTAGAGCTGAGGTGGAAACTGAACTCTCTTCGCTCACTTCTCTGGGTCTCATTGACTGTGGCAGCAAAGAGCATGGAAGGGCCCATCTGAGTCCTGCAGCCTTTATTAATTGTTGGGTTGGCTTTGAAAACAGTCAAGTCAGAACTGGAAGAAATTCTTTTCAAAACCCCCACAATATACCAGAAAGAAAAATATTTTTTCTCTTTATTTGGTCCAAGTGCATGAACTGATGCTTGCTTTTGATTGCCCAAGGGAATTCCTGTTTCCCTTTTGCTGTGCCATCAACTAATTGATACTTGCACCCCTGCAGGGAGCAGGAACCAATGAGAAAGTGTTGACTGAAATTCTTGCCTCCAGAACACCTGCGGAAGTGCAGCAGATTAAACAGGTTTATCTGCAAGGTAATTTTCTGTATAAAATAAAGGGTCTCCCTTCAGTCCTCCTAATATGATTTTAGCTCATCTTTCACCTATGAACTGATGGATGTGTTCAATAAGAGGGAATTCTTTCTGATGTGTTGCAGAACTTCATATTGAAAGAAACTAAGAAGAAAACTAAAAGAAACTAAATTGTAAACTAAAAGAGTTTTTATTTCAGGCCTATGAATGCAGGTTGTTTTGTGCCTTATAGTTAGAATTCTTTCAAATGCATTTCTTTCTTGTACCCATTATTTTCATCCCTCATGGTTTTTGTACGGTTGAGACTGCCATATATTAACCTAAATTCAGATCTGTATCCTCAAGAGCTGAATCTATGCATGTCACCTTGTACTTTAAAATACTTTGAGTAATCTGTTCCTGATACTAGGGGTGAGGGACTCTATTTTCACTTCTGTGAGTCAGATGAACTTTTTGCTTTGCCTTGCTGTCTCCTCAAAACAGTGAGGAAGCCTTTAAGGTGGTGAATGGGTATTGCTCTTTTGCAGAGTATGAGGCCAACCTGGAGGACAAGATCACAGGAGAAACATCAGGCCATTTCCAGAGGATGCTGGTGGTCCTGCTGCAGGTCAGTGTCTCACTGTGTGTGTGACTGTCACTTCCACGGCCATGTGTCACTTTGTGTTTTCTAAGCTGGGTTCTAGATAGGCTGGTGATAGGCAGGGTTGGAGCTGAGTCACTGCCTTGGACTTGCAGAGTCAGTCTTGAGCTTCACTGTGAGTCATTTCCATATCACAGAACTGAACTGATGCCCATGGGTGTAGCAGATGCTGCTACAGGGGGTTTTGAAGGCAAAATGGAAAGAGAACATTTATTTTATACAGCCCTGTGCAAGCAGAAGGGAAAAATAAGATGATTTTGGATTAGGGGTTGACTTCTCACAGTAACTCTTACAGTCTGAATATAACAGATAAGTGGGTTTCTGTCTTAACTTTCAATTCCTCAGTTTAACACTTTTTAAAAATTCTCTTCAGGCAAACAGAGATCCTGATGTTGGAGTTGATGAGGGTCTTGTTGAGCAGGATGCTCAGGTGGGTGAATGACTTTTGGTTTTGGGGCATTTCTACAAGTTATCTTGCAAAGAGGGTTTCACCTAGAATTCAAATGTGAGAGAAATTAAGGTTTTCTGTGTGCATTGTTAATGTTTTCCTGTGCTTTTATAAGTTCTGGATAAAGTAAGCATCAAAATCTGAAACAATGGGATCAAAATTTTTGGCACATCTTGTTCTGCTTACTATTTAAAGAGAGGCCTGAATGAAACAGTGATTAGGTCACTGGAAAGGGAGAGTTATAACTACTGAGGTTTTGTGATGCTGAGGGACCCGCTGCTGGAAAACTCAGAGCCATGAAAAGCTCATTCCTTAATATCTGACTTGCTGCTCTCTGAATTTAATCCATTGTCTGTGCCTGCTCTCCAAACCTGTGCCCTGGATGAAAAGGAACACCAGCAGCTAATTGGTGTCCTTGGTGCAGCCTCTTGCTGGGTGCCAATTGCTTTGTTGTTAATTGTAGTGATGGTCAATATTTCAGCTGTTTGTTTACAACTCCCTTAATACACATTTCTTGACAGTTATTTCTGGGGTGGATGTTTTGCTCTCATAAATTGACTGTTGCAGTGGAAGAAAATATACAGATTGTTCAAGGTGACAAGGAGTAAAAACAGAATATCAGATCAATAAAGCATTCCCCTGATAGCACAGCAAGATGGAGAGACAGACTGGCAAAATCTATTTCACTGGCACAGGCCTGTCCTTTGTGACTTAAATTCAGAAAGCATTGTTCTCCTGCTATTAAAGTTAATTTCCTGTGGAAATTGCAGCTTGAAAATTAGTGGGGCAAGTGTTAGAATCACGAACTAGATTGCTTCATGAAAGTGTCAGTCTTGCCTTTAGCTGGGCTTAGGTAATTGAGAAAAGCCAGGAAGCACAGGCCTTGGGACGCAGATTCCTTTTGGCCTCTTTCATTGAGTTGAAATGAGCATCTAAATTTAGGGAGCACCACACCTAAATGTTGAAAGAGTCTCAGGTTTCTAAATGGCCTCTGTGGTTTGCTGTGTACATTTGAGCTGAGACTTTGGGTCAGTGGACTTTACATTCACCATCCAACAGAGCTGGAACAGGTTCAGTAATTTTATAATTCCTGTTGCCAGGCACAGATGGTCAGAATTGAGGTGCATGACTGTGCAAATGGTAGACTGGTTTTGACTTTTCAATGTTTTTCTTGAGTCACGTGATATTCTGGAAAGGATTGATACATTAAAAGGCCAAATTTTTGCTCAGTGGTGATTTTTAATTTTGGGAGTCTACAATTATTATTAATTCAAAGCAGTTAGGGGACTTCTCTGAGAATGCCTGAAGGAGAAAGTTTAATTTTTGGAAAAGATTTTTATGAATATCACTTCTTTAAAGTTCAGCAGTTGAGGTACACTTTGAGTATTGCCCAGTGGCAAGGCAGGTAAAAACTTAGGGCTCTCATAAAATGTCACTTACAACTCGTAGTATCTCTAAAGAAATATTTTCCTGACATTTCTAAATGCTGTGCTGGGACTGCTCATTTGCTACTGGATGGAGAGTGCTGGTATTCATTTGGAGAACTTAGCATATATTTTTTGTATTAAATATCCTTTCAGTGAGGGCCTTTAATAGCTTTTCCCCCTCCAACCCTTTTTTACTCTGTACAATTGGTATTAAAAAGAGGATGGAGCAGACACAAATGTGGTTTGAATAGGATTGGTCTTTGCATCAAGAATTACTTGCCTACAGAGCAATGAATGTGCTAAAATGATTAAATAATAAAAAATCTGGCTTCATATGACTAAGAATTGTCTGCCCACAAATCTGTTTCTAAATCCATCTTCCTCTCTGTGTTGGAAAACTTCCTCCTGGGCCAAGTTAGCATGGATCTGCCATTTAAGAGTCCATGTGTGACAAAGTTTTCCTAATCTGATTTGAAAAAGGCAAGGGAAAAAAGAGCAGAGAAAGCAGTATCGGGAATAGATTTTATATGCTGTATTATCCCAATTTCAGAAAACTTCAGGCTTACGAAGGGGCCTCGTGCAGTCAGTTTGAGGGCCTTAAGCAGCTCTACTCATGTAAATGCTTTCACAGTCAATTCCAGATTTTTTCTTTTATTTCTAGGATGAGTTCAGTGCTTGGCAACTTTATTTCATTTTTTTCCCCTCCAGCTATAGCTTGTTAGTAAGTTTAATGCTCCTTAGAGTGAGACAAATGGAGCTTTTCAACAGGGTTTGTGGACACATGACAAATGCTGCTGTTTTGGTCTCTTGAATTCCCAACAGGTCCTGTTTAGAGCTGGGGAGCTGAAATGGGGAACAGATGAAGAAAAATTCATCACCATCTTGGGAACCCGCAGCATTTCCCACCTAAGGAGGGGTAGGTGGTGTGGTTCCTGTGTGCCTGGACACTTCTGCCTGAAATCCAGCTCATGTCTAAGTGCATACATCTATGAGCTGTTAACAAAGAGACAATACTTTTTTTCCCCTGGTCCTTATCCATTCATAAATCTGATTGATCAGGCCGTTTAGGCCATTGGAAATAAAGGGGCCGGGGTATGTTGTGTGGTAACCATCTGGTAGGAAACTGGGGCAGAGGGAAGAATGAGTGGATGGATAATGACACCCAGATGGCATTATCCTGCACTGGGGAGGGACAGGGAGGAATGCTGGCTGTGCACCTGACTGAGGACACTTTGTGTTTTGCAGTGTTTGACAAGTACATGACTATTTCCGGCTTCCAAATTGAAGAGACCATTGACCGGGAAACCTCTGGTGACTTGGAGAAGCTGCTTTTGGCAGTTGGTAATTAAGTGTTAATAAATCTAGAAAGTGGCATGAAAACACGGTTCCTTTTGCAAGTTAATCACTTCGGATGTATTTTTATATCTAGAGAATAAGCCTTTATTCTTTCTTTATCAGAGGGGGGGTTGGAGGGAAGGTGGTGAACTGCATGTGACACAAAACATTGTTTTGTGTTTCTGGCAGCCCATCTAGGACAGTGTTGTGGTAATTTGTATCTGGGAGTAGAATTTGACTAGGAAAGTCTCTTCCATTAGAAATAAATAGTATATTCTAACTCCCAGAACCCAAAAAGCTGGAACAGAGCAGGTGACAGGTTGATACTGAATTGTCCACACTGCAGAGAATGACCCAGCAACACATACCTTGCCTTGGCAATGGAGGGTTGTTCTGTATTGAATAACAATCAGTAATTCAATCATTTGCCTTTTTCTCAGTGAAATGCATACGAAGTGTGCCTGCCTATTTTGCTGAGACTCTGTATTACTCCATGAAGGTATGTACATGTTTTCCATCTCCTCCAGCTGCAATTCCTCTCCCTTTTGCTTGTTCTTAACTTCTTTCACTGTAAGTGCCGACAGGATGCTGCGTCACTGAGTATCTGCAAAAGGTTCAGGGGATGCAGATCTGAGAGAGGATACAAATAATTCATAAGGTTTTCTTTGAGTTCATCATAGGTTTGTCAGACTGTAAATAATTTACAGTCTCATCAGCCGGTTTTGACTTGGTGCTGTTACATTGGACAATGTCTGGTTAGATCCACTGGGCACTTTCAGCTGGATAGATTACAGTGTCTTCAGGTGGTAGATTTACTGAGCAAGTGAAGATGACCTAAAACTGAACTGTAAACTGTGCAAATTAGTGCTTCTTGTTTTAGAGGTGAGTATTCACAGACTGAAGGCAGAGTTAGCTGTGAAACATGTTTTAATTACTACCCATCCCTTTTTGAGAAGGAAAAAAACTCTTCAGGGAAAAGGAAAGAGGCTTAAACAGCTACAAAAATTTTTGCAGGGGAATCACATGAGCAACACATCTGTGTTTCTGTTGGCTTTGCCTTCTCTTGGATGGAAAGAGATAAGCAGGGAAAACTGTACTTTTAACTGCCAATGGATAATATTAATTAAAGCTAAGGTAGGTAGTCTGTTGTTTTCAGATAAGTTACCAGATTCCCTGAAGAATTCCTCCCTTCCCCTTGCTGGAAAGCCTTGAGGTATATTTGTCACCAGAGGGTTCTGTTGATGAGGTGTCAGCACGAGAATTAGTGACAAGACACAAAATGATGTCTTAATTTTTAAAAGCTGCTTTACTGCTTTTATAGATACCAATGTAAAATAAGGTTCAGGTGAAAAATACAAAATATTATACCAGTATGCTGAGCTGTGTGAGGAGGATTGCTTTTTTCTTACTTATTCATTTTTGTTTTTTAAAGAATGTAGTTTTCCTGGAGGGTTTAGATTCTTGTACACTTTTATTATGAGGAGCCTGACGAATGTCTGCTAATGAGATCCCTAATTAATATTTTTTAAAATGAATAAAAATCATTAAGCACTTCAGATAAGAAAGCTCTTCATCAGTTATTACTTTGACAGAGGAGTTTGCACTTCTAATTTATCAGTTTGGCATGACAAAGTTCAACACTGAGCAGAGTTTGCTTTCATGATTAGGTGGGACAGAGCTCGGCTTTTACAGGATTCTAATGTCAAATCCTACTCAGAAACCACTGGACTTATGGCATAATTTCTGAGCAGCCTTAGGGCATTTTTAGGTGTAATCCAAGAATATTGCACCCAGTCCAAGGATTGAGTGACCCTGAAGATGATCTTGGGGGCTCTGCCAGGTCCTTCCCTGAGGTGCATGAGCAGGTCAGCACGTGGACATTTGTATTGCTTCAGTTTGTGTGGACTCTGCCTTGTCTGAGCACAGGGATCAGGATTTAGTCTGCACAGCCTGCCAGCACAGGAGCTTGAAATGCTTGAAGTAAACAAGATGAATAAAAGAGTGGAGCATGTTTGTGTGGTTGGAAAAGGTTTACAAACTTTGCCTTCATGATAAACAGCTGGATAGTCCGTGGAACAAGTTGCTCTGCTGTGTCTTGCTGTACGATGTTACATGCTTTGTATTAGTCACTGTTGGGATTTCTGTGCCCCACTGCAGAACTGGCTGCAGTTCTGCCATCTCAGAGTATGTTGGAAGGCTGATTTATGTGTGATGCTGACTGTGGTGATCAGTTCTCCTGCTGTGTAACCTGGAGCTGGTTTATTTTACATGTATCAGGGCATTCACAGTTGAAGCCTGTGAGATGAAACGTGAAATGAGAGGTCTTGACCACATGGCACTTGATAGAAGTGCAGGGATTAGAGCACCCTGCAGAGTCAGTCCTCTGTTCTCCACGTTGCAGTGTGAATGTCTTGTGATACTGTCCCAGTATTCTCTGTTTTGGAGTTGGAATGTAATGCAGGTGTGGTTTGAGATGCCACTTGCTTTCTTGTTGTACCCTGGTTGTTTGTATTTGTTGTTTTGTTGCAGACTCTGTCCAGAGCAAACTCATATTTGAATCTTCTTGCATCTCTTCTCTGTAGGGGGCTGGCACTGATGATGACACCCTGATCAGAGTCATGGTTTCCAGGAGTGAAATTGATCTGTTGGATATTAGACGGGAATTCAGGAAGAACTTTGCAAAATCCTTGTATCAAATGATTCAGGTAAAATGACTGTTCTGTTGTCAGGGAACACAGGGGTGATTGAGGTTGCGTTGTTGTCACAGTTGATTTTCTTGGGAGGGGGTGGATGTGAGTAGAGCTGGATGACACATTGAACTCGGAGTGATGTGGTTGCTCTGCACTTTTGGCAAGCACCACATGGCATTGTTTAAATAAGGGACACTTCCTATGGGAAGCTAAAGTTTTCCTTCCAGTGTTCACTAGGACAGATGCTGTGTGTTTCTGAAATGCCAATTATTCATACACCCTTTTTAGCTACTGCTTCACTTCCTTTTCTTGTCTGGGTGCCTTGTAGTCAATGCTTCAGAGAGGATGCTGGCTCCAGAGAAATGACACTGGGGCTGGGACTCTGAATTATCATGAGGTTGAAGTTTAAATCTTGGGTTGTGGTGTGGAACCTTTGGCACCATTTCCAAGTGGAAAGCATTTCACTGTGGAACCAGTTTGAATCATTATCCCCTTGGAGTGATGGGAAGGAGCAGGAAGGGAAAGAGCCAGCAAGGAATCCAGAGCCAGCTGTTGTTGCACAGCTGAAGCCAAAATGCTTTTTTTCCCTAGGATTTTTTTCTTGTTTTATTTTTAAATGCTGCTTTTTACAATTTTCTGTTATCATTCCTGACGTTATGCTCCCTTGATTAGGCTGGGTGGAGTTGCTTTTGGCACTGCCAGTCCTGCCCACACAGCTGTCCTATGGATTTTGTATCAGAGCTTCCCACTGATTGCAGGGCTGGGGCTTTCTGAGCTGTGGCAGGTGCACTTTGCTTGTCAGAAATGTTGCTTTTGGTGCTGCTTTGAGGCTTCTCCTTTGGACTTTCTCCCTGCAGATGAATGCATTTGAATAAACACTGGGCAGCTCAGTCCCAGTCAAGCTTTGGGAAGTTTTTGTGTTTCTGAAAGTCTGTCAGTGTAAATGTATGAGAGGCAGAGAATTTCCTTGTGTCATTCCTGAGTGGAGAGTCACCCCTGTGGATTTCCTGTGGGTGTGCTGTGCTGGGGCCCTCCTTGGCTGGTGTGTGTGATGGTGACTCATGGTGACTGCTCTGTGTGTTCACAGAAAGACACGTCTGGGGACTACAGGAAAGCGCTGCTGCTGCTCTGCGGTGGCGATGATGAGTAACGGGGACACCCAGGATCTCTTGTACTCCAGCTTTGCACCCCCCAGTTGCCATGTCTACCTAAGTTTTTATACCTTAATGCTTTGTGGCTGCTTGAATTTATACTGGCATTGCTCTTATTAGGAATGAGCATATTGTTATCCAAGTGATCCCTTCTTCTTCCCCACATGCCAACTTACAGGAGTATCAAGTGCCTTCTGTGATATGAGAGTTGTCTTCATGGAAGATGGATGCTGAGAACCAAGTTCTTTGCAAGAATTTTTGCTGAAATAGGAAAAAATAATCATGTATTGCACTAATCATTTGAAGATGATCCATTTTTGCTCACATTTCCACCGAATGTTAAGCTGGTTCTAACAAGGCAAACAAAGCAAAGATATCCTTTGTATGTAATGTCTGAATGAGTTTGCTGAACATAATAGAAGCAACCATTGGAAATCTGAAGGACCAATAAATTTTTCCCCTCTTATCAAGGTTGTATGTGGTTTTGAATCTATTTTCCCTTTCATATGGTATTACTGATCCAAATTGTTGGTAAAAATTTCCTACTGTTTTTCAAGTTTCTAAGGACATATATGATGTTTTGCAGCTCTCCATGTCTAGCCTAGTATATGGTGGTGCTGCTGTTCAGTGTGGCTGGGAAACCAAATTACTGGTGCTTGCTGGGCATTGCATTCTCACTTTGTGCTGCTTTGTCTCTCTCTTCTCCAAAGCTGGGGGAAGGAAGGGGAGCTGTTGCACAGTGCCAGAGTAGAGCAGATTGTAGGACCAGCCAAAGATTTCTGGGATGGAAGCAAGAAGAGATGGAAAGACAGTGATAAGGGCTGAACACCGTGGTTCTAAACTGAGCTTATCAGTCACATCAGCTGTGGAAACTGCACATTCTAATAGTCCTGTTGAAATTGATTCTTCACAGGCTATTAAGGGCTTTAACACCTTCTTATTGAATAAATGTAAAGTTCTAATTTTTGTATTGTAGTTCTGAAATAGTACTATAATTATTTTCTGCTACTAAAGTACTTAGTTTTCAATGTATAATATAAAAGCTCTTTTCAGAAGTAAATATGTCAACTAAGGCTTTATCCACTCTCAAACTTTCTCTGTTTTCCATTTTGTCACAGACATGCACTCTCTCTTTCCTGCTCATGCACTCTCACTTTCAATCTTTCTCTGCTCTGTTTCTTTTTGTCCAAACTTAAGACTTACACATTTGGGGTTTTGTAATTTTTTTTTAAAGTGATTTAATATTTGCCAAGGCAAAATCATGCACAGAAATCTTTGCTAAGGCACTGCTTTCTACTGCTTCAGAGATTAGACACTGTATTTAATTTTTCAGCTTCTTTCAGGTTCTATGGAACTCTTAGGAAAGTAGCATCTGATCTTCACGATTTGTTATCAGTCCTCTTGTAGACTTTGGTGAAGCTGTTCCAGCAAGGGTTGAACATTTTCACAAACCTGATGATTATGGCTTGAATGGAATGATCTAAATTACTGACAGCATTTGTAAGTAGTAACTCTGAACAGGAGGTGTTGGGGTCAGTATAACATCAGACATCTGCAGAAAGTTTTTAGATGCAAATGGGCAGAAGTGTTTGAAATTCCCTTTTGAAGTAATTAAACTTGCTTTAAGAAGTCTAACTAAAATGGAAGGAATGTATAAGTTATGTCGTGACGGTCGATAGAAAGAAAGAAGGAAAAAAAGGCTTGTTCGGGGCAACACAATAAAAAACTTCCTTTATTAAACTCAGCTCCTTTTTTATATCCTTTTTTCACAGCAAGCAAACAGTATTCACAAAACAGCATTTTAATTGGCTAACCATTATTATCACTACTTTTGGCACCAGTCA
>JAWWLV010000144.1:4198706-4219195 GCA_035041135.1 Platyrinchus mystaceus | reverse complement strand
CCGTCAGAAATGGCTCCGATCATGGATAAGGAACTAGGAACTGGTGCGCCCCTACACCGTGGGGGCTGAGATCCAGATATATGTTTTCAAAAAGAGGCAGTAAAATGCTCCCTAATACATATGTAGTGGGTTCTATAATTTTGGTATAAATATAAATAGCTGATGTGCTATTTAAATATAAAAATAAAAAATACTTACAACCTAAATGCTTTAATGAATGTGGTGCTTTTTCTTTATAGCACGTTCAAGCTTTACCTTCAGGGACATGCACGTGTTGCAGGATTTAACAGCAAATGGCTGGAATAGCCACTATAACCAGTATTAATATAGTATATTAATAATTAATATTAATATAATCAATATTAATGCTAAAATTTACTCATTAAATATTTAACTAGATGTTTGGCTGATCTGTTTGTCTGTGTTGTTGGAAATACAAAGTTCCTTTTCTTTAGCTTTTGTAATTCTACACTAGCAGCCTGCTCTTTTCACTGGCATTTATTTCTTGCAGGAAAATTAAATATTGTCTTCAGCAGGGAGGTATTTCCTGATGACATGTTTCCAAGGGAGAAGTGGATACTAGTGGCTGTTAATGCACGTGCGGTGGAAACAGTGGTCTGAGCAGAACTAGGTGTTTAACCACTGAGGGAGTTTTAGAGGGAAGTTCTCTCCCAGTGTCCCAGGCCTTGGCACCTCTGCCTGCTCTGTGTACACCGAGAACCAGCTGCTGGAAGTGCTGCTGGTCCCACCGGGGGACTGGGAAGGCTGTTTTTCATTTGCTAATTACTATTTGTCAGCCCACAGGTCTCTCTCTCCCCCCCTCTGGTATAGTTCTGTCACTAAGACGTGTGGGAATCTGATGTCAATATCTTTATTACCCATTTACACCCTGTGGGTGGCTGGTTAATCTCAATTTACATTTTGCATAATTAACTCTGAGATTTAAGGACACTGCACAATTTACTGCAGTGGTAGGATGCCACTTTTCAGAGGATGTGCCCCGTGTGCTTGGCTGACACAAAGCTCATGTGTTGCTCACTGAGGGGGTTCAGCAGCCCCCAGTCCCAGCGCTGCCAAAAGCTGGAATTAGCTTTTGAGAAGTGGAGGCTGGAGAGCAAAACTCCCACAGTGCTAGTGGGCTGCGGGGTTACGGCTAAACCTGGAGATAAATGTGGGGGTGTTGGCAGAGGCTGTAAAAACAGGGGCTATGTGGCTCCTTGGGTTTGATCTCATGTTGTTACCTGTCTCCTGGTTGTTCAAATTAAAGTGATACCTGTCTTAGAAAGTTATTTTTGCCAGGATGGGCTGGTATTTCAAGCAGAGAGTGTGGTCTGACAGGAAAACCTCATAGCACAGCAGGGTAACTTCTGGACGGAGCACCCCTGGTGCTGAACAATAAACAAGACTTGCTAATTATTTCCATCAGGCTTGCATTCCTGGGGATTGGTGGGTATGGAGGTGCAGGAGGGAGTGGTACTGGGAATTCTTGGTTGTTCCTTCCTCCCTGGTTCAATGTGATGCCTTGATTCCTTGAGGTGGACCAGTTCAGCTCCATGCAGCTGTGAGCAATGAGCCTCCTCACAGGAAAAGGGATTGGGACCTCAATAAGTGTGTTCTCAATGTGAATCTGCCCAAAAGTAGTCCTGAGTGGGCTGAAGAAAAGGAAATTGGCTCTTCTGACTCAATCCAGTGGCTTGGACATGGGTGCAAGAAGATTTTCACAGTGCAGCGTGATGCCATCCTACTGCTCCTTCCGAGCTTTGGGGCCAAGTGGAAGGAATGCAAGAACAGGCAGAAATTCATTTGTAAACCACAGAGAGATTTTTAAGTATAATTGTTTGTATGTTATGCTTGTTATTGCCTAGCCTAAAGTCTCTTTTTAAGAATGCAAACTTTTAATAATGCAAACTTTTAATAATGCAAACTCCATGCCTACTTTATAGAAAATTGATGAAGTTTTTGTCCAGCTCTAGTAAGAAGGATCATGTGTAAATTCTGACAGATTAAAAATTACTCTAAGTTGCTGATATTAATATAGGAGACGGTGATAACTATGTGAGCAGCAGCCTGTGGTAACTGAGCATCCCCAGGAACGTTTTCCTGACAGCCTTGTGTTTATCAGCTAATGGCAACTTTGGAAATGACAGGCTTTGTCCTTTACCTTCTGAGATAATGAGGAACAAGAGATTCATCTTTCCAAAGAACTACGGAATGGCCACAGAAACATGTAATATATACGTAATTTCATCTGATTTCTCAGGATAAAGTATGCATCTCTAGAATTAACTCCAGTCAGGCCTAGTCACCTCATTCTTGCCTTCTAAAAATTAGTGTTGAATGATGGAAGCACTGTGTAAGGAGTGAATGTAAACAAGGCTATCAGTATTATGAAAAACTAGCATTGCTTCTGAGAATGAAGAACAGGGAAGTGCAAAGTGAGATGAACTATACATTTCAGTACAATCCAATCTCATTCTCCTGATATGATTTTACATTTGAAAGAACATAAAGCAAAATTCTCAATTTCGAGATGGATTCATAAGTAATAATTCAGATGCAGCATCCGTTTTCAAGGAATTGATTTCCAGCCACACTGTCTGATGCCATAAAACACAGTCAGATACAAGAAAGATTTCTGCCCCTTCTTGTCTCAATTTTGTAGAGGTTTTAGATTTTTTGCAATAGTAAACTGAAGGCACTTTTATGAGATCAAAGTGTTCTGGTGCACAGAGTAGAAAGTCAAAATCCTGTCAAAGCTTGAAAAAGCCTCGGAATTTTGCAGGAGTTATATGTTTGGTTTTCTTTTTCTGTAATAGTGGAGCTCAAGTCAGAGATAGAGACCAGTAGAAACTTTCTGTATTACCTCAAACATTTCAGCACTAAAGAAAGGTTTATCATGACTTCACTTCCTTACCCTGTCCTCAGGGTATGATTTTGCAATGTTACCACTTTAATTAAATACTCAAATTTTAGTTTGCCTGATGTCAGGGAGAGTTGTCCACTTGGAACTAAAAAAAAAAAAAAAAAGAAAATAATTTTCTCGAGTGACTGGTTCCTGGCTGATGTTTTTCTGTCCAGAATTAAGCAATCAGATGTAGGAAAAGGTACTTCTGAGACATTAGAAAGCCAGCCATGATACCAGGCTGATCCCTGTAAATATGTTTCATTGTTCTTGAAAAAGCAGTAGAAGGAATAAGGAAAGAAAGGCACATATTAAATGGGTAGCAGGTGCTGAGAGAAATAATTGCACAGAGAGCAAAGTTTGTGATTATTTTTTAGGGAGTCTTTTTCATCTTCTCTTCTTTTTTTTTTTTTTTTCCACTGCGTGCATTTTTATACTGAGTGCTTCAGAAACCTTCCTTTCCCCTTTTATACATCTTGGCATTTCTTTTTTTCCTTAGTTTTAGTCAAGGGAGGCATTTGCTTCGGAATTGTCCATCAATACTGATGCTTGATGCTTGTCAGCTCTTGTGTGTGTCCTTCACCCAGGTGTGACTTGGAATGTCTTTACCTGAGCACATCACCCTGAGAAATAGTTATATTCAGGGCATGACTTCTATGTGTGTTACACACATGTGTTTCAGGATGAGAGGGATTTAATCCAGAAACTGTGCTATAACACCAGGAATTTGCTGTCCTCCCGGATTTTCACCATGGGAGCAGTGAAACCGGTGCTGCCAGGGCTGGTAGCTGCATTTCCAATCAAGGGAAGCTGAAATTGTTTCTCATTACGATGGCGTGGCTTTGTAATTTCCTGCTTGACACTTAAAAAGCTATTTTTTTTCTGAAACACATCAGAGCAGAAGAGGCAGATAAACCCATGAAATATGAATTGAGACTTGGGGTGTCACATGGAAATCAATGGGAATAAATTGCTTGCTGTCTGTTGCAGCTAATTGGTATTTCTGGAAGGTATTTCTGCACTGATTGAAATGTTGAAAGTAAAACCTTGTAATTAGCATGACTTTATCATTTTTTGCCAAATCACTCATTGCTTTGCAGCCTGTCACAGAAAGGCAGCTCTTCCACAATTGGAGTTTGCACTGTACTAGCTGTCTCTCTACCTTTTTAATTTGTATATTCCCTAAGCAGGAGGGAAAAACCTTTATGCCTTGTTTTATGTCAGTATTCATTAACAGGGGATTGAAAAGTTATCCTGTGTGACCAAGTCCTGTTTCTCGCTGTCACAACCACAATAATTCCCTTTTCAAATATGCTTACTCCATCTTAAAAGGGGCTCACTTTTCTCCACTGTGCTCTGTCCTGACTGTCCCAGGACATCATTGCTCTTCCGATCCTCCTAATTTTCAGTTTCAAATGAGTCACTTTATTCCCATGTCTTGGGAACTGTCTTTGAGGTTGAGCAGCACCTATTCTTCGTGTGAGTGTGTTTGTGGGAAGCAGTCCCGTTCTGCCTCCCCCTCTCTAGTGTTTCAGGCTGATGGCACAGGGGCAGTCATGAACTCTCCTCTTGGTGAGGTGGCTGCTCTGCTTGCTACAACTATTCAGCATTTTAGCTTGGATTCAATTTTTTTCAGAATGGATGAGCAGAACTGCAGAGGTCCCTGAAAATCAAATTATCTCTCATGGCAAGGATTTTTGGTGAACCGGTGGCAATGGTGTAGAAAGATACCCCATCCTCACCCTCCATAGGTAGTTGAACACAATTTTGTTGCCAAAGCGTATTAATTACCACCACTGCAGGGTCTCAAGAGCTTGGTAGTAAGCAGCCGATGTTACATCTCTGACTTCCTAGAGGATGAAAGTAGTCCCAAGTCCAAGGTTAGATGCTTGGATCAGGTTCTGCTTCTGGCTCACTGAGTGATGTGCCCGATGTGTTTCCCAGCCCAATCCCACACCGATGTGTGAGTGACCGAAAGTCATGCAGTGCTCAATCAGTGACCTGCACCTATACATCACCTCATGTCTGATTTGGTCTGAAAACCTCTGGCAAAACAACCAACTGCCCACAAGAAGCACCTAATCTTATTTTCCTTACCACGTTCTCCTAATTAAAGTGATCATTCACTTACCCTCACCCGACAGTGGTTGTCCTTCAGCAGCCGTTTTTGTACACATGTAACGGTGCTTGGGTGAATTTATCACCTCTGTTTGCTGGATTAGTGAGGTGAGAGAGACACGTGGAAACTCTCTTCTGTGCTCACACTCTTGGTCTGAGACACATTCTGGAAGAGAAATGGTTGGAAATTCAGCCTGACGTATTTGTGTGCCGGCCTTTGGAATGTACTGTCTTACAATGTTTGCTAATGTTGCCAGAGATTTGTAGGCTGATGAAGAATGTGTGTGCCATGGGAAATAGATGCATAGCTTGTTGCTGAGATGGGAGATAGTATTTTCTTTATGGATTAAAGGGAACAAGAAAATGCTGTCCCTGGGAAATGTGAGATATATATATCTCATGGCTTAGCTACCAAATTACAGTTTTAGCCATTGAAAGAAACAAGAGCTTTTCTGGAATGCATGGTTTTATCTCCTGCTCAGCAGATAGAGCTGAGTACTTGTTTCCCTGGAATTCCTGTTTTCAGAAACATTATTAGGCTCTTCAGCCATGTTCTTTGCAGAAATGGTGGTGTTGGAGGAAAGGCACGACCTGGTCTTGCCGTGACATTCAAGGGGCATCTCAAGAGCTCAGATCGCAGCCATTCTTCGTTCCAAGTGCCGTTGTGGCTCCTGTGAAGGCCCCTGGGGATACAGCTTAGCTGCCACGCCATTCCCCTGCAGTGGGCCTTGGCACATCCATCCTAGCTGGCACAGCCCCTGTCACCATGGTGCGACTGCTCCCTTGCAAAAGAGGTAGCTTGGAGGAATGATGACTCCCTGTGTGATCAAAGCAGAAGGTTATGATAACCATTTTCTAATTAACCAGAAGGGATTTCCTAATGCTGGAGTGTGGTGGGTGGACAACCACACACACAAAAAAGAGCAGTGTTTCATGTCATCAATCCTCAGCTAAATCATGTCCAAGGAATACTTTTTTCCCCCTCTTCACAAACATATTTCCTCAGCTAGAGATATCTGAGATTTGAGATAAGCTTACCTCATTTCTACATCCGTGCTTTCTTTTGCATTTTCACCTATGACTATAAGAAAAAAATCACTCAGCCCTCCTAGGTCTCAGAGAAGAAGTTTGGTCTTTAAAGTGAATTGTTCCTAGTTTCTCAACAGTGTGCAGCATCTTCTCACAGCCCAGTGCAGCCCAGGTTAGAGTAAGAAATTATTTGTGGATAGGCAAGTACTGAAGCTGTCTCTGAAAGGAATCTTCTCAGTTAAAAAGGCCCTCAGTCAATCAAAACCCAAGTGTGGCCCACTCAGCAAAGAAAACCAAAAAAATCCCTCCCCCAGCCCCCTCTTACAGCAACAGAATTGAATTCCTCGGTGATGCAAAGGAATATGTATTAAGGTAACCTAAATGCACTATTGTTAGTTTTTGTTTAGTAATTAATTCCTATAGTTCCATAAAATTTCACACATATGTTCACTCAGCATATGAAGGTGAAATAGATGAAAATGTGGTGAATAGTGATTACTTCTGCTCCAGTTTTCTCTGAGCAAAGCTGTTTGAAAGGGTTTTTAAAAAGCATAAAGCTTTCTCAGCTGAAAATCACATGCTGTTAACATGCTAAAATAGTTGTTCTGACAACAATATTGGGAAGCAAGGCATAAAGAGAAATGAGTGCAGGAGAACTGAGGTGCAAACAGTCTGTCAGGTGCAGTTCAGTGCTTCAGGCAGAAAAATCTCTCTGTAGATCACTGGTATGACAAGTGTTAATGAGCTCTTTACTCTTCAGCAAGAACTCTTCTCCAGGAGGCTTTAGCAATATCCAGCAACCATGGAAGTGCTTTGTGTGGTTTGGTCACTTTTCCTGTCATTTGGATTCACCTGCTCAGCTTGGAGTGTCTCCCTGGGTTTTTTTCTTACTGAAGCCTAAGTCCTTTTCTTCCTTTATCCAGGACTGAAATTGTAGGATTAGTAGGCTATACAGAAGTAGAAAAAATAAATAAATGATCCAAAGAAACATGAATTTAAATGTAGGGAAAAATCTCGCAAGTTTAGGAAAGTTTTTTAGGTGGTTTTGACAGAGGATGGAGGTCCTCACTGACAAGTAAAATACATTTTGAAAGCAGATTCCTACTGAAAAACAAGCTGGGGTTGCAAATCCACAGTGTGCTTCCCTTGAAGGGGGTGCTGTAACAGATGTGGCATTTTTCTGATTGTGCACTGAGCAGCAGGTGTGGTATTCCCACTTTTGCCATCCTGTTGACATGTTTATACTACTTACATTTAGGGTCTGGATAAGTTTTTCACTTTTGGTTTCTGTGGGAAATAGAAAAGTTATCCCCTTTAGTGTCAGGTCACAAACAATGCTGAGCTGAGAGGGTCTGAATAAAGCTTTGGGGTGGTTTGGGTTTCGGAGGTTTGTCTTACTTTTTAATTTTATTTTTTATTCTCAAGACCCTCAGGAAGTTCTCTGCTCCCTGAATGATTATAGGCCAATTTTCCATGACTTTAGAGAGAGCTGAAATAGGCTGTAATAATGGCAAGGTTGAGTCATTTATCCTTTGAAAGCCGATTTTGGTGGCTGCATTTCTGTGAGCAGCCAGCCCTGTCTTCACAGTGTTCATTTGGGTGTTGACCAAGGCAGTTACAGCATCAGTACTTGCACTTCTTATGAACTCAAAGAATCCGTCTCATCATCCTTATGCCAATCTTGGATGCGTTTTTGGTGAAATTGATTCTAATTTAAACATTGCTCTGTAATCTAGTTTCTGCTTCTCTCTAATGGTATTTAGGAACCCAAGGCACTTGAACTCTGAGCTGGCTGATCTCTGCCTTGCAATTGGTTTCTTTTTCATTGTTTTTACCACACCAGCTTCTCTGCAGGACATACATTCATGTCATAAATTTTTAAAATATGATTTTTGAGCTCATGCATTAAAGTTGGCTGTAAGCATTTTATGCACACTTTCTGATGCTCTTAGAATTATTTCTACTAGAGGTAACATTAATCCCTGAGAAAAGAAGAGTCTGGAAGCAGCCCTTAGCAGGATTTCTGTTGCATTAAACTGTATCTTGGGTGAGACTTTGATGAGGAACCATCTTTTAGAAGTTACTTTTAATTTGTATTTTTCTTGGACTTCTGACACTCGAGAGCCTTGTTTCTGGCAAAACCTTGCCAGTTTTCAAAAGGATTGTTTTCAGAATATTTTATAAGAGAGTAAATTTTAAAAATGAAGCTGTTGATTCAGTATGGGGACACCAGCTGTACAAGGACTTGCCTGTGACAGTAGAGGCTGTACAACAGGATCTGTAGATTGTTCCAGCTGATACAACCACCAGGAATGGACACATGGGAACATTTCCTCACTCTTAATTATTCTTTAAAAGCTTGCTTGCTTTCCTTTTTACTTGAAAATGTATCACAAATTGCTGTCAGTTTAAAGACTTCCACTGTCTTTCTCAAAGATCAAGGCCACTTTACCTGCTTCACTGTTACTGAATAATGGATTTCAATCAACTTGAGTTGCAATATGTAAAATACAAGTAAGGTTAAAAACGATCTCTACTTTCTAATTCACTTTGTGCTTTAATTGGTTTTGTTCAGCTATTGGATGGATGGGAAATTACTTATATTTGTAACACTCAAACTCACATGGCATAACAGAGCAGGAAAAGATTCTGGTCAGAGAAACACACAAATTGGATGAGATAAATATTGAGAAATCACTGAAAAGCAATTTTTCATTTAATTATGTACAGAAATCCCTGGGACCATTCTTTAAATTAAATTTATAGGCAGTCTACCACTGTTCTGCTCCAGTGTTTTAATTACAAGGACTTGTCATTGACAACATCTTACAATTTCATGCTTGTAAGCTTTCTTCTTTTCAGCCAAACTCATGTGCATTCTAAAATCACCGAACTTGCTTCCTTTAGTGGGTTTAATCCAAAGCTGCATGGCCATTACACTGTACCTGTGAGTTTCTGTGCATACCACCCCTTACAACAATGGAATTTGGGACAGTAAGGTGCTTCTTAGCAGAGAGACTTTTTTGGGGAGCGTATTTTTCCTAGTACAGAGAAATGCTCTTGTGAGCACATGAAGGGAAAAGTCTGCTAAGCCTGTGGAGAATTTTGTTCCTGGCAGTTCAAAAGGTGTGCAATAAGCTGTACATCTCTAACAAGAAAAATATCTGGGGAAATAAAATCAATGACTGAAAAACAGTGCTGAGGCTGGAAAGTACTAAATGCTGTAAAGCCCTAAAGATTTCTTTCAGACTGATTTGATAATAAATAAGATCTTAGTTTGCCATGGTCAGGAAAAGATAAATTGATGGCTGAAGCAACAGCCAAACTACTGGGTGAGATAAAATACATGGATCTCCCTTTCCTTGGGTTAGCTAAGCTGGTGCAGTCTTAATGTTTCCTGTGGTTCCATGTGGACCTGCCTATAAAATGCAGCCATTTCCAGTGGATTCCTTTATTTCCACCATGGAGATGATACCACCCCAGCCAGCAGGCACAGACTCTGTTTCCTGTGTGTCACCTGCAGCATCTCACCCAGTGGAACATTAATTACATTGACAACTGGACATGCTGGAACTCGGGCACTGCCAGATGTTCCACCTCACCTGCCCCGCACATCACCTGCTGGAGCTGATGTGGCTCAGGGAGCAGCAGAGTTAGCACTGATAAGCTTTGCAGCTGTCCTGGAGGATGTGCAGGTCAGTCAACAACTTTGTAGAGAGTGCTGAGATACTAAATACCTGATGCATTTCTGTGTCGCCTTCAGGTCCACATTATGCACCAGCAAGAGACAAATTGAATCCCAACAGATTTCCTCCTTTTTATACTTCAGCTAAAGGAAAACAGCTTTTTATGTGGCTCCCTGCAGAGTGAGCAGCTCAGTAAATGGTGTGGGATGGGGAGGAGTGGTGAGAGCAGCAGGGAAAGCCACAGGATAAATGTGTGCTCCTGGCTCAGTTTGCAAAGTAAATTGACCTTTGTCTTTAGAGAGAACAGCTCAGATAACGAGCAGCACTGTGGGCAGGTGAGATAATTTAGATAACCAGAAAGCAGGAAATTATGAATGACAAAAGATGTCCCACGTGCAGATGGAGAAGACTTGGGGTTATCAGCCAGTATGGAACCTAGGTTGGCAGAACAAATTGCTGGAGAGCCAAAGACATGGGCAAAACAACAGTGCACATGAGAAATACTGAAATCCAATTAGCAATGTGAGACACCAGAGGGTCTTGTGAAGGTTTCAGACATCTGTTGTCTGAAAAATCTTGCTGGAACAGTCAGGGGAAAATATTCTCAGAAAAACTTCATAGCATGATTTTTTCTCCTTTGGAAATATTGTAACCACCTTTTTCCTCCCAGAGAGTTCCCTGCTTTTTGGAGGAAGACAGAATTGCAGAAGACCAGCGTGCTGAGCGTGGGAGGGGTGAAGCTTCTCTTTACCTCTGAAACGTACAGCACCTCAAGGTGATGAGAACAAAGTCTGTCTAGTGATTACACTGGGTACCGTGATTCTGTAGAGAGAAAAAAAAAAAAGAGAGGAGGAAAAGTAATGCAAAAATGAAACTGTGTTCTGTGCCCAAAGGTGCAGCCAGGAAAATATAAAAAGCAGTTATAAAAGATGTTAAAGTTGCACTTCTGCGGGTTCCTGACTTGTGAGCCATCAAAAATTTTGGGTTCCATTTGACTCAAAGTTTTTTACATTTACTTGCCTTGGAGTTGCTTTTCCGATTATGAGACATGATTTAGGGGGAATAAACGTGGGGCAAGAAGAGTTATCAGGAGAGAACTAACAGCAGGCAGATGTGCTGACTGTTATGAAAAAATTGGTCCTGTTTTAGAGTTCTTAGTTGTTCTTAGCAGTCTGTCAGCATCTGGACAGCTCAAATGAAAGTAGGCCAGGATGACAGAACTAGTTTTACAGTTATTTTTCTTGTTTAGGCTGCATCCCATGGAAGTTGCCCTATTGCACTTGCTGTGAAAGTTGATTTGTGGAGGGCGGAGAAAAAAAATACACTTTGTTGTGTAGCCTTGTTAAATGAATGACAAATATTTACTAGCTGAAACAGCAGATCAGCACCAAACTATTTCTGTATTTTAAAGATTTGAAAATGTTTATTTGAAACAACTTCCTAATATTTAGAGAACTTTATTTTGCTATACAAGAAATGAATAACAGTTAGCATTACTTGTAAGATGATATTTAGGTGGCAGATAAAAGGTGAAATCTTACCACATATCCTCCTCAAAGAGAAACTGCCTGGGACTGACTTTTCCCTGTGAGTCAGCCTCTACACCAGGGGTCACCAAACTTTTGAAACCGCGGGCCAAATTCCTATCCTCAGACGCTGTCACGGGCCACAGCGGCGAGGGGGGGGACGCACGTCGCCGCCGCCGAAATCGCAGCCGAATCTGCCGCCGCCGGATCCGCCGCCGCGGCACAGGCAGCGGCGGCAAATTCGGCGGCGCCGAATGCGGCAGATTCGGTGGCGCCGGGAGGGGGCTCGCGGGCCGGATTGGGGGGGCTCCCGGGCCGCATCCGGCCCGCGGGCCGTAGTTTGACGACCCTTGCTCTACACGACTTACCTGCATTGACTCTGAGTCAGCTGTAAAGAGTAGCAGCTATATTATAATTAGAGGAAAAAAATATTCAAGGCAAACTGGTCAAATTGAGTTGCTTTTTTTCACCTGTGTGCTCTTCAAATCTACTGGGAGGACGGGACGGGTGGGGGGGAAGTCTTTTAAACTGAAGTTGTCAGTTTGCAGCTTACAAAAGGAAAGGAAGGAAACAACCCAGCACCCAGTAAGTTTCAGCTTGTCATTCCTTCCCTTTATCATTACTGACTTTTTCTGGGTCAGATCAGGTCTTTGCTACTTTGCTTTCAGATGTTTTCCCTCTGTAACCTCATAGATGGCTACGGTACGTGTTTGGCATCCGTGGTAGAAATCTTAAAGCTGATTTTACTCACTGCAGTTTTGCCCTGCTCCCCACCTTTTCCTCTCCTGATGAAATCGTGTTCCATACAGTGTTGCTTTGGTTTTCCTCCTGAGAAGCTCTCAGAGTTGGCTCCCTCCTTGCACACCCTACAGCGTCAGCCTGTAAGTCACTTGGCCTAGGGCTGCCTGGGAGGTCTCTCCAGCATCAGCTCGTTTCCTCATTTATGATTCCCTGCTTAGCCACAAATGGCCGGTAACACGTTTTAGTCTGGTTGGTCCATCGGTCTGTTATGGGCAATTCCTTGTTCCCAGTCAGATAGGAAATTTTGCTGCTGGCCAGTGTTGCCAAATGGTGCTCCCAGACAGCTGCTCCCCGCCCCAGGAGCAGAGGGATGACAGATAACACTGTGGATGTGTGTGATCTGATGCTGGTTTTCCCATTACCATTGCCTTGGTGATATAAATGCCCTATAAAACTGACAGTGGTGCTCTGACAGCACAGTTTTCATGGGTGGGCTTCCCAGGTGGTGTGGGGCTGGCACAAGGCCGTGTCAACCTTCTCCCCCAGGGTCACTGCCAGGGAGAGCAGCCAGGCTCTAATGGCCTGGAAATGTTCTCCTCTGTCCCAAGCTGCTGAGAAGCCTTCTGTTCTTTCCTCTGTTTTGCAGGATTCTCAAGGCTGAATAAAACTCAGTCTGTGGGAGTATTGCAAGTGCTTAAGTTACTGCGCCTGTTTCTGGCTGTGCATAGAGCTTACAGGAGTTAACTGCAACTTAAAACCCACTTCGAGGAGCCCAAATTTTCTCTGCTTTGTCACTGTTTTTTTTTCAATAGATTTCTGAACATCTGTGAGATAACCTTGAGAGAGGTTTAGAGGAATAAATAGGTTCTTGACAAACTGCTCTTACGTGAAATAAAAAAGTACATTTTCTCCGAGATGAGAAACATCTCCAGGAGATGCTTTTCTTACTCTTAAACAATGAGCTTCATTGTCAGTGGGAAGATTGTTTAAATTGTTGTGTTTATCTTTCAACAATTATTTCTGTAACTGCATTGTGTCAGTGATAAATTTTTGAGGTAGAGAGTCAAACAATAAAGCAGTAGCTCAGTAAATGGAATAAAAAAATTAGATACAAGTTGAAATTAGAAAACATTAAAGAGAGAAATGATAATAATGCAATGTTGGTTTACTACTGGAGGAGCTAAAATCTCACTGCTGTTGATTTATAATGCACAAAACAAAGCCTTAATTTAAATTCCAAATTCCCTATCCAATTATGCATAGCAGGGTGGATTTGAATGTGTATTTTCCTGGGTGTCAGACATGTCTGATTTTTCTAGAGATAGAATATAATAACTAATGATAGTTGTCAACACTCAGTTGTCCTTTGTTTATGCAGATGTATAACACCCCGATGCTTCTCCTGGAAGCCTGCAGAGAGCTGCTGCTCTTTCTGTCTAAAATCCCATGGTACGGATGAGGACAGCATAACGGATGAAAACATAGTTAGTGTTTTTTTAATGATTTGGACAAGGAACTGGAGAATTGGCTTTTTAAATCCTCAGAGAATTCCCACTCCTAAGTGGAGTATAAATATGGTGGAGGACAAAAAGCTCAGGGTTTGAAACGGTCTTGTCAAACTGGAAGTGTAATCTGAAAATCATAAGAATTCTTCAACAGGTACAAATGCAAGCACAGAGCTCAGGAATAGTGATGGCATGGGGAGAGCTGGCTCAGGAAAGGCACAGGAAAGGATGGCATTTCCAGGGGAAGACTGGCAAAAGAAAAATCCTTTTGGGTAATGTGCAGGTTATCTGTAGCCTGAGTGGGAGATGAGTGAGTTGTTCATCATTATTAGGGCTTGTGCTAGAGGATCAGATACCAAATCCTAGACTATTTGTGTACCAAAATCAAAGAAAGCTGTGTACCAATTGAGGGCTGTGTAGAGAGGAAAAGAGAGTTGTTGAAAGTGTGAAAACATGACCTCTGAGAAAAGATGAAGCAAATTGATGTTCTTTGGCCTGAAGAGAGGATTGAGAGGATCCAGCATTTGAACCTAATTACAGGTGTCTGCAGTGTGGAGGGAAGTGGCTTGTTCTGCCTGACTGCTGTTGCTAAAGCAAGAATGAATAACTTTAAACTGAGGAAAATTCAGAGGTGCTCCCTAGGATTTTCCCAAAGTAAAGATGTGGAAATGGATTTTCCATGGATTGGAAAGACTGAAATCTGTCAGGCTCTGAAGTCTTTAAGATCAGGCTGCAGAAATACATGTCAAGAATAACGTGCACAGCTGGTGGTGCCAGAGGGCACAGAAAAGTTATCCTTCAGTGGTGAAGAGGAGCACAAGGAGACTGAGTGTAGGTGGCAGTATTGTCTCTTGACACAGACTGGTCTTCTCCAGAGTCACATGTACACATCCCCAGCCCCCTTCCCAAAATCTGCTTTTTCTCCACCTCCTTGCATTTGGCAGCTTGGTTTTAACAAAGAATCTAGAATTGCTGAATTGCTTGTGCAGTCACAACCACAGACCTCAAATAGCTTGTCTCATTTGTTCCACCAAACAAAATAAAAGGCAGACAGCGAGTTATTAAAAACCAGGTGTCTGAGATGCTTATTGGAGAAGTAGAAAACTAACCAGGCAGACCTTGGTGGAGTTTGCATTCTGCCTGCTTTGTGCTGGGGTGTTTTTGCTTATGTGCTTCAGGCATGAAGGTCGCGTGGTCCCAGGGAGCTGAAGCTCCCTTAAATTGAGTAAGCAGCTACTGCTGGTTTAGAATTCTTAAGCCTTTCAAAAATGCTGGCTATTTCCTCTCTACCTGCCTGCCTATTAGATAAGCTGGGTTTACAGTTTTATTAGGTGAGTACCTTTTGAAAGGTCCTTTCTGGCAGAAGATGAACATTTGCTGGAATAAATGAAGGCTGTGCCTTCCGTTTAATGGATAAAGTGTCTAGTTCTTCAGGTTTCGATATTAGAGATTTTCTTTTGTTACCTTTTTATACAAGCTGAAGAGTATTTCTCATTTTTCAGTGAAGACTTTGACTCTTTAAGTTCTCTGTAAGAACTGTCTATCAGATTCTATGTTTAAAATTTATTATGAAATAGCTAAGTGGTTATAAAATGCATAAAAATCATTGCTGGACAATCTATTTACTGAAATACTTCAGTGAGTTGCTAATGTTTCACTCTGTTGATGTATTTGGATGTGGTAAAGAACATGCAACATCTTTTTTATTTTGATAGTTAACTGTGTTGTAAATTCATAAAAGAATCAGGATTTTAAAGCAGAACCGCAACATTATGTGCTTCAGCTCTCCCTGGAAAGGATATGGGAAACTCAGGCTGCCTTTCACTCTGCAGTTGGTCCAAAGATAAGTAGGTGGGGAATAGCTCTCTAATTACTAGTGAGGAGTAGACTACATCAAGTTAACTTGGATTTTAATCCTAAATTGGTTTGGACCAGGAATCCTCTCAAGTTAAAAACAAATGTTTTGAAGTAGCTGAAGAGTTCAGCTATCCAGGGAGAGGAGAAGGATTCACTTTGGCTTTCTTCTGCAGGTCAGTGGAAGAATTACTCTAAGTTTTTGACTTGCCAAAACCAGCCTCAATTGCACTGAAGTAAAACGTTAATATTGAAGTACCTGATGGACCCACGTGTCAGAATGTGAGCTGAATCTCCATATGGAAGGGCTCCTTCCATGTTCACTGTTGTGCTTTTGACTTACCTTGCCCAGTCCTGTTTCCTCAGACTTGCATGAAGTCCCCTCATTCTTCTGGGAATACCATCACTCTGGGCAGTGCATGGGGTGTCCTTCTCAAAGATGGCCCTGCAGTCTTTTCAAATAAACACCTTTGTTTTCCAGCAGTCATTCTTCTGGGTAGGTTTCTTTTTTAGGTGGGACACTAAACTGATTTCTAATTTCCCCTAGTTTGGAGAAGTGGAGGTCTCATCCTCCTCCTCCCTGAGGAAGAAATTATTAAACCATTTTTTCCTCTGCTTCTACTCTTGTTTTAACCCACCCACTTTTATAGTAGAAATAGCTTAGGTGCAATAACAGCACAAATGTGACTGACACTGCTGAATTATGATAAATGTAGCAATGACCTATTTGATAATTAATCAGCAAGAGCTAAAATAAGGCATTGCTGTAGCTTTCATGGTCGTGGAAAACATACTTCCAATCTCTGCTCTTAGTCCTACTCATTTTTTTGTTGATTCATTAAAAAAAAAAAAAAACAAACCAGCAAAACCAGCTAATAGCCTATTGCTAAAAATAGACTGTTTAAGCACCACTGGTATTTACAGGATGTTCTCAGTATTTTGTTTCTCCATTTTTCTCTTTTTAAAATGATTTTTTTTTTTTAACTTCTGAGGGTATCAGGAGTCACAACTAAGCCATGACACGTACAGTTAAAGTTCCTTCCCTCCGATTTTGGAGTTTAAATATTGTTCTAGAACAAAAATCTTTGAAGGATTTGGTTTGCTACTTATTTCAGGAGAAGCTCATTCCATGAAAGAAGGAAGAGACACCTTCTTTCCTTGATGATAAAGTCATCTACAGACTGAAGTAAATCCCTCTCCTGCCTGCTCACTGGTTAAAAAATGAAATTGCCATTTTTGCAAATTATTAATCAAGTTTGATTTCATTTAAAGGAAAGATTACAGAGCTGTTTCATGAAAAAAAAAATGCTTGTAAAGCTTTGATTTTGGTTGAATGAATGTGATCAAATCTCTTATTCAGAAGCCTTTGGAAAATGGGTGGTCACTGGGCAAATAGCTTGAAATTTGCCTTTCTTCCATGTTAGACTGAAAAAGGGAAAAAAGCCGCTTTTGACATTTCTTTTCATTGCCTTGTAGAAGGCAACAAAAACAGGAGGCTGTTTGGTGGGTTTTTCCTGTACCTCTGAGCAGCACGAGCAGTGCAAAGCAGTCAGGGGTGGGGCTAGAAGGGGACCAGCACTGGCTGATTTAACATAAGTAAAAGATATCCAAGAGTCTGAAGAAAGTAAAACTTAAGCAAAAACCTCTTTAAAGCCAGCAAAAGAAACTGTTGCATGTTTTTATTCTTCTCCTGTCTTCTGCACTCATAGTCCCCTGTAATGGCAAAAACTTGAAAATCTAATTAAATACCTCCATCAGCAAAACTTTTTGATCAGGTAATATAAATCCTGTGAGAGCTAGAGAAGCACAGCTGACAATAAATGAACTAATCATTCATTTAACACTCTTCTAACCCACACAGAGATTTATTATGAAATCTTGAAGCACAGGATGAAGAATGGTGAGTGTCAACACCTTCTTCAACATTTTGCTGTGTATTGGTCTCAGCTGCGCTCTTTGCATCACAATTTTGGAGTCAAGCTCTGAAAAACACAGCGCTTTTTTTTTATTTGTGTCAAGACTACAAGGCTTTTGTGTTATTGGAGTTACTGAGAAACACAAACATATGCTTAAAAGGGCATCTTGCGTTGTATTTGTGTATTTATGTATTTACTGAAGAGAAGGTGTGCCTCGTGGAGGAGCAAGCATTTTTAAATTGCTTTTTGAGGCATTTTGGCTTACTTTCAATTCCTTCTCTTGCCTTTTGGATGGTATTATTTATTAGGCTTGACAGTTGCATCTGTGGCACTATATAGATGTTATGAGTACATGAAGCAAATGAACAGAGCTGTCCCGTTGAGATAAAGCCTCACAAATCAATGAGGGTTTTGTTGCCAGCAGTGCTGGAGAGGGAAAGCCCCACTTGAATACACTCATTTGGCAACTAGGAAAACTGTTACCTGTAAAATATGTGATGATAATTGCTGATTTGCACACTGCTACTGCCTGAAGAATTAAATAGCAAAGGGCTGGAGGGGAGAGGGGGTTGAAAGCTGTGCCTTTTCTCCTCGAGAGCATTTATGTCACAGATTTTTGTTAACAGGTCCCTGCTAGTGGCTTTTTTATTTAGATTTAATATTAAGCAAAACACCTGTGCACAAGCCCCAGGAGCCACTTTGGCAGTAATTAGATTTGCAGTTGCTGCCCAGCAGTGCAGAGACAAATGTACCAACAAATAAACTCTGCCAGCTAGCGCCAGTGAAAACACTGATTTAGCCCACCAGATGAAAATGGGAGAATTTTACCCAAGCCTTGAATTTCCAGAGCTGTCCAGGAATGGGCATTGAGCCTTTTTGGAGCCGTCTGGCCAGGGGCTGGTGTGATATGTGTACTTGTACTCTTTGCTGAAGCCAGGCAACTAATTGGTGCCACGTGTTGTGACTGTCACTATCTGTCAACCTGTGGAAAGGTTTTCGAGGCCCGTGAATTAGTTCTGCTTTACAAACAGCACATTCTTCTAAAAAGAGTAGAGGGTGAGTTTCTTTGCACAGACTGCAAAGACAGAGCAGTTCCTGGAAACACAGAAGCGTGAATATTTAACATTTTCTTTCCATAAAGAAAAATAAAGGTTATCGTAGGAAAGAAACATCACTGGCATTCTTAAAAATAATGATATGAGGAAATTCATTCTATTAAAAAACGGGAAAAAAGTATTTTCACGTAAATATTATGCAAATTTAGACAGTTATTTCTCTGTTAGTTTCCCTAAGATTTCAGTGGAGTCCCTAGTCTATGTGCAAGCAGAGTATACAAGTTATACATAGGTCATAACCGGAGTATGGCTGGTGGTTCTGTTTTAAAGTATAGAAAATTTAAAAATATATAAACCATTTTTTACAATGTAAGACATCTTTAAGATGTTTTCTTTAAGGCAAAGACTTTTTACTGTGGCCATAAATGAGGGAGCAGAGGAAGTGCGGTAACTTTATGTGTTCATGGCTGAAGGCAAATCTGAGGTAACTGAATTTCCTCAGCCCTCAGTAGAGGAAAAGGAGATAATTTAGGTGACCTTGTAGCTGCTGAAGGCTGGGAATGAGTACACTAAATGAGCCTGTGCTCATTTGGATGCAAGATCAAGGAAGGAAATGTAAAATGTAAAGAGCAGGTTGCTAGGGAATCATATCCCTGCATAGGGCACAGGAAGAGGCAGAGGCTCTGAGTGTGCCAAGGGGTGACACTTGTAAACTGGTGTGCAGAGGAACCCCAGGGAACTGCACTGGGCTGTGGATCAGGCAGGGCATGAGACAAATCCTCCTTTGTGATGGGCTCAGCCATTAAAAAAGTGGTTGCAACTTAGTTTGGGAATATAGAAAATGATACATTGAGGGACCAGTGCATTCTTGTGACACCCATGGGGAACGATGCAGAACAGTCATAGAGCAATGCTGGTTAAAGTGATAAATATTAAATCCTATATTAATTTAATTTCTATGGGAACTGGCACAAAACCTGCACTTTTTAAACAAAGTATCACCTGATCATGCAGTAAATAAGTATCAAGTTCCGTGACTGCTCCTTTAACATAGGTGTGCTTAAAGCTTCTCTTGTTCTGGGAACAGTAGTACCGGTTTCAGTGCAGTGTTTATGCTCCTGTGTTGCAAATTCCAATAGTTTCCGAGAAAATTGTAAACATAAAATTGCTATAAAATGCAGATGCAAAATAAAACTGGATTTGAGTCAAGCTCTTACATTCAGCAATTTAGAATTGTGATTACATCTGGTAATTGGAGCTGTTTTCCCTGCCTGCTTTTCTCTTCCGTCACTGTGGGTCTGTATTGAGACAAATGTCTTCAGAAGGATTTCCTGTCGTGGCTGGAGATGCTTCATTCCTCAGAATCCATTTTCCTGCCTTCCTCTGGCACACTGGGGCTGAACTTACCTGGTAAGGGGACATCAGACTCCTGTCGTGGTGGCACAAAGAATCCTTTTTGTTCTCTTTGCCTGACATTTTTGCTTCCTTGGCTTTGAGCATCATCTTTTAGTTGGACGTGAATTTGCTCTGCAGGGTTCTGACAGATCTCCACTTTTCTCTGAAGCCTGGGGAGCAGTTTTCCTGCTGGAACTGCCAGGGCTTACATCACTCAATCACTTCCTTGCTACTACTGCCACCTCAGGAATGCCTGGGAAAAGATGCCTCCTGATAGCTGCTGCACTTTACACTAAATTCTCTGGCCTTTGTGTAGGGGAGTCAGAGGGAAAGTAAAGGATAGCTGAATCATTTCCCTTTGATTTTTTGAGAAGACACAACTGGAATAGAAAAATAGATCAGAAAAAAAGTTAAAAAAACCCAGACAACCAAAACACAGAAACCAGAAACTTTTTTCCAAAGGCAGCTTCTGTCCTTACATTGAACCCTAAATAGCAGGTGGGCTGTACTGAACACCCATCAACAAGATGTAATTCTCAGCTCTGAGACCTGGCACAGGCTGTCCAGGGCAGTGGTGGCATCCCTGGAGATATTTAAAGGGTGAGTAGATGTGGGGACCCCTGGTGGTCTAGTGGTTAAGATGCGGCGCTCTCACCGCCGAGGACGCAGGTTCAAGTCCCGATCTTGCTTCAGGGACACCCCCGGGTAGATGGAGCTCGTCAGCCCCTAAGGCCATCCATCTAAGAGAAGGTCACTCTAAAC
>JAWWLV010000144.1:4184611-4198174 GCA_035041135.1 Platyrinchus mystaceus | reverse complement strand
ACCTTTCCCAGATCTTCGTTCGCGAAGACTGGCCACAATAGATGTGGCAACTGGGGACGTGGTTTAGTGGTGAGCTCGGTGGTGCTGGATTAGTAGTTGGACGTCACCTGAGAGGTCTTTACGAGGACGAAAATGCCATTGAAGACCTTGAAAGTAATTGTAAAGCAGTATCTGACCAGATAGGAGCCTGTCTTTGAGGGAATCTTGGACTTTCTCCAGCATTTTTTTCCCCACAATTGCTGTCAAGAGACAAAGCAGGTATGTGTTATAACCTGTGTGGAAGCACTGAGTTTTTTGGAAACCTGTAGCTGGAAGTAAGAGTAAGGGTGAATCCCTGCCTTGCTGATTAGACAAGAAGGACTGAAGTTTAAAGAAGAAATACACTCAAAGGACTGAAGTGATTAGTAGGGAAGCGCTGAATCTCAGGATTTTCACGGTTTAAAAAGATGCAGATCCACGTGACTTTTTATTTTGTATTTTGTGTATCAGGTGTTTGTGGCAGATGCCTCTAAGTCATGTCTATAAAAGCCACTATGGGTCCAAGAGAAGGTGACATCTGGGCAATGCAGGCTTTGTCAGCTGGAAAAGGAATGTCTTCCCCAGGTAGTGTTACTGCCTGAATCCTGGTGCTGTTGTGCAGTCCCTGAGCTAAGGAAGTCCTGGGCTGTATCAAACAAAGCAAAAGTGTTGATGCATTTTTCTCTAAGAACTGAAAGGGTAGAATGGTTTCACAGCTTATTGCCAGTCAACTTTTCTCAATCCTTCCTGGAAGAAAATTACACCTGCTCCTGCAGATTAAGTAGCTGTTGAATGCCAAGATAATCTGCTGGTGAGCATGTCAGAGAGGGATCACTCCTTTTTACATGCTGGTTTGAATGTGGGTGACAGCACAGTGCTGCTGCTGCCAGAGGGTTATTTTGAGACACTTTTGTAGTAATGCTCACTAAGGAGAAACTTTGCAAAAATCTAGGAGTTTTTCCAGCAGTTTAAAATAATTCCTAGTGCTTTATTGATGACTTCAAGTGTACAGAGGTGGCTGTAATTGTAAGGCAGGATAGCCTTATTACTTTTTCTTATTTTAAGAAAGAGACACTAGATTGTCATGGGAATATATTCTTGTAACAGATCAGAAAGGATTGTGTCTTCTTGTGGCTGAAATTTTGAGAAATATCTGATGAAGACTCCCATTAAGAGTCTGTCAGCAGCTACAAATCTCAGGTAGAAATAAAAGTGGTAGTTCTTCAAATCAGCAGCAAGGAGGATGGCACCTGGTTCAAAATTAGTGGAGCTCAGTGTTAAATGAAAAGCACTGGAATGGAAAGGGGAAAGTAGTGTTTCCTGAAAGCAGTGAGCTTGCTAAAGAGGTGAGAATCACTCCAGGAGTCGGCAGTTCCCGGTTTGTCGAAGTTCTGTGACAGCAAACAGTGTTTACTCTGTCGTCCTCTCTCCCACGTTCACTGACCTGGAGTATTAAACAAAAGCAGCGCCCTGTCCACGTACAGTATGGGAAATAAATGCTGTCATAAGCATGGACACAATTCCTCCTGGGAACAGTTGTCTCTAGCTGGTGTCCCAGAGGGCAGGTGACAGAGCTCAGCAGCCTTTCTGTACCACTGTGAGTTAGCTCAGGGTGATCTTACCAACAGCTTCGACAGGGCTCTATAACCTGTCACTGTGCAGAGTTGCAGAAGGACGTGAATCAGACAGGGAATTACTTGGAGCCATTCTAGAAAACCTGAATTTATGGAAAGCCCTGTGCCGCGTCAGGTGTAGGAAAAACCCGGCTTGCCCATGCAGGTATTAGTGTGTTGTTAGAGAGGTGTTTCTTTTGGGGATAAATCTGAAAGATAAATGACAACTCCAGCCTAATAGTTCAGGACTTCTTTGACTCAGTAAACTGGGGGGAAATTAGAAACTCTGACTGCAGTTATACAAACATAATGCTGAAAGGGTTGTTGTTTGCAGCAGAGTTATTAAGCAGACCAAAAGCAGGGACTGCCCTTCCCTGGTTAATAATATAAACACAGCCTCTTGTGTCTCTTCTGTTGTCATATATTATAACCAGTTTTAAGGGGAGCAAGCTGAGGTAATATACACCTGTAAAAATATGAGGGCACTGTGGAAAAGAAATCTTCCAGAGGAGAACAGGATAGTAATTAGAAGTAGTTCTGGCAGCCTATTGGAATTGTACAAGTAAGTGCTGTTTTCTGGGGAAATAATTTCAACTAAAAACAAGTCTAGCAATGCCTGCAAAAATCACCATTATTGATTTATTTTTGTCAGCTGTTTTCCAAAGTTTGACAAGTTGGGGGAAGAAGGAATATTGCCTCAAGGATTTGACTATTCCTGGGACTCTCGGGATTGGTGACATCACCTGTGCCTGTGTGATGCCTGTGGGGTATTGCCAAACACTTGCTGTTTTCATTAAGTTGCTGCTGGTGGTAAACTGAGAGTAATTATATCTAGAGACAAGTGTTATGTAAATGTCTGCTCTATAATTTATTCTGAGCTGCCTTTTCTTTGTTAAAATAATAATCTGAAGCTTAAAAGGAATGTTATCAAAGGAAGAAAAAGATTTCACAGGTTAAAAGCAAGTTTTTCCAGTCTCCTCTTAGAAATGGCATCTGCACCTATACAAGTGCTGAGGTTGCCAAATGCACAGAAACTCTTGTCCTTTTCTCTCATTTCCCTGTGTGACTGAAGCATTGCTGATTGTAATTGCCAATTCCTTGAATTCCTGTTGAATTTATTGCCAGGCACCGATGATCAGAAAGCCTGGCCATCCCCATCCCTTCTGCTCTGTAAGAATCCTTTTGTTGGGACCTGGCAGTGCCCATCCATCCATTGGTCACCTCCAGCTGCACTGCTGGATCTCTGTAGGAAAATGGTACCTGTTGTCCCTCTGGTAGCAGCAGTTGTTGCCTGTTGTTGCCAAATCTCTTTGACACATGAAATGAAAATGCTGTGAGGTTGTTTTTAAGTTTGAGCGCCTGTCAAGGCTTCTCCTGTCTCTGGATCCCCCAATTACAGGATGGAAACTCAGACAGAGTTTTGAGAAGCATTGGAAACTTGTGCATCGTTAGTCGGGAGTAAAAAACAAGATGAATGAATTAACTTAGCTAGTTTAAGGAAAAGCTGCTACCACAGCTCCTTGAAACAAACCTTATTCTTTAGACTGCACTTTTTAGCAGGAAGAAATCAGTGAAGAGTCTCAGTTACATAATCTAGGTTGACCAAGTAAAATCTCGGTCTGGCACATAGGTTTGCTAAAAGAAATCTAGAGAATTATTTTCCAAGGGCAGGCTGGGTGTATAAGTTTAATACAAGAAAAAAGAAAGCTCATTTGCTCCTCCTACCATTTCTTTTCAAGGGTTTGTTTGATTTTTTTTTTTGAATCAGGCATAAATGTAGTTTGAGGTAAGTTACTAAGTGTGCATTTATTCAGTATGATGAAAATTGTATTGCCACAAAACTCAGTTTTATGATGGTATGTGTGGTTACCACATGATAGACTCCAAAATTTAAAGCTGTTTACTGTAGTCCCAGTCTAAGTAGTTTAATAAGATCTGACAGATGATTGGTGGGAATGAATTTCCTTTATCTCAATGTACAATATGAGCCTGTTTTCAAAGACCAATTGTCTTGTTTCACAACAGAGACAGAACAGGGAATGGCTCTTGTTGCAACTTTGAGTTCAGGCCCAGCCAAAGGAATTCATTGAAAACATTTTAAGCCTGAAATATTACATTTTTTTGGAAGCATATACATAAATTCAGCACTTGGAAAAAGAATATGGATGTGGAATATGTGGAATGGATCTATCTAAAATGAATATGAAGTAATTCCCACATGCAAACTAGAGCAGGTTTTTGACACCACCACGCTCAGCCTGTGACAACAACAAGGACTTCCTTTCTCTCAGAGGTATTTGCCTGGTCTATCCTCACAGTATTACAGTTTTAATTATCTTGTAATTGAAGCTCTCAGGCACCCTTTTCTCTCGTGGCCCCTGCCCTGTGCCAGCCTCTGCAACAGGGAAGGCTCAGCCTGCGCTCCAGGAACGACCTGAGGGAGGTCTGGGAAAGGGCAGTGGAATAGTAATTGCTCTTCAGCTACTTGTTTATGCCAGATTCCCAAAGGACTACTGTTCTGGAAAATGGTGAGGGCTTTCTCATTGCCAGAGAGGTTGAGAGCTGCGCTGTGGTCACAAGAGAGCAAAACTTCTGGGATTTAAGTGACGGGAACAAAGGGCAGGAAAGGCTGCCCAGCCTAGCCAGCGCTGCTGTCTGGCGGGTGCTTATTTACGCTGTGTGTCTCAGCTAAATGAGTCACGCTTTGAATAAGAGCACAGCAGAGCTGACAAATGACACACGAGCTTCTCTTCAGAGTTATTTTTCCTGCAAATAGCTACAAAAACAGTGGCCAAGAGAGAAACTGAGCTCTTTGCAAGCACACAAAGAACACTTGAGAAGAGCAGCAGGTAGTTTAAGCTGGGAAACTGATGTGGGGCAGGAGCAGGTGAAACTGGGAACACTTTCTTCTGGAACATTTCTTAGGTATCTGGTTGCCTGGGGTGTTTCGGGCTTTCACCTTGTGTCTGTAACAATGTTTCCAGTGAACCATATTAAAATGGAAAAGAGTTCCAGTCTGGGTCTCTGTGAGATCTTGAGAGATGGCAAGAAAAAAATTATATTATTTATAACCTCTGAAGTGCTCTTCTGTAGGAGGTTGTAGGTAATTGCTGGAGTTAGCAGAGTTTTGTAAAGCTAAGGAAAGATGGATATGCCCCTCTCCAATGAATATCAAAATCTGACAGATGGTTCTTTGGTGGTACTTATTATGCCTCTGGATGAGGAAAAAAATATTTTGAAAAATACGTTTTTTGTTTTTGCATGGAAATGATAAGAAAATGTCCTCAATGACACTTTTGGGAAAGGGAAAAAATAAGGATAAATAATGAGGACTGATATAAACCAGTATGATTTAAAGCAAGGGGCAAACAATCATGTTTTCATAACTGAATTTACTTGGCTTTAGCATTCATACTTAATTGGTTTGCAGGGAACAGCTGACCTGCACTGAATGATAACTGGTACAGTAACCTGATTTGCAGGGAAGTCAAGTCTCCAGGATCAATTCAGTACAGTTCACTTTGACAGCTATCAGAAACCTTCATTACCAGTTCCTCAGTTGGTGACTTTCCTCATCCAGTGGTTTTCATTCTTTACAATGCTGGTGCTTAATAAGAAACTCTAAAAGCTCTTAGTTATGTTTAAAAAATGAAATTATTCCAAATGTAATTTTAGGTAGAAAATGTATTCAGGCAAAACTATTTAGGTAGCAGGTTGGTTGTGGTGTGGGGTTTTTTTTTTTGTGGGTTTTTTTTTGTTTTTTTTTTTGTTTTTTGTTTTTTGTTTTTTTCTCCCAAAAACAATAACATAAAAAATCTTTTTCAGTTGTGCCCTGGAATAGCTTGGCTGTCATTAACCTGAGGATATGGAAGACAGAGAAATCAGAAAGTGACACTTTCATCCTGAACACAGGTGAAGTTCAGCTGTGTCATATAAAATCAGCGATAACTGAGGAAGGTACTTCCCTGTGCAGTGACCATTTCCTGCTCCCTCTCTCCTCTATTCCATGTTCCTCCACCCCTCCGTGTCCCACCAGTTGTCAGTGACAAGGCATGATGTTTGCTAATGACCATCTCTATTTTCTGATCTGGGTCAAATTTGTATTTTCTGTTGCTGTGGCATTTCATATTTTGACACAATGGACTTAACCGTAACCTGAAACACTAAATACCGTTTGTCTTCTCGGAATTGTGAGTTTAATTGCACCACTGTCTTGCGCTTGAAAATAGGAAATATAACCAGGCAAATTTGTGGGTTGTTTGTTTGTTGTTTGGGTTTTTTTGAGAAACAACCATGTTCACTTCACCAGCTTCTGTCACTCAGTGTTATTCTCTTAGACTTCTGTTCTCATTCTCTATTCTTTTAATCATTCATTTCCAAGCTGAGGGGTTTTTGACATGAGAAAAAACTCTGTACCATTAATCATCCTTCTCTGTGCCTTTTCCAGTTTGGCCTGATTGGTTTCAAACTGAGAGGAATCAGAAATGCTCCTCATGTTCAACATGTTGGAAAGGCTGAGGCGTTGGTGTGACCAAACCGTTCCAATTCAGTTGGAGAAGGATGATGATCTTCAGACTCGATTAACAACATGTTCATTTACCCAATAAAGGGCTGGAACAATGCATGGAGCCATGGTCAAAGCACTCCTTGGAAAAGAGCAGAGTTCTCTGCCACTGAGTCCTTACCAGGCTGAATAGTTTTGGAACTTTTTTTCTTTCAGCATGAAATGATGTAGAAGTTCATGGTGAGCAGTGTGCAATGTAGCTGTGACATATTAAGTGGCAAAGGTTTGATTCATAGCTCTATTTTTCTTGCCTCTGTTACATTCAGGAGAAAACTCCTTAGATTTATATATCATGGTGTTCACTTTGTAAACCACTCACAGTCTTACAAACCAAAGACCACGGTGTCCCTGAATACATTTCTGTAATGGGGAGAATGAATTGTGCCAAAAATGCCTATTGATGCTGATACCATTTGAAGATCAGATTGTTCCATTGCACTTTAGTTAATTTAAGATTCCCGGGATTTCTTACACAATTTAATGCTTTTTCTCACTTCCTTGACCTCTTTTATCCTTGAATTACACTGAGGAAGTTGCTGCTTCGGCAAATAACACTTGTCTCATTGACAGTTTAGTTACCTATAAAAGCTTCCTGTAGCTTTTATATTCCTGTTTTATATTCCTATAATATCACCCCAATGCCTAAAATTGTCCAAAATTCTGGTCATTGCTGATGGCATCTACCTATGGGAGCTTTTTGTTGTTTCAGCCTTAGGCTGAAATTCTGTAACTAACAATGAAAATCCCACATTTCTTTTTGTAGTTGATCATGGCATTTGGTTATTCAATACTGTAATAATACTTTTAATTCTTATGGAACTAGATTCACTTTTAACCTCTTATTCAAAAGCAAGGTATAACCTAGTGCTGAGGTGGTGATTGAAGGGGCAAATAAACAGTGAGAGTGAGATTCCATCTTTTCCCACTCCTGTTCTTTCTCCTCAATCTCACTCTTGCCAAAGCTTTTGCCAGCCCACTATCTCATTCATCTGCTGTGACTCTGTGTGAAAAATTGTACCTATTTCTACTGTTGACATTCTGTGATGTTCCATGACACTTGATTCATGGAGATACACTAACTGGAAGTAAAAGTCCCAGAGTGATCACCATCATCATCTTTAGCCAAGTTGAACACAGCTCCCAAACCCTTAAAAGCACAAAATTCAATTGCTCCTGTATCCTGTTGATCCTGGCATTTTTAATATGCACTCAGTTAAAATGTCCTAAACCAAATTATTCATCGGGATTGTACCCTGAAATCTGCCTGTACCTTGAAGTCTGTGTGTTTGCAGATACATCTCCCTCTATAAATTTTATTTTTGGGAACAGCAGGTGGTAACATCAATGCAAGCAGCACAAGTGTGCTAGCACAAGCCTCTTGCTGCTTAGCAAATGATGCCACCCTTCCAGCTGATGTTATGCAAAACACTGAAAAGGAAGAAGAATGATTTAATATTCTAATTGAAAAGAATGGATTATTCATAGCCAGCTGATCTAATTTAGAATAATAAGGGTGGTGTGGAATTAATCACCCCTAACTAAATCATGGTGCAATAGCAGCTTAGCAGAGTCACCAGTCACAACAGTATTAAAGAACACTTAAAAAACACACAAGTTTATAGACAAGGAGCCTGATTATCATTCAGGAGCCCCACGTTGCCCATGATGGGCCATTTAAAGGGCCTGGGGTTTATCCCTCCTGGAATACTGTGTGGATTGTGTGGAGTAGAGTGGTGCACAGGGTATTTCATGAATGGGTATTTTTCCTCCTTTCTGAAATATTATGATTATCTTTAAATTAGAAAACTGCTGCCAATCAGACCAGAACATGCTTGGATGTAATAAAACCTTCTGGAGCTGAGAGGGACCAATCCAGCTGCTGCTCAATTCATGGTGAAGCAGCAAACTCTCAAATCCAAAAGGGCAAGATGAGCCATTTCCTGGGATTTTTCCAAGTGGTGGTATACACTGCCTTTCACTGGACCTGGCACTTGCTAAGTCATCAGGAGGTTTTTGAAAATCTTCCACAGAAGTGAGACTGTTTTAATTACCTTCTCAGAGAAGGTGCATTTTAATCACAGCAGGAAGACTCTAAGATGAAAAAAAATCTGAGAGTCTGATTTCATCAAAAAGGATAAGAAATATTTTATCTCCCTGTGGGCAGCCTTCATCTCCCTCTATCTATGGATTTGCTCTGAAAGGTCTTTTGTGGAAGGGAATTATGAGGCCAAGCAATACACCAAATTTAGCTAATACTTTTATATTCATCTTCCCTGGTTATTTCTGTTGCAGTCTGTCTCTCCCAACATTTCTTATTGTATTCATCAGCCTTTTCCCCCAGGTAGTTTCTAACCAACACTCTTTCGCATCTGAAGTGGTTATTTTTTTTCCTTTGTAAATCCTTTGCAACTAGTCAAAGGATTTTTAAAGGGTTGCAAATACTGGTTTTATATAGAAAAAAAGTGAATATGGCATCTTCTGTTTAACTGTTATTGGTGGCATTTTGTCCAACAGGAGCTCTGATTTTTAAGAGTTTTATGAGTTTATAGAAATTTCTCTCTCAGAAATAATTTAGTGAGAGCACCGCATCTTAACCACTAGACCACCAGATTATAAATAGAAACATTTCAAATGATTGAGTGCCTTTCAGTATGATAATTTTCATATCACAGTGTTTTAATAATAATACACCAAATCATGACTGTAACTTAAATTTAACATGCTAATGGCAATTCTCAGAAGTGCTTTTCTAACAAAATGGTGCAGCTTCCCTTGTCAATCCCTGTAACACCATGTGCATTTCCATGGCAAGGCTTGGATCCAAACATTCACTCAGTTTTAGCTTGGCATCTAGAACTGAATCTGTTGTTTTGTGATAAGTTGTTCTTTACTTGAGAAGCAAAGGAGAGGAGACACTGTAGTACAGACATTTAATCCAATATCTTGCAAATGACAAAGCTGAACTCTAGTACCAATAGAAAGAAAGAAAAGGAGAATTGGACTATCAGGAAATGAAATTACTTTGATATTTTATTTCTTGGGTGAATGTGTGGAAACTATTCTGTCTGCCCTTAGATGGAGAATTAATTCTGGTGCAAGTGAAAAAAAAGGCCAACAGCTAAAAGCTGTGCAAGGTAATAGATCTTTTACAACTAGATAAGGCTTTGTGTGACAGTCAACCAAAGGCTTAAAAATTAGTACAAAGACGATGACCTAAAATGATAGAACAAACAAGAGGCATTCAGGTTTTCTAATACATCTGAGGCTGAGCAGACAGCTGAAAGATTTTAGATGAAAGAAAACATTTGCTATTGCAAACATTTCACTGCAGGTGTAAATGAGGTTTATAGGAGGTTTAGCACTGATTTTTGGAGAGAAGTCACCTGGAAATCAGTGAAAGAAATGAAAATGACCCGAGGGCTACAGGGAATGAGGATATTTGCATCGTGGTGTTGTACCAACTGCCTCCCAATGCTCTGAGAGCAGAAGGGGATTTGTGGTTGTTTGGTGAGGGATTTTCAACTGTTTCTGACAAATGGGACTGGAGCAGGGTTTAGACTTGGTATTAAATCAGAAGATGAGGAAATTCAATTTCACATCTGGGGAAACTGTGGCAGTTGATAACTGGTGGCAAAAAGGAGATATTTTTTCTGTGTACGTGAATAAAAGGGAATACCAATTGGAACTGGAAAGGGAAAAGATTTGAATTGAGGATCATGAATTGAGTGATTGATGTGAAATGGAGTGATTTGAGGACTGATGAATTGCTTCTCAGCAACTGAAAGTGAATTGAGGATCGATGAACTGCTTCTCAGCACAGGCATAAGGGAGGAACTTAAAAACCTAATCAATATAGGGCTTAGCATTTTGGCATGTGCACGTGTACACATCACTACTTAATTTCTTTAATTAAATCCACTCTTAAAAAAAACCCTAAACAAACAAACCCCCAAAAGTTAAACAGTATATACAGTACATATAATTTTTTTTAAAGTTGTGGAGCTGCTGACCGTTTTCTTTTTTACTTCATTTAGAAGAGAAGCGAGAACAGGGGAGGAAGGGAAGGGAAATAGAAAAAACAAGTCAAATTAGATTCTTCCCTTGGAGCATTCTCCTTGCTGCAGCTTACTTTTGATCCCCCAATTTCACTGAACATTCCTGGATGACAAACGGCAGGAGGAGTCAATGTGTCTAAAAGATCCAGGACTAGTGAAATTGGGCTCCCCTAACTGAAACAAAGAGTAGTTCCTGCATGTAATTCTCTTTTAATTGCTGTATCAAATATGACTGACAAGGTGGATGGGGCTGGAAGTTTTGTCTCCCTCCCCCTGTACATTAATATCACTGACAGATGGGACTGGGTTATAAAACTCAGTGGGGATCACTAAATCTAGAGGTGTAGAGACAGAAGGCTTCCCAAGAATAAAGATGATCGGCCAGCAATGTTTATCACCAGAGTCACACAGCAGGAGACAAAACATTTTGGAATTGGCCCATGCACTAGGTTAACATAATTTATTTTCTTCTCAGCCACTCCAGCATACTTTGCAAGTGTGTGCAACTCTGTTTTAGATATCCACGCTTTTCTTCATAATTATTGGGATGCACTGGTACGACCAAGTTGGAGCTGTATCCTTAGTTACCAACTAAGATTCTGGTCCGATTAGTGTCGTTTTCCGTTTCCCAAGATAATTTATGGTTTGTTTGTCTGAATGTATAAAAGTATGTAAATCTAAACTTGAAGATTTAGCTCCAGTGCTCTCTCCAAACATATGTTCTCAACAAACAGCAAATGCTCTATCTAAACTTATGTTTCAGAAGCTGTCTTGGCAATTGTAATAGCCACTTTATTTCTGACTTAACCTAAAATTACCTAATGATGATAGTAAGCTGTTCCATTCCTTTGGATAATGATCCTAAAAGCTGTGGCACTGACCTGGATTAGAGGTGAGTTCGTCCCTAACAGATCTACCAGAGGATCCAAGGCTAGTAAGGTTTACTAATCATTAGCTGCAGTGGCTGTTTAAAAGCTGGTACCACAGATCTGGATTGCCCTTTCCTAAGTATTTTGAAATGTCAAGGGAGTTAAAGAGGAGAAGGAAAGGGATTTTTTGTTAGTAGTTTTGTCATCTATTCCTTTTGCCTGGACTAGACAAAATCGGAAGAGATTTGGAAGGAAAAAAATTGGTTTAGTATTTCTGGTTTAGGATTCCTGCTTTCTCAGTGTTCCAAACATGAGCTGTTTACAGTTTGTATAAACTTCATGCTCAGTTGACAAACTTATGCAATGCTGTGTGTGCACATTCCTTGTTGGTGCCTTTTTTTTTTTTTTTACAGCTGCCTCAGATGGATCTTTTTGCTCCTAGAAGGGAAACGGTGCAATTACAGCTTCTTTCCTCTTTGTAAGAGAAAAGGTTACAGACTGCCTAACAGTGTTTTTCAGTCTGCAGAAAACTCACTGTCTCTTTTGAATGAGATGAAAGTGTCACACAAATGAATCACCTAGGAAAAAAAAAATAGCATGTGGTGGCATGAAGAAATGAGGGGTTTTGACAGAGTGCAATCTGGTACAGTAAGTATTTCACCCCCTTTCATGTTTATCAATCTGTAGGTTTGTGATCAAGGAATATACAATTATTTTTTTTTAAGCCAAAGTAGAGTTACTGGCAAAGCCAAGACTTGATCTGTGTTCAGATTGTGAAGGTTTTTCATTGGGATTCTAATGCAGAAGTAAAATATTTCTAGCCACTTAATTAGTAGGAGGCTTAATCTTTTTTTCAGTTAAGAATAATGAAAAATGCGTTGTCTCTGTAGAGTCAATTCCTTGTTGGAATACTTTGGGGTTTTTTATATATTTGAGAATGCATCAGTTTCACAAATAGTAACCAAAGGAACAGAAAATGCCTTGTAATTTATTATTGTCTGTACAGGTATGCACAGGCAGGTCATTTTACTGATGGGCTGAATGAGAGTGGGGAGAGTCAGAACATCCCCACATGGCTTTGCTTTGTGGGCTGCAGGAAGCAGCAGGAGTTGGAGCAGCCCTGGGGTGCAGGATAAGACAGAACACAAGTTGCTGCCCTGAAAAGTAAACAACACTTTTCACTACCTACCAATTATTTGTAGCCCAGGGAAGCAGAGGAGTCATTTCAGTAATTTCAGCAGGTTTTAGATGAGGTCACCTTTTGTAACTCAACCCTTTTTACTGTAAATACGATTTCATTCAGGTCAAGGACCTGGGAAATACAGTTACTAGTGATTTGCCTTATAACTTCTCTGACGTCCATGCTCTTATTGTTTCAGCTAAGAGGATGGATAATGCTCATAGGAAATGGAAGTTTCTGTAAATCCTACCTTTATCTTCTCCATGTGGGTAAATATTAATGAGAAAATCTTTTTTTGCACACAGAAGCCCAGCTAAATCTGCAGCAGATGGAATGGCCCACTTCCATAGCCTCAAGATTTGTTTATATTCTGTAGATTAACTGTTCAGATGTTCTTCCTTTTTAATGTCGTTTGATTACTTGTAATGAGCAGCCATAGCAATAAAATAAGGATATAGGAAAAAACAAATGTCCATGTTATCCATAAACCCAGATTATTTGCAGTATTTAGGTGAGAGCTTATTCCCATTTATTTGTTCCTGAAACACTTAGATGCTTTCTGCAATGAATAACACAACACTGCAGTCCTGGATGACAGACTGGCCTCCAGGTTTGGCCCTTTATTTATAATAGGAATTAAATCTGCTGAAATGCATCTGGCTTGTTTGTTAATAGAAGAGCTGCTAAATGAGATTTTGGGGGAAGAGGGAAAAAGAAAAGAGGTATAGGAAAGGATGTGTGAACACAGCACATGAAGGTGACTTCAGGCTATACCTGCTGTAGTTAATGTATAGTCCAGGCATCGTCAAACTACGGCCCGCGGGCCGGATCCGGCCCGCGAGGCCCTCCAATCCGGCCCGCGAGCCCCCTCCCGGCGCCGCCGAATTTGCCGCCGCCGCCGCCGAATCTGCCGCCACCACCGCTGAATTCGCCGCCACCGCCGCCATTCGCGGCCCCCGGGCTGCAAGCTCCGGCCCCCGTGCTGCGAGCACCGGCCCTCGTGTTGCGAGCGCCAGCGGTGGCTTCAGCGGCGGGGAATTCGCCGGCGGGGCGGTAGTTGCATGCGTGCCCCCCCCCCGCCGCAGCGACTGCCCGCGCTTGCCGCCGAATTCGCGCTTGCCGCCGAATTTGCTGCGACCCCGCCCCGCCCCGCTCTGTCCCGTTCCCCCCCCCGCCGCAGCGAGTGCCCGCGCTTGCCGCCGAATTCGCGTTTGCCGCCGAATTCGTTGCGACCCGACCCCGACCCGCGGCGGCTCGGGGGGGG
>JAWWLV010000144.1:4120216-4184511 GCA_035041135.1 Platyrinchus mystaceus | reverse complement strand
CGCATTCGTTGCGACCCGACCCCGACCCGCTCCGTCTCGGTCCCCCCCCCCCGCCGCCGCGGCCGCCGCCGAAGTCGTTGCGCCCCCCCCTCCAGCCCCTGACAGCCTCTGTGGAGAGGAATTTGGCCCGCCGCTTTGAAAGTTTGAGGACCCCTGGTATAGTCCAAGGGAAGGTGCTGGGAAAACTGAACTCAAAAGAAGTCTGTCTGTGATATGGAACATAAGCTCAGCAGGACCATTATAGGACTAAAAGACCAAACTTTTCTAGTCAACAAGGCAGACCTAAGAGAATGTGAAAGGGGCTGTCTGAATGTCAGAAACTAAGTCAGTCTGAGGAGCCTTCCAGAACAAGCTTAGAAAGCCTGTCAGAGAGAGAGCCTGATCATGTTGGTCTCAACACACGGCAGTACTGCACCAAAGAAAGGTGACAGTGCCCTTTCACCATGGGCTAATAAAGAGAATCTTTGCCCTGGAGCTATACCTTAAAAGAGGATTGTCAGCATTTGGAGGGCTGACCTGTGCAGGCTGGAATACACATACCAGTGCAGGCACTGGAATTGCTCTCCATTGATTTCCACTTAACAGAAATATTTTTTTCAAAGATGACACAAAATAACTTTGGTCTTGTTGGGCACATTTATTTTGCTGAGAATGACTTGGTGGTGAACTCTTCCCTCCCCAGTTTTCCTTGGCAAGCTTGAAACCTTGTAAATACCTAATAAACAGACAGCTTTTGCTAGACTTTTCCTCATTCTTTTCTATATTTTCTTGGTACAGGTCAAGACATCACTTGGGCAGAGAGCATCCTTCTGCACAAAATCTAATTTTGCAGCATTTTCCCTGGTGATGTTGTTTCCTTATTGAACACGTACCTCTGTGGGAGGCGGTAAGTGTTGTCAGAACAGTTTTCCATGTTTTTACTGCCTTCTTTGGATTATTTTTGATAATTCATTATGTGACTGATCAGTTGTTGCTAGTAAATGCATTATCATACAGTACAAAGGGGATATATCTGCTTTAGTGAGAAAGCTGTAGCGGGCGATTTAATCAGGCTGGAAGACAAATCAATGCACATTTTCAACTTGATCCCTCTGTTAGACCTTAACTTCATTATTATCCACATTTAAGATGTGGTGGCATTATCTTGACTCCTGTTCAGCCAGTTTGCTGAGTGCATCTCAGTAGCCTACATAACCTTACCTAAGTAGCCTAGACAGGTTGTGTGGGATGGGGTTCTGTCACATCTCCTCTGGCAAGAGTGGTTACACTGCTGGCAAACGGATCTTCAGGACCCTCCTGGGATCTTGGAGGGCTCAGCGGTCAAAGTTTGGAAAATTACATTTTTATTTGAGCTTTGCTCATCATCGTGCAAGGGCCTGCAGTGGATTTGGCACAAAGGGAGCTGGAAGGGCAAATAAAATCCCTGCGCTGCCTCTTCCGGGCTGGGCACGGACCAGCCTCCTTCATTTCCCTCTCAGCCTGATCGAAACGTGAGAGGAGAGGGTCGGGTCGGGAGTTTCAGCTCCCGCCTCCGGCGTTTCGAGCCTGCGATGGGGAGACTACCTGTGAGGGACTGCGCTGTGAGGGAACAGCTGTCAGAGGGAAGCGGCGCCGAGGGGGCAGCCGTGAGGAAGTCCCAGCCCTGTGAGGGGTCCCAGCCCTGTGAGGAAGTCCCAGCCCTGTGAGGGGTTTGCGCTGTGAGGGGGTCCCTACGCGCTCCCTCGCGCTCGGAGCCGCCTCGCGTCCGTCCCGCTGCCCGGCGGCGGGGCCGTGGCGGGCGCGCGCTCGGCGCTGATTGGCCGCCGCCCCCCCTCCCGCCCGCCCCGGCCGTGGCCGCGGGCGGCGCCGCTCCAAGTTTGTAGCCCCGGCGGTGCCGCCGCCGCCCCCTCATCGTCCGCGGCCTGATCCCAGCTCTGGGCGCCCCTACCTCCGCTGCACACCGCCGGCTCCGGGCCGCCTGAGCGCCGGAGGGCGGCGGTCCGGCGATGGCGAGGCGCGGGCGGCGGCGCTGAGGAGGGCGTCGGTCCCCGAGCGGGCGCGATGCGGTCCCTGAACATCACCCCGGCGCAGTTCGCGCAGCTCCTGCGGGACAACAACGTGACGCGGGAGCAGTTCATCGCCCTCTACGGCCTGCAACCTCTGGTGTACATCCCGGAGCTGCCGGGGCGCACCAAGGTGGCCTTCGTCCTCATCTGCGTGCTCATCTTCGCCCTGGCGCTCTTCGGCAACTGCCTGGTGCTCTACGTGGTGACCCGCAGCAAAGCCATGAGGACCGTCACCAACATCTTCATCTGCTCCCTGGCGCTCAGCGACCTGCTCATCGCCTTCTTCTGCGTGCCCTTCACCATGCTGCAGAACATCTCCTCCAACTGGCTCGGCGGTGAGTGCCGGGGCCGGGGCGGGCGGTCCCGGGCCAGGCCGGGCTGCAGGGGGGGGGCGGCGGGGCGGACGATCAGGGGGCAGCGCTTGTGGCAGCGCCGCCGCCAAGACCACCCTTCCCGCCGTCTGTGAGGGACCCTTTCTCCTTCCCGCCCTCTGTGAGGGAGCCCTTCTCCTTCCCTCCTTCTGTGAGGGACCCCCTTCTTCCCGCTGTCTGTGAGGGATCCCGTCTGATTCCCGCCCCGCTGTGAGGGATCCCCTCTCTTTCCCTCCATCGGGGTATGGTAAAACCATTGCGCTTTCCGGCTTGTATTCCTTAAAAGTTGCAGTGTGTGTTTGGCAAACGGTTCGTTTTGTGGTGCCGACGAGGAAGTCTTGCCATACTGTCTCTTTTTTACTTTTCTCGGTAATTAAATCTGCCTGGAAAGTGAAATATCAGTCGTTATTAAGCTTAAGTTCCTCAGCTCAGAGACAGACCTCCATAATCTTTTCTGCCGAAAAAGAACGTCCTGGGAGAAATTTTTTTTTTTCATTCTTATTTTGTGTAAACGACGTTGTATTCCTTTTGATGTGAAGGACCTTTGGGCAAGGCTTCCCATTTCCAAAGTAGTAAAGAACAGGCAAAGGTGCAGTAAGACTGCACGTTGTGTTTATCTTCCTTTTTTGTTCTTAAAACAGCACTGGACAATTATAAGTGGAAAAATAAAAGGGATGGTTTTGCAGCAAGTAGCAGACAACATCATGCACAACCACAAACTGAAATATTTTTCAAAATATTTCAACATGAGCAGAAAAGATGTTGATAAAGTGATACATTTACGGTTCCATTTCCAAGGCTTCCTGTTGTTGGGAGACAGTGAAGGTTACCTTCAGAACATGGAGATTTACTTCCAGTACCTCCCACAGACTAGAACTGGGAATTGACAGGTCAGAGGAGACTTGAAAAGCGTACTGATACCTATCCCAGTGAGAAATGGGTTTTATTTTTGTCTGAAAAACAGGAACTTTCTGGGACTACTGCTAGTAAGGACAACTGTTCTGTTTTCCTATGAACTTCTTTGGAGGAGGTAAACTTTGTTTTAAGACGGTACAGATGTTGAGCCCCAAAACTAATTAGAAATGTGTAAGTAAAAATCATGGGATAAATTGACAGCTTTAGTGCTGTGCCTTACTTTTGACTACTGTAGTTCCAGTTCTCCTTCCTCCCAGAGGAACACAACAGTAATTACTGGTGACTTCCAGTGATCTCCCATAAAGGGGAGAAGAAGACTCAATTAAATAGCTTTCCCTAAAGATAAGAAGTGTGATTCTTCTCTTCCTTAAGGGAGGCTCCAGTCTGTCAGCTTGACCACACATCTGACACAAGCCTCCATGTGGGGTGAATTATAGCACATGAGAGCACAGGCAGGTGGAACAGTATTGAGAAAATAGGTGTGTTTACATTCCCCTTCTCTTCCTGAGGATGCTTGACAAAACTCTAGCAGTGTTAAGCATAAAAGGTGTAGCACAGTTGCAGCAAATAGCTTAAAATACATTGTTCTGTGAGGTTTACTGTACTTTTTGCCTTCCCTCTTTGCTGTGCTAGAGCATCTTCAGTCCAAGTGAATCCATAGGTCCCTTTGACACTGAGAGCAGCCCTTATGGTCCTGGTAAACTAATGCAGTATTGGGAAGACATAATAAGTAACATCACTAATGGGTGTTAATCTTTCACTGTTGGGGGCAGGGGGTGTGATGTAGAATTCAGGAAAATAAATGAGACGTGAACTGTTGGTATCCCAAGGGTATCTGATTCCAAGGCTTACACTGTGAAGTATGACTGGTGATTACAGTTACACTGCCAATCAGAGCCTGCCAGTCCTGGAGGAGTCTTTTCTGGTTTAACTTTCCTTCTGCCTTTCATTTTGTAGTCTGAAAAATCTTATTCTCATCTGCCTTAATGCAGCACTGCTGAGTAGTGCAAGCTCCAACTCTGTTATAAATAAGGGGATTTGATTTGTAATATATATCCCTGCTGAAAAAGGTGGTGCATCCTGAGACACTTGATGCTAGAAACATATTTGGGATTCTGAGCAGTCAGTCACTTTATATCTTGGTTTATTTGCACCCTAACTTCACCTACAGGTAAAAAACTGAGTGTGTGCCTTCACTGTGCCTGGTTATTATGCAGCATTAACACAGTCCCTTTAGCTCTACATAGGCAGCAACTGGAAGCAGCACTGTGTTGACTAAAATCAGGTAAATTTGCCTTAGTTTTGATTCTCTGATCTCTTAATAATCTCTGTAGCTGTGTGAGACTGTAATAGTGGCAGTACACGATTTAATTTCCAAATTTAAACTTTGCGGCTAAAACAGCAGTAATTTCTAGGGGAACTTTAAATGAAAATCCTGCAAGCTAATCTGTCTGCAGTGTGGAAGAAAATGAAAATTGTGCCTTTGGCATAAGTGATCACTGGGATCATATTTATGGGTAAGAGAGGTGAAATGGGAACTCGAGTGAGAGTAAAAGGATGCTCACAGCAATAGTATGTCTTGGTGCAAACTGGAGCAGTTGAGGATTTACCCTCCTGTGATCACAGATGGGAGGCAGCAGTAGTGGTCTCGTCACACTGGTGGCAGCACTATCAAAGATGAGTTTGGGCTTTTGTCCCTGGGTCAAATATGATGAGAGTTGCTTTATTTTCTGACACCGCTTAGTTATCTGAGCAATGGTGCCATCTTTACAGAACTGCCTGGGGAGAGTGGAGAGTCACTTCAGTGTTGTGTAATAGAACAGCCCTGGCAGAAGGTAAGGGCAGAACTTGAGGTTATATCACAGCTGGTGCTGTGCTCCTTCTTTTTGTGGATTTTGTGTCTCATCAAGTAGAATATGTATTCTCAAGACAGGTGTCAGGGGGTGACTTTTCCCTGTCGCCTGGGGAGCAGTGAGTCATCTGAGGCACTGCTGAGCACACAGCAGTTGAGATGCACTCCTGTATCTTGTCTGGCCTTCAGCTGCCACTCAGAGGGGTGGATATTCTGTAGGTGTCTGTCATATCTGGTGCTCCTTGAGATGATAGTCCCCTCTTCTCCAAAGGCTTCGTTGAAAACTAAGTGGCGTCTTTTACCCAGTGCAGTCTTTAAGGTGCTTTCTGCTCTTTGCCAAACGTCTTGTGTCAAGCAGTGTGTTGCCTTACTTACAACTTCCCTGTGTTGTAACATGTAAACATTCCTTTCTGAGTGGTAAAACCTGCATCTTAGCAACAGAAATCACTGGGCCTTTTGTATCTGATATTCTGGGATACCTCAATATTCCTCAGTGGCACATTAGAAACTTCTTCACTCTGTTTTCTGGAGTGTTCTTTGATACTGAATAGTTTCCAAATACTCAAAACTGCTGACATGCCACAAGAGTCAGTACTAGACAGGAAAGCTGGACATGAGACATGCAGTTATTTGAATTATCTTTTTCAAACTTCTCAATTTCAGTTGTATTTATGGACTTGGTGTATATCAGATCAGGGACACAACAACACCCCTCATTTGCCTTCTGCACTGCAAGAGGTTATACCTTGGGATTATCTGCTTTTTTTGAGAGCAGGGTGATTTTTGTAGTTCTGTCTGTACTGGTGAAACTTAACTTAGCCTTCTTTCTCCATGTCCTGATATTGTGTGTTATGGGGTACTTGCTTATGAGGAGAGGCAGGAGTAAAATTCTGTATGAAGGTGGTTTGAGAAAGAGTTATACAGTGAATGCCTCAGTAAAGGAAATAGTAGGCTTAGGTTTTTTATATATACAATATGCTGGCATGGTGTTTGCTTAAAAGCAAAAGAATGCTGACAAAAGGAAACTTGCATATTGACCAAAGGGAATTTCTTACTGCAAGTTGTGCAGATCAGTTATTAGCATAAATATGAAACACACTGGTGTGAAATATCTACTGTTGCATTAATCAGGCAAAGAAATAAAGCAAGGTTTAGGATGCAGATAGATTGGTGTTTCATAAGGAGTGGTTATTATGTCCTTTGCCTGCCATCGAGTGAATCAGGGATGTGTTTGCCATGTCCTGTTTTGCTCCCTGTGAGTGAGTCTGTCTTGAGATCTGGATCTTTAATTCTGTCAAAAAACCCCACACTTGTTCTACTTGTTGTCTCTACTACTTTTATCAGAGAATGGTTTCAGGCTTTTGCCCTTGTTACCCTAATAAAAGAAAAACTGATCTTTTAAATGGGTGTTGATATGGATAATTTACAGTTACAGGCACAACATCCTGTAATGAAGGCATGAAGCATTGTTTAAGGGAGTGACATTTATATAAATGTTTCAGTCTTCTGAATGTGTTATCATTGGGGAAAACTAATCATTGCCTGAATGATCTATGCAAGTTTTAGCAGTGCCATGAGGAATACTTTTGGGAATCTCTCAGATTCTTGAAGAAGAAAAGCAATTAGTTACTTCCTTTCCCAGTGTTCTGCTGCAAATCATTTTCTTTCCCAGTTGGAAATGGTCAGGATTAAACGCTGCAGTGCTGTCTTGACTGACAGTCTATTGAAGTGTTTGCTTACCTGGTAGAAAGTTAAACATTTTGATACATATATAAGGTATTGGTTGAAGTATTATTGTTATTTAAACTATTCACAAAAGTCAACACTTTTCTATACGGCCTCCAATGAAGAAATTAACACAGTTCCAGTGCATTAAGCATTTTGAGATGATCTCAGTATTTCCTTAGCTTTTCGTGCTAAAACCTGGCAATGGGAAAACTTAAAATAATCCTGACTGAAACTCACTGAAGTGGACTTTTGTTCTTTATGTTTGTGTGTTGTTCCATCACAAATTGTCCTCTTTAGGTAGGATCTGGAATTATGTTTTGAAGAACGGGTTGCTTAAAAAGGAATAAATAGCAAAGTAATTCAAGTGCCTTTATCAGGCAGATAGGAAAACAAACCCGTTTTTATTTTCAGATTGGTTGGGAGATACAGAACTTCATTGTGTTCTTAATCCAAAGTTGATTTATTGTAGGTGAGTGTAGCATGACAGGGACACAGTACCTGATACAAATAACTACAATATGTAGCAGTCATGTTAGTGCATGGAAAGAAGACTTGAGTAATACTATCTGCTCAACCATAAAATCTCCAAACAACGCTCTCAACAGCCACATTTTTACCAGCTTGGTTAGAAAAAAGATGTTAGCCAGCATATTCCTTTAAAATCTTCTGTTACTCTGTGTTAAAAACAGAAATATGTGAAACATGTGAAAACTAGCTTGACATGTTTTTAACATGTGTCTTTAACATGCCATTCTTATAGTTACCTTATTTAACAATAAATTTCCTTTTCCATGTGTACAAAAGCTGATAATGTTTATAGTTTGAAAACATATAATTTAGGGTATTAAAAGACTTGGAGGAAGCCTTTAGTAATTATCTAAGCAGTTTGGAAGGGCTGGTGTATATTTATAAATAAATATATTTTTAAATAAAATGATGAAAGCTTTGATAGCTAAGAAGAGTTATATTTCAGCCAAATGTGTCTAATGAAAACCATCCTTTTGTTTCCCAATTCTGGAATTGCCAATGTCACTCCTTGTGCAGCTCAGTCAGGTCAAGGCTTTTCCTTTTGCTACCTTTTTAACAGTTACTTTTATATATGTAAAAGTACATATATATTTTATATATATATATATATATAATCACTTGTTGTGTGTTTGTCTTCAAACTGAAATAGCATATGGTGAAAGTTTGGGGGTTTTTGTTTTGTTTTGTATTTGTTTATTTTTGGGTTTGCCACTGGTCCAGCACTCAAACTTGAGCTCCTTTCTTTAGTGAAATAGGAACTTAAACATTTCATTAACATCTGCTCCAGGTGTCTGTAGCATCCTAAAGCTTGACTTAAAATTGGGTCAGGTATTCCTTTGGCTATTTTGAGTTTATGGGTTATATGTGAGTAAGGTGTAGCTAATGATCAGGTAAGGAAAACAACCCTGTTGGTGAAATAAACAGCTGATACTGAAGTGTAAGAGTGTGAGGGAACTGTGAGAATGTGGAGAGACAAAATTATCTCAGGGTCAGAAAACGACTAAATGAGAAGTAGATTGGGAAGGGCATTAACATAAGATTCTTGAGAGAATAATTTACAGTTTCTGAGATGGTAAGGACTTGAGGGTGAGTAATGGAGAGTCACTAATATGTTAAGAATTGAATATGTACTTTTGGGAAGCTGTAGCAGCAGTAAAACCTGAAGATACAGAAATAAAATGGGAACCTGTGCAACTTTGAAAATGCAGGCAGGAAACTGCATTTGATTTGGACAGTGTCATTAACATAATGTGTTAATCAGGGAAGAGGGAGAACAGAAAGATGATGAAGAGGTGGAATTTTTCCTCTTATGTTATGCCTCTTAGAGGACTCCTCTATATATCTCACTTGGCAGGATGATGCATTGAGTGCCAAAGTGTGCAAATAGAGTGGTATTTAAAAGAGCATAAGGAATGTATTTGCAATAGCAGAAAAGGCAAACTTTTAAACCTTCAGAGAACTGGAGAGTCATCTGTCAAGATAAAAAAAATAATGAATATCCCTGTAAATCTGCATGCTTGAAAACAAATGATGCAAGATGTGGTCAAAAGTCAAATGAGAGTAAATGTCCAGCTGCTACAGAGCCAGTGAATATGTGCTTAGAACTCCTGGTTTTAGCAGAGGTAGTGTGTTGAACAAAGAATGACTGCTGAAAGCTGCATTTGATGAATAGCTTAGGTAGGTGACTTAGCAGTTTAGATGTTAAAATAAATCTGAGAATCTTGGTCTGCACTTTCCAGAGAGGGAGTTTCATGAAGTGCAGCAGTTGCACACCTGATCTTCTGCTCATTGCAGGGGCCTTCGCTTGCAAGATGGTACCGTTTGTTCAGTCCACTGCCATCGTCACTGAGATTCTTACAATGACCTGCATTGCTGTGGAAAGACACCAAGGGATTGTGCATCCACTGAAAATGAAGTGGCAGTACACCAATAAAAGAGCTTTCACGATGCTTGGTAAGATTTTAAGCGTCTCCAGTAATCATGTATGCAGAGAAATATTCTTCAGTGTGGAGGGCATGACAGAAAGGCACTGATAGGACCAGTTAATAGGTTGTGACATTTATAAAATAGCTCAAGGATAGTGCTTATATGTATAGTAATAACAAGCCCAAACCCTCACAACAGACTTAGCATCTGTAATCAAAAATGTCCTTTACATTGTTACACAGAGAACTTACACAATGCTGCTCAAGCAAATTAAGTGGTTTTTCCACTTGAATACCAGTAGTTGAAGATAGTTCGAGAAACAAAGCCGAGAACCAAAGAGATGTTGTTCTGGATGTTGACAGATTTTCTATATTAAAATTGCCTGCCTTGCCTGACTTCTCAAAGATGAAGCTGTAGAACTGTTCATACCAAAACCAACCCTGCTTGTTGTACAAGGCATTAAAAGCTGTGTTTGTTTCCAGGCATCGTGTGGTTGGTGGCTCTTGTTGTCGGCTCACCCATGTGGCACGTGCAGCGGCTCGAGGTATGGTGGGTGAAATGGGAATTTACCTTTTGCACTGGATCTTTTTTGTATTTTTAGCAATGGAATTGAATCAACTTCAATGAAATTAGAGGGGGATAAGAGAGGTGGAGCTTTTGTTTTGTGTGCTAGCATGGGAAAGGCTGAGGATTAGAACTTGCATGTGCTGCAAGAAGGAATACCAATACTAGTCATGTCTGCCCTCCCTAATTATGTCAAAGAGCTCTAATTACATCTATGACTTCCACTGTGGCTCCCTCTTGGTTTATAGGTGCACTGGCACATAGCAATGTAGGACTTAGGTTACTGTTTCAGAATTGCAAAGTGTTCCCCAAGATCTGGAAAAACTGTGCTTAGTTTAAAATTAATTTAAATTTAATTAGCCTCTCATTATAGCTGACGAGTTACCGTACATTTTTGGAGGTTAAAAAAAAAGGCTTGGCAGAATCTGCTGCTTGTGAGTCTCAATGTTAACAATTTTCTTTCTTTTAAGTGACTAATATTTGAGGTTTCTATACCATCTTTACCTGTAAAATGCATAGGCCAGGTCTCCTTTGAAGTGCAACTCAGAGCGTGTCCTGACCTTTTTTTTGCCAACTTGATGTGGAAAAGTGTTTGGAAGAATTTTGCCACTTTGAAAAGTCTCTTGAACTGCAGTTGTTCTGTTAAGAGCGAGGAATATTTGAATGTGCTTGGTTTTTACACTTGGGGTAAAGACTCATCTTCTTTGCACTTCCAGGTTAAATATGACTTTCTATATGAAAAGGTGTATGTTTGTTGCTTGGAAGAATGGGCCAGTCCGATCTATCAGAAGATATACACGACCTTTATTCTTGTTATACTCTTCCTTCTTCCACTGATGCTGATGCTTTTTTTGTACACGAAAATTGGCTATGAACTCTGGATTAAGAAACGAGTGGGAGATGCTTCAGTTCTTCAAACCATTCACGGGAGTGAAATGTCCAAAATATCAAGGTTTGTAAGCAAAATACACTTGAAACTTTGACTTCTAGAAAGAATTTTTTTTCCCCTCCTGAAAGTTTTTTAAAACCAGTGCAAAAAACCCAAAAACTGTATTTCCTTCTCTGTTGGGAAGTCCACAAGCACAGACCAGTTTTTCAAACCCAGCCACTTATTCAACAGTCAGATACCCAATTTAAGGCAATCTAACCAGATTGTTTTCTTCCAAGTATAGTGCAGCCACTCTGTGGGAGTGAAGCCCTTTCACTAAATCTCAGTATATTTATACTTTGTGAAATGCTTGTTTTTAAAAGATGGAGGCCATCAGTTAGATAATGACTTGGGGAAAATGCTGCTACATTATTTCTGTGTGTTCTGTGGAAAGTTCTTTATCCAATTCTGAGACTCTGAACAACATCTTAACTTGACAGAGTTTCCAAAGCATTTGCATGTTCTCAGATGTGTTTATAGGAGACTGCCCAGGTGGGAGTGCTCTGTGTGAAAAGCTACCAAAATCAATAGTTATCAACTTTGCTGTTTAGCACTAAATATGGGCTGCCTTTAATATGGCCTCATGGGTTTTTTTTCCTGTCATTTGGCAAATTTATCTGCTGCCTGATGTGCTACAAAACCCCCAACAGTTCTGTTCATTGAGCCTTAAGTGTTGACCTCAAGGGGAATCCTGACAAGCAGATTAGAGATAAATGATTCCTTGGATATTTGCCTAACAAAGTGCCTAAGGAGGCAGACACTCGCACATCAGAACTGGAGGAGGGTGCCATCTCACAGGAGTTAAGGTGACAGGTTCTTCAGGCCACTCCTCAGCTTAGTTTCTCACAGTGGCCCAAGAACCTGTAACTGCTACCAGTGAAGTGCTGCTCCTCTAGCTCAAGTGAGAGATCCATCTTGGAATCTATAAATGCAGTTGTATCACTTATATATAAGGAAAACATTATGTATTCCCTCAGTTCATAAGATATTACAGTTGAGGCAGGGAGTGTGTTTCTTGCTCTTTTTCTAGAACTTCACCTTCCAGCAAAGGTTGAATGCAGCTGCACTCACTCTCTGTCAAATTCTCTGAGTGATCAGCTCCTGCAGGTATAATCAGTGCTGCCAGATCTAGGAAGGGACTCTTGTTTTTTGAGCAAATAATGGAATTTCATGTGTTCCCCCCCCCCCCATCTCTTACTATTGGAATTATTTGCATCTGCTCCAACAGAATTTAAAATGCCTAAAATGCAAGATATACTCGTGTCACGTCTTGCTGCGGCTGCAAAGTACTCTGCTTTCCCAAAAGGGAGGAGAAATACAAGGTGCTCATTGATGGACCAGATTTATATGATGTTGCATTTTTTGTTTCCAAGGGAATTGTGCACTTCTGAGCATTCTTGGAGGGTTTTGTTTGTATCTGCAGCCATCAGAGCACAGTTCCAGCTGTAAGTTGAGGCGGGACATCTAAACTGCCAGTCAATGCTCAGTGTGACTCAGTGTGGACTGTCTTGGTGCAATTCCAGGAAGAAGAAGCGGGCAATTGTTATGATGGTGACAGTGGTGTTTCTCTTTGCAGTCTGTTGGGCCCCTTTCCACGTGATTCACATGATGATAGAATACAGTGAGTACCTACAAGAAAGCCTTTCTTAGTTTTTTTGGGATTTTTTTATGATGGAAATACAGGTTGTGACAAGCTAGTGCTGTTGTAGTGTTCAGCTATAGAATACCTTCTGCTGGCAAAGGCTCATGTGCTTATAAATCCTGGATCCCTCTCTTGGAATAGAGATACACAGCCAGTGGCAGAGGAATTGCTCTGAAGCCTGTGAGTGGTAGACATACCTGTGGTGCTCATGGAAAATGAATGTGTTTCAAAAAACCTATTATTACTGAATCATAAAACGACTTAGGTTGGGAAGGACCTTTATAGGTCCTAGGTGTTTGGGAGATCCCTTATATAGGAGATATACTTGTTTCAGTCGTGGCTCTTCTTCCCTGCTCTGTGAATTAAAAACAAGCAACAAAAGCATTGAGCTTTTTGTTTTGCAGGGTGGGTGGGAGGGAACCCAAGCTCTCCACCTGCTCTTTTGGAATGTAAGCTCTTTAGCACGAGATTGTCATTTAATTTGTACAGCAGATAATCCAGTTCTGAAAGGGAGGTTTGCTAGGCCTTACAAGACTTAAGAAAAACCCAAGACCATTAGGGTGGTGAGCATTATCTCTGCAGATTCTTTTTCTCTTTTGTGTCTGTTGTGCTGCCCTCATTTGGTGAAAGGTCAGAAGTGCCTGGCTGGAAGGTAAAAGTTATTTCTGAGCATAAACCTTCTTGAAGTACTGTTTCAATTTAAATTTTATTGAACTGTTTTGAGTTAAACTGATGAAATATCCATGCCTTCACTTGCCCTGGTTTTAATGCGGTAGGCATATTGGAAATATAAATTCTGGACATCATAGTGATAATACCCAATGAATGCAGTTGAGCTTTTTCCACAAATAAGATGGTAGCAGATAAATCAGTAGTTCAGCCAGTCAGCTGAACTAAATGATGTTTATGTCTGGGCAGAATCAGACCTACACAACCTCTGGTTATTAAAATTGGATTGTCCCGTGTTAAGGTTGTTCATAACACTCCATAAACACTCTCTTTTTGTTGCTAATTTCAGGAATTTCTTTCAGGTGCTGCAACGCCTTTGTTTTACATGCCCTATAAACCTTTGTAGTATTTATCCAGAGTCTGGTCCCTGAGTATTTTAATGAAGAAATTCTGAGTCCTCTGTGATCTCAACGATTAAGAAGTGAGAGATGTGACCAAGATGATGCATTTTTACCTTTTTGAGCTGATCTGTGTCAGCACAGAGCAAGAAGCTGTGTGTGGCCAGTGACAAGACAGGGAGTGGTGTTCAAGTCCTTCCACATTTGATAGGACAGGAATCTTGGAGCCAAAAGAACAGCTGGAACAAACAAGGCCTGTACTTAGCAAATCAGAGGCTTAATGTTGCACGGCCATGGGGCAGGTTTTCTGGCTCCTAAATTGCCTCTTTCAGTTGATTCTGTTATTACATACATACAAAGCAGGACTGTGTGATAGATCTTGATTTTTCCTCATTGATGAAACCCTTTTTCCTAATATTGAGAGCTTCCAGCAAGCTCTTTTGTTGATTTTAAGCAAAAGCTTCTAATGGCAGATGGATATAAATGGGCTAAGTAGCAAGCATTTATGCCATTACGTGCTTACAGCAGATTTCTTCCCTCGTTTCCAGGTAACTTTGAAAAGGAGTATGATGATGTGACAGTCAAAATGATCTTTGCCATTGTCCAGATCATAGGATTCTTCAACTCTATTTGCAACCCCATTGTTTATGCTTTCATGAACGAAAACTTCAAGAAGTACTTTTTGTCTGCCCTCTGCTTCTGCATCGTGAAAGAAAACGCATCCCCTGGCAGGCAGCTCGGGAACTCGGGGATCACCCTGAGGAGAAAAAAGCCAAGTGCTTCCCAGAGAGACGCCACAGACTCAGATGGGGTCAGGAGGGAGGCGTTCAGTGACGGCAACATCGAGGTGAAGTTCTCTGACCAGCCAGCTGCCAGAAGGAATTTGAGAAGGCACCTTGTCCTGTTCAGCTCTGAGCTCACTGTGCACTCTGCACTGGGAAATGGACAGTAGCGTCACAGGGGGGTTGAGAACGGAACTTTCAATAAGCCATTTAAACCACTTTTCTACTTTGCATGCTGGAGTAGGGCAGAAAATATTTTGTGGGCTATTACAATGCCGGTGGAGAAAATGTGATATTTATTTTATAAGGATGAGGAGTAAAACTTTGGAAACCAGTATTGCTGTATGATTTCCTGTGAGGGATAAAAATTACTTTTCCTAAGCTAGTTTAGGACTTGTTTGCCCTAAACTACTATTGCTTGCTCTGTTTGTTCTGCGTCTGCACCATACACAGCCAAATGCTGTGGAAGGAACTGTGGAAAGAGTGTGCACTTTATTGGGACAACCTGGAAACCTGACGTGAGTCTGACGTTTTAAGATCCACTCCCTGCAGCTGTGAGGACAGAGGAGCTTCAGATGTGAGTTCAGGGAAGATGCAGACTGAGATGCAATTTTGTTTCAGAAAAAAATGAGAAGGGGATATGAATGAGCCAACAGCCAGGATTTGACTCTGAAGAGATTGAGATTTAACCACTACATGCATGTTCATATTTTATTAATAGGAAGCATATTAGTAATTAACCATGCATGCATAATTAATATGCTGTTTTTACAGGGTAATTCTTGGGTACTGTCTTGGAAACTGCACTGTTCTGCTGAAAAATGGAGAAGTGGAGAAAGGGCTGCACAAGAGTGTGCAAGTGCTGGAGGTGTTGTCTGTAAACACTGAGTTTAACTCACAGGCACGCTTGGCTATGTGGCTGTTGGGTTGAAAGTGTGGAGTTGCCATTTTCTGGAGGGATAAAAGTGTCAGATCCAGAGCCTGTTGGGACTTCACAGAAGACTTTGAATGGAATATCACATTCTTTTGACCAGACACTTCTCTGAAGACATGCACAAATTTTTCCATCTCTCCATCACCTTCAAAGGGAATTTATTGTTGTCAAAGAACAGGGCCAGTGTTCTGTTATTTTTAGACTTCACAGTAAATTACTGTGTTGAATTCCATATTAATTCTAATCATTTTTGCTCCATGGGCCAAACTGAAAAATTGTAACAGTGTGCTTACAGGTGTGGGGCTGGGAGAAAAGTGTGGTCTGGAATGGTACACTGGGATCTAATCCCATAAATGAGGTTTTGAAATGCAGAATTTGCCACTCCAGCTGAGATTAGGCTGGATCCTTTAACAGCCTGTGAAATGTCAGTGCTCTCCTCTGTCATCCCTTGCCTCACTTATGGGACCTTGGTGCTCCCTTGCAGTAATTTAAGATTCTTTTGGGGCTTTTTGCCCTGGAGAATAGTGGTTAAGAGTGGCTTGTTATCATAGTTTTCCTCAGCAGATGTCAAGTTTAACTGATTGGTGGTGAGAACGGTGTGCTCAGACAGAATCTGTGACTGAAAGCCAATTTATTTTAGGCTTTTTATTTATTTGCACTGCTAATTTCAGTGACAGGTTTTACCAGGAATTTTACAAAAACTTCCAAGTACTTAATTACTTGTTTTTTCTATTGTCTCATGAAGTGTTTTGTCAGTGAATAACTGTTCTAATATTGTATTAATTTTTTTTTTCATTTAAATTTCTTCTTGGGTTTGTTGGTGTTGTTTTGCACTGGGGAGCAGCTGCTGTAAACTTCACTCTTTGAGCTTCTCTTTGTTTAAAGATTCATGTAAACTCATATGTGCCTCTTTAGGGATTAAATTCCAGCTCTGTTACAGGTGCCAGCTGTTACTGTAACCCTTAGAACTGTGATTTAAAGGACTTTGCAGAATAAGGTGAGAAAGAGGGGAAAAAAAACTTCCAGTCTCTTGGTAGAAGAGATGTGATAAATGCTTCAGCACAGATTATGTGGCTATGTTTAGACCAAATATAAACCAAAATACAGAAGAGAGTTCTCATGCTGTTCTTAATAGTAACTCCATTATTTGTGTGTTTTTGACACAATGGTTTTCTTGGAGTGGTTTTCTGTCTCTTTTGAGAATTCAGAGCTGCAGGGAATAAAAGATCCTTTGTTGACTGAAGCACAACCAAGATTTTGCCCATTTTTTTTGTTTTTAAATCTGTCAGAGCTTCAGCTCTGGTTACCTAACAAACCCAGTTACCCTCCTGTCCCCCAGCCTACCTGTGCTTATTCCTATCTTGCAGCAACAGAATTACATGGGGCACGTGGTCACAAAAATTTCTGGCTGATGATTTTACTGGAGAGCAGCAAAAATAACTGTGCTCGTTTCCCTAAACTGAGAATATTTATCAAAACTGTTGTGATCTTGGAGGAAAAATTGTCTTAGTTACGAATTACTTGTAATTTCTTTGATTTAAAGAGAAACTTCTTTTGTTCTCAGCTGTAAGGGGCTATACCCCAAAGTTGCAAAGAGATGATGCCAGGAACTGGTGTGCTGATGGAGACAGGAGAATGAAAGGACACATTCAGCTGAACAGAGACTGGAAATTTGAATGGACAAGTGTCAGATGGGTGAGCTTACTCAACTGATAGCAGAGAGTATTAACAAGGAAAACAGTGAGTAGAAGGGAATGTAAGTATAGTGGTTGTATTTGCTGCCTGCAGAGCACCTGAGTGTGGCAGAAGCTGTTAAATCAAGGGATCCAGCACTGGGGAAGAGACATCTGAGAGAGAAGAGAAATTACACAAAGAGCATTGAAGATGAGGCCCAGATTATTATTGCCCAGGAAAAAAGAGAAGGCGTAAGTAGATGAAAGGATTTAGTAGAGCTGTTGGCATGGAGAGATGGGATAGGAAGATAAGCTATGTTTTTATATAGATACAGCATGATCTGAGTGTTACAGAAGTTAGGAAAGCTTAGAAACTATGTAGAGAGCAGTTTGGGGAGCAGAACAGCATCTCCATGCACGGGGCAAAAGGTTGGAAGAGCAAAAGCTGCCCTTTTGGTGCCTCTGCAAGTGGGAGCAGCGGAATGGAGGAGGAGCTTCACCGAGCTGAGAAGGAGACAGGTAACTGTGGATTTAATGCAGAAACACAGGAGTTCAGATTGCATATATTCCTTCAGAAGCATTTACATAACCTGCTTTTTTCTGTCTATACTCAAAGTCCTGCTTTGACACCTCAAAACTGGCTTCCAGGGGTATTGCTGGAAATTCAAGCCATCATTGGCTGCTTCGGTCGAAGCTCCAGTGAAGTTGATACATTATGAAGTTATTTTACAAGCTCTGGTGATTTGAGATGAAAAAGAATCCATGGTATTAATATTTAGTTAATAATTCATTGCCAAGTGGCTCTAGTTCCTCAAAACTCTCAAGATGTGAAGTCCTGCTCAGATGCTTTGCAGAATTTCTCTGATCCTGTAATAAATTCTGATTTCAATTACTATTTTCAGTGCAGCTATCAGCATGTTGTACTATCTTTACCAGCTTTTGGTTACTGCTGCCTACATTGTTTCCTGTTCTGGGATTTCCGGATTTTGCTCTGCCTGGGCAAAAGTGGCAGTTTTTGTCTTACTGACTTTTCTGTAAGCAGCTGCAGTGATCAGAACTGCCTCATCCAGATTTCATTTTACAGAGGTATGAATATGTCTGTTTTAAAAAACGAATCCTTAAATGTTTATGATGCTTGCATTGGGGAAAAAAAAATCACATTGGGGTAAACTGGTGTTAAAGGCCTTCCTTGACCTGATGCAACTGTAGGTGAAGCTTCATGTGTTTCCTTAGATTGAGCTGAACAACAAAGTAGGTGCTTCCCCTGGATCAGCAGCTGATCTGTAACCCTGTAACAGGTACATCTGGAGGAATAAGGGTCACACACTGTTTTATTATGAGAGTTTAACCCCTCCCAACTCTTCAGCCACATCACTAAACAAAACATGGTCAGACAAAAGCATTAAAACCTGGTTCCTGTTATTCCTGTAAATATACAGGCTAACAGTCCTGTGAGTCAAGTTGAGATCCCATCTGTTTTGCTGCAGAAGGGCTGCCCTACAATCCAGGGTTGGTTTTGAGAAGGTTTAAGGATATCTTTGCTCTGTTTGCCAAAATACAAGTTCCTTCAGATGCTTAACTTTCTCCTTGTATAGAATTCACGTTGTGTGACTGAAAACTTATACTTTCGTTCCTCTTTATAAACTGGAAAAATCTGGTTTGCACACTTGAAGTGATTTTTCTTACAGCTTAAACTTACAGCTTTAATCAAAATCATTCTCTTATTTACACCATCTTTTCTCCCTGCTCCTGAGCAAAGCCTTAGTTAAATGATTTAAAATTTAAGGTAAGGTCTCCATAATTCTCTTGTTACGTCTTGGAAATACATGAGAAGGATTTCAGGCTTTTATTTTCCCATCTGCAGTAGGTGTCCTTGCTACTTGTAATTTATGCCACCTTGATAAACGTTCTGATGTATGTGCATATAACTGTTACAGCATCAGACATCATTTTCCAGCAGCATCACAGGTGCAATCTTTTAATTTCATTTTCTGCTTCAACAGTTTGCTCAAGCAAAAGTTACTCAGGATTGATCTGTATTTTCCACTGTTGAATGACTTGTTGACTGACTAAACAAAGCAGAAATGCATTGACTTACGCATCCATCCCACTGGAGGGGAAAAAAGAGTTCAATTATTTTAGAAAAAAAACAATTTTTTTTTCCTCAATAAGATTTCTGTTTGTAAAAGAGAAAGGTCAACATATTTCATTTTTCTTAAGCTTTTTTTCTTAATTACCTTTCTTGGGTGTCTTTCCCTCGTGCCCAGGCTCTGCTGTGGAGGGTGGAAAAGCTGCTGACCGGACTGTGGGATGCACCCAGTGAAGAGGCTGGGTTATAGTTCTCCATTTATATGAGGGCTACTTTCTGTACTCTGCTTGTTGGTATTCCAGTGCCATCCCTGGGAACCTCCTGCTTTCACAGCATCCCTGTCCTCTGCAGTTGGCTTTGTTTAAGATCACTCTTTCCTAAAAACAAACTTTGCGTAGTGAGAAGTCAAGCTTTGACTTCTGCCTTTTGCCTTGTTCCTTTTCTTTTCTCATCTCATCAGTTTGTTTCACATTTTCACTTTGTCCTTATGTTTAATCCCATTTGCTTTTCCTCAAGCAACCCCTTGATTTCCCTGTGCCCTTATGTCTTTTATACAGATCACAGTAACCAGGCAATGAATTTTGATGCTGAAGTGAAGCAGCCGTGTGGTTCAGGATTAGTATTCCATCAGGGCTGGCTATCAGACCTGTGAACTGCATTTCCAGCCCTCATGTCAGGCACCCTTGGAAAGACCTTGCCCGCTCCACTACTTCCATTTGGCTTGCTTTTGGGAAGAAAGAAGAGAAAAAAAAGAGGAAAGAGAAGAGAAAGCTGCACTGAGAGAATTGATTTTTCTTGCTACAAGATGCCTGTCTTCATTGTAGAGATGACAGCTTATAAAGAGGTCCAGTAACTTTCTTCTGGGAGTCTGTAAAACACACTCTGTGTAGTGTCTTTTGTGTGTGTGACAACAGAAATGGAACGTTCTTCTGCTTCTTGCCTCTAACATATGGTTTCCATAGATACATCTGTCAAGCACCCAGTTTAGCTATTAGTGGGTTCAGAGCTGAAGAGTCTTAAAGACCATGCAATCTGAGAACAAATAGAAGATAAACAGCACCTCCGTGGATAAAGCATAAAATAAATCCTACTAAATATCCTATTAAAGCTGCCTCTTCGGTCAGACTTGAATTCTGAAGAGCAGATTTGTGGCAAAAACATCTGAGAAAATGTCTTTGCCCTCTGCAGCTCGCTGGGTTGTTGTGGCCTCGCTCAGGCTGTAGGTGGCGTCGTTGCTGCGCAGGAAAATCCGTGCTCTTCCCGTCGCTCCGAAGGGAATTTTTATACCTTGCAGGCTTCTGGAAGCGTGTGTTCCTTGGGAGGGTTTGGTAAGGCTTTGCTAATAGTTCCTCTTTCCCTAGGATTAGTGCTCAAAGAACCATGGAGAGAGAGGTGCTGGATTGTTTAATTTGTTTCTTTGTGAGCTGGTGCTTTGAAAAGCACTGGTTACACAGCTGGGTCTCATTTCAGTTCCCAGTGGGAGCTGCATGTGACGAGGAATTTCTTGCAGGATTTCTATCTTTTTTTCATCTTTGGTGTTTCTGTGCTGTTTTCTGGGATACTGCTCACAAAGCTGCTGTAGCCACGATGTGTTTTGGGGGATACTGAGGTTGAAAGCAAACACTTTTCTGATTTTTGTCAGCTTAAACATTGAAATCTGCTCTTGAAACTCTTAAACTGATGTTTTTCCCTGCAGAAAGAGGATGTTACTGGCAGGAAAGGGAGTGGATCTGCTCTGATAGGAGAGAGGGCGCAGTATGAGATCCTTTGGGCTTAGCCATGGCCTCACACAGTGGGAGGATGAAAACCTCTAGCTAAGGAGCTGGAGCTCATGGATCAATAGTATAAACAATCCAATGGAAATTAGTTTTTTTGTTTTGGGGTTTTTTGAGTCTTAGCTTAGATGTTTTAAGTTTTCATCTAAAATTCATCCCGTTTGCTTTGCAAAGCTTCTGTTTTCCGAAATAAATACCACCCCTAGGTCTATCTTGTTTTTGAAGTTGAGCATTTTAAACATAAATTAATTAATGGATATACAAAAAAAAAAAAAAAAAAAAAAAGAGAGATAAAGGCTCTCTGAAATCCTTCAGACAGCTCATTTCCAGAGTCCCCAGAGTGTACTAAAAGGCCCATAGCTGTAGGCATCCTGCTTCCCAAATCTGGTGATACAGTGGAGGGAAGCCAAAGGAGAAATGGGAAGTGGAGACAATAAAGGGTTATTTATGAGTAGTCAGAAGAAATCTTAGTTCCTAAATGGCAAACTTAAAAATTTCAAGGGCCTCAAGAAATTATCTGTTCTTATTACAGTCTTCACAGATACTCATTTAAACATTTTAGAATGTTTAAAACACCAGGAAAAAAAAAGCCTCTAAAATCTCAAAGGGAGTGGAGGAACGTTGCTATTCAAGTTGAAAAAAGGCAAAAAATAGCCTTGTACAGGGAAACAAGATTAGCAACCTGTCAGGATCAGCTGTAAAATACAGGCCTTGCCATAGTGATTTGAATTAAAGCTCCACAAACACGAGGGCAAATGAACAAATTATTATTTGAACTGAAGCATGGAAATGGAGCACAAGAATCCTGGATATACAGGGTAATACAAACCACGAGAAAAGGTGGAAAGCCTTTGTCATAATTTGCTCTGTGTTTGTGAAAGGCTGAAGTTTTTTGATGAGTTATTGATGTGTGTTCATGAAGTCTGCAGTGGAATAAACCCACTTTACCAAGGAGTGGGAAGAGCTCAGAAGGCCATAGCCACAAAAGTGGTTGGTTTGTTTGCAAAGTGACCTGAACTTGCTGACTTTATAGTAATCATCTATTTTGAATGGTAATAGTTGATAATCATGTGAAATACAAGGCAAACACTGGTTTTCTTTTTCTTTTTTTTTTTTTTTTTTTAAGGAACATACTGAAGAAATGTTACTTTTCCTAGCATGTGGTCTTTTCCTTTCCAAAGTAACCTTACAGAGTTTTGAGATTAAAGAGAAAAATGTAGCAATTTATTAATTGAATTAATCCATTCAGCAGCTACAAAGAGGATCCAAACCACAGCCTGCATTAAGGGAAGTTTTAGTCCCACTAGTTTGTTTTGGTGTGGATTTGGATCAGATATTCTTGGAAAGCAGTGATGGTTCAGTTTGTCACAGTTGCCTTTCCAAGGGTTATGGGCAATGCTGTTTTGCTTCTGCTGCTTTTGCAGTAGCACTCTTACTCCTTCCTGGGGTTTAATACTTTTTACAGATGCCAAATGCACCTGTGAGTAAATATGTCATCTTCTAATCATACTGAGTTTTTATAGAGTATGAGAAATTAGGCACTGGAATGTAATTTCTGTGTTAAATGTGGTTTTCAAATGTTAATTAACCCTTAAGCTACGTGTGATCTTTATCAAGGAGGGGAAATATGTGAGGTAGTAGAAATGGGGATACATTTTTTTTTTTAATCCAACATAGTAGTTTTGGATTCATGCTGTGTTCAATAGAAAGGGCCTTAAGCAATAACCACACCTTTATATCTGATAACAGATATTTGCAAAATATCTGTGTATCTCTTAGGGACGGGCGTGAAAGGTGGGTGTAAAACTGTGAATGGTCAAACTAAAACGAGGCAAAACATCCTTCCTGGTATCAGCATGGAGCTGAGGCAGAGCTGGTGGTTGCTTTTGTTCCTTATTCTGTATTAGTAATCTGAAAAGGGGGGCAGCACATCTGCTTTGCAAAACCCATCACCAGTTTTTTGAGCTAGTCCGTTAAAAGTTGATGCCTAAAGCTGTTTGCGTTTCCCACTGATCTGTGTGTACTCGGTTCATTTACCGTTCCAATGATTGCTTAGCACACTTAAAGGCCAGCGCTGCACTCGGATGCTCCTGCTCAGCCATCAACTCATTCCATTCCTGTTTTCAACATGCTCCGTAGGAAGGGGAAGCATCTGTAGGGGAGGGTGTTTGAGGAGTATTTTGGCTGGTGCATCTCTAGTGACACCTTGTGGGAAGTTTCATAGAATCGTCTATAACATTTTTTTGAGGAAGAAATAGGATTGTTGGGCAAAAACGTTGCCAGATACTCCACATGGGATACACTTAGATCTCTGCACTTGCCTGAAGTTAAAAATAAGCTATAGAGATACACTTTCTCAGTGTTGAATTGTTCTTCCTTTGTCCATTGAGGTGTTACACACTTCACCCTGTGTGTGGGTATACATATGGTACTATCTAGAAATAAAATTTAACTTTTAAAAATAAATACATTGATTCAATTTAGAGGGAAACATTCGGAAATGGGAATGCTGTGGATCAGTTGCAGCTACCACAATTTAGATGGACTTGGTACATGGGTCATTGTCCTGCTTGGTAAAGGTTTGATGTTCTGAGGAAAAACTGGAAGGAAAAAAAGCTCAAACAAATAAATTTTAATTTTTTTCCCCTGTTCAAAACCGGGTATTTAGAAACTTAAGTCAATATTGCACGATCCTTTAACTGATGCCCTTGATTCTGTTGATAGTTTCCTTTGTTTCCATGTCTCTTCTGTAGATGCAAACACTGGGCCACCTGAGCCTGGGAAAAGTAAAAAGGGGTCTCTAATCCCTGAATCTAGGAGTCAATCCAGAGGACCTGTGCTATTAAAAAACCTCCCATTATGAAAGAATAACAGTTTTACAAAGAGGTGAGTTTGACCTCTTCTAGTTTATAAAGTCACTAAGATTACACAAACAGGCTGGTGGAAGTGTTGGCCAGTTCTCCTTGAGAAGCTGCTGTGGAGAAGCGAAGCTGTTTGATACCCCTCATATCGCTTTCTATTCAATTAATGTCCATTGGTACTGCCTGCTTACCTCTTGCTTTCTATGCCTGGCATTTGGAGGTGAGATGTTTGACTTGCTGCTCAGGTTTGTGGTGCTTTGTTTTCGTGCTGGTAACGATGGCAGAGGCAGAAGACAGATTGACTTGCTGGTGTTGCCTCCTGTCCCCATCTCTCTATAGTGAAGAAGTAGAACTTCTGTAGCCAAACCCAGCACAGAGAGGATATCTAAAGCTGCTCTCCTCAGTCAGCAGTAACACCTCTTGTTGGGGGACTGCAGGACCATTAAGCTGTGCAGTTTTCATGGGGCTCCTGGGTGGAAGCAGACTGACGGTGTGACTTTGAGGCAGCACTGTGGTTCAGTGGCACACAGCCACCCCGGCTTTGGGCTCTGCCTGCTGAGCTTTCCCTCAGTAACATGATGCCACTGCAGACTTACGGGTGTGCCAGTGTTCTGTGAGACCCTCATGCACTGGGGCAATCACAGTTACTAAAAATCCCAGTTGCTGTCACTTGTGTTCAAGGCAGGAGGTATCCCCTTCCTATGTACAGCCTACGTATGGAACAACCCACACAGTGTGTAACCACCCTCCTGCTTTCACTCTGCTGGGGAGTTTGTCCTTACTAGAAACTTGCAATTGCAAAAATGACCTTCAGATTTACAGAAAACAGGAGAGGGCTTTGCTCTGACTCATGGAGGGAGCCCAGGTAGAGGAGAGGGGCTTGCTGCTTGATAACACACTTCTCTACTGTCTTGTGCAACAGTTAAACCAAAGCCTGGTCCTGTGGCAGGGACGATACTGCAGACAGTGTGTATGATGATTTTGTCCCTGCCAGAATCTGGAATGAATTGCAAACTGCAAACCCACTGCTGGCTGATGGAAGCAGCCCTGCCTGGGCTCATCTGGGTTTCACAGCCAAGCCTCACATTTTGGCCTCTCATTTAGTTTCGGTTTTACAATAACAAATCCAGTTTGGCCCATGAGCCTCTTGCTGAAATAAGAGCCATGGCTCTTTTTTTCTCTAATCATATCACCTCCCTAATGAATCCTTGGGCTCCCTCTTTCCTGTCATCTTAGCTGGTTTTTGCTTGCTGTGATGTTCATTGGTGCTTTACTTCAGGAGGAAATCCCCTTTCTTTCAATGCCTTGTGATGAGTCACTGCTGCTGTTTGCTTCAAACTGAAGGGGATTCCAACTATAAAATTGTATTATTGCTAAAATAGAACCCCGTTCCACTGCGTAAGTTGTAGCTTAAAACAGAGAAAGGTTTGGGGGAGTTGTAGGGTGTAAGCTAGCAGTGTTGCTGCTAGTTTTGTTTATGAAATTGGGGATTAATGGTAATTCCAGTAATAAGTGAGCAGCTTAGAAGTTTGTTTGATCCAAACCAACCTGTAACTGAAAAGCAGTTATGTATCGAGTTCTGTACATAAAGAACCAAAAAAACCCCTTCTCAAACCATAATAGTTTGTGTTTCCAGCAGTGAGTATTAAGATTGGTTCAGTGAGAAGCACAGCTTGGTTCGAGCTCTTCTTGTGTGTGTGTGTCTGTGTCTGTTCATTATGGATTCAAAATTCAGTTGCTTTAAAACTGTTTCTTTTCTCCATGGAAGGTTGCTTTCCATTTTCTTCTTTCATTATAAATCTGACTGCTCTCATCTCTATATTACTGTTGGTTTAGCCCTGGTGCTTTAAGCTGCAGTCTCCTGAAACCATGTCTAGCACTTCCTTTTGTCTGAAGTAACTGCTGCAACTTTCCATGGTGCTGGAGCTGTAGTGAATTCCCAAACCTGTGGGTGTGCACACGGACGTGGAGGTTGCAATTTGAAGTAGGCTTTGCTCCTGCCTTCTCATCTCAGCAGGGTTATGCAGGTAATCCAGGTCTATCCCCTGACCACTTCCTTTGCACCCTCTTTCAACTCTGGATTGCCTTCCTTATTTCCAGAGTTCGCTGAGAGCTTCTACAGGCTACAACAAACCAAACCCACAAAAGGCACCATGGAAAGGCAGTTTTTGTATTAATGTCTTTAATATTAAGATCTGGAGGGTTGTGGTTATATACTGAGATATGGTGGGTATTGAGCATTGAGAAGGACCACGAGGTTGCTGAAAGCACCACAGTAACAATCAAGTTTAGAAAGAGTCTCACTGCTGGTTTTGCAGCACACTGCTGTAAAGGAAACAAGTTAATAAAAGCCACAAAGATGATCGATTTCCCATAGCCTTTGACTAATGCTGTAAGTAAAACAACAGTTAAGAAACCACTCTTAGCTGAAGGTGAGGGGATTTCCTTAGGAAGAATGCTTGGAAGGGGCCTTGCTCCGAACTAGGGACTTTAGGAGGCATCGTTTCCTGACTTTCTAACAGGAGTGTCCATGCTGAGTGGGAGGACACAGACAGCTCCATCTCTCAGCCCCCAAAATCCTTTCCAGTTTGTGTCTTCAGAGGTATGTAATGCTGAAGACTCAGAATCCTGTACCAGTGCCCTAAATTGCCTGATGTATGTAGTGAGATCTCTACAGAGCCAATTAAGGTCACTTTGGCACTTTGATTAAGATGTGAACTGCTAATATCAATTTTTTTTTAATTTATTTCTATGACCATTACTATTTTTCTCCCGTGGTAGAATGTCTCATCTGAATAATCCTCTCATATGTACTCAACTGCTCTTCAATGTCCATCTTCACTTTGCAAATGCTGAATGTGCTTTTTCAGATTAGGTGGAATTCCACTTGAATGCTTGCAAACATTTGGAAGACCTAAAGGTAGTCATGTGTTATTTATCTGACTTCTTGGTACTCTGCTTAGGTTTAAGGCTTCCTTCAAAGTAAGGTGCACAGAGAGGCACTGCAAAAGTTTAGAGTAAGGTTATAATTAATAGGTGGATATATGTCCCTCCTTTATAAAATAATCCTCAGTGTTTAACATCTTTTCTAGGTTGTAATTGCTGGGGAGTACATAAGAGAAGTAAAATTTTCTCTGCTGCAGCATCCCAGTGCTCCAAGAACTTGTCTTTTTTAGTTTTCTTCTTTTTCTTTTTAAAGGAAAAAGTAAAAGAAAGAAAGAAAAAAGGACCTTATCTCCACTACAGCAAATGGCTTTTCCTGACATCATTTATAAAAATTAATCATTTTAACAACTTTTTTTTCTTTACTGTTCAAAGAACTTCTACATTTTTCTTGATTGTTCCCCAATGCCCATACACTGCCTCTGTTTTATGAGTAAAATCTAAATAACACAAGGGTACAGTTTCCATAAAATTAAGGTCATGTGAGTTGCAAATAGCAGCCTAAGATCAGGAGTTCCTTCCCTTTTATAGTCCTTTCTTTTGGTGACAGGAAACAGCTCTGAGGCAGTTTGCTTTGGGACAATACATAGGAGGTTTTGCCTTTATAGATTTGATTGTGTCTGCATCTTATGTGATGGAGAGCTGCCTTAGAAATATTTGAATCTGGCTTCTAACAACAAGAGAGCTTTCTCTAGTGTGGTTATTAGCTTTACCACACACTTGGACAACAATGCAGCAGAGTTGTGAGAGGATACTACTCTTGATTACACAAAAAGGGAAAATTAGGTTTGTCTGCTTTATGGTGGGGGGAAACAGCTTCTGCTTCAGTGTTATGATGAACACCAGTGATTGTGAAAAGGTTATCGGATCCTCCGGAGAAGCTGGCAAAGAGTGCAGTTCTCATCTGAAATGTCACAGACATGTCACCTCTCAGCACCTTCCTCTCCTCCAAAGTGCCTTTCCTCCTGTCCATCAATAACCAGGATACCTCCCATGGGATACCTTCATTGCCATTTGCCCTTTTGGTCAGCTGCAAACCCAGATGAAGGTGTCTTCTGCTCAGCCCTCTGCACTGATGGCAAACACCAGCTCCCACCGAGTACAGCAGAATTCCTTCCTTTCTTCCTTACTCACATTAGTCCCTTTCATTTTTAACCCAGGCTCGTGTAGCTCCTGTGCCCAGCTGACAATGCACAACCTGTAACAGTGGTGGGAGGTGACAAAGCTTTACTGTCCAAGGCAGAGGCTTTTCTGTGCAGTAGTGTTTTGTGTGGTTGGGTATCACCTTGTTCCATTCTTGGCCCTTTCTGTGGAGCTGTCCTCTGTTCCAGGGGAACACAGTAGCTCACTGCACTCCTTGCTGCAGAGAAGAAAATCACAGACCAGGAACTCATTTTTGTGGTAGATTGTCCTATTGAGAAAACTCTCTGTAAGTCCTCAGGGCTCTGTGTCTCATTTTATTTTCTCTAGCTCAGCCAAGACAGAAAAGTGTTTGCAGCTTGCAGTTTGTGCCAGTCCCTGAAACCGGGTGAAAAGGCTTTGCCTCATCCAAAAATACCCTGTCTCCATGAGGTAAAGGTCACTTTTCTGTCAAACCACTAAATGGTGCTTTAAGATTTCACTGATGTAGGGAGTAGTAAATTTAGTAAAGCTTTAGGGTTGACTTTTTAATTGGCAAGCAGGTGAAAATATGTATGGGTAGGAAAGAAATCTTTCTGGGGTCAGTGCAGAAACACTTTTTTGGAGGATTCAGACATTACATAAAGCAGGTTTAATTCCAGTTTGGACCACTGGATAAACACTGCAATATTTCAGTCAAAAATGTAGTGGTAGAAACCAGTGGGTGGGCAACCACCTGGGGAACAAGGTGGCCTTATTGCCCAGAAAAATGGGTTTGTAGTCAAACTTCCTTGGCACTAAACTGTGTGCTTGAAGTTTGTGGAATTGACAGATGTGATGGAAGTGATGTTCTGCTGGAACCTGCTGCTGTAAAACCTCTTTTCGTGCTTGCCATTGTATCAGCTTCATGAACATCTTCAGGGAAATCCAGTGAAATAGCATAAGAGTAGGTATGAGTAAAAATATTCATAGAATCGCCATCTAATACCTCATAAAGGAGCTGTGGCATTTCCAGTTTTTCCATAAGGAAAGGAGAATTTGTTGTGGGTGGTCTTCCATTCACAGCTAAGCACTGAAGCCACACAGGGAGCAGGAACAAAATGGGTGGGAAGTGCCTTGACTTTTAATACATCTCAAGCAAAATCTTGTTAAGTCCAAACTAAAATGAAAGCAGATCACTAAAATTTAGGATAGAACTAGGGGGATCAGCATCTTCCTCCCTCAAAAAGTCACTTCTGCGGGCACAAAAACGTGTTTTAATTCTGTTTGAAATGTGGATAGAGGTACCCTCACTTTTAAGTCTTTAGTTTGCCTCAAAAACATGACACCTGGGACTGGCAGTCTCATTGATCTGGGACATGTGAACCTGTTTAGGAAATACATAACTTAAACAAGAGGATAGCAGCCAACCTATTCCTGAGTGGAGCAGAGGAGAGTATTTCAGCTTGAGAAAAACCAAAGTGTGTGGGAGCAGTTCTCGTTCATGCCCCAAAGAGAGGAGGGCAGCTGCACACAGCCAGTGAGGAGCATCTGTGTGGAGAGAACAGCAGGCTGCCTTGTTGCTGCAGAGTGAATGCCCTGATGCCCTAATCAAAGTAGAAATTAAACCCAATTCTCAGAAAATTTCTGGACAGCAAGTCTGTTTTCAGTTTCCTCTCCAGAACACTGGAGTCCCAAACTTTTTTGAGCACTTCTGAAACCGGTTTTTTTCCTCCCCCAGTCTCTTTCCTTCCTTGTAGTGGTCTTTTCTCTCCTGAATAATACTTACATGGCAATTAAGCCCTTTACAAGTCACCAAGGACCCAGTACTTTAAGCTGTTGTCTTTGCATTATATTAAATTTTCTCTAACCCATTTCCTTATTTTTCCCCTATGGAAAGCCCCTAAGCAAGCAGTTCTTCAGTGGACAATAAAATCATTTGAATGGCAGCCATCCAGCATGGCCTTCCTCTAGATAAGTGGCTTGGCTATTCCTAAGAAACAATGAAATTTTTATTATTCAGTTGCTTGTGGAGCAGCCAAAGGGATTTTCCTCTTCTGAATGGGGGGAGTGGGGAGGTCAAGTAAAAAGGTGCACATGTGATTTCTGCTGTACCTCCCCAGTTTTCCACTAGAGGTTTAAGAGAAGGGCTTCCCCCTTCAACTTTTCCATTGACTGCCTCCACAAAACATTTTGTTGTGCCTGCTTTGCTGTGATGAAAATGTCAATACTTTGTATCACCAATATTTGGAGGAGTTAAGAAAGAAACACTGTAATTTTTTGAGTCAGGAGGGCTGTGAAGTTGCTGTTGGCAGGAAGGGAAGAGCCCATGTTTCCATCCCCTCTTGATTCCTGGGATGGCACACAGCCTTCCAGGGAAGAAGGCACCTGACCTGAAAGGTTTAACAATCCTGGCTTTGCCTCATCCTCCATGAGGAGAACACTGACTGTTCCTGGTCTCCCTGGCAAGAAACCACAGTGGTTCAGTTGAATAGGTGATGGAAATTAAACCCAGGGCCTGCACACAGGGAAGGTTTAAATTTAGCCCCGCCATTGTAGAGCTGACAGATGATGACAAAATGACAACAACAATCACCCCCTGACCTATTTCCAGTCCCACAGAAATTAAGCATTTTGGTCAGCCCACAGTCCAAAATGTTTGAGTCCAGTGAAAGCCAAAAACATGGAAGGCTGAGTTTGCTGTACTCTCTGTGAATGCATTGCTGAGTAAGATTTAATGCTATTCTCTTCTCAGGCATCCAGTGGGAACAACATTTCTCCTCAGAGGTGTATCTTTGGGCTTTGATTTCCTTTGCTGCCTGGAAGGATTTGAGGCTGTGTCACCTCCCAGACACTGCTCCAGCAGTTTGCTACTGGGCTGGTGCTGGTGGGTTGCTTTCAAACCTCCCCTGGGGAGGCTGTTCTGCTTTTTATAAATGCCTATATGAAATTATACTGGAGATCAAAGTAAGGAAAAGTGACTGATGTGCAGCTGAGTGAATAGGATGTTATTCTGAGGAGTGGAAGATGTTGGTGCCATAGGGGCTTTTTTAAAAATTTATTTTAACCAGGCAGCCAGTAAATCTGAACTCTGTTGGTAGATATCTGCACAATCAAACTGAAGTCATGGACATTTCCTCCAACAAAGTAACAGTAAATACTTCGTATGTAGTGGAAGACTATTACTGCATAAGACCGGAGAAATCAACCTGCAACTCCAGCACTTAAAACATTTGTCCAGGAGGTACAAACACCCCTTCAGGGAAAGGCAGGGGAAAGAATAAGACCTTGGTCTCCCACATCCTGACCCTGGCCTGTTGTTTCCTCTGTTATTATTGCAAAAGTCTTCAAAATAGTTTTGTTTTAACAAAACTGCAGTGAATTGAACACGAGTTTGCAAATGGTTGCTGTCTATGTGCATGTGAGGAGCCGAGTGTAAATGCTTGGACAGAAAAAGGTCCACCCTGCTCTACTGAGCAGCTGTGGTACCTCTGCTGGGAGGAGGAGAATGCTCCCAGGGCAGTTAGATCACAGTATTTCCAACCCAGAAAACAACAGGAATCTCCTAAAATGTCTCGGAGTGGTTTTTACTCCTCAGTGCAGAACTGCACAGGTTTTGTTGTCATTGAAACCGAAACCAGAGTCAGGGGTTAGAGATGAACGTTTTTCTGAACTTGCCTGTCATGAATCTTTCATTTTTAGGAGACAGCATGATAATGTTAATTTTTATCAGCAATGAAACTTGATTAATCAACTCCTGTGTGCAGTGGCCTGTAGCCTGAAATGAACAGTATATTCTTGAAAACGCTGCATCACTCCTTGTGTGGGTGAAGGGGCGATGTTTCTGCAGCTTCACCTCTCTGTGCCCTCTTCCTCAGAACGAAAATCAGATCTGATGCTGGAGTGTTTCTGGTCAGGGCAGAGCAGAATGTCACTGCTGATAAGGAGAGTGAAGCTGCTCAAACCGAGTGCTGATTGTGCAAGGTAAACCTTTAGAATAAACTCAAATCAAAAAGCATTCCTAGAAATGGGTCCCTGACCTACTTGCCCCTTACAGTAAATTATTCTACTTCTGGATTGATATTTGTGTTCTCTACCTTTTGGGTTGATGCAGCTTTTCCACCGTGCTCAGAGCTGTTCCCACCGAGCAGGTCCGGCTGGGGCGTGGGCGGGACGTGGTGTCACCGTTCCATGGTGAGCTGAAGAACGAGAGGGAATCCTCTGTGGTCTCTTACAAGCACTGCTTTCAAGTAGGTCTGCGTGGGCTGTGTTTGTTTGAGAGAGATGAATATGCTCTCAATGGTACAATGACTTTAAGAAAGGGGTTTCCCTAAGCCTGGGGTGTAGGTTAAACCTTGAGAGATATATATATATATACCCATACACTTTTGCCTCCAAACCGCTTAGTTCTCATTTGATTCAGAGAGCCTTTATTTGAGAGTAGTATGTCCTGACCCAGCAGTGCAGAGACGGACACCTTCCCTAAATATGGTGAGTAGCTTATGCCTTCATTTGGAGCTTGTATCAGTGGGTCTCTTCCCAGCCTCACAATGAAGTCATGTACCTCTTTTCCCTGCTTATCTACCAAAAAGACCTCAAATCCAAAACCTGATACTTCAAAGGTGTGCTTTTGGGTTTTTTTTTTCCTAAATAGCTTTTTTATTTCTTTGTATTGTTTGTATAGAATAACTATAGGAATTTTCTTTTACTTGCTTTTCCTGCAGAAAGTTGGACAAAAAAAAGGTACAGCAATAATAAAGGATTATTGCCATATAGAGCATTAGGACTATGTCAAACAGCTACTTTGGGGTAAGTGTAGTGATACAAAGATTCAGTGCACCTGTACTGGGTTTATCCCACGTTCCTTTCTTGGATTGCCCTTCTGCTGAGACCTTTGGAAGTTTACACCTGTTCTATAGGGTTTGGGATGTTCCCTGTGCCACTGACCCTGCCTGGAGCAGGCACAGGATTCCCTTAGCTGGATCATTAGGACACATGCTACAAATTGTTCTTTATAATCCACGTGGCATTTGAGGCTGGGCCGTGTCTCAGGGCTGGGTGACACTTTGCTTGCCTTGTTGCTGTAAATTGGCATGGATGCTGCGTCTCAGAGAAGTTTTGATACATTCCCACCTTGAGTAAGGAATACTTGGAGCCACAGTATTAAAACCTTTGTTTCAGGACCGGTGTTGTTTGCTGCCAGGGCAGCTGTAGGAGCTCCAGACTGCTCTCCCTCCCTCCTCTCAAATCGTCAGTGAGGATTCCAAAATGCTTCCAGCAGAGCCTACAGAAAGAGAACTTTTTAAAAGGTCACCTGGGCTTGCCTCTGGATCCTCAGTACACCATGACATGCTGCTGGCACAGTCCTAATTTCCAGTGGCAGCAGTGCCACATTTCCACGAGTGTGGGTGTGCTGGAACATATGGAAAGCAACATATATTTCCAAGTTGTTTAGAACTGCTGTTCCTGCCAGACAAGCAATGCCAACTTTTTTTTTGCAATTGCCTAGTTGGATTGTTCCTGCCTTTTTATGGGCTCTTTCTCTTTACTTTTTTGATGTCCTGGGATTTTGAATCTTGGCTGGGGAGCATGAAATTTAAGTAGAACAGAGCTGCATTCCTCATCCAAATCAATCCTTCTGTCCTTCTTGTAGGTGCACAGATTTTTGTAGGTAGGTCTGCCTGTGGCTTGAATTCTTTTCTCACAGCCTGGTCTCTTTCCCAGCCACATGGGCTCTGTACTTGGAGTGATCTTTCTGCTACTGTTCTACCTTGTTATCCTGCAGAGACTCAATTCCAAAGTCATTGGAGTTGATGGATCCTAACTTTTATCTCTTGGCTTGGATAGCATGAAAAATTCCATCCTTTCTCTTTGCTGTAACAGTTTCCCTGTAGTGACATCTGTATTAAAAATTGGTCAGCAAAAACATCTTGGGCACTGTCAATGAGTATCATAGTTATTAATCTTTTACCCTGCGGTATTTTTTCTTTTCATTTCTGTATTTTATCTCTTGGAAACTTTCCTATCCCTACTTTGACAGTGAATAATAATAAAGGACCGTTTTTTTTACTGCATAATTTAGAGCTGACATTCAACAAATCTATAAGTACTTCCTTTCCATCTTGCCCACCTCCAAATAAATAAAGTTGGATACAGATAATGAGAAAATAGCATTGGAAAGGCTTATGCAGTGCTATTCTATGAAATATACTCAGTTTACAAGTGGGTTTGTGTAGACTTATACAGATTTCTGTATATTTGACAGATCTGTGGTTGCTTGATAAATGAATTATAAACAAAACAAAGATATTAATTTTTGAGGGCTTTATCAACATATTCTATACTTTTTTTGGTGTTCTATCAACAACAGTTTGCTTCCATGGAAATTGTGCACAATTCATGGTGTACCATGCACTTTGCACCCAGACCTTCTAAATGTATTACAAATGAGTGTTTTGAGTTATGTTGTGTGTGAATTTCATGGTTTGATGAGATGATATTTGTGATTTCCTCTGGTCAACTTATGTCTGTCACCCAAGCCTGAGGATGACCGTGGTTGCTTTTTGGTAACACTTGTGCCATTGATTTCTACTTGAAAAAATGATTTATACATATAGAGGACTAACTTTCTCACTTTCAGATGTTCTCAAGATCTTCAACAATTCAAATGTTTAGAAACTGTTAAATGGGCTGATTTTCTCTCAGTTTCAATTCAAGATAAAAGTGTTAAATTGATTTTGAATAAGGTCATGTAGTCTCAAGCAATGTTTTGTGCTCGGCACTTGCACAAATCTGTGTGTGTGTCAGTGGCAGCACTTTGACACAGCTGATGTGGAGGAGCAGCACTCACAGACTAGACTCTTTATCAAGCTGTGGATATCACAGCTCTGTAGGAGGGCACCTGTGAATTAAGTTTTTTGGGGTGTTTGCTGCTCTGAATCTACTGTTACCCCAGCCAAGGAGAACTGTACTTAATAATGAGATCAAATTTAAGTATTCAGTGTTAGATCTTCCTGCATCACACAGGGCAGGTACTGGTTTCACTTTATCTTAACCAAATTAGGCACAGCGGAACTGAGGAGCACAACTACTCTTTATTTTTGGCAAAAATCAAGCTTCAGGTTTTAAATTTTGGTTAGAAACTGTCTCATGTTGAAGTTTCAGCGCTTTAATCAGGAAATAGCAGGGGGAGGAGGGAACTGGCGGGGCTTGCTGTGTTTGTGGCTCTCTCTGGGCAGCATTTGTCTGACTGGAGCTGCCTTTTGAGCAGAGAGCAGACAGACCTGATGCAAAGGCTGGGTCAAGGCTGGCACTGCTCACCAGTGCTGCTCTGAGAACCAAACCTGGGTCTATCCAGGTAGGAGGACATCACAGAAATGTTATGTGTTTGATTTCTTCAGAGCAAAAAAAAAGTCTTGAGGGCTTTCTTCCTGTTTTAGATCAGTTTTAGTGAGTGTTGCTTAGGCTTTCTTTTATCAAATGCTCTTTTTATTTCTCTGGTTGTTCTTCCATTTTGATCACATTTACAGTAATAATGCATTTCTCCCTCCCACTCCTCCTACACTACTCCTACACAACAGCCACACACAGATAATTTGTGACCTGCTGGCTTGTTTATCAACAGCATTGATGATGGTGATAAATGTTCCACTTTCTTTTGGAGCTATTTTGCAATATGGGGTAATACTTAAATGAGGTACATTTACTCAGCCTGGCTGTGACAGGCCCTGGGTCTTTCACAATGCAAAGCTGGGTACCACTGAAAGGGTAATTTATTAATGGGTTTATTCCTTATGTATAATTTGTTGGCATATGCTTCCATCTGTTTGGAATGCTGTGCTTTCTGCTCCCTTCACTGGGACAATATGTATGGTTATGGTGGTGGTCTGTCAAACTGAATCATTGACTTGATCTAGGCAGGAAAACCCAACCAAACCAAAAATCTCCTTTCCCTTCTCTGCCTCCTTTAGGCTGAATCATTTCTGGCACTCATTTTACATTGCATTCCCACAAAATATTGCTTTGGTACAGCTTAAGAGCAAGTGAATTACTGAGCAGGTTTGGGGACAATGAGCAAAGGTTTGCCAACACTGGATGCTCTCAAGCTGGAACTGGACTTGGAGAAAGAAAAAGGGATTGGAGCAAGAGCAGTGCAGGATTTAACATTTACAATACAGATGCTTGTGAAATGCATTTTGCACAACATTTTGGAACACCCGTGTGCTGAGGGCCTATCTGGCTGTGCTTGTTTTTACGATTAAGATTTCATTAGAATTAATAAGTCTCGTTGTCCTTCTTGAACTATGCATTTTTTTTCTCCAAATGTGTTGTTGGTTTGTTTTTTTGGGTTTTTTTCTATGTGGAAAACTTGTTTTTAATGCAAATTAATACTCCATCCAGAAAGTGCTTTGTCTGGGTATATCTAGGGAGTAATTAGGGCTTGGAACCCTGATAAATTTGGTGGGTGAGCACCAAGGAAATCATGCCTGCTTTTTACCAAACATTTTCAATTATTGCAAAACCCCATAAATCTGTGAGCAGAACTGAATCTGTTTTACTTCAGGGTGTTCCTGCTCTTAAAAGCCTTGACAGAAAGCAGAAAATTTATGTAATTCTGAGCAATCCTTTACATGACCATTACAACCCCCTCTTTTACACAGCCTTAATTCTTTGAAGTAGCTGAATTTTATCCATCTTGGCCTCAATCTGCCTGATCTAATGAAAATCTACAGCGTTATATTGCACATTGTAGTTGTAAAAAACTTATGGCTGTTCTAATAGCAGACACTTGCACGTGGCACCATAACTGAGCTGCACCTCTTTCGTTCAGGTTCAGAACGGGGAGGTTTGGATTTAGCTGCAAAATCTGCATATGACTAAGAGTCAGGAGACATGTCCAACATCCCCCACCCCAGCAGTGTGAGCAGCAGGGCTTCTGGAGAACTGCTTGTTCACATTGGCTGGGTGTGCAGCTGGGCCAGGCAGGGCTCTGGGGCTTGGCAGCTCTGGCAGCTCCCCTCTCTGCTTTTCCCTGGCTCGACAGAAAAAACCTGGAGCACCTGCTGTGTGGGCTCGGAGAGAGCACCTGAAACTGCCTCTCCAGAACCAGGAGGGGATATGGCTGATACCCAAGTATTTTTTTTCTATGTTTTTCACTGCTTTCTTTTTTATTTATTTTTTTCCCCAATTTTTCAGAACCCTGTTTTCTTCTTAGTTGACTTATACCAACACGGGTGTCTTGTTTTCAGTGACATTCAACCTGCATCCCTTTAACGTGGCCTGGTTTTTGGCATGGGGGCTGCAATGCTGTGCCCAGCCTAGCAGATACATCTGAAACTGCTGACATGTGAAAGCTCAGTGGGATGAATTAGAGCTAGAGTAGAATCTAAATTCTGTTTGTTTTTTGTTTTTGCTTTTGTTTATTTCAGAAAATTATTTCCTTCAGTCATTTGGTTTTGGTTTATTGTTTTGTTGTTTCAATGGTGGCACAGAGTGTTCATTCTAAGCCAGCATTTTTCAAATTCAATATTTTGAAGCTGGACACCTGAAAGCCAAGTTCAGGCCCTCCAAAATAAGGCTTAATCCTCATTAGTCCCCAGTGTGTGCAGCTCCCATTGAAATCAATCAAATACAGCTTTCCATACTTCAACGTGATTTTATTATGATTAAACAGACACTCATAAAACTTAGACAAGCTGGAATCAAGTTTCACATGGAACTGAATTGACATTTTTTTTCGTTAATAGGATCCTTGTAATTAGTGATCACCAGCTGCATTTAAAATGTGTGAAATGCCTGCAGGAATTGGAATTAAGAGTGGGGGAGGGATGCCAAACACCTCAGATCGTCTGCTGACAGCCTTTCATTTCAGATTTCTGCTCTGCACATAGATGAAGAGGCATGGTTTCTATAAAATGTTCAGCTGTGGTTTCACATGAAGCTGATATTACCAATAAAGGAGTGACCTGTAATTGAAAACTTATTTGCTTATAAATAAATAGCAGGTTTAGCTCTTGATGGCTCCCTACTTTGTTTCAGTGGTCACATTGCCGTCCTTACCATGGGTCAGTTTTCTAATTCTGGTGACTGTCATAATGATATTGTTTGTCACTTGGATCTGAAGAGAAGAAGGAGGCCTCTGGGCTCCTTTTGTGCTGAACTGGAGGTGTCTCACATAGCCTGAAGGAACATACCCGTGGCTGTCCCCAGACTGCAGCACAGGAGCAAATGACTCCTCTGGCTGAGGCTCATTCTTGGTACCGTCTGTTCTCCCACTTGTTATGGAGAGGTGCTGCTTTTGTCATGTTTGGAGGTTTAATCCAAACCCCCCAGTTCTAAGGGATTATCTTAATGTGGACTGTTTGCTGTTACCCTGATGTATGTCCTTTTCTCTGGGAGGGCTGTTTTTTTGGTTTTTTTTTTCCTTCTCTCCTTTCTCTTTGGAAATTCAGTGCTGGACAGTAACTGGCCCTGACCAGAGGGAAGCTTGTTAGAAGCTTGTAGAGTGCTTGAACAACACCCTCGTGCTCAATAACTTACACATGTCTCCTTTTTTTTCCTCTCCAAGTGATTTAGATCAGAGTAATTACTCCAATTCTCTTAATTTTGGAGGAGTAGTTTTTACTGGATGCTTCCATGAATATTGTGGACAATAAGAGAACATGCTTGAATTCTAGAGTATATAAGATAATGGATTCTTTTAGGATGAATAACAAAAGCTCTTTTTGCAGCACTTGCAATGTTCCTGCAACTGCTGGCACTTTTTTCCTTGGGTAGATTTTTGCCACCACAGAGACTGTTGTTGCTCCTGCCCTTGCAGAACTGGTTGGATGGAAGAGAGGATGGTGCTGGGAAGGAAGAAGTAGATTCCTGGCTTTTTGTCAACCGTTTATGAATGAAGAATAAAATAGATATACAGACAAGAAACCATTATCTCTTCTCATTGTAGTTGGATACTTAACTGTTTCTTCTTAGCTTGTTAATCTTTTTATTTCCCCCTTAAAGTCTGCCTTTTTTCCTCTCTGTTCTTAACAGATTCACTGTGAGCAGCTCAAAAGGAAGAATAAAGATGCAGAGGATTGTCTGGAGTTGTGCCTCCATCAGTGTGTTGAGATGGAAAGGTATTAACTATTTTAATGTTACATGGAGAAACTTCTTTTATTTTTATTTTTTGAAAGTTAATTTACTTTGCATTACTGGAAATCTGTAGCTGAGTGTTCCCTGTGTGTCCATTTATCTTCCAGAGACACAGGTTAATACTTTTTTCTTTCCTGCTTTAATCTGTACTGTGGAGATCTGGTGAAATGTGTGAAATGTGGAAATTTTCTGTACTCAGAAGAGCAAAATCACAGGGAATAGTGTAGCTTGGAAGGGACCCCTGGAGATTGTCAGGGCTGACCTCCTGCTTCCAGCAGGGCTGGTTAGGTCAGGTAACTCAGGGCCTGCCTGGGTGAGTTCCAAATACTTCCAGGTATGGAGATTTTACAACTTCTTGTGGCACCTGGGTGAAGCATCCACATCCAGGCCAAGGCTGAAGTAGGAGGCAGGAATGGGCTGTTTGTGGGGATGCCTGATTGGAAAAGAAAGAATAGTGATGTAAAGGACCAGTTAAAAATGTCAGCCATGCAACTGCACTGCATCAGAATCGCAGTTTTCCACAGAAACAAGTACATGTAAGACATGAATAGACCTGTGGTGCTTAAGCTGTGTGTGTAGGGCAAGCAGGCAGTCCAGAAAAGGCCGTGGGAGGGAGACCAGTTCAGAAAAGCACTTACTGAGGATAGAAAAGTGTCCTGAAAGGGTTGCAAGCTTTTCTAGATATTGATCTTCACAGAAAAAAAGAGCCAGCACTTGAAAACAGAGATCTGTCCCCCTTCTTGATCTTTTAACTCTTAGTTTTCAGTTCTTTCAATGCTTTCCTGCCACCTTCCCCCAGCTTTCTGCACATGTGGTTTTCAGTGGGGGAATCCATCTGCTCACAAAGCACGCAGTGCTTGGTGGCTCTGCCTGCCCCGTTTTCCATGGCTGATTTTCATGGCAAAACTTCCGTTCCCTTTCACTAGTGATCTACACGCAGCTACCTGAGCCCTGAGTGATGAGTCTGGGTGACACTGCTCCACTTATTGCTTCTGCAGAGAAACAGGCATCTGCAACTCACTCATGGCTTGTTTAAAGCCTCAGAAAGTTGGTGGAAATCATTTAATTGGCTTTCCTGAGGTTTGAACTCAGCCCAAATTCTGTCCATCAGGAAGACATTCAACTACAGTGTTGGTGGGATAATTAAGCGGAAGATCCAAGCGGAAAGGGACTGATGCTGTTTTCCTGATGCACATGCTGGGCAGGGTACAGAAGTGAGGCAGCAGCATGGAGACCCAGTCCCCAGGGACAGGAACCTCCAGGCAGGGAGGGGAACAGCACCCTTGGATCAGTAACGTGTCATTTAATGCAAACCAACTACTCATGGTCTTCTTGCATGTGGAAGGTTTACTGAGGGGGGTTATCAAACTCTGAGAGACACTGAGTGCCTGTGTATCGGTACCTTTCCTTCTCTCTTCACTAACTCAGGATGGACTCTAAGTGCAGCTTCACTTAATCACTGGGCCCTATTCCTTTTTTTTTTTTTGACTTCTTTTCAGAGAAACCAGATGTGTTCCCATTAAGAACACACACCTCTTTTGTTGTCATTTGTGTAATTCTTAAAATTAAGCAAAACTATTAAAGAATAATTGTTTCTCTTCACATTAACAGCCCACAGCTTCTCCAGATGTGGCATTTGACAGCCAAGCAGCTGCTGGCTATTAAATGTGCCTTAAAAGCCCCATTCCTCTGTCATAAAGGGAGCAGGAGTGTAGGGACGTTTATGGGGTGATAGGCAGATGTTTTGGCTACATCAGACTGGAGCGAAAGTTTAAGTGATTTCTCTGTTAGAGTCACAGTGAGTACATGTTTTAACCCCTATCACACACCCTGTCTTCTGGAGCTCCCTTCTTGAGGCTGCAGTGAGATTATTTCTAATCTCACACTTACCTCCAAAGCAACAGTGCTTTTTTTTTTTCAGCATCTGGGACACCTCCCTCTGCAGTTCTGCCAGGGAGATCTCAGCTGCTGCCTGGCTTTCCACCTATGCCCTTGAAATACTGGGTAAATTCTGGGGGGGTGAAACTTCGGTTAAAAATTTAGGTTGGAAATAATTTGAAATAACGTGTTGCCTCTTTTTCTTTTTTTTTTTCCCTAAACTTTCCTTTTAAGTATATACTCAAAATCCTCAAAAGCAGGTGTTCTTTTTGTGTTTGTACCAGCACAGTATGCTTTAAACCCAATAAACTGTTTTTATGGTGGTACATGTGAGGTGGAGCACAGAACATGTGGAGCTCAGTTTCAAGGGTTCTGGCTCAAATTCCCGAGCCTAAACTTTGATGGAGAACCTCTTGCTGGGTGTTGAGTACTGGAATAACACCACTGATCCCTAAGGAACTGCACCACCTTGTAACTATTCTTTATCAGCTCAGAATCTGCTTAACTCTAAAGAGCTTATGAGGCTGCAGAATTGTTTTCTGTCACAAAAGTCTTTCTGTCTTCTTGGCAGAATTTTATCCTTCCCATTGCTTATTGAACCGGAAATTCTTTATTTAGTCTTAACTGGATAAGTTTTTAATATAAAAATCCCAATGTGTTTACATGAAAAAAAATCTATAAAATTGAATTCAAAGAGAGCAAAAATCCTTTAAAATCACATGGAACACAAGAGAATAGGCTGGTCCTATAGATACACCATCATTTTTATGAATTTTATCCCTAATTTTATTGCTATTTCTAGTCCAGGTTACATTAAATATTCTGTAATTCAGTCTCATACTCTCCCATATTCTACAGGCCCTTTTCTGAACTGAAGTGCATTGTCATCAATAGGGGAAGTATGAGCTGAAACAGTTTGTCTTGAAATTTGCCATTTTTTAATTGATCCTGACCAGTTCATCCTCCGTAATTCAATGCAGAAACTGATTTCTTTCCATGACTCTGCTCTCTGGGCTTAGCCAAGCAAGACTCCTACATCCCAAATGCCCACCCAAGGGGATGGAAGCACATGTTTAACCCTTAGACTCTGGAATTCATTTCCCGTCAAGATCTGGCTCTGTGGTGTTGGACTCTGGCTGTAAATCTTGGCTTAAACCCCTTTTTCACAATTGTTTGTGGTGTGTATTTGTGGTTTCACCAATCACAAGAGAATGGCCCGGGCACACCAGCCTTGAAATTAATATTTCAAATAGAATTACATGCCCTGGGTATTAATACTGTGCAATAAATGCCTTGGGATGTGTTGTAGGTATGTTCATTGTTGCCTCGTAACTGCTGTGAGTGAGGAATAATGCCAATTTCCAATGAAAACCAGGGGGAGCCAAGAGCTCACAGATGGTGCCAGCAGCGAAGCTGGGACTCTTAAGGGCTTGGACCTGGTTATTTGGTAAACTTGTATTTCTCAGCCTTCAATCTGCGCTGCTACAAGCCCAAAATATTTGGCTCATCGTGTCCTGGCTCCCAGTTAAAAGTGGAATTGCTGTAAAAAGGTATGGAACCGTTAATAAATACATAAAAATAAATATTTAGAGGATTATAGATATTATAATGTTTTAAATAACGTCAATAATTATAAACAGGCCAGTGGAGCCTGGAAAATGAAGTGGCACAAAGATGTCCTATACAGAAAAAATTGAAAACTTCTTTCAAGGCAGCTGGAAGAAATGAATTGAACACATGGGAGAAATGAAAACACCTTTAATGGGGTGCACAGTCAAGTTCTTCATGGATATGGCAATTTGCAAACCAAAGGGAATTTCTTGCTCTGGAGGACACAGGTGGAAGGATACTGGCTGCTACTTTTCAGATAGGACATGGAAATCACGAGTGAGGTTGGACTCTTCCCTTTTCCTGCAAGTTGCTAAAACTTATCCTGGGAGACCAGCCTTCTTCAATACACCTATAAATTCTGCTTCCATGTAAAATGTCCTAATTCCCCCAAGAAAAGGAGATTTAGCTACTGACTCAGAGGGTGACAAAGAGGAGTAATATTCTAATCTTTTATTGGCTCCTGCATTAATCACAACATGCCATATAAGTAGGATGAGTTGTGTAGCTTTTATATCTTCCTGTTCTCTAGAAAGCTTTTGCACATAGAAGGGATATACTTTGTCCCATATGACCACATGAAAATGCTTTTAATATTCTCTGATGGTCGATTTTACAAAATGTTAAAAAAATGGATCTCCCAAATTCGAAATGATTTAGTTTTCTGTTTGTTAGGGGGTTTTTTTCTAACATATTGCCTATTTGCATAATTTAATTATTAAAAGCCGAAACTCCCCACATTAGAAAATGTTGGCAACAGCATAAAACAGGAAAGATTTTAACGGTACAGAAATGCACCTATGAACTTCACAAAACCAAAAGCAGTTTTGGAAACAGTTTTCTGCAGAAGCTGAATGCTGTGTGCCCTCTAGAGCTCATCGGGGGAAGCTCTGGTAATCGGCAGGAACGGGCTCGGGCTGGGGTAGTTCCTAATCGCGAGTTGCAGCACTCAGAGCACCTGTGTGCTCTGAAAGTCCAGATTCTAAATTGGATCTACACACCAGATATGATTAACAACAAAAAAAATATCCTCCCAGCTATCAAAGTGGCTGACATTAAAATGCAGATAAATGGAGTAAGAGTTTCTCAGTCTGAAAACTGAGGGGAAACCGAATGCACCAAGAAATCCAGTCCATGAAGTGGCTTTCTGACTTTTGTGATGGTCTTGAAACACATGGATATTATGGAGCATCAATGGGTTTGTAAGGGATTGGAGCCCTTTGTGGTTCCCTTTCTTGTACCCAGACACAGCGGGTCCTGCTCTCACCCAGGTACTTCTGAGTGCAGAGAGACAGGCTGGGAGCAGCCAGGGGTGAACAGCATTTACAGCCACTGTGAAAATCAAACTGTGGAGAGGAGAGCAGAGGAATGAACCCTTCATGGCTGAAAAGAAACACTTAAAGCCAACCCCCATCTTTGTGGGGTACTTCTCATCTTGATTCATGCTCTGATCTCAGGAGGTTGTGGTCACCCACCTCCGCTGGCTGGGGCTGAGCCAGCAGCAGAGATGAGTGCAGCCTGCCTAAATACTTGCTGCTGTGCCCCTGCCAGATTGCTGCCCAGCTTTTACTGTCTTTTCCTAGGTGTTGCTCCTTTATTTGGAATATTTCTTTCAGGTTAAGCTGGTTTATTTGACCTAAAAAAGTTTACAAAACACTTGTCTCCTTCGACCAAGGCAGGTTGTGCTACCAGCTGGGAATGGTGAACTGTAGTAGAGGGTCTGTGCTGTGGCTTTTCAGTTCTGAGCAGCCTCAAAAGCACCAAGGGCTCTGCACTGTTAAATATCCAATTGTTACACAGAGCAGTCTCAGACTGGGTCAGGCATGGGAGCCCAGATGGGCTGGAGATGCTGTTTTCCAGGGAAGTGCACTGGAGTGCTTGGTCCCGCTGCTGCCTGAGGTCCTGGAAGCTCAGCTCAGAATTGCTCAGAAAAAGAAAAATGCCACTTGCCGTGGTTTATCCAGGATTTGGCAATATTTAGTGAGACACAGAAGGGCTGGATTTCCTTCCCAAGGTTTGTTGGTTTTCCCTCTGTAGTTTTCTCCTGGTGCTACTGCTGGGGCTCACCTGCCACCCACACACAGCTGGGGCTTTGCCTCCAGACCAGCTGCACCACTGGGGAGTCCATGAAAATGTGCTTAGAGAAGGTCTTTCTCTTCATCCTCATGACTTTGAAGGGAGTTATCGCCATGAAATTCCAGCTTGTCCAACTACTAGATGGCAAGTCAAAAAACCCCCCAGCTTTTGGGTTTTGCTGGTCCTTGCTTGCTACTGCTGGTGTTTCGTTGTAGTACCTCTGCAAATGATTTTTGCATCCATGCCTAATGAAGACATATTTCTCTTAGAGTCTCTGTGTTTTAAATATTGAGAATAAAATGAACCATGCTATGCTACCAGCATGAAATCCACCACACTTACTTACTTTTATGATTAGGATAGATGGGTTTGTTTATTGGGTAACTTTATCAATTTCGCTTCAAGGGTTTCCTCAGAACCTGCAGTGCAATCCTTGTCTAAGCTGCAAGCAGCATAACTAATAAATTCTTGCTGCTTTCAGTTTCTCTGGTAGTTTAAATGCATAATTAAGTATTTTCTGACTAGATCAAGAAGTAACAGGTGAGTGGTACTTTTGAGCCTTGCAGTTTGCTTTCTGGTCATGCATTAGTTACATTTAGAGTTGGATTAAGCTGCTTAGGAAATGAAGGTCTGGGCTTCCAAAAGAGCTGAATATTTCTTGATAACTTGGGTTGACCTAGGACATTTGGGGTTTCCTTTTAATTATGCCTCAGTCCATTTCCTGAAAGTCACATTCCACCATTACAGGCTATCAAGTGAATCAGCCCCAGTTGCTGGTTAATTCTGTGAATATGGAGCTCTTACATGCACATAAGTCCTGTATGTCCTTAGCAGGAAGAAATGAATTTTACCACCAAATAAATACCATTTTGTTGTTAATAACTGAGCAGCTAGGTTTGCAGTTCCAAACCAATTGAACTGTTTTGACTGCAAGTTGAATTTTAAATCCTTCAAACTGCGTGGGAGTGGGTGGGCTTGAGGGCACATGGCAGTCTTCATATAATCCCCGAAAGGGTTGCTTTGGATTTTGTAGGTGCAATGTAGTGAAATTCATAAAGACAGCTTGTGTAACTACCTTAAATGAATTTCGGCCCCAAAGCACTGAGACACTGTGCCTGTGTGACAGTGTCTTGGTGCTCTCTGCTTGCACACCGGGAAGGAAGGGAGCAGGGGCTCAGTGAGGGACCAGCTCTGCTGTCTCTGTGTGCTCACAGTCAGGAGCCAGCTGAAAAACTGACCTTCTCTTTACTCCAAGTTCTGGTGTCAGGTTTAACGTTGCTTTTTCTTTCTAAGCAGGTGTGAAAGTAAAGAGCTGGATGTTGAAATAAGGAACCTGATAGGGAAGAGTAACATTTCCCAGTTGTCTGAGGACCCCAAACCTATTGCACAAGAGAGTCTGAACCCTCAGAGAACTTCGTGTTCCCTTAAGGTAAAGGCACAGTGCTTTTGCAATGTTTATCTGCCAGGAAGGAACATTCAGGGGATGTTCCCTGGGTGACTTGGTTATGCATGAAACTTTTGGATTTCTGAAATGATGCAATGAACTTATTACACTTTTTTTTTTTTCCCCGATGTAGCTACTTTCTGTTAGGAGGAAGATTGGCTGAGAAGTTACATTTTATAGTGCTTTAAAAGGTCAGCTAAACCCACTGATGATCCACTCTGCAGCATCATGTGCCTTTTGGATAACACAGAGCCCTGAAACTGTATGACCCCAAAACCACTGCCATTTCTTTAGGTTGTTCGGTAGTTCTGATTTAACTGAGAATGAGCAGAGGTGTGTGGGAGAGAGATCTTAGGAAGTGTCAGAAAGGCTCTTAGATGAATAGGAAGGAAGAAGAAGGAGGATGCTGATGATTCAAACCCACACTCCTGTGGTATTGCAAACAGAGAATTGTCAGCCACCTGCCAAGGCTTTTTTCTTTGCCTGCAGTGAAGCAGAGGTTAACAGGCATGACAGAAACCTGTTCTTAGGTTTCCCTCTCAGTTTCACTCCTCTCCCCTGAAATTGTGAATGCTGTAGAAGGACAAAAGGGGTTTCCCTGTTTCCTGGAACCGGGAGCAGGAGGAGTGATTAAGGCCTGAATGCCATCCACCTGCAAGGGGTGACTGCCTGTGTGACACCCCCACGGGCTGGGGGAAGGAAATCTCTGAAGGCTGTGCCCCGAGGCATGATGCAGGAAATCGGGGAGGAGGTGAAAGAGAGATGACTCTCTTCTATGAAATCCAGAATTACACAGGGCTCCTTTCACATGTAAACCACCAGCTCCAAAATGAGTCATGCCCTCGGGGCATGAAACTGAGCTGAGCCTAAGGAGGCACCCCAGGATCAGACTAGTGGGATTAGAAACAGTGAGAGGGAAGCCACAGGGAGGGAGGCGGATTCCCAGATGCCGGGGGAGGAATTAGCACGGTGAAACAGAAGCCAGGCCAAAGTCATGGAGCATCCAGCTAGGAAATGACAAGCCACAAATGAGCTATGGAAACACCTGCTTCCTCACCTTAGTCTCCGTCCAGCAGAAGGAGAATAGGAAAGGATTTGGGGAGGAAAAAAGAAAGTATGTGCTTTACCTCAGCTGTTTCTGTGGGATGCTTCAGTGCTCACCGTGGCAGTATTCAATCTGCCATGCCTTTCTCTTTACATTTATGGCACTTTTTTTTTGCCTCTGAAAGATGTGTGGTTTTCACAGCTTAAAGGAGGAGGGTTTATGATATTTCTGCACTAGAAACATGCTGGGTATTTTTTATTTATACTTTTAAGTCAAGCAACTTTGCACTTGGCTGGTTTTGTTGAGCTGGACTTCAAGTGAGTGACAGCTTGACAGTAGTGATGAGCTTCAACAACCTCAGTAGAAGATGTTAGGAGTACATGTCTCAGACTGTGTGGCTTGGAAAAGGAGGTCATATTTTTAACAACTAGTAGACTTTCAGTTATGAAGGTTATGAAATAGTATTTGAAAAAAAAACACACACACACCAGAAAATGTCATTTTGTGCTGATTTAGGTGCTGATTTAGACTTAAAATGAAGGGAAAATAATGTATTTAGGAGGTAGGAAAAAGTTAGTAATGAAACAAATTGTGGCCTTCCCTGTAGTGTTGGTCATTCATCAGGAAGTTATTTGGCAGAGCCAGCAAGTCATTTTCATTCTGTAACTTTTTTCAGGAGGGAAGAATACAAATTTCACTCTGCAAAATGGCATTTCCATCTGGGCTTAAATTGCTTTCAAGACTTACCTGAAAATGTCTGTAAACAAGTTCCCCTTCTCACTGGGATTTTTTCCGTAGGAATTTATGATATTAGTGCGGTTTGAAATGCAAATGTTTGAGAGAGGCAAAATGTAGGTCTGCAGAATGAACCCATTCTCAGCACATCCTTCAGCCTATGATTCCTTCATCTGTACTACTTTAATTGCAGCTTGTCAGGGTGCTGCATTCTCCCCTCTGGGAGAGGGAAAAGATTTGCATCAAAAGACAAATGTTACCCAAACATACTAATGCAGAATGTATTGAGTATATCTAGAGCCTGATCAAAATTTTGAACACAGGAGGGATGTTTTCTGGGGGAGTGAGTGTGCATAAAAGTATCAAATAAGAAGGGATAACTGGCAGTGTGTGAACATAAAGTGAATTTGCAGAGATACCATATTTCATAGGATCAACTGGTAAAAAAAAAAAAAGTCCTTGATAAACTTTCAAGCACCTAAACTGTTTTGGGTGTGAAGTGAGAGAAAAAAAATCATTCAAGGGCTATCTGTACTCACAACCACTATGTTATAAACTACAAAATAGCCTGTTTGCTACAGTTCCAAATGATCACTCACTTATTGTTCTGTGAAACTGGGATTTTCATCCTCAGGCCTGACTTTGCAAACACTTGGGTACTTGAGTAGCCATGCCCTTGGGGCTGGTCTCCTTGGCACTGGTGGAAACCAGTGGATAAAGGAGATGCTGAAACATTTTCCTGAAACAAAGGAAGTGCTGTGCTAGGTTTTACTTACTCAGAAGCCACTTCTTGCTCTAATTTGATCTGGTTGCCACCTATTAAGACACATGTTTGCATCTGCATGTGTTTTCTGTGTCGGAGGGAGTTCATAACTGAGCAGCACAAAAGGCTGAGGCTGACATACTTACTGAAGGGAAAATCCCTTTCCAGCACAATTCTGTGGTGAGGCACATGGACCAGGCTGGGACAGGAAGAGCTACATTCTTCTTCTGATTTAAGAGCTGATTTTATTCTGCAACCAAACTCTCTCATTTCTCACAATTTCACCACGTGCACTAGAATGGGAAAAGGGGTTGTGACGGATATTGTGGCGAGCACTGCTGGCATAACAGCAGCTTCAGGAACAGAGCCCAAACCAAAGCTCAACCAGCACAGAAGCAAACAAAAGGTTCTCCAGAAGCCGCCAAATTTTAACCCAAGTAATCTCAGAGTTAATCTAATTCCTACAATAACAGTACAATAAATAAAAAATTATTCCCCAGCAAACCTCACAGCAGATACATGATCAGCTAGGGGGAAAAAAGAGGAAAAAAAAAGACTTTTCCATTTTATCATCATCAAGGAAAGTTCACATTTACTTGCATCAAGCCTTTTAATGGGTCTTGGTTTCACTGCACTGAACAGACTAAATTTCCAGAAGTGACAAATGGCTTTCATTATCTTAATTTATGAGTGATATTTTGTAATACTGTAACAGAAGGCATTCCAGAATTAAGATTAAGATCCAGCACTCTGAAAAGGAGAACTTTTATCTTCTTGTGGTGCCAGTGCTTGCAGGAGGATTCAGTGTTGGCTACAGCTCCAAGGCTTTCTTTTTTTCTCTCATTGCAAGCTTCCCAAACATGGCTAAAAGGCTTTTGCACTCAAAAAACTCAGGTCTTCCTAGAATACAAACTAAAATATTTCTCATTTTTAAACAGGGTGGTAAAAAACCCCCCAATGTCAAAGCTGCTACTGAAAGAAATTACAGCATATCACAGAAATAGAAGAGAAATTAATAAAAGGCTTCTAATCACTTCATCTCCCTTTGCCCTTGGAGGCAGGGTTTATGCTGCCCACTTGGAAGTTAACTCAGGGAGTTTCAGAGGGCAGCAAATCCTGCCTGGTCCCATTTGCTTCCTGGGAAGCTTTTTCCATACCTGGCAGACTTTCAGCTTTGCGACTGCATTTGCATTTGGTCAACTGGAACTCTCAGAGCAATTTGAAACTGTGTATTTGGTTCCATGGCTTCAAACCGAGCAAAAATGCCTCGGAATGTTTTTCACTTTTTGACTTCTGAAGTCTGATAGTTGTCAAGAGCCCTTCTTTCAAGGATTTCTTGTATATCTCAGGTTCCTCAGGTGCTGTTGTACAGCTGAGTTGTCCTTTACTGTATTGCTGTAGACATAAACAAATGTGGCGTCTTTATCTCTGCAATACCAACAAAAATGAGTGTTGTCATCTCCCTCTGTTTCTTTTCAGTGCTATGAACTGTTTCTCCAAAGACAGACAATGATTTTGCTTCAACCTTTCCCAGTTTTTGCTGGGAAAATACCACCACCTCTGAAGAGCTTGAGCTTTTGTTCCTACTCACTGGCATTTAGTTTATAATCTACAATGTTGTTTCCTGGGAGGGACGTGCTCCAAGACTAGTTCTGGTATAGGCACAGATAAAATTAATTTGTTTTTTGATGGGTAGGATGACTCCTATGGAGAATCTGAAATATCTTCATTAAAATAACCTTAAAATAACATTAAAAAACCCCCACAAGTTTTCCAGCTACTCCACAAACCAGGAAAAACTAAAAAGAACATCAGGGTAAAGAGGATTTATATCATATGCAAATATCATAAAGCAGTAGCTTTCTTCCAAATTGGGTTTTTGTATCTTACAAAAGAGAAGTTGCTTAGTCGCACATTGTGAACCAGAGATCTAGAATGTGGTTGTTAAATTCCAGCATTTCACATTTACTTTGTCTAAATCCTTTTCTGGAAACCAGTGGAAGGATTTGTGTCAAAAATTTTAAGTCAAATTTCATTGGCTAGCTTTCATTGAAAAGTAAGTAAGCAACCTCTGCTGCCACTGAAAAAGCTGTAGACTTAGAGATCTTTGCACAATAAGGAATCTGATTTTTCTTTCATGTTTCCTTCTCAATTCTATTATTATTCAGAATTTCAAGACTGAAGGTGATAATACTTTGCACTTGTCTATTTTGTTCTGATTCTGATGTCTGTGAACGCTTTTTCTTTGCTGATCTCTCCTGTGAGTTTAACTTGATAAGGTTAACCTCTTCTTCCAAATGGGGGACTGAGGCACAAATTTGGAGTGCTGGATACCTTGAGTGCTCGAGTCCTGAGTACGTCAAAGCTTAGGTCCAGCTTAGGTATAAGACAAGTAGCAGAAGTGCAAATAAGATGTCCTTAGGAGAGGAATAGCAACCCTGGCATTCTGCATCTTTGTGCAGCTTTTCTTAAGGGAAATAAATCAATTTTCCAATTATGGTTTTCCCCTAAACATTTTGGGGTTTGCATGGGGCCGTTAACAAACTTGGCTATGGCTCCTTTACAAGCAGGGCTCACTCCCTCCTGGTGTCACTTCATAATTGTACTTACATAAGTCCCTTTTCACAACTGGAAGCAGGGATAGAAAAGCCTGTGCTCTTATTTACTGAAAAATCCCATCCCCTTCCTTCCCTTATCCTTGCAACTTCCTCTCTGGGGAGAACTGGCCAGTCCATTGTGATTTACACACACTCCGAGCAGAGAAAAAAACTGCCTTGCCCGGCACATTAGTCACAAGCAGTGTTCTTCATCCTTTCTGGGAAGCCCCAGCCAGGAAGGAGGAAAAGGTTAAAACCAGGATTCGACCCCTTGTTTCTGAACCTTTGCTGCTTCCACAGGCAGCACTCGTGGATCTCCTGGGTCTTAAAGCCGTTCTCCTGCTCCTTTAGCCAACAGAAAACATCTATTCCATTGCTCTCCTTCTTCCAAAGGTCCACAGTGAAACAGCCGCTCAGGGCCATCTTGGATGCACGTGGGCAGGTGGGAGTGACATGGAAGCCCCAGCAGAGCCACTGGAAGTAAGTGACTTTTTTGGCTGTTCTCTGAAGAGGTTTCTGATTGTCAGGAACGCTTTGAGCTGTGCAGGTATCACGTGTGTGACTTTGCAGATTGACAATTGTGGATTCACTTTTGTGTTCCAGTGGACTCTTCTGAATGATTTACACTGTTTAAGATGAGAAGAAAATGTTAGAAATATTTTTGGATATGGCATTTTTAGAAAGAAAAACTCTCCTAGCGGGTTTTTTATTTTATCCTCCAGAAGTATTCGGTATTTTAAGTTGTTGTTGCATAAAGGGTACAAAGTGGTTCGTTTCAGTGACCCAAAAACTTCTGTGAGCAATATTCAGGCTGGTTGGTGCCAAGTGTATGTATAGTTGTGAGATGTGTGAGTTGTCTTATTCATATTAATATTAATCTTAAATATGCAATTAAATATATGCCTAAGCAATTCAGCATCTGAATAACTCCACTGGCTGCCGGGTATCACTTCAGATACTTTAAGTTAACCATGTCTATGAACTACAAGAAGATGGATTAAGTGTTTCCTGCCCTGGAAGTCAAGGGTTCCACATTTGAGCTCAGCAGGACTGGCCACGGGGCAAATATATGGTCAGGATTTTTGCCTGTGAAAAGACACAACAGAACTCTTCTTTGATCCTCATTGGTATTTGGCATTAAATTCTCTAGCTGAAGAAAATTTATGTCAGGAGATTCAAGGCCTCAAAAGTGGTCACACTTTTATTCTGGTTTTTCATATGTTGGTTGAGGATCTTAGGGAGGGAAACAAAACTCCCTGAGCAGGCATCTGAACATAGTATGATCTTTTTTTTATGAGCATATCTTTTTTTTTCCAGTGCAGTTCTCCCTCTGTCTCTAATAGATCACATGTTTGTTTTCATGGCAATCCATAGAAACTTCTTGGAAATTCTGATCTATGGCACTGCCATGATAAAAACGAGGGTTGTTGCTGTTGTCCTGCATGGGCAACCTCCATGCTTCAAAAAACAGCTGCAGACTGATTTCCTAATTTCTCTAATTGGCCTGTTTGTTTTCTGGATTGCTTGCTTTGAGCCCACTGTGCTAAAGTTTATTACCTTGGGCCTGCAAGCACTTACCAGGGGCAATGCTACTAATTATTCTGGTTCTTGTAAATGAAGGGAATTAATCCCACTTCAAGTTATGCTCAACTTCTGTGGCTTGTACCAATTGTTTAAATTACCATCTGCAAGACAATTAAAATCCAATTTTGTGTTCTGTGCCTCAGATGGTACAAATAGATATGATTTTGCTTATTTCAGTGGCTGTTTGCATAATGCTTCAATTAAAACACAGGCTAAGCAAGGTTAAGGCAGATGTACACTTCAGAATCCGCTCTCAGTAGGTGTGAAGGTACCAAAATACAAATGCAATGCAGGAAAAAGTTCCTGTTTCAGTTCCTTTACGTGCACCTGCTAGAGTGGACAGAGCTTTACGTGATAATCAGGCCAAAAGTATGAATTTCTGAACATTTCTTTTCCCCAGTCAAGGCACACGTTACTGAGCAAAAAGAAGACTTCATCACCAAGTTCTCTGGAACAACAGGTCCTCTCACTGGAAAGACAGAGACAAGAGGTAACCTTAGATAAACCCTTAACCTTTACAGATAGAACCTCTAAGGCAGACGTTACAATATCACTAATGGAGGCAGGAAATCACTGAATGTGTTATCACTGTTAATTATGCTGTATTTAAACAGCTGTTTGTTTTATCCACCAGTCCAGCAAGGCCTGTGTTCTTCCCCTGGGAATCTCATCCTGTCCTCTTGTCAGATAATTTCTATGTGGATACTTTCTGCTTTGCATTTCTTCACAGCTTCAAGTGTGCAAGCGCTTAAAATTACATTTAAAACTAGTTCCTAGTTCTCTGTACCACGCTAGGCAGAGTTATATTTAGAGAACTGTTCCTAAAAACAAATGATGACTTATCATACCATGGCTGTGAATGGAGAAAAACAGAGATTTAATGTGGTGCAAAGGGCAAGTTTTATTAATTATCACAGTTGGAAAGGCCAAGGAACAACCGTGAGTAGCAGCCAGTGGTGTCTTGGTCCCAGGTAGCAGCAAACTGGAAGCTGGTCTTTTGCTGAGCATCCTAAAGGGTGACCCTGTATCCCTCAGTTCATTTGTTTGGAGTCAAAGAAATTCTAATAGGAAACCTATTTATGGAACTTAAAGCAAACTAGCAGGGAAGTCCTTGGCCATTCAGGAGTTGCAGCTTGGGATGGGTACAGTGCCAATGATTCACCTGTAGCTTATGGTGCGTTTGCACGTTTCCTGAATGTTGCTTCCTGAGTGTTCCTGTGCTTTAGCTGGAATACCAAAGCACTGGCAGATGGGCTGGAAAGTTTGCCAGACCTTAAACTTGCTTTTTCTGGAATGAACTGGCCAGATGATGAGGAGGTTGTGAACAGTCATAGCTGGAGGATTAGAATGCCAGTCTATTTTTGATTTATTGACAGTGTTGAAATAAGGGTTATTAACTCTGACTTCCTGGTAATTACAGCTTCTGGAGGTGAACAAGCAATGGGACCATCAATTTAGAAACATGAAACAGCTCTATGAAAAGCAGGTAACACTGTTGATGACTTCTGTTGGAATATGTATGTCACCTGCTGACAGCTAAATCTGTGTTTGAATACCACCCAGCCACAGCCATGGTCAAATCAGCCTGCAGTGCCTGCTGTGCCCAGTCCCTGCTCCTCCTCATCACATATCTGTGGGGTCTTGTCCCATCTCTCATGCCTGGGTTGGGAAGCCTGGGAGCTCCATGGGGCCTTGGTGTAATGGGGGAGCTCTCAGGTAAATCCTCTGTGAATGTTGCCCTCTGTAAGCAGGGACTGTCAAGGTGAATTGTAAATAAATACTTTTTCTTTCTTTCTTTTTTATCTTTTTTCCCCAAGATCCCATTGACATAGCTTTTATTCCTTGCTGATGGCTGTGTGGCACCACTGCTGCAACCATGATCATCAGCTGCCTGGTGAAGCTGACTGCTTGCAGCTTTGCCTGGTATTCCCAAACCCAAGTTGGTTCATTGACTGACACTTCTCATCTACTGCTTCCTGATATGAGAAGGAAGTTTACAGGATGACCTCATGTGCTTGTCAGGAAAATTTTCTCTCCAGTATTTTCCAACAAGCTTTACTGAGATCTGGATCATTTACTGTCTCTTTTTTTTTTTTTTTCCCCTTTCCCCAAAGAAAAGAGGAATTCAAATGGCTCTTCCTCATTTAAAATGGAGCTGGTTTATGCCCCTGGGTAGACACCTTGGAGGTGCTGTGCCTTTGGGGATCCCCAGTCAACCCACCATGGTCTGTCCCTTGCTTTTTAGCTGGCAGAGATGAAAGCAAAGCTGGACGTGTCGGAGAGGAGAGTGAGCGAGCTGGAGCAGGAGAGACATCGGCAGCAGCCAGGGGATGAGAGGCTGGGAGTGCTGGGCAGAGAGGAGCTGTGGCAGGAAAAGGTAGGAGGGTGCACTCTGTCACCTCCTCTGTGCTCTGTGCTCAACGGTCTCTTGCCTTTCATCGTTCTCTGCTCGTGCAGGGCTGAGCGTGGGCTGTGAGATGAGATGTGGTGCTGAGTGTTGCACCCAAGACAGCGGCTGCTGCTCTGCCTCATCAGAGAGCTGTGCATAGAGGGAGAGTCATTTCAATAGAACCTGGCAGACAGCATAGCATTAGTGTGTGTGTGGGGAGTAAAGAGCAGATTGATACGAGCGCTGCTGAGATTTCCCTCCTTGCTGTTCAGGTCGGAGCGGGAATTGCTTTGTGCACAAAAATGCTACAGCTATTTCAAATGGAACAGGAGTGTCACTGCAGGTGTTACACAAAGTGCTTGGCAATAAATACAGTTCATCTCCAGATTTTGGTGTTGACAATACAGGCTGTTTCAGCTCCCTGCAAATGTTAGCAGGACAGTCAGTGCAGTTCTTAGGCCCGGTCAGCTGCTCTAGAGTGCTGTTCACCTCTCCCACACAGTGGATGGGCTCCTCTCTCAGCAGTCCTTGGGCACTGACTCTTGTGTATTCTTTTGCATCTAAAAATTAAACCCCTAAGCTGAATTCCCACCTCAATAAAACCACCAGCCAGAGCGATCAGCATGTTTCTGCCTGACAGACACACAAAACTTAGTGCTCCATTTTCCAAGCCCCACAGAGAGGTGCTTCCCGTTCTCATTCTGCTTCCTGGGATCATGTTCTTGATGACCTCTCACGAGAGTTTCTGACTGGTGATCTGATGGCTGAAGTTTGGCTTCTCTATTCACTTGGTAACTTGAAGCAAACCTGTAACAAGTGGCAATTGCATCACTTCCAGGCTCAGATAAGATGTGAGTTACCTGCTGCAGGAAAAGAAGTGCAAAACCCTCAGCTTGTATCTGCATAAGCTGAACATTCATCCTACCTGCTTATCCATTAGTGCTAACTAAGCACGTACTTGATTTCCAACCAAGGGGACTCTGTACGTGTTTTAAAGCAAACTAAGTCATTATGTACTTGCTGAATCACTTCCTATATTTACTCTGAGTGTGAATTCAATGTGAGACAGTCCATCTTCCTCTTCATACTACTGCCTGCCTTTTAATATATCTGGCAAAAATATCCCTAACTGCCTTTTTCAAAAGATAAGGACGAGAGCGCACACTGCAAATTTTTTTACTACATGCATGAATAATGAAATAAGTGACACTGTAATCCAAAAATTTCTTATGAGGACAGGTTAACCTGTGTGGAATTTCAGCCTTAGATCATCAATTTCTTTAAAAGTTATTTATTTTTCTTCTCTCTGGGCATGTCTATGTGCCCATAGACAGGAATTAAAGACCAGCCCAATCACTGGGAAGTCTCAGTGTCATAACACCTAAGATTCAGCGTTGAATAAGGAGCAATAAGAACTTAGAATTCAGATGGTTCAAAAACCTGAACAAACTGGAAATACTTAGGGGTAATGTTCCTGGAGGTGCCAGCCTTTGAGAGGGAGAGTGTGTGCTAGGAGCTGGGAAAAGATACCATTCATATGGTGTCCTGTGCGTGTGATCGTTTGATCCCAATTTTTTTATTCACATAAAGCAGCTGCAGAAGAATACCTGAAATGCTTTATTTTTCTTTTGTAAAAAAACTGTTATGTTTCATATGTCCAAACAGCTTTGTTCCAAGACCAGTCTGGCAAAAGTGGGCTAGTGAGGAATGTGTTACCGTGCAAGGGAAGCTTATGGCATGCCATTTGCTTCAGGGCCTGATTTGGATCTCAGCTCCCTTCACTGTAAATCGAACATAGCCACTGTGAAAGCCATAGAATAAGAGAGTCAAACTTACAGGTTGGCAGATGTGCCTTAATAATTCTAATAGTACCATCTTGGAAGGCTCGTGTGTAACTCCTGCTGCAGGTAGGGACATCTTCCTGGTAGTTTGCTGGGGAGGCAACAGTGTAGGCATGTGCACTAGGAAGGGTCAGGCTGAAATTCAACAACTGTGGTGGGGTCAAAAAAAGGTATATTTTTAAGCCTTGATTGGTTGCGTGGTAAATCTAGAGCGGGCTGAGACCTGCCTCAGTCTCCTCTAGTGAGTAAAGCCCTAAGACTACATGACACTGAAATCTGGTTTTGTCTTTGGTGTTGCATGGCACTGGGAATGGCTGGGACTCCTCCAGCATTTAGCCCTAGCCTTACATGAGAGAAATGCAAGCCTGCAATAACTGTCTGTATGATTCTGCTCAGCTTTTTCATGCCTCTGTGTGACTGCAGAGAGCAGGCATTTATCCTGGTATGTTGTCTCTGTTCCAGCATGTGGTGGGTGGTCAAAGCAATTTCTTCAGACTTTATCATATCTCGGCTTCCTGACTTCCTGTTGCCTCCCTTTCCAGCTGTGCTTGGGACAACAAAAATGCAGCACATCTGTCAGGCAGAAGATACTGTGAAAATTGTTCTTGAAAAACGTTTCCATCTGCATTTCAGCAGCGTATCTCTGTGTTTTTGCATCCCAGAAAGAAACCAAAGTCCTCAGTGAGGCCCTCCATGAGATGAGGGAGGAGAACAAGCTGCTGAAGCAGAAGAATGCCTCCATGCTTAGAAAGAAAGAGCACTACGAGGGGGAAATAAGCCGTCTCAATAAGGTAGGAGCAGGAGTGAGCTGCTGAGCAGGAGCTGTTCCTTTAATTCCAGGAGCTCCCTTGTCAGACAGTGACACTACCAGATGCCCATCTTTCCAATCCTGGGCGAACAAGGTAGCAAATCACGACCACCTTTTGGGAACTGGGGAAACAACCAAGACCTTACTTCAGCTAATACCTGTTCCTGGCAGGGAGTAGGGCTGCATTGCAAAGAGGAAAGGTAACAGAATCTTTGGCTTTTCCTGTGAAACTGCTCCACATTCCTAAGCTTTTTCTATATCCTCCCTCCTTAGAACAAAAGGGAAATGGCACAAAGATGACTTTATATGCACTGTGGTTAAAAAGAAGTCACACAGTTTTAAAACTGTTGTTCTACTTGTGTTCTGTGTTTGAGAATAATGGCTTCTCCTCACAAGACACAGCCCTGTCTTACTCTTTCTACCCATACATAAATATATTCATGCATGTAAGTATTATGTGTATTTATGTCTCACTGAGGAAATTGCCTTTAAATAGCTATTTTTTTTTAACTGAGGGAAAGTAATAAATGTAATTTTGTTTAATCAAAAGATCACATAAAGCAGTGGGTGTTTTCTAACAATTTTGTATTTCATGGTGAACCACAAACACTTCCTGAGGAAATGCACTGCAGTAACCATTGCTGTGTAACTTTGAGTGCTTTAACAAGCTTTAACAAGGGCCATGATGTGCAAAAGTCAAGCCAAAAAGCATAATGTTTGCCATAATAAAAAATCTGTCAGAACATATGATCTCTAACCTTTTCTGTCATTCACTGACAGGACTTGCTCAAAGCCTCAGTGTAACTTTCATTCAAGGTTCATTCACTTTGTTTGTGAAACAACTTATTTCAATGTTTCATTTTGCTGCCTTATGATGTGTTTGGAATAAGATAGATGTGTAAATAGACCATTGTTTTAAATGAAGCATCAATTTCATGTAACACACTCTCTCAACAGTAATTTACTGATTTGCTGTGTATTTGCATCCTTCAAATCTCTTGTCTTGAATGCACATAAGACTGGAAGAGGGACCCGTTCAAGTCTAGTCCCCTGCTATTGCAGGTTCAGCCCTTGAAGCCATTACAAATTCTCTGAAATCAAACAACTTTTTCTTCTTTTATTTGAAATGATAAAGCAGAGTCTCACAGTATTGCTTCCAAATGCAGTTTAAAATAATCACCTTATTCTTCTCTGCTGTTAACCTTTTGAATATTGAGTTTTCTGGATTTTAATTTTTTTTGCCCTCCATAATCCTGAGATGTAGAACTTACTTGAAAAGGTATTAAAAAGTGGCTTAAAAAGGAGCAAAAAGAAGGTCAATCAGTTAAATATCTGTATCTTAAAAATCCCATGTTGAAATTTAGCCTTATTTATATATTGACATGGAACACAAGCTTTGCCACTATTATATCAATCTCTCTTCTGCACAGTTCTTAGGGACAGCAGCTCATCAAATTAAAAGCCCTTCCTTTTCTATGCCTTCCATGGAAAAGGCTTGTTTTTGATTGGCCTTTTGATAATTAATCAAAAATTATTCCAGTCCCAGGAGAGCTGTGAAATGCTGTTAAAAATAACCAAAATCTGCAAAGGGCTATGGCAGAATTTCACTGTACAACTGAGCAAGAGTGGTACAACGTTGTGTGTATTCCTAACTCCCTCTAGTGACAAGCTGTTGAGACTACACGAGGTCCTCTCAAACAGGAGGGTTTGCTCTGTCCCAGTTGAAGAAACTGTACTTTAAGTGCAAAAAAAGTTTCAGACCAACTTTCCCATAGTCACATTTTTAGGCCACCTTTAAATACTGCTTTTATTTTCTTGGGGGTTTTTTGTTTGCTTGCTTTTGGCCTCAGCTGAGCTTAGGCACCTGTCTGTTTTCCCAAAATCCAACTTGCACAAGGAAACGGTGTTTATGGATGAGATTTGCAGCTGTGATTTCCATAAGTAAATATTGTATATGGTTATAAGTAAAAGCACAATTGAGACTGGATGTTGTGTGGTGTCTTTGAAAATGTGGGTGTAGTCCTGGATATATGTTATTCACGGGGTTTATATCCAGTGCATGTAATGGAAGCAAATGCAAGTGAAGGGAAAACCTCTTTCCAAGAATTTAAAAGGGTATTTTTTTACTCTTCAGGTAGTGAATCTCAGTTTAGTGTTTTTGCTCTTTGATGTTACAGGCCCTTCTGGATGTGTTGACAAAGCAGCACTCGCCTGTTCTTGGGACTCCCCCGGAGAAGGGTGACAGGAACAGCCTTGAGGAGATGAGAACCCAGCTTGAAGTGCTGAGACAGCAGGTAAGAACAGCTGCAAGTCAGACTGGATGGATTTCACACAGCATAATTTTGCCTTTTCTCCCAAGAACTGTGCCTGGTAGACTTGCTATGCAGAGTTTTTGAAAAGAAGTCTTGGAAAACTTTGCAGTTTTTCAAAGTGTGAGGCAAAACTTTTGCATCCATAGCCTACATCCCAATCTCTATAGATGCGTATTTATTTCTTTTTAAATCTTTGTTCTGAACAATTCAAGTGCTTTGTGTGCACTGCCTTTCTTTCCATATGAAAGAACCCATTTAAAAAACGTCATAGTTTGCTGATAATTTTACATTTGGGGTCTGGACAGTGTTAGGGTTAATGTTATTGACACACAAATGGATGTGATCAGAATGTGAATTTTATTCAGTGGGAATAAAATACTTGTTTCTGTCACGTTTGACAGCAGAGCCAGATTCTGCTCTCTAATGTAATGCTTGCCACATGCCAGAGAACAAAATCCTGCACTTGATTGTACAGTAATGACTTATTTCATTCTACACAATGAAATAGAGCAAACCAATTTTTTTTTCTTTCAGAATTCTCATGGGGCATCCATTTTATGAATGTATTTTTCTAGTTGTATAAATCAGTACAGAGAGCCCAGACTTGCTTGTACACGAAGTGGAGCAGGAGGCTGTAACTGTACGGAGAGGGGACTCCTGGGACAAAGAGTGACGTGGCAGGGTCTCACCAGAGCTTGGTTGTCATCAGCCCATCCCTGGTCAGAACAGGAGAGATGGAGGCATTAATTCCTTGGGAGGTGTCCCCCTCTTCCTCAGGGCAACAGAACATATGGCAAAGCTCTGCCAAAGGGGTTCCCTTGCAGCTCCAGCGGGTTGTACGGCTGGGGAGTGAGAGGGAGGGAGGTGGGACAGAATCAGGAGAGAAGAAATGAGGAAATACTGAGGGGGGAAGTGAGGAGATGGACAAGGGACACGGGGATTTCAGCTTTGCCTCTGCCTTGGAGGGTCAGGGGTGTGCAGGCCTTCTCCACACATGGGCTGTGGAGTGGAGTCCCCACACAGCAACACAGAAAGCCTTTGCTCCTTTTCCACGGTGTTATTCCAGAAGGAGGTTCTATCTAGTGGGGACCACTGGGGTCCAAAAAAACCCTTGCAAAAATTAACAGCAACAAGCAAGTTGTGAAAATAATTCATAGAGCCCTGTGTTGACTTTTTTCTTCCCCAGAGGTATTAACATTTCTTTAGTCCTTCTGTGAAGTCATAGTGCTGCTGCCAGCAAAAGGAAAACTGGATCTATCCAATGGGCAGGGCATGAGGCACAGCGAGCAAGGCCTTTGGAAACAGACTGTCAGCAGCTTTAGGGAGCAACCAAGAGGACATGAAAGGACTTCTGATAGTTCTGGTGGTGGTTCCCACCCAGACATGCCTTTGCTGTTATTTGTCAGTAGAAGTGCCACCAACCTCCAGCTCCTCACCAGGTGGATTCCTGCCCATTAGCTGGAGAATTCATCAAGTCAGATTAACACCAATTAATTGACCAATTTGTGCTTTGCTTCTTGCTGCCTGAGCCTCGGGTGGTCAGACATCTTTTAGTGGGATGAAGCACTGTGAGTCCTGGGGGACGTAAAAAGAGCTAAACCATTTCACCCCTCAGCATTTGAAAGGAAGCTTGTCTTACAGGAACCAGGTCAAACATCTGTATTTGCATTTTGAATTGTGTACATTGCATTCCCCTCTGCTTCTCCACTGGGGCAGGGAGGTTCTTCCCCAATCTCTTGCACCTGAGATACAGGAGGGAAGAGAAAACTGGAAAAAGCATTGGTAAAATCTTTGTCCTGCAACTGTTAATCCCTTAAAAAGCTTGATATTATTATTTGCTGTCTTGTTTATAGCGTTTAAAACTGATATTTGCCAATCAGCCCTTTAAATTTCAAGGGTCTACAGATGCTTAAGCTGTGGACTGTTTTGATTGACAGGTGCCATTGGAGAATAGTCATTACTTGTCATTTTGTATTTGGCATAAAAAAAGACGAGGTGAACTTCTGGTTGTAGGATTGTCCAGAGGAGGGATCCCTTTGGAATGCAGTGTTTAAAAAGCAACTAGACAACAAAAGTGGAGGAAGTGGCTCTGCTGAGATTCTGACATTTACAATTGCAGGTACAAATATATGAGGAGGACTTCAGAAAGGAGAGATCTGACCGAGAAAGACTCAACGAGGACAAAGAAGCGCTGCAGAAAGCTAACGAGAGACTGCAGTCTCAACTGAATAAACTCAGCTCTCAGGTATGAGGCAGAAGAAAGCTCCCCCTGCCAACACATGTGCATTTTATTTTTATTTTCTCACTTTCCACACAACTCAAGGCTTTCTGGCTTCCATTAATTGACTTTGGATTTTATATGAGGTCACCACCTGGGATGAAATCATTCTGAAGTAATGCGGTAAGAAGATGAGAAACGATTAGAGAAGACTTCCAAACTGAGTAGATGAAGGGACTATTTATTGCAAAAAACTTTTCAAACATATCTTAAAATGGAGGCGGGGGGGGGGAGAATGACCAAAAACAAGTCAAGAGGATTTTGATTGTTCCACTGGCACTTGATATAAGAGTTATAACATCAAACAAACTTTTGAAATAAAGAGCTTCTGTAGTTAACCCTGACCTCTGCAATTGAATTACAGAGATGGTAATATCACTGAGAAAAAAAATGGGCTCCACACAAATGAGCTGAGCAGCCGCCACAATAATTTTTTCTTGCAACATCCTTTTTATCTCTTCAAAGTAGTGTCAGTAGGAAGCCATAGTAAAGTCATGGCATGCAAAACTCTGAGCTTTCTCAATCCCCAATAAAAAAAAATGACGAAATTTTGAGGTTTCCTGTCTTGGCAAAGTTGTGCAATGTTTTAAAAGAATGGCCAGTTACCAATACGTTCTGTGATGATTTATTGTCCTCCCCAGCATTGTTGTGAAACAGAAACTTCAGTATTGACTTATTCTCAACCAGCATCAGTCCTAGTAAGGTCTTGCTATAGTATCAGAGGCAGTGAATAGGGAAGTCTAAAAACTGGGCTAAAAGGCCTTTCCCACTCCTCCCCAGGAGGATCAGGAGAAATGCCAACACCTGAAGGGCAGTACAAGTGTATGTACAACTTGTTTGTCCCTGCAGTGCATCAACAGTTCACACTGGAGATCTTCTTGTTTGCCTCTTCTTGCCTCGGGATTTGATTAAACAGAGCTTGTGAAGGATTTTAAAGATGAGAGCAACCATACAAAATATTTATAAGTTTGCTTTCTTAAATTGAATCATTTAGTTGTGACTCACAGAATCACAGAATGTTAATCTTCTTCTACCCCTCCTTCCTCTGTCCTGAGGCAAATTCCTGTTGACTTTACTGTAATGAAGAGGGCCTAAAGAAAAGGCAGGCCTAAATCTTGAGGCCACTGACTTTGGTCCTCTACCAAAATTATTTACTTTTCTTGTCATGCAAGTGTCCATGTAGTTCTGCTTCAAATTATTGAAAGCTACTGTGTTTAATAAAGATATAGAATACTTGAATATAGAACACTCCCAGAAGTGTGCTTGTCATATCTTGGAACCAATATCTTCCCCACATAAAAAGTGCCATGACTCTGGTGTGGTGCTTTCTGGAATAATTTTTAAACAATAAGTAGTCAGGAGGGGCTAAACAGGCAGCATTGTGACCCAGTGCTGAGAGAGGAGGGTTTCTTCCCCATTGCTTTTCATTGGTGAATTTGTACTTGAATATTCTGTTGGTCGTTGCATCCTGCTGATGATGCATTTCTTCTTATTTTTGTGATAGACAAAAGACCTCCCAGCACAGCCTGAGAGGCCCAGTTACCCACCTCCACTCTTCCTCTCGCCCTGTGTGAATTATGGGAGGTGTGGGATGGTCCTTCACTATGCAGATCCTCGACTACAACCAGGGCCTTGCAGGGCACATGAGCAGCAGCAGCACCTGGTAAGATTCCCACTGCTCCCCATGTCTCAAGGACATTGATTTTCTCTTGCCATGGTGACCACAGAATAACTGGTGCTGTCACGGTGCCATCAACACCAGCAAGTGAATCTGTGGTTTCATAGTTTGTTGTTAGTTCCAGATCAATATCAAATTTACTTTGTCAAACACTGTTTATCTATAACACCACTCAGAAGAAAAATGGGGTTGTTTTGTTGTAAGGAACATTTGTACCTTACTTAGAAAAATTAAAGTTGTTGGATTGGAGTCTTGCTGATTCCCTAGATAAATTTACTTCCACAAAACACATTCAGAGCCCTTTCTAGCTGTATATATATAGTGCCCAGTCTTCGCGAACGAAGATCTGGGAAAGGTGTTTTTACCTTTCAAGCCTGCGCAATGGATTTTTTAGGTGAGACA
>JAWWLV010000144.1:4096556-4120116 GCA_035041135.1 Platyrinchus mystaceus | reverse complement strand
ATGGCAGTGAGGTCCTCAGGACGTAGGTTTGTTTAGAGTGACCTTCTCTTAGATGGATGGCCTTAAGGGCTAAGGAGATCCATCTACCCGGGGGAGTGTCCCTGAAGCAGGATCGGGAATCGAACCTGCGTCGCGGTGGTAAGAGCACCGCACCTTAACCACTAGACCACCAGGGGTCCCAACATAAAATAATAAAAAAAACCAAACAACAAATCAGCAGAAGTGGAAGGTGTATCTGAGTGTGGCTAACATCATGGGAAATTTGCCTTTTTTCCTGGCACACTTCCTCAGCATGAGGAAGAATAGTTTTGCACTGGAGCAAGGGGGAGTTATCTATTCTGAGGAAAATGCTGCTTCAAAGGAAGGTATTTTTGAAGTGCTCTGGGTTATCTAAGTGGGCTGTGCTTGTTCCAATCTAGTGAGAATGCTTTTAAACATGGTGAATGTCATTTTAAATATTTAATGTCTGTTTCTGGCTGTAAAGCTGTCACATATGGCAAGATGCTCATTATTTGGGAAGTTATAGCCTTTTGAAAAATGCACATAAGGCTTTCAGACTGCAGAAATCCGATGGAAAGGCTGCGATGGGACAAGTAATTTCTGTGCTTCAGGAGTATGCTTATCTGCCTATTTATCAAAGTTGGAAATATTGCAGAATGTTTTTCACTGCAATTTGGACACTGGCCCAGTTTGTTTTGGCTCTTCTCCCTGAACTTCCATCATCTGGGTTTCTAGTTCTGTGAGGGCTCACCGGGTTTACGGCCCTGCCATTCCTGCCAGAGCGCCGGGGTCACTTTGCCTCGTTGCTTTGTTACTCCCCGTTTCACAGTGACCCTGGTTTGAAATGCTGTGCCTGGGTGAGTGCAGCCTTGCTGCTCTGAGCTTTGGGAGCCTCCCTGAGCAATTTGTTAGCAATGAAGGAAGGTGTTAGAATTTAATGAGTGTCCTGATGCTTAATCCTGGGTGTTTAGTCTGCGCTTTTGCTTTTTCGGTCTTTTTATATCTTGGACCTTTTCTTTCCTCTTTACGATGCTAGTGGAAACAGTTTGTTTAGTCTTTTTTCTGGAATACATTCAAGTTTGTGTGGTGCAAGTAGGTATGAAAGAGAAGAGTTGATCAGAGAACCGAAAATTCACCAGAAACTCAAAAAAAGCAATGCAAATAAATGAAATTTGAGCCACTGGTGGGAAAAATACCTGTGCTAAAAGCAATGCAGCCTTGCTATGTATCAAAGCCCATTTTGCTTGCCCATAAGCACAGAATTAGTTAACAATTCCTTTGAATGATGCAACTGAAGTGAAAATACAACAGCCCCTTCGTTCCTGAAGGATAAGAGTGACCACTGCTATGTGAGTGCAGATTACGGCAAAACAGAAAAGTTAAATCTGTTTTCTGTATCGACAGCTTCGTCCTGCTGTCTTAATTTAGGCAAAACTTCTTTAGAATTCTCTGAAATTTGTTCCCTACAGATTGAAATCTGTAAGATACCCCTTGGCATGACTCAGGATTTTGTCAGAGTAAATTCTGCAAAACAAGAATTATTTTTCCAGTTTAGCTCATCTGAAACAGCATTTACCTGGAATTTGACAAGCTTGCATGCACTATTTACACCACAGACAGCCTAATCTGAAATGTTTGCTCCCAAAGTTGTTTTCCATAGTGGTAGTTTGCTACTCATTTACCACCGTGTGTGGTATGAACTATAATGCTTTATTTCTTTCTTGCAAGATTTCCCTGGACAAAACTGTGTTTGCATGGACATAACCGTCCCAATGCTTGCTCTTATAAGAAAGTTGGGGATTTTTTCTACCTCACAATATTTTTTAAATAAGCTATTTGATAACAGCTAGTGTTGTGAACAAAGGGATGGGAGGAGGGAACTTAATTCCATGCCTAATTCCTGTCCCACTGAAGCGTATTACAGGTGTATTTGAACTGGAGCAGCTTCACCTGGCAGGTTTACCAGGTTCCTCTGGGGTGTTTTAGTACAGAGGTGCCTGCTGGTATCTTCTGCACTTTAATCCTCAGCTGTTTTAAAATCTGATTTGGTTCTCTGAGTGTTTCCTTTGATTGGTGGCATCTAGAAAGGTTTACACCAATATTTCTGGTGGGTGCAGCACCTAAGCCCCATGCCAGATCCAGAGACTTGGATCAGTGGAAACATAAAGGTTGAATATAAGATTTTTTTTTGTAAACTGCTTTTGTGTGACTAATGAAAAGCTTTACAGCACAATTATGTTTTTATCATGTCACTATTCTTCTGTTTGAAGTGTCTGTGAAGGCCATATTGCTGCAATAATGTTTTATTGTTCTGTGCAGCCAGACTATCAGTGGTATGTTCCTGACCAGCTTCCTCCAGATGTGCAGCACAAGGCAGATGGTAAGACAGCAGCTGTTCAGAGCACATATTAAATGTACTTTTATTTTAAATGGAGGCCTTTGAGGGATGCAGAGTAAACTTTCCTGTCTATCTGTTGAGTGCCTATGTGACAGCTTTGCCTTGGAGAGGTTGGGGTGTGTACCACACAGGTGAGGCTTCTAATGTAACACCACCTATGCTACAGCTTTCAGCTTCCCCGCAATTCGTAAAATGTCTCCATTACACGTTATAGGATCACACATTTGCCCCATTAAACACCTGGTAATAGTCCTAAAGAAAAGATATTCTCAGAATTCTCCCTAGAGCTTCTGTTGCTCCAGCTGAGACCAAATTTGATGATGTGCCAAGCCTGGGGGCCAGCATGGGTTTAGAAGTCCTTGGTAACAACGTACAGGCTTTAGGATGTTGTTTCACCTTAAGGGCAAAATGCCCATTGTTGTTCTTGATCTGCTCTGATAGTTCAGGATGCCAGGTCTGAAAATAAAGCCATGTAAATGAACAGTAAAAGAATTGCTACAGTGTCAGTACAAACTATTTCTTGGAAACTAGGAGGAGTATTTAATATTTATACCTGGACTTGGAACCATTCCTGGTTTTTTTGAAGTACTTGTTTCAGACCACTCTAAAGATGGATGCCACGGAGCACAAGGCATCTCTTCTGTGTGGGAGTCTGCCATTCCAGGGTGCGAGTGGGTACCATATGGGGTGGCAGAGACTGGTGAGTCCAGAAGCTGTTTTGTATAATCTAGAAGAAGAAAATGGCTACAGAGGAACTATTCTCTTATTTATTGTTGTCCACATTTGCCCAGAAGAGAGGGTAGGGTGGGAATGGAGCTTGCCAAAATGGCTGATGAGCTTCCCATAATTACAAGGCAACTGTATGGAGGGTTCTGTTGTGGTCACAGGGAAAGGAGAGCTGTGACTGCACGAGAGAACAGGAGATTAATTTTTCTGTTCCTCCCACTTAGACTTGAAGTGATTTACTGCACCAGACGATACAGGGAGGATGTTTGTAACAGGAAATGAAACGAGGCCACCAACTGCAGCCGTGGGCCAGGGCAGTGCACTTAGGAGATCTGAGGAAAGAGAACCCTGCTTGACTATGACTTGACTTCTGGCTCCCTGAAAGAAAACCTTTTGAAAATCCGTGCTCTGTCTTTCTATTACTGTTCCTTGCCCAGAACATCCAAATACCTCCTTCTCAATGGGACAGTGAGTAGGACACTTGGAGACTTTCCCTGCCCTTTTTTACTTCTGCTTCATTACTTAATGAGTCCCATCACAGCACTGGATGTCTCCTTTAATGTCTTTAGAGCTCTTTTTGTCTTGGCTGATAAAACAAAGATGATTTTATTAGCCATTGATCACACAGAAGTCCAGCTTCTATCAGCTAAAAGTCACTAGCCTGGGTTTATGTATTATATATAGTGGTCTCTATTAAATCTGCATGTAAGTATTTTAAGAAAGGTTTCAAAGATAGAAACTCCGAGAATATGTGATGACAAAGTATCCCGATGTTCCAGTTCCTTTGTTCTATTTTGTGCAAGTGCTAATTACAATGGTGGGTTTAGATGAGCTGGTGTGTGCAGCAGCATTCCTGAATCTCATTTCTCATCCTTCATTTTCTCATTAGATGATAAACTGACTGATAAATCTTCTCTCTGCTAAGCTAGGACTCCATTATAGAAAAACAAATCAGCAGTGCAGCAACTTTTAGGCACGAAGCAGTTTTCTTTAGGAATGCTATTTCAGTAGATTGCTATTTCTAAGGAAAAGACTAAGTTTTCCTTAACAAATTTTCCTTTGACACCGGGCATTTTTTCTTGAGTTGTAATTATAAAATACAGATCACGGGTTGTAACTTTAGAGCTGAACAGAAGTGAAATGAATTGGGAAACTCGTATGTTGTATAAGTTTGTTCTCCAGACTGCTGTTGTCCCCAGAGATGTGTTTTGGTAGTTGGCAGAGGATCACTTAAGCACAAGCCTGTGGAACAGTGTTGTGTCCAGCATTGAACTCTCAGGGTGGTGCGATGGTTTGGATCTGGCACTTTTTGATTTGAGCCCTTTCTAATTAGCTGGGAATAACTTAATCAACATATAGGAAGAATGAGAGGAATGAGGTGAAAGGAGAAAGAAAAGCAGCCCTCAAAAAACTGCTTAAAAACTTAGATAACTCATACCAGAGTTCAGCTTGTCTGTGGACATAAGTATTTCTTCTCCATATCTTCCTAAACATTAAATATTCCATCTGAAAGCAGGCAGGGGAAAGATGGATAAGAACATTTTGTGTCCAGCCATGCTCCACAGGTGGGCTGCTGTGGAGATCAGGCTGCCAGGTAAAGACCACTCAGGGAGTCCTCACGGGGCAACCACCTGCAAAGCAGGATTAGGGGAAATCATCCAAAAAACCAAAGGTGTTTTCCTTGAAGGTCCCAATAAAGGGGGAAAGGCAAGTGATAGGAGACAGGAGGAGATTAAGGAAGAAGGTTATGAGATATTTTCTTACTGCACTGGTGATGTATTTCCAACAGAATAACTTTTCTTTCCACCTCTGGGCTGGTCCCTCCCCAGGAACTTTGCTGTGCAGGAAGCCTAGTCCTAAACTGTGCCTAAATTCTTCCAGCTTAGCCTTGTTCAACCAGCAACGCTGCCTTTGGAGGGACATGAGCTCCTAAGTCTCTCTGTGCTCACTCAGTGTTCCTGGAACTGCTTCCTGAGCTTTTTGTCCTTGGTTGTGTAGTTCTGTTTGGGTTTAGGGAGTGATTCGAGTTTAATTTTTAAGGAGTAAGGCAGAAAGATTTCCAGCAAATGTAATTAATGTCACTTCATTTGGCAAGGAGTGTTGACTTCCTTCCTTATCCAAGTGTGCAAAATTGAAAAGATAGTTGAGAAAAAAAAAAAAATTGATTTTGGAGATTTTCCCCGAACCCAGTTTTTAAATGCAAAATTCTCTGGAAAAGAGGTTTATTGCTCAGAAGCCTACTCAGAGCAAGAACCCTTTTGCATGCCACAACTGCTGGCATGTACTGCCTTTTCCTCTTTCAAAATTAATCTTACTGCATTTGTTTTCTTGGCAGAAAGATTCTCAGCACATGTATTTAAGGACCCCAGCCACCCCTTCAGAACATCAGATACAAGTAATGCATTTCTGTGACCTGAGCTGTTTGTTTTATGTTGGATCCAGTAATGCCAGGCACAGGGACAACCCAAAATATAGCCCTTTGCTTCATCTTGGCACAGTTTGGGAAAGCAGAAATCAACCTGCAGAGCCCTAAGGATGCCCAGATGAGCACATGAAGCAGCAGGATGTGCCCACTTACTTTCATTATAATCTCATCTCTGGTTTCCTTTCCACACTCTGCTGCTTTCCAGATTTTTGCCCTCAAGGTACCTAATTTGCTGCTAATGTTGTTATAATTACAGCTAATTGGAAGAAGAGGAGGGAGAAGTGTGGGGTTTTTTCCACTGAAAATAATGACATGGGGGGGGGGGGATGAAAAAACTGAAAAATGGATTTGTGGAGGTCTTCAATGAAAACCAGACAGGAAAAAAAAAAAAAGTCAATTAATTGACATCTTAATTTTCCTGGAAAAAATCCCAGACCCTAAACATTTCTGGTATTAGCCTGTTCTCAGTGCATATGTTACATGAGAAATTACCAGTGCTCCCAAGTAGTTAAGACAGATTTAATTAGCAGCTTTGCCATCCCCTTTGGGAATGAAAATGTGATTATTTTCAGCATTTTTTACTGATACAGCTTGGTTTCTGCTACTGCAATGTAACAGAAAGGCCATCAGCACACCTGTGGTTTCAAACTGCAGAGCCTGTCAAGTTGCCTCTTTTGGAAAGGCGTTGCTTTTAAAAGTCAACTTTGTCTGCCTTGCACACATGTGGCCCTTTTGAACCAGGTTTTCTGTGGTGTCCGCTCGGATCTCCTCAGCCCTGTTGGTGTGGAGTGAGTGAGGAGGTCACTGTGTAGCAGCTGCAGAGCAACTCTCCAAGGCGAATTCAAAACCCTGCTGGAAACATTTCACCCTTAATGTTTCTCTTGTAAGCGAAGTACTGTGTGCTCTTGCATGTGTGTTACCAGAGGTGTGTTACAGCATTTCCAAAAGCTTTGGGAACTTCAGGAAGCACGTGTTTCACCAGCAATAGCATATTTCCTTTCATCAGTTTTGTTTTTTCCGAGCTTGAGTGAGTTACTATCAAACACGTTTTTGAACCACAGACGCCTGCTCAGCCACAGGTACTGCTACCTAATTGTTCCCTCTGTCATACTTACCTCCTCTCCTGGGTGCCTATGTACACCTATGAGCCCTGCTGAATGTCAGCTGAGCTTTTTAGAAGTCTACAAAGGTTTTACAGGGGATCTTAGGTCATTAGACCCTAATGTTTGCTCTCTATAAACCATCAGGACTAGAGGAAAGTTGAGAGAAACTAGTAGTGCACTCTGGTATCTCTACGCTCTTTTGCTTCTTCACTCCTACTGCCCCTTGTAGTGAACTGATTACAATCTTGTAAGGATGTACAGTACTGGCTTTAGGGGGGTGTGTGTGTGAAAGTGTTACAAAACAGAGGGAAATTAATCACAAGTGAGTTGTTTTTCTCAGGCTTAAAATAATTCCTCTGGATTTACTCGTGCAGATTCAGCCCCGGAGAAGGGAGCCCAGCGCTGACAGCCCGAGACCTGGAGAAGTGTAAACCAAAGGCTGCAAGCAAGTCTTGCAACTTCATTATTCTGTTTTCTTCTGGGGATTTTTTTTTTTTTTTCCCTCAGCTCCTTATCTCTTCAGTGCATGTGATTTGTGTCTGGTGAAATCCCTGTGAGGACAATAGAAAAGCAGATCATACAGGCTGGTGTTCCTCAGGATCCAGTTAAACTCTGCTGGGAAGCGTTACTGCCCTTTGTTCTGAAGATGCTCTTTGTGCTGCCTATGAGAATCTGTTAAAGAGCCTTATGAGAAAAGATGCAGTCCTTGCTGGGCTTCAGACTGTCACATCTGCTTTGAATCCGAGAGCTTATAAACCCAATAATGTTGTGATTTTTGTTGTTGTTGTTTGAGAATGACAGAGAGGGGTTTATTTGATTCCAGGGAATGATTTGTTGATATATCATCTCAAATTCTGTCAACTTTTTCTTGGTTGGTAAAAAGGAAATCTGCTTCGCTGTTTGAACACATTTGTGCAAGTGTAAACAGGGTACCACCGATGCCAGGCCAGGTAAAAGGTGCCCCTTTATGAGCCCACCTCAGCTCTCATTTTGTTTTGGCTCCAGAATTATGTGAAAAAAAGTAACCACAGGTTGTTTTCTGTGTGCACTTATTTGTATCAGAAGAATTTTAGTAGAAATATTTAATGGGTTTAACTTCTCAGTGAATATGGCTTTATATTTCCAAATGATTCTTGTAATGAATCTGAACATCGTCATGTAACCTCTGACCCATGAATAAAACCTGGCTTTTTTTAAGTGAAATTGTATTTAGATGATTAAATTTTGTCAGAAAATCATGGTGTGGGTGTGTTCAGCAAATATTACTTCATGATCTACTTGCAAGATTGTCTCTTCCCTTCAGGCTTTTAAGAAGGTAGATGCTGGGAGACAGGTGCCTGAACCTGCTGGGACCCCACCTGAAAGAAGAATCAGAGTTTTGCACCATGAAGCCACATGAGATCCCTGCCTGCTTTCCCGAGAGCTCAGGAATAGTTAACATGGATTGAAGTTCCCACACAAACAGTTTTCAGAGCTGGTGCAAAGACAGAGTCATCAGCCACGAGATTGCCTGCCTGTGTCATTATTTCTGCTTTTGAAACAGGTATTTCCATTCCCTTCCGTGTACAAAGGCCTGTGCATTGAAATAAGAACCTTACAGGATTAAACATGTGCAGCATTTGGTTTTGGGCTCAATGGGGAACAGTCCATGGGAAAGGATTTTTCTGCTTTTACGCTGTAGAGCGATGGTGCTGACACGGATCCAAGCAATGACATTCCTAACCCATGGTATGGGCTCGGGGAGAATACAAGCAAAGCACTGAGCAGAGCAGCCTCTGGAGGGAAACTGCTTTGCCATGAACTATTGAAACTTAGAGTTTGACTGCAACACTGGCTACAGAATAAACTCTCTGGTCTCTGTAAAAGAGAGGAGTTTTTATCTGTGCATGACTTTGGAGCTGGCCTGCAGACACCACAGCAGCAGATAATTTAACCAGCAAACAATGTAACTGTGCTACTCCCGATTGGTGATTTGGCTAATAAGGGTGAGATCATGGAAAATGCTAATGAGGTGCCTTCGGAAAATCCAATTATAATGTAACCCAATTCAATGGGAGCCCTCAGCAGGTGACCAGTGCTGTGGGCAGAGCACCCCACACTCAGAGATGCTGTGAGTCCCCCAAACAGACCAGCTTCTGTGTGAGCTTTGAGGGGAGGGAGCAACCCCCTGTTTCATTCAGTTCCACTGTTTCCCCCCACACTAACCAGGCAGGTTTGCTCCTGCCATTTGTGGTGCTTAACTCATCATCTGACAGCCTGTGCAAGCATTGTCAGCCCCGAACAGACGATTCAACACGAGCTTTTCACAGGAAGAAAATGGTGTTTGCAGGGCTATCTTTTTTTTCTCTGCTCAGTCACAGGCTTTTAATGGTTGTCAGGCTTGGGTAGAGAACTAAACTTCTACTCACACAAATCCTAACCCCTCTTAGTGTGGGATATTCCTTTTTTTGTTATGCTAGATAATTTGTATCTTTTAAAATGAATATAAAATGCCTGTAAGTTGCTTTCCCTCTTGGTTTTCTTGGAGTGATGTATGTTTCCCAAATGCAGGTGCTGCCCCAAAGGACACGCTTTCTGCAGTGACCCAGACAACTTTGAGGAGGTGAGTTATTTTAGTTAAAATCAACCATGGTGTTTTTAACAGGCCTTTTTCCTTCCCTGAGCTTTGCCAAAAAGGATAACAACACTCCCAGTTCTCCCTTAAAAGCTTGGTGTCTTTTAGGACTTTTTGTCCCTTTTTTTTTTCCTGTGGTGACGAGACACCAACATATCCATGACTTGACCTGTTTTGCTTCCCAAGTATTTTAAGCTCTGTGCCTTGCCAAAAATTTGTTGGTTTAAAATAGTCTTTTTCTTCTAAAGGCCTAAAGGTCCATTGGTGACAACCAAGTCAATGCTTATTCCACTCTGTATCTGTATCTATTTCTTTCTACTCTTATACTTAGATAATGTGTGGCATGATATGAAGATTTCACTAGTGATAAGTAGGTTGCTTGTCTTTATAAATCACTAAATACCATCTCTTCTTGATCTCAGGCTGTCATTTGTTTCAGGAAGGAAAAAAAAGTTACTTTGAAATTGCTGATAAAGTTGGGAGCTGTTTTAATGGCTTGAGAAACTCTGGGTATAAGAGGAGCTGGGTTCATGGTAATGCTGTAGGCAAAGTACATGAGTTGCCCCAAATACTCCCCTACACTATCCTATGGGGGGAAGGCTGGATAACATGGCAACAACATGTTTCTGGGTAATTAGGACTATGAGATTCCCAGAATTTCTGGTCTTATCCCCCTCTCTCTCCTTCTGTAGTCTAGAATGAGAGAAAGCAGGTGGTGTATGGTGATACATTTTGGTCAAGCAATCTCAGCTGCTCCAGCTCTCCCTATTCTTCCCCATTCCAATGGACTGGGAATGTAATGAGCTGGAAATTCTGCCTTGCCCAGAGTACCCTGTGCTGAGTTGAGAGAACATTTCCAATCAGGTTGAAGTCTCGCTCTTATTTAAAAAAGAAAAATAAAAATCTTGAAGTCTAAAAATGGTTTCTGTATTTTAACTTTGCTGTGAGAATGACAGAAGAATTCCCCTGATTTGTGCAGATGCAAGTTGAAAGGTCTGCAAGACACCACAGGGGTGGAAAGTATTTTTTTGATGAATGAAACACTTTCCCACCAGGAGCCAGGATGCTGGTGAACGCTGTGTTTTCTCTTACAGCGGCAACAGCCCCGCTTCCACCTGTCCTATAAAAGGGAAACACCCAGGTACTTCCTGTCCAAGGGCTGCTGCTGTGGAGGCAGAAGGTCCACGCTGGCCACCATGGGCTGGAGGTGGTGGGATCAGGGCTGAGTCAACGGGGCCAGGCAGGAATGTGACGGGGCACAGTTCCTCCTGCAGTCTGGTGATCCCTGGAGGAGTTCAGACCTTGCAAGACTGAGCCTGTGGATTGCAACTTTGTTGGTCCAATGGGAGACACCAGACCAAGGGGGGTCTGAGGCTCTTCCCATGGCCGAGGGAAAGGATTTGGAGAAGGGAAGTCTCGTGGAGCAACAGCAGGATGTTCTATCGTGTGACCTGCTGAAGAGAGAAGTTACAGCTTTGACCAATGGTACAGCTCCTTTGTTGCCTTTTTGTGCCATCTGGTTGGTTTCTTTCAATGAGTTATTTGCTTTAGCTGAGAGAAGAGAGGGAGATGTTTTAATTTTCTTGGAGGAAGTTTTCATTTTGTGCCTTCCTGAGTTCAGGCTTCCTGTGTCTCATCTCTTAGTCGAGTTAATCCCAACTTAATCCATTTAAGGCAATGGCATTATCCTGTAGGGCTGGCACATGCATAGATTCTTTGCAATTTGTTCACAAAACCAGCCTTCTCTGACTAAGTGTAGCAGTCACTTAAAACTGTTACTCAAGGTTAGGCACATATCACCAGCCAGATTATGTCCCTATGCTAAAAGTTAGGAAAAACTGCCCTTTTCTGAAGATTGAAATCAGAGCTGGTCTTTTTGTAACTCCTATTCTTTTCCCCTTTCTCTCCTCAGTGCCAAATTTGCAGCCTGTCCTGTATAGTCATGACCCAGCATGGAATCTGTGGAAGTAATGTCAGAAGAAACAATCCTAGTTATGCTGAATGGAAGGGATAAGCAAGGAGGGCAGAAAAACACACTCATCAGCACCAAAGAGCAGGATATTTCAAAGAAAGTCCTTCCTAAGTGACCTGTTCAGACACCAAAACAGCTTTGGAGGGGCAGTGAAACACCCCTTATTTTCAGGGTTCTTGCAGGAAAGAAAAGCTCTACAGGAGAAAAGCTGATTTCTTATGAACCGGGATAACAATACTCTCTTATTTTGGCAGCAGCAAGAGAGGGATTACTTTATTCCCTGTTAAAATTCCCCTGTGGTCAAGAGTTGAGTGAGAGTGGGGATGTCAAACAGGGGACTTGGAGCCTCCAGTGATGAACTTTCACTAGAAGGAAAGGGAACTTGCTGAAATCAGGTTTGAGGCATGAATATTGCATTAGAGTTAACTAAAAGCAGGCTCGAGTCTGGCTTAGTAATGCCAGCAAAATTGGTTGTTCACAGGGATTGCTCCTAACCCTTACTAGTGATAGTTAAAATTCAAAGTGTGTGTGTGTGTGTGTGTGTGTGTGTGATGTTGTTATCTCACTGCTCATGACTCCTGAAGAGACACCTGACTTCCCTGAGGATTGGGGTGTGGTGGGGTCAGAGCTCTGGAGCTGCTTTTCTCCTCCTGTCTGATAAATTAATAACGCAGCACTTTGAAGCACAGCTAAGAAAGAGCTGCAAAACCAGAAAACCTCCCCACCAAATCAAACCCACTGTGTTGCAGTGTGACCTCTGTGTACCACAGATCTGCATTACCAGATACCTGTTGGGCAACTGAAACAGAAAAAAAACCCCAGAAATAAAAAAAAGGGCAATTAATCTGAATGTGCTGTTAATTTAATAGTATTCCCACGTGGAGTCTTAGTGCTACTATTCACAAGCTGACCATGACTTCCTACTGTTCCACAGGTGCTTGTGACAGGCTCCACTTTCCATGCTCATTCCTTTGCAGTCCTTTACTGTGGAGTCACAGCAAACCATCTATTTGTCTTTTCTTTGTGTCAGACGCGGTTTGCAGAAAGTAAAATTCCCATTGGAAGAGAACTTGGAAAGGTGGTGCTGTGCTGCCAGGAAACCTTTCCCAAATAACTGAGTTCTTATTAATAGAGGTTTTCACTGTGATGAATGCAAACATTCAAGCTATGGCATGTTGTGTGGCTTTCTGTATCTGAAAGCACAGATAAGGGACGTGGGAAATGCAAACAAAAAAACCCCCTCTGAGTAGTACCAGAAAGGGGGAGGATATTAATAAGGAAGGAATATCCCATATGAGTTTCCTGTTTGTTCTTATTCTTTCAGCCTATTCTGCCCAAATTTGTTTAGTTTCTCTATGTAAACATCACTATTATTGTTTATGAGCAGTATTTCATTTCGTGTTATTCGGATCAGCTTAACCATATGAAGACTGTAAACATTTCTTTATCTGGGAGGAAAATGATCTAGGCATTGCACCTCGATTTATGTGTGCTGGTGGGTGTGACACTGGCTCAGCCTTTCATGACTGCCAAGCAGATGCCATTCATCTCAGTCAATTGTTCTCAAAATTATTGCATTTCAGTTGCAGACATCTAAATCTCCACTAAATTCTTCAGGCTACTTTAAACTTTGACATATTAGTCCCTGAAATTCTGCAGGCGTTCTGCCTCTGAAGTCCCCAGAAACCCAGTGGGGCTCTGCAGAGCCCAGGCCAAGTCTGGCTTTGCTAAACTGCCCAGATTTTCCTTGCTCTATAGGAAAAACATATGTGGAAAACTCAGGTTCTTCCAGGTGGTCTGGGGACTGCACGTGCAGGTGCTCTTATGTGTACTTGCATGTTTTTATTATAGAAAATAAGTGTTCAGCTATGGAGGTTTGAGTGTAAGAGCTAAATATATAAATATACATCCTCTTCCCTCTAGGAAAGAAGCCTAGCAAGGTTGCTAACACTTTTAACCTGGCCACATATTGTGTCCCCAGGGGAGAGCAGAGTAGTAAGAAAAAAATTAAGATTTCATTTTAACTTGGAGTTCAGCCTTCACCAGGGTCTAATTTTTGAAGTCTTCCCAGGCTGAGCAGCTTTGCCTGTGTTAATGGCATGCTGCACTCAGGGCTGGCAAAGCCCACTCCCTGCCACCCTGCTTTGCTTTCTCAGTGCCAGCTTTATGTTTACACACTGCTGAGGGAGAAGTGTGTTTCCATGGGCTTTTGTTTACTCTTTTATAGGAGTGCTCCGAGTTTGCTAGAGGAGTTTAATTGGGCTCCAAAGCGTTCTGTCCTACTCACAAAAGCACACTGTTGTTCTGCTGCTGTTTTTCCTCTCCTGGTGAGGGCCCTTCTGAGCTAAACCACCATCTCCTCTCTGCCCACAGGATGGGGAAAGGCCCGTATTGCGTCTCCATGAGCTGGAATGGCAATGGACAATGGACACCCTTTCTGTCCTCGGCCTCCTTCACCCCGCAGCGTGTGTTGTTTCAGCAGGAGGGAGAAGGTCAGTGCTCACAGCTGACAGCAAGTCTACATTCGTCCAAAATGCCATCATTTTATACCAGCATGAAATACCATTCCTGGCAATTTAAACACCTTTCCTTTGTAGTGAGAAAGTACAGTAAAAAACCCCTGACTTCTCCAGAGGCTTCCTGGGCCATTCCCTCACCTCACAGGAAGTGGTTTCCCTTGCTCAAGGCACTAGCTCCTTGTTACAGGGAGCAGGTTATTTTTGGAGTTCCCAAACACAGATATGACCCCACCTTTCCCTTGCACAGAGAGGAAGGGACCCAGGCAGAAGTGGTCCATGCTTTTTGCCTGGTTTCCTATGGAGCAGTGTTTATGAAGCTGTGCTGGCTGTGCCCATGGATGTTTCTGCCCGGTGACTTTGCATCACCTATGAAATGTCATATGTGCCAGCTTCAGTCAAATTTGGTAGAAAGCCAGCAGGTCTCAAGGATGAGTAGGCTGAAGGTAGGGGAACCTTTTAGCTCAAGGAAATCTCCAGCATGTGCTCTGGGCTTATTAGACACCAGAGAATCCAGAGTGCCAGACCTTTAATGAAGCAGGATTGCCTCACTGTGACTAAGCTGCAGCTGGTGCTAATGCCTTCTCTCTCTTTAGTTCTCCATCATCCCATTTCTTTCTTAACAGGAGTAAAATATCATTTGAAAACAAATGTACTGCATCTTATCCTGCTTTCAAAGATTATGATGGTGATGGGGAAAAGGAGTGGCTTCCAAGCTGCACATTTCCTATTTTGCTTTTGCCTGGTTTTAAAATGCTACTTCCTTTCTCTTTGTCCTTACTAAGCCAACACTTGCAAATCTTAGAAGGGAACCTTGACCCCTTGAATGACCTGTTTCCTCAGCAACACTGGGGATATTGGCATGTAGGGGGTGGCCTTATTTTTTGGGGCTTGTCCTTGGGACAGTTGTCATCATCAGCTGTTGGTTGTACATGAAGGCATTGCATGAGTTTGCCCTCTCTGCCTGTGCTAGCTGGTCAGCACTGTGGTGGGGGACTTCCCTCTCCCAGAGGGGCACATGTTTGTCACAGGGAGCTCCCTTTCCAAGTTTGGATTCTGATTATCCCCAGAAAGATTAGCAAAAGAGGAATTAAAAGAGAAGAGCTACCCCTGGAACCCAGGAGAAAGCAGATTCCAGTAAGGAACTTGGGGTTTACGAGTTTTTTGCCTGCATGTTTCTTGTACTGAGTGTGTTTTTTAAGCAGTGATCTTAGTAACATTCCTCAGAGTCTTCCAGCATAGCAGGCCGGGGTTGTTCACAGACAATAAATGCCAATTCTGTGTGGAGGAGTGGGAGAAGTAACTGGGGCTGCAAAATATTTCATCAGTTTGTATGAAAAACCCTAAAGCTGGTGCTGAGAAAAATAATTATCCTTAAGCAAACAATTCCACTTGGAATAGCAATACCCAGAAGCATTTCCAGCCACTTAGTTCAGGGGTGCTCTTTCCGTGCCCTCTGATTCAGTCGATTCCCTGTGTTCCTCCAGCTGTTGTTGTAAAAAGGAGAGGAAAGATTAAATATATGTATCCAGTCAATTCCTCCCTGGCCCTTTCGGCTTCGGTAGTAGCTTATCTGCACAGATTTCCTAATGTCTAGAGGCAAACTCTCCCATGGGCTTCCCTGAGGACCACACACAGACATTCAGCTCTCTTCTGGCATTTCCCTGTTAATTGCCCACCTTCTAACAAGCAGTCCTTGCTCTTATCAAGAGTCCCAAATAACTCCTTTTGAATGGCTGCAAGGGGATGGTAAATAGATGCGTCTCTGTTGCGCCTTTTGCTCCTCACAACACTATGAACACTATGAAAAAAACAAACTAGTGGGGCTTGTTGACTGCACATGCACGTCTGAGGCTGTGTGTGAGCCATCCACATATCCATAGGAATCCTGCTGCCCTGCCCAGTGTGGGGAGGCTCCCACCGACACCGAAGGCAAACAAGTTACGTGCGTTCCCACATGCTGTGCTCCTGAGGCAGGGACAAACTTCTGCTCTTACACAAGATGTTGGTTTTTAAGCTTTGCGTAATTGTGTTCTCTATCATTTCGATCTCGTGTGTGTTCCGATTCTGCTTTCCTGGCCAATGCAATTTATTACAGTTAACTTGTAATCTTCTGCATTGGCCTTTATCATCTGTATACTCAAGACAGGAAGCAATTATAGATCTTTGAAATAGATGTCCTACTTAGGCACAGCAAAATGTCTTTCATAGGACGCCGAGTTTTATAAGAGAGGATTCAAAACTGTGATAACATCCTAGAGTGCAACCTTGGGATCTTTGCTATTCCTGAGCTGTGTCTCCCATCCATGAAGCTGCGTGCAGTAGTTGGAGAAGGTGCTGAGACTCAGTTTGCCATAGGTGCTTCTCTTCAGGAAACTGCAGTAGCTTTCAGTTGCCCTGTTTTCTCACCAGTAAAGAACATGATACTGGTTCCACAGGGATATTGTAAGGCTTGACGTTGGAAAATGCATTTAAGACAACTGCATTGTTTCCAAAGCACGGGAATTCAGAGACTATCAGACACAAATGTGGCAGTGACTTCCCTCTGGGAGAGCTGACCAGCTGGGGAGGGGGGGCTTTTCTCTTTGTTGTCCTTTGAGCTCAGACCAAAGCCAGACCAGCTGGTGCTGTCTTGCAAAGTGCTGGTGCTGGATTGCTGATCCTGTCGGTTCTCCTTGGGGCAGTTTGTAACTCTGGCTTTGACCCTGAGGACCAAAATCAAACCCCTGAACCAAGCTGTGTCTGAAATTGGGGCACCCAGGAGGACTGGAAGGATGCCTCGAGGTTTTGGGAAAGCCCACCAGATGGAGCTCGTGTTTGAGGGATAAAGCTCCAGTGGGCTGCTGCAGAAGCTGGGAAAATAGGACATAGACCTCATTTTTATTGGATTGTTTCAGCAACAGTGTTGAATTGAGCAAGCCTGGCTTCCCAAGTGTTTGCTTGTAAGAGGAAATGTTCCACGCTAAAGATGCGGAAAAGGAAATGTGTTTTTTCAGCTAGAAGTGCTGGAAGCTTTCATTGATGTTTCCATTTTCTTGTGGTTGTCTGATTTTGCAGAACTGTTTTAGCACTCTCTCCCTCTGTCCCTTAGTATGCTTCCTGTATTTAATTATAATAAATACACCCCTTAGCTATTAAATCCATATAAAATCAAAGCACCGGAAAACTTGCTTAATGGTTTATAGGAAAAAAATACACATTTGGGAAGTGAGAAGGGAAAGTGTTCAACCTTAAATTTAGTTGCCTAAAAGACAGCTAATAAAACTTTGGAGTGTGGCAAAGAAAGCAGAATTAAGCGTGTCTTAGTCTGCAAAGTTGTCTGAAAGACAGAATCCATGGATTCAGAGGTCCAGCTCCATGTCATTGCCACCAGGACCATGCTAGTTTTGGTGTGCACGTCACCTCTCAGATTTGCACTTCGAAAGCCTTTAAAAAACACTGTTTTTAGAAGCACATTTGTTATTCATGTAATCAAACCACTGCAGTATTACATCAGGGAGCAGTGTAAACACTCTGGCTGTGAGGACGTTGTGCTTATCTTCCACCTGGGTGATAGGAGCATCGAGGAGATTCGGGCCCTGAGGTGGTGACAAGTCATGCTCTTCGTGGAAAGCAAAGCAAATGGATATCATTCATTTCACCTCCTAATGAGACAGGATGAGTCATTACAACCCACTTGTGTTCTCTGTAATGAAGCCATCCTGGTGGCACTGGGGATGTCCTGGGGGTAACACAAAGCTAAATGTGACACATTTGCTATCAGATGTATTTCTAAGCTGCACCAACCAGCCAAAAAATGTGTTCATAGTGAACAGCCTGTGGTTTCAGCCTCATACCATGGGACTTCTGACAGAAAACACTCAGGTGATCTTTTATTCTAAATCATACGGGATGAGCTTCCCTTCAGTAATGCCTTTAGAAGAACCATTCTATAGCTCACCATCCCACTCAGTTATTGCCTGGAGCTCTCCTCCACTGTGTCTGTGTGAATGCCAGCACACAAAACATCACTGCTAATTGCCAAGTGCTGTTGGATACACTTGGGGAAGAAAAAAGCAGCATGTGTGCATTACCATAGCTGGATGTATGCTTTAAGTGCAGTGTGGGCAGCTAGTTGTAGTTTTGCAGTAGCCAGATGTTGCACCATGCTTAATTTAATCTCTTTTTGTATCATTACAGCCTGTAGTGCAGACTTTGAAAATGGATCAAGTTGAAACCTTCTCCCAAGAGGAGAAAGGCTCTTTCCCTCATTGCTCCCTATCAGTGATTACAGAGAATCAAATCTTAGCTCTGCTGTATTTCAGTGTCTCCCAGCAATAGTGTCACTGGTCAATGACTGACAATTTCCCTCTTGCTCTCTCTTTCTTGGTGTTCTCTGTCTATTAAGAAAATGGCATGTTCTGATTTCCTAGGAATCGTGGGTGTCTGCTCATTAAATGCACTCAGTGACATGGGTCACTGCTCATCCAGGGCTGTTCTGTCCAGAGAGGGCCACACCTACTGCACACAGCAACATTATGTGCCACAGATGTACAAAAATGCTCAGAATTCTGGGCATCTTGGTGTTACAGCCAGCTTGGGGTCTCCTGGGAAAGTCCAAAGGGAAGAATGTTGTCATCATGGTGATTTGGGTGCTTCTGCTGAGTAGAGTTTGTAATTTTATGTTTTCTTCTTGTCACTGCTTAACCAGAAGGGAAGAAGCTTCAGCCTTGGAATGAGAGCTGAGGATACCAAAGGCTGGTCTTCACCTGGAGGGAGGAAGGAGAAGTAGAAGAGGTTGATGCCATGGATTTTTCAGTGGCCTGGAAGGAACTGGGACGCTACAGACTCCGCTTGTCTGCCTTGTGCGAAGGTAAATCCTTCTCAATCAGTTGCCAAAATAACCCCAAAATCTGTTCTTTAAATCGGTTGTAGTTTTCTGCCTAGTAGGTTCCAGTCTTTTGTATTTCACAGGGAAGTACTTATGGACCCCTCAAATATTCCCTAAACTTTGCAGTTACTACTGTTGCACTGAGGATTTATGAGGAGCAGAATGAAGCTGCATGTAGAGCTGAAGTTCAGGGCACTACAAGCAAAAGCACTACATACAAAAAAAAAAGGAGTTAGTGCTTAGTTTTAAGTACTATTTTTGACCAGCTGATTCCTGTTGGAAGGAAAGAGCTTATCACTCCATTGTGTGTGAGTGTGTAACAGTGTGGTTGAAAAATAGTGACTTGAATCAACACTTTGCAGTGACATGTCTAAAGCAATTATTCTTTGAAGACGGGAATATAAGGAGAACCTGGGTCTGGGCTGTGTCTGTGGGAACACCTAGTCATGTAAGAATCAAAGGCTGCATGTTCTAGATCAAAGTAGCCCGGACTTCCTAATACGTCTCATTATCATACCATTCATCTTTATTAAACTCACTTGTTTTAATTAAAGGAGTGGATATTTTGCATCAGAGTTTAAGGGGTCTGCTGGGCACTTGAGATTAAATCAATGGTTTATTAGCAATTTTATCTGGAAAGTAGATTAGATTATTTAAATTATGCAAAGTAGCGTCATTTTTCTCTCTCAGTAGAATAAGGTTATGATTAAGAAATAGTGCTTGGAGCATGAAAGCTCTGCTTGTCATTATTTTTCATGTTCGGATCTGGGATTTTAGAGTGAAATCATTTATCTTTAATCTGGTTTTAGGATATTACATCAAATTCTGCAAAATGAAACAAGGGCTGCAGTAGTGTCTAACAGCAGGTGTTTTCCAACAGCGATGTGGGAAACGCCAGTGCTGGAGACTTGATTCGATTGGACCATATTTTCAATTTGTGTTGTATTTCTGTGCCGTTGGAGCAATATATCTTGTTAATCAGTTCATAAAACAGTAGGATTAAAAAGAATGCACTGGAGGTGTAAAACAGTCAACGCCAAGAGAGTTCCAAGATTACCTTAATAAATAAAACATAATTGGATAAAATAGGCAAGTAATGAGTTGAGGGCAGCCCCAACGTGTAATTTCTTGGGGTCAGTGGCAATGCATCAGCTTACACTGCATCTGGGTGAAGCCTAGAGGGCATGTAATGGGGTGTCATGAAATTGTATTAACAGTGCCCTGCTGTTGAGATGTCTTGTTCCAGCCTTCTCCCACCAGCACTTTCAACTGATGCAGCAGAAGTACTGGGTTAAATCACAAGCTGCGCTCCAACTGCTGCACGTGCTTTTGATTTTTCCCAAGAGAGGGCCGAGAAAATGGCTCTTATTAGAAAAAAGAAGCCGTAATTGGGGCTAGCAGGGAGCCAGCGATGTGTGTAGGGCACGGTGCTCCCTCCCTGCCTGCCCGGGCTGTGCTCAGGGAAGCAGCAGCACTGGGGGAAGGTGTTCTCCCAGGTTCATGCTCTGCCCAGCCCTACAGGGCCGTTGCCTCTCACACAGGTCCCTCTGCTTCAAGCAGCCTAACAGGCAGAAGAAAAACCTCTTCCTCAGGTGGAACCTGTGGCTCAGCCTCAGGCAAGCAAAACCCAGCGAGCAACATCAGCATTCCTGCTGGAAGCAGGAGCTTCATCTCTATGCTCGCAGCGTTCGGTTTTATCACTCACCTGCGTGCTGTCGCTGCTTGGGCTCCACCTGGGCAGTCATGTGTTGCTTCTCTGGGGGAGGCAGCAGCAGCTACCAAGCCAGATGCTTCCTAGATGCCTCCTGAGGCCCCTGCTGTCCAGCCCATTCCTCTTCTGAGACAGTGAGCACTGTGTGACGCTGCATAACTAAAACCCATCACAGCCTGTTTTATCAGGCAAAATCGATTGATGAGTCTGGTTTAGCACCTCTGTTTCTGATGTTGATAAATAACAGTACCCTTCCCCTAGTGACAAATGTTAATCAATGGATTACTGATAACAGATCTTCAGATCTGAACCGCAATGAGAACCATATAATTGGGCAAAAAAAATTATATATACATGCAATTAAACACACACTCAAGCACACACAGTGTCATCTGTCCTCCACACCAAATGCGCAGCAGTGCCGGGTGCTAAAATTTGCAATGAATTATTTATGTGCTGAATTATCTCTTTTTTATCCCCTCCTAGAATATCCAATTGCCTGTTTCCATTTTTGTTTGAGAGATTTATTAATCAGGATTTATTCACTGGATATCTTAATAAACATTTCCTGCTCTTTCTCTCCATAACACATAATAACACACATCTTGTTTCCTGGTAGCACCAATCCATCTGCTACAGCAGGGTCTCCCACCGTGGTGACACCGTGAGCAGTGCCATTTGTACCCAGACAGTTTACAGTCCTCTTTGTGAACCAATTACAGATGTTCCAAATTTTGGCTGTTTATTTTCTCACCAAAATCAAAACAGTTCCAGCCCCCCGAGCAAATGATCCACAGTTACAGACGGAGATTGCGACTGCGTGTGGATGAATAATTTGTTTCTCATCAGTATTTAGTGCCATGTTGCTCAGTTCCCTGGAAGCCTTTGAGAGGGTGGGAGGAGAAGATGAATGCCCAGAGACAAGTCATTTGGAGGTTTGCTGTTCTTCTGCCCCTTCAGTTCCTCAGTTTTGCCACACAGACATAAGGAACAGCACTTTACAGCCAAGGACTTCTTGCCCTGCATGTCGCACCTCGCCATGCCTGGGACCTGTTCCTGTAAATATTGTGCAAACATGAGTCATCTCTGGTTTCAGGGGGAGCACTTCAGTGCCAGTTTTCTAGGTGCTGGGATAATACCTGGGATAGTCCCCTATTTAATGGTTTAAAGGAATCACCTACACAGGAGAATTTTCTGTATTTGGGGCTTTCGTTTATTTGGTATCCATTTAACTGGCTTGCCCTAGTACCTTCCAGACATACATGTAGTTTCCAGCATGTAAATCCCAAATCTGCCTCCTGTATCTATCTTTAACATTTTTGTACCTTATAAATTTTTGAGAGCGGCAAATCTTGTTGTGAAGGTGTTTTTTTAATGTGCCCCTGGCTGAGAGTCGCTCCGTGCCGAGCTTTAAATCACGGCAGAGATTTACAGTTGCGATAGAGGTGGAGCTGCAGGCATCCAAAACGAGAGTTATCTGTGCAGTGTTCACATACCTCTGTAAATAATATCCCAGGGATGTCTTCCTGCTCCCCCTGAAATCACAAACAGTAATACCCCCTAAGAACAATAGCACTAAAGCTGTCCTCAGGTTGAAAATAATCGCGTTGCCTGTGTGTGAAGCGCAGTCTCAAGAGCTCTTTGGCTGAGTAGCAATATTTTACCTCTAATGACCTCGAACCCAAGCCAGCCATCTCTGCAGGCTCTACAAAATCCTGGTGTGCCATGAAGCGGACCCGAAGGTGGCTGCCTGCCTTCACCTGAGCACATCCCTCTGTGCTGGCTCCTGCACGCTCCCAAGGCTTGGGGAAAAGCTGCTTGGAACGTACCGGGTTTTCTTTACTAATTTTGGCTTTCTTATTCAGTCAGATTCTCCCATTTTTGGATGACTGAATCTCTGAGCCTTCTGCATCAGAAAGAAGAGCCACGTGTATTTTGCTGAGATTTTTTTATCGAGGTGCTGCAGTTGGAACAATCCTCTGGAAAGGGAGAAGGCGGAATGCTGTGTGCCAATAGCAGGTATTTTTTGGTTCCCCTTAAACATGCATAATTTAATTCTAAACTTGTGCCTTTCCTCCCTTCCCCAAGCTCCTACCCTTGAAATCTATTTGAGAACAAAAACTATAGTTGTGAGAGATGTTAAAAAAGAGGACATGAAAACAGAAGGATAACTAGATAGCGGCTCCCAGGGGGCTCTTTTTCTTAATCCTGGTTTTCTTTTGGTGAACTTATGTTTTTGAGCAGCCCCTTGGGCAGAGTGCTCGCTGCCTTGCCGGGAGCGACCCGGCTGCTCTGTGAGTTGACAGAGTGGGAGGTAAGTGGCAGTAACTAATGGCAATTAGCAGAGGTCTGGACAGCTATGTGTCCCTGAAGACATGAGCTCTTCTGGGGGTTGTGTCTTCACAGAGTGAAGCTGTTTGTCACCCTGCAGAATATGACAATCTGCATCCCTCCACTGAGGATTTGCTGTCAGACTTGCTCAGTTGTCTTGCAAAAACAAAAAAGGAAAAACAGAGGTTTTATTTTATTTTATCTGTGCTTCCCAAATCTGTTGAAATAGTAAGGAAGGAATGATTACCTTCGGGGAAATCACCCATCAGCTGCTATCAGTAATCACTTGTTTAATGCTTATGTAGCACTTGATGGCTTTATGACTGATGTGCCAAAAAGGAAACAAAACCAGAGGGGTTTGTTTTTAAATGGCAAAGGACAGTTTCTGTTCCCAGGTAATTGTCAGAAAACTGCCCCTGACTCCCCAGACCTGAAAGCTGCCTCTGACAAAAACGTAATGAGGGAGAAGGTGAGAGGTTGAATATAAAGCTTCAAGACCCGTTTGCTAAATTGCAGGAGGGTTTAAAAAAATCCCATTTCTCACGCATCCCTGACGGTCTCCCCGGCCCTCTCTCCCGCCTCCATCGCTGTCGGGATGCTCCGCAGCGCTCCCGCAGCCTCGACCCCTCTAAGCAGCGGCTGCGTGAAAAAGAGGAGTGGGAGCGCGCTGCGTGCCCGGGGGCCCCGCATTCCGCCGTCCCGGCTTGCGGGCAGGATACAGCCTCCCAAGATGGATGTTTGAGTAGCCCCCGGCGGCGCGGCACAAAGCGCTGCGCGGCTCTGCCGGGGAGCTGCGGGCCGGGCTCCCCCCGGTGCCGGGGCTGCCCCCGGCCCCGCCCCTGCGCCGAGCGGTGTCGGGGCGGGGCGGCCGCGCCCCGGGGCACCCCCTGCCCG
>JAWWLV010000144.1:4085933-4096532 GCA_035041135.1 Platyrinchus mystaceus | reverse complement strand
CCCTGCCCGCCCGGCCCGGCCCGGCCCGGCCCGGCGGCAGCTGCGACAGACGCGCCGGGCGCCGCCGCTCCGCGCCCCTCCGTCAAAACTTTTGCCGGCTTCCCCGCCGTTCCTCCCGGGAGGAGGAGGAGGAGGAGGAGGAGAAGCCGGGGCCGTGCCCTCGCCCCGGGCGGCGGCGGGTGCCCGGGGGGCTCCCGGCTCCTTTTCGCTGCATTTTATTGTTTTTCTTCTCCTTTTTTTTTTTTTTTTTTCCCCCCCGCTGGGAGGGGTGGGGAAGGGAAGGGGCTATAAAGCGCGAAGGGACGTGCGTGACACAGTCCCCGCTGCTGCAGCCCGTCCCCGCCGGAGCGGGGGGGTAGGCAAACACCCGCTCCCCGAAAAGAAAAAAGCCTCTCCCCTCCGCAGGAGGGACAGGACGGGACGGGACGGGACCGGACGCCGCAAGGTAAGGCACCAGCACCGGGTGGGGGAGTCCTCTTCTATTGCCGCCGGGGCGGGCGGGGGTCGCGGTGCCCCCACCCGGGTGCGGGACCCCTCGGCCAGAGCGGGACGCGGCCACCCCGGCGCTGTCCCCCCCCGCCGCGGCCGCAGGGCCGAGCCCCGAGCCCCGGCACCGCTCCGCCGTGGGATGCTGCCGGGGGGACCTCGGCGTCCTCTCGGCTCCCCGCCTCGCCTTGGAGCTTTGGGTTTTCCTCCCCGCTTTTGCCCTCTCCCAGCCCGCGGCGGCCGGTGCCCCACAACCCGGGCGGATGCCGGGAACACCCGGCTCGTCCTCGCTGCCGCTGGGCGGGTGTGTGCCAGGCAGGCAGCGGCTCCGGCTTCGCCAGCATCGTACGTTGTTTTCGGGGGAAAAAAAAGTGGCTACCAAAAAAAAAAAAAAAAAAAAAAAGGAGACAGAAGACTCAACGGTGGGATGTAAGTGCCGAGATTTGCTACGTGCAGCCTGGGTTGTGCTTTTATTTCGACAGCAGAGACAATGGCTACAAAGCGTTGTTTAATCACTTGCAGATATAACTTTTACGTATTTAAACCTTCACAGTTTAAGGCTGGTGCGGGTTTTTGAAGAACTGTGATTCTGTGGCATTTCTTTTCTGGATGTATTTAACACTTGATCAGTAATGTGCCCTGGTTCCTCAGATGGGTTAGCTTGCTGCCCAGGGATGAGTGTGATCTTGTCTGTGCCATGCTGCCCAGGGCTGCTCTGGAAATCATCCCGGTGGACACCGACGTGGACTTAGGCAGCCTCTGCAAGGCTGGTTTCAGAGAGCGGTTTGTGAAGCTTGTAGCTTCCCTTGGATTTTCCCTCCCCGCCAAAGGATCTGGTTAGCATCTAGTTACAATCGTTAATTAAAACACTTAAACAGTATCGCTGTTCTTGTGGCTTGACTGAGCTGCATGAGGCGAGCTCAGCGGGGAGGCAAGATCCCTGCCTTTAATACACGGATCTCCCGGGCCCGGCTGGCTGTTTGTGAGCAGATGCCAGGAGACATTCGGTAACATCCTTGTGGCACTGTGCTTTCACTGGAGCATCCTGCAGTCAGGCAGGACTGGCAGCCTCATCCAGCACTGTCTTACGATGGGCTTCCAGCCTCGGTGCACTGATTTCGTGCTTGGTTGAGATGATGGAGTTGTATCTGTGTAAAACTGGAAGAGGTGAGAGCGATTGGAGGGTGAATTCCTCCCTGGGTGGTTGACAGCGAGTGATTTATCACATTAGTGACCCTGGCAAGGCACTGCTGGCTTGGCCATAACCTGGTTTCCCTAAAAACAGCACTCGGGTGTTAGACATCATCAGCACCCTTGGCTGGGCTGTAAGAGGGAGCAGGGAAAAAAAACTCTGTATTTCTGCTCAGCCTACTTCGAAAATTGCTGATTCTTAGCTATTTTAGGAATGGCATTTCAGATTGCTCCTTGTCAGGAATGCCTCATCCTGCTGGCCTCGCTCTCTCCTACCTCGCAGTTAAACACATGCATACCTGGAAGAGGAGAGCTGCTGCAGTCAGCTTTCTAGTACCCCTACAAGTCTCTGTAAGTACCTAGAGTAACATCTAGAACTTAAAACCTGTTAATAGTTGAAGGAGGAGAGGACTTTTTAATACACCGAGAGATTTTTATCTCCTACTCTGACCGCAAAAAATGTGGTGGAGCTGAAATGTGCAGCAGTGCATTGTGCATGGGGACTGTGCGGGTGTTTTCAGGGTCCTGTGGTGAGAAGAGAGATACCTTGTGGGCTTTCTGTGCCAGCAGAAAGAGCCCCACTTCATTTTGAAAGAGCTTTATAACACATCTGAAAAACTCCTTCTGCCTTGTCGCAATGAGACCGTGGGTGCGTCACGCTCTTTCTCTGCATGGCCGTGCACAGAAACCCCGTTGACGTTTCTTGCTGTGTAGGGTGGGCACCTCAGCATGTCATCGCAGCCCTGCCAGCGGGGTGACACAACATACATGGGGACATGCCACGCTCTGTGGCACCCACGAGCAGAGCCAGCTGCTCCCTGGCGTTAGCCACACGTGGCAGGCGGCGGCATGCCCGTGATGTGCTGCTGGCGTCACCTGACAGTGGGTCGCCTCCTGCCCCAGTCACCCTGGGAAAGGTTGGGGTTTGGTGATCGTATCACAGTTTCAGAGGGAATTTGAACACTGTGTGGGATGCTGATCCCAAAGAGATTAATATGGGCCCCTTTATTTAATTGCAAGAAGGCTGTCACGGAGGTGAGGCAGAGCTGTGCAGGATCGCCCCGCATGCCTGTGTTGTTGCGGACGGCGACTTCGGAAACGCCGAGGAAAAGCTTTTAGGTTTCCCCCAATGTTTATAAATACAATATGGTGCAAACTGTCAAGCAAGCTGTTCAAAATCACATAACGCCTGTGCTGCCTTCCCTGTTCGGCTCGAATGCCTCCACCACATACTCTGTGTTCATCTAACGCTTAAAGCTCCCGGCACGCAGCTCCGGCCCATCTGCCACGGCTTTCCCAGCACCCCTCTCCATCTCCTGTGAGCTGGGCTGGGGACACAGTTGGTGCTGTAGCTCCACCTTGGGAGTCCTGAGCATCCTTCAGTGCCACGCTGCTCCCAGCCAGCTTGGCGAGAGCCCAGTCTGCCCCTGGAGCATCCTGGCTCATACACTCACACTGCACGCATGTATGGGCAGAAACACTGTCTTCGAGTCCACTTCGTCCTCCTTGGAAGGTTTGCCCACCTTAGAAGTTCCCTGAAAATGAAGGGGTGGCTCCAGCCATGCTCTGTCCTTCTGCTCCCTGTCCCGTGCCTTCAGTAGGGCTGGATTGAACCTGTTTGCCGGATGTTTCACTCTGAAGTGTGCCAGGGTCTTCTGCCTTAATATATATTAGAAGACAAGATGTTTATTAAACTCAGACCCTGCTTTTTCTTCTGAAATTTATATCCCAAGAGGCTGGTGATAAACAGTTTATTAAAAAGAAATCCTGATTTATTTCTACAAATGGTTACATTTCAAGCTGGTACTGAACGGTTTTGCAGGAGACCAGCTTTTATGCTTCCCATGGCAGTTTAAAAGATTGCTAGAAAAATAATCCAGAATCTAAGTAGGTTTGGATAAAGGCAAGCCAGGATTGTACGTCAGGGTACATGGTGCTTTTATGCAGCGAGGCGGCGGATTTTACCACAGAACATCTGGGTACTGGCTTTGGTTACAGCCCAGATTTTAGTGGGATAACAAGTCTTGTTTGGCTTTGTGTTCATTTTTGAAGTCACTAAACTTTATGTGAATAATAAAACTGTAAGCCCATTACTTCACTGTTTTCAAGGGGCTGTTTCAGCCCTCCTTCAAGGTCTCGCATCTCTCTAGAGCTGGTTTTATTTTGCCTTGCTAAGTGGGTATTTACTTTTTCAGCCCCTGGCCTGCTCTGGCAGGAGGCTGATTTACTAATTTGTACCGATGGACACACCAGGGATGGCGGGTTTCCATCCCACCCCGCAGAACGGGCACGTTTTCTGCATTAGGGGCAACCTAATGAAAACTGCACGATCCTCGTACAGAGTATTCAGAGGGGCTGATGTTGTTAATGTGGTGGACAATAGAGGTGCTCTGGGCTACCAGTTCAGCCACTTGTGAGAGCTAAAATAACGGGAGAGGTTTTGCTTTCTTTTTCTGTTTGATGATAAAATGCAGAGGAGAAGGGTTGACCTGACTGAAGGAGGGAAGGGCCTCCTCCTTCATGTAAGAAAACAATTTTGTAAGCCCTTACAAAAGGGTGCACATCCTGGTGGGAATGCCCAGCTCCAGGGATGACAATCTCAACTAATAACACAAATGTTTGGAATATAAGTTTTGTGTGGGTGTGTATAGACAGGCCGTGAGACCGATGTTTACCTTGTTTACAGAGCACCTGGCACGATACCGAATGCTGCTTGTATCACTGACTGTTTGGGCAGGAATAAACTAGAAAAGTCAGGATTATGTCAAATGTCGTAGGTAAGACCAGTGAGAAGGGACTTAAGTACTGCTTGAGCTCTGCTAAATCATGAGTGGAGCAGCGAGTGAGCGAGCAGTGCCTTGGAGAAAAGGCAGAGCGCGAGAAGCCGCGTTCCCCACTCTGTTTTACATCATGACTGAGATGTACTTCTCTGACAAAAATCCTCATTAGAGCAAGCAGGGATAGTTTCTGCCTGAGAAAACGACTCAAAAAGCCTAATGCTTGTGGATGGGTGGAAGGAGCTTTGAAGAACTGAGATGTTGTGTTGCAAAACTTTAACAAGATGTCATTAGGAGAGGAAGTATTTGCCCTTAGATCGGGAAACAGGTCAGGATAATAAATCATAACTCCGGGAGAATATGCTTAAAGCTGGAAATACATTAAGAGGGAGAGAAAGAGAGAGTAAATATTAAAAAGAAATTTGTTCTTTCAGAATTAATTTTCTCGTTTGCTGTATGCAAGGACACCCAGGGAACAGGAGGAAGGTAAATGTTAACACAGAGCTGTAACAGGAACCAGTCGAAAATCCCATGACTGTGTAGATGGCTTTGATTGCACACCCGGGAGCACATCGGTGGTGCAGGACACGTCAGAAACAGGCAGAGCATCTCAGTTCATGTGTGAGGTAGCTGATACTCTGATTTCACCAAAAATGTGATGTGGGGGACATTCAGAGGGTGGGTTTTAAATGCCATTCGAGTGATCAGCAACATGAGTGGTTTGAGAATCCAGCCCCAGTACATGACTGTTTTGATGAACAAAAATATACCTGATTAACCAAAAGGATTCAGGCAAATCCTGCACTGAGCATCTTCCAGTGGTCTCTGTCCTCCCACCTGGGCAGGTAATGGCAGCATGTTCAGCTTTTCTCCAGAGCACACGGGGTTGTTCGGATTTGGCCTGAATTGGGGCTGCTGTGGCTTCAGGGTAATTAAATTCAGTAGTTGCAGAGATGTTTGCTGCTCGTGTGACAGCTGAGATAAGAAGCAGTGGGTACTTACTGTGAGCACCTGGAAAACTGGAAACCAGAAGGCAGTAATTTATCCTTCCTACTGCATTCCCCCCCTTGGTGGGTCCGGATATGAGGATATGAGTGCCCCTCCAGCGTGACCCTCACATGGTCACAATGGGACACACCTCCGAGGCCCACACAGGGGAATGGGACTTACAGGGGAAAGCATTGTTTGCCTAATTAAGCAAATTTATTTTATTCTTATTATTATTATTATTTAAGAAAATGTAACTTTAAAGGGGTTGAAACTTTATTGGGGAGTGAGAAAAACGATGCTTTTCACCTTTCTCACTTCTGACTTGCTCAGTACCAAAATAGAGCAGTGCTAGACCAGCCACTTCTCCTGCTGCAAACGGATCACAGCTTCTCCACACACATTTGCAGGGATGATTAAACAGGGTGGAAGGTTTTTATAAAGCAGCCAGAATATCATGGAGAAATGAGCCTTCTCTCTCTCCCTCTTGCTGCTTTGTTTAGGTGCAGCAGATTTGCTGCTAATTTGTTTATAGTCAGTCTAAACGTGTCTCAGCATTCTGAAACCCAGAAACCTGATGCAAATTAAGCAGTTTACAGATTGGGATGATGATGGTGCGGGATAGCCAAGAGTCTTGGAGCTGCCAGCTGGTCTCTGGATGTGAAGGAAAACATCAGTGAGCAGCACCAATGGTTTCTATTCCCCATTCCTTCCCTTCCTTTGGCTACTAAATCTGTATTTAATTCCCCATGGGCTTTCTCTCCTGGGTAAGTATTACTTACTTGAGTATGATTTGTAGGGCTAATAGGATCTTATCCTTGTTTGGGGAAGACCCTAGGGGCTCTCTCAAACTGATTTTTCAGCAATGAGAAATAATGAATAAAAATCTAATAGTCCTAGGGGGCATTAAAGTTACAATTTTGCAGGGAAGATTTAATGTCAGTCAATTAAAACTTCTATAATCCTGTTACAGTATAATAGTTGGGAAAAAATAATACAAGGAAAAATAAGTAGGTTTTAAGACCCTGTCAGATCATGTGAACAAGTCTAACTTAATTTAATGTTTGAATTTTAAAGGAAGGGACTAAGACATCTCCTGCAAGTGCGTGATAGCAGGGTGGCAGGCTCAGGGAAAGAAGTGCGCTTTGTTAATTTACAGAGTGCATTGTAATTCCCACTCATCTAAGAAAAAGCTGTTGCAAGGTGTTTTTAAGAAAACCCAAGCAATTAGGCCTTTAACTCGAAAATGCATCTTAGTGAAATGTACTTGCAGTAGCCCAAAACACACTCTGGCTCAACCTATTGCTCATGGGGTTCATGACCATTTCCACTTGGAACCGTGGGCTTATCATGGCTTTCTCCAACCAGGGACTGAGCAGGCACCAACTTGTGGCCCTTGGTGAAAAAGGACCAAAGAGCAGATACTTTTTTTGAATTTACAGCTTTTTGTGTTTTACAGTGAGGTATTAACCGTGATGCTGAAATGACACTTTGTCCATTAGCAGCAACTTTCATCCAAGAATGCTGTAGCCATTTCCAGTCCCTGGTGAAGGGACACCCCCAGAACAGGGTGCCCAGGAGGCAGTGCTGGATCCCATGCCACAGCTCTCACCACGCTTACCTTGGGAAAGGAAATGCCCTCGGCACGCATTTCAGTCATCTCTGAATGCAGAAATTCCTCTTTTTTTTCCCCTTCTTCTTTCCATTTCTTCTCCCTGCTTTCCCCTGCTGTCAGCTGAGGACGTATGGTTGCCATAAGAAGGCCTGAAGGTTTTGGGGCTGTTTGGATGTTCACTCACCCATGACAGTGTGACCTCCCCACCGTATGTGTTCCCTGGGCTTTTGTTGGCAGGAACCAGATGAAGGACTAACCTTTCACCTGCCAGCCTGGACAAATAAACACTGGCCCAGCATTGGAGTGGAGCTGAAACCAACCCTTTTGAAAATCTGATTTTTCACATCCCTTACCACAGCTCTGCAGTTGACCCTGGCAGGTTTGAAGCTCTGGCAGCACATCCCTTTGGAGCACCCATCTTTTTGCACTTGGGAAAGACTTTGCAGCTGAGTCATGCAGAGGTCCTCTGCTTAGAAAGCCAGAAAGGTGCTAGAAAGAAGGCTGAAGACTGGCAGCTCCCAAACAAGCTCCTGTCCTGCTTTGGTATGATGGGCTGGTGGCTGGTGAGCTGTGGTGTTTTACAGCCTCTCCAGATGGGTGTGTGTCAGCTCTGACCAAGGCTCACGTGTGCTGGGAGTGCCCCAGACCTCGAGGCTGAGCTGGAGCAGTGGATGAAGGAACATCCACCTCAAGGACCTAAGATGGCGGTCAGGCATGAAGGGCTCAATAGAATCTAATGGGACTTGTGCTTCATCCCTGCTTTAGTGGTGCCCAAAAGACAACTTTTCCACCATCTTGGGGCACCACAAATGTATCAACTCCTCGGCAGAAGTTCTCCAGGAACGTTAGTGACTGCAACCTGATTGGACAGTCTCGGTTACCATGGTTTCTGGTTCATCCAATAGTTATTCCCCAGGTTTTGTACCTCCCATTCTCCACCTTCCCTATGTCCATCCGTCAGACTTGCCCAATCCCCTATCCAAGTTTTGCATACTCCGCCCATGCTCTGCCCACTTTCTAGCCCTTTCCAATCCTACCCTATATAAGTGAGTGTTCCCCCTAATAAAGAGAGATCGCTTGAGATCACCTGAGTTCTCACCTTGCCTCCTGTGCTGATTCTTCCATCACGCGCTGCGTCATACTTTCACACATATAGCATAGCTGTACCATACACACTCACACACCACCAGTGGCTGTGCCCAGCGCACCTCAGCCTGCAAGGACCCGCGGTCTCGGCTTGGTCCCCTATCCCAAGCCGTGATAAGTGACGCCCTAACCGTGGGAACTGAGATGAGATTTTCTCATATTGAGGGAATCCCTCAGCGGTCACTGGGCGACAGCTGCTCTTGTTGAGGGGAGCGGTCCGGCGGCTCTGCGTCTTCTCAGCGACGACTGTGTGCAGTTGTCCACCTGCGGCCGAGGTAAGTTGACGCAGGATCCTTTTCCTGCACCCTCCTTTCCGCCCTCCCTCCTTTTTCTACTTCAACCTTGGGCACAGACCTTTAACCAATGGGAGCCTTCTGTGCCAAGCCAGAGAGAGACATTGCTAACAATCTCATCGGTCTCCTCCAAGTCAAGGGTCATGAATACGACCTTAAATCCCTCAATGCCCTCGCTAAGTGCTCCGCCGCAATCGAGAATCCTTCCCGGACGTTTTAAACTTCCCGGACTGGAGCGCCCTCGGGAAATGGCTCTGGGCAGACAACAGAGCCGGGAATAAGCGTGCCTCGGAGGCATTGGTAATGTGGCGGTTCATCTATCATATCCTTAAGAGGAAATATGATGAAGCCAACCCTCCTCCTGCACCTTCTCCACCTTCCCCTACCATCAGGCAAATCCTTTTCCCTAAAAGCTCCCCGAAGGACTCGGTTGTGGACTCTGGGACTGGCGCTATTTCACCTGCGCCATGCGCGGACTCTAAGATGTCGGTTGGGGGGACTGATAGCGTGGCGCGAAATGGCGGCGGTGTTGTAGAGCAAAAACATGGCATCGATGGTTGTGGCGGCGGGTCTCTGTGGCGGGAAAAAGCGCGCGCGCGGGAAGAGGCAGTCGGGGGAGGGGCTAGATACTCCCGGGATCTTGTGGCTCCACCCCCTGGTTACACCCCACCTTGTTGCCCTTTCCACAATACCCATGTTGCTGGCCCCGTCCCGGAACCTACCCCTAGCCATCATGGCGCCTACCTGGGCGCTTCCGGCCCCCACCACGGCACCTTCCGGTGTCATGGCGGCGCCCATGTGCCAGAAGTACCGGCCTGTATACCGGAGCCACATCACCGGGCCCAGTTGCCGGTTATCGAGCCCAGGCCTCGCCTGGCCCCACCGTCGCCCAGCCCCTATCATACTCCATCCCAGGTGCTTCATGCACTACACCCTCCACTTCCGCCAAAAGCCAAAAAGTCCCAGAGGGACCAGGCTGTCCCACAGGTTGAAGACCCTAACCCCGTGGACCTTCTGCCCCAAATCTCTACTATCCAAAATATGTTAGGGAAGAAAGTGGTGAATCAGCACATTACTACCAAAATAAAACCAGATGCTGATTTGCCCACTACCCCTGAACCCATTCCTCCCACACACCCTGCATCCACACCGATCCCTAGCACCGACAATCCTCAATCCCCACCTTGTGCTACCCCACCTAATCCACCCACATCTCCCGTAACACCAACTCAGCTACCTCAGACCAACGCAACAGCTCCTATACCCTCTACATCTACTACTGTTTTGGTAGCCGATTCGGAAAAGCCTAAGGCACCCCCCGCTACCTCAAGAGCGTGTTGGGATGAAATAAAAAAGGAGGGGGATATGGAGTTGTTGAAGGTGCTACCTGTCTTCACGGAGAAAGATAAGGCACCAGAGTGGAGGCCCTTTAGTGTCGCGGTTTTCAAAGATGTTAAGAAAGCCATAGCCGACTACAGGCTTGCGTCGCACTACACCATGGGCATCATACAGACCTTCTTTGAGGCCTATGCTATGACGCCCAGCGACATAAAGCTCAGATCAATGAGGTCCTGGAGCCCATGGGTTCACTTCAGCCAGGCATGCCATCCCTGGCCATGCTACTTGAGGAGTGGCCCATGGCAGTAATTGACATCAAAGATTGCTTTTTCCAGATCCAACTTCACCAACAAGACGTGGAGAGGTTTGCCTTCACCGTCCCCTCCTTGAACGCCGAGGAGCCGAACCAGAGATACACCTGGAAGGTACTTCCACAGGGCATGAAGAACTCGCCCACATTGTGTCAATTATATGTCTCTAAAATTTTGTTTCCCATTAGGCGCCAAAATCCAAATGCAATCATCCTACACTACATGGATGATATATTGGTATGCACTAAATTAGAATCTGACCTCCAAATTATCTTACAGGACACAATAGAAACACTGAAGACCTTCCGGTTGTATGTCTCTGAGGAGAAAGTCCAACGAGAGGCTCCCTGGCGGTACCTGGGGTGGAGGGTGAACGCGAAATCTATCACTCCACAGAAGGTAGCCATTGACTACCAGGTGAAGACTCTCAACGACTTGCAGAAGCTGCTTGGCAA
>JAWWLV010000144.1:4013836-4085833 GCA_035041135.1 Platyrinchus mystaceus | reverse complement strand
GGGTACGTCCGAGTCTGGGGATCTCAACTGATGAGTTGAGTCCTTTATTCCAACTTTTAAAAGGAGACCCAGACTTGCGGTCGCCCAGAACCCTAACACCAGCAGCCCTGCAAGCGTTGAGAGAAGTGGAACAGAAAATTAGCTCCTGCCAGGCGTTTCGGAAAATTGAGGACATACCACCTACACTCCTAGTGCTTCAAGGACGTCGACAGCCTTTTGGAGTACTGGGACAGGTATTTTGTAAGGCAACCAATTTTAACATCTGTGAGTGGGTCTTTCTCCCTCATCAATTTGGCAAGACACTAGTAACTATTCCTGAATTGATTTCTAAAGTTGTATTCCGTGGGCGTACAAGATGCTGGGAGATGACGGGAGAAGAACCAGAGACAATCTATCTTCCCCTCACCTCCGAGCACCTTGAACAGATGCTGACAACTAGCCTAGACTTTCAGTTGGCCATTGCTGGCTTCCCTGGCCAGATCAAATTTACCATTTCTAATCTGAAATTCTTACAAAAATTAAGGCACATTCCAATTAGACTCAAAATTGTACAGTCTTTTGTTCCCCTTCCAGGAGCCACAACCGTGTTCACTGACGGCTCAGGTCGGACAGGAAATGCGGTTGTCACCTGGAAGTCAGGAGAGAAATGGGAACAAGATGTACACAAAGTCCAGGGCTCATCCCAGATTGTGGAGTTGTCAGCTGTAGTTCGCGCCTTCACGATCTTTAATTCGGTTGAAATTAATCTAGTGTCGGATTCGGCCTATGTTGTGGGGGTCGTGCAGAGAGTGGAAAATTCGTATTTAAAAGACTTGGCTAACCCGCAGTTGTTTTCTCTGTTTCAGGAATTGTTGTTCCTAATAAACAACCGGGATTTAGCATTCTTCATCACACACGTCCGCTCTCATTCCACCTTACCTGGACCTGTTGCGGAGGGAAACCAACGCGCAGATTTGCTAGCAGGTATGTCCATTGTTCCACAAAAGCTGGAACAGGCCAAACTGTCTCACGGCTTTTTCCACCAGAATGCTCGTGCCCTACAAAAACAATTTGGCATCTCCCAGAATCAGGCTCAAGATCTTATTAAAATGTGTCCTGATTGCCAGAAGGTAGCACCACTCCAGCCTTCTGGGGCAAACCCTAGGGGCCTGGAGCCGCTTAAGATCTGGCAGTCAGATGTAACACATGTCCCCCAATTTGGCAAACTAAAATATGTCCATGTATCAATTGATACGTATTCTAAATTTTTAGTGGCCACTGCTCATTCTGGGAAAAAAAGTCGTGACATCAGAAAACATTTCATCCAGGCCTTCGCGCACATGGGGATTCCAGACCAGATCAAAACAGATAATGGTCCTGGATATACCTCATGTGCGACGCAACAATTTTTCCAGCAGTGGGGCATTAGACATATCACAGGGATCCCTCACAATCCAACTGGCCAGGCAATTGTGGAACGCGCCCATCAAACCCTAAAAAACATGCTTAAAAAACAAGAAAGGGGGAGTACAGGCCTATCTCCACAGGAAAGGTTAGCCAAGGCGATGTATGTTATCAATTTTTTGAATCGCCAAGATGAGCAGGGTTTGACACCTGTAAAGTTCCACTTTGGATGGGGAAAAAGCAATCCTGAAGGGTCAAAGGCATCTGTAATGTACAAGGATTTAATCACTGATCAATGGAAAGGACCCTTCCCCTTGATCACACGTGTGGCAGCAATTCCATGGCCCTGCCTCTCCATCTCCCATCCATTTTGCCGTTTGGAGGCAAATCCTTGCTCAGTCATGTGGCTTCTTAGTGCTGGAGAGGTTGAGTGATGCTGTGTGAGCAGCTGGGGGAAGTTGGGATTTTCTCTGGAGGCAGTGGGAAGTGATCCGCGCTGGATCTCAGCGGGTCCTTGCTGCCGTAACTGTGGCTGAGATCTGCCAGCTCCAACACCCAGCATGCTGGTAGAAATATGTAAATATCAATAGCTGCAGCACTACATTTGATACTTTCCATTTCCAAACACTTGGCAAATGTTTACATATTTCCAGCAGCCCTTTTCCAACTTGGGAAAATGAGACTCAGCATCTGTGAATTACCAGGGTACGTAACAAATCATTATGAGAGAGCATCTTAATGGTTCATTAAGGACTTGTAAGGCCTAATATTTCCTTTGCATGCCTTTAAAGCTGAAGGTAGATCATATTAAAACTGAATTAAATTTTGGATAGTAAGTTCAATCAGAAAAATTTGGATTCTGACGATAATTAGGGAATTGGAAATTTTGGACGATCACCTATCAATGTAACACGTATTACTGAGGTCGTAATTAATATGTGTTGGTCTCTCCTCCCAAGTAACAACTGATAGAACAAGTGGAAATGGCCTCAAGTTGTGCCAGAGAAGGTTTAGATGGGATAGTAGGAAAAATTTCTTCATGGAAAGGGTTGTCAAGCACTGGAACGGGCTGCCCAGGGCAGCAGTGAAATCACCATCCCTGGGGGTATTTAAAAGATGTGCCGGTGTGGTGCTGAGGGACGTGGCTTTAGTGGTGACCTTGGCAGTGCTGGGTTAGTGGTTGGACTCAATGATCTTGGGGGACTTTTCCAACCTAAACAATTCGCATATGGGTTAGACTCTGAAGTCAGTGGAAAAAGGCATCATTCCTTTGAAGTCAGCTGGGGATCTGGATTGCAGGATTCAGGTGTAACTGAGAGTGACACAGGGACAAGATCCAAAAAATATAGAAGAGAACAGAATAAAATAGAAATAACTTTGTTCCTGCTGTTTATACAAATTGCATTTTCTCCTGTACCCATATTTAGTTAACTAGGAATGTTCCCGGATTGAAAAAACACAGAATCCAACCTAACAGTTGCATTTGGTGCCAGCTGCCTGCTACAGTTTCTGTTTGAGTTTCCCTTGCTGTGTCTTTGCCCCAGGATATCGACTGTTACTCCAGGACACCATCCTGGTGGCAGCCCAGGGATGCAGTCGCTTCCCCAGGGATTGGGGAATTGTCTCCTGGGCACGAGCACCGTGGGTTGTTACTGCTGCTGCCTTGCTCTGCTCTTCCAGCTGCCAGAGGGCTTTCTGGAGAGCTGTTGCTGTTGTGCTCCACATTGTTGCAGTCATTACTGGTTGTTACTGGTAAGCCTGGGAGCACTGAGAAATCCTTGGTGCTAAAAAGGGATGTATGGTAACATTACAAGGGAGAACTTCTGAGTAGCCCTTGCAGGAAAACTGTGTGTGTAGGGGTGGGAGGTGGGTGTGAATGCGAATGTCCTGGGGCTGGCTGTGGCTTGTAATCCTATGGATGTGTGTGGTGGTATTCCTGACCCCGATGAAAAGTGCGTGTCTGATGGAAGCTCTGGGAATTGGCCTCTGTGCACTTAACAGGGTTTCAGAGTAGTCAGGGATATTCCCTGTTTTAATCACCTACCGAAGGGACGAAGTGCTCAAGTGATTCCAGTGTGCTCATGGCACAGCTTTCCACAAAGTGTGAGTGCTCTGGTTCTTGCTGGAGCTGCCGGAAGCTCGGCTTCCCCCTGCTCCTTCTCTGCAAGTCACTCTGGTGACCTGCAGCTCCCTGCCTGTCCCTGCCTCTCCCACAGCTCCCTGCCCTGCACCAGCCCCTTGTTTTCTCCCCTTTATCCAACACCTTGTTGTCCGTGAGCAGCCTCCAGGTGAGCGGTATTCCCCACACCCTAGGAATGGCTCAAACCACTTTAACTCCTCCGGTAGTTAATGCAGTAACGACTTCGGGTTTTTGTTTTAAGCTCTTTCCAGAAGTCCTTCTGATTTCCAGCCGTAAGCCCCGGCGGTTTGAGGATGCAACAGCGGGATGCACGGACACCACTTCTGTCCCTGCTCTTTATCACACCCTGACATTCCAGTCATCCCTGTCCCTGACAGGTTTTGGCAAGGGCTCTTGCTCCTAGTGTCATGCTGAAGTATTCCAGAGAGGCAGTGGGAAACTCCATCCCAAATCCCAACGTGCTGGTGTTGGTTGTAATTTGTAATTGTTCGTGTGTTCCTCCCTGCTAATCCCCTTGCTGAAATTCATTACAGAGACAGAGCAATGTACACCCGAAGAGCTGTGCTGAAGGCGGAATGACTTGGCCGGGGAAAGTAGCTATTGTTTTATGATTAAAGGAAGGGATTATATTGGGATTTCCTTGAACAAGGAAAGTCTCTGCCCTACTTTTATTGCTGGTAACAAGGGGATAATAATTACTCTCCATTATAAAACACCTCCAGCTCTTGCGATGAAAGATTTGTGGTAGGGCTGCATGGCATTCCGGGTTGGTTATCTTAAACAGCCTGGAGTTGTGCAAACTAAGATTTCTCTGCCTAATTTCCCCAACTGGGGCTCCACCCCTGCTGAGACTATGGAAAAAATTCCCTTTCTCTGAAATGGGTCAGACTCCCTGAGTCTGACACAAGGTTTTCCTCTGGAAGAGCTGAGACCTGTCCCATGCCGCTTGCCCTCTCCAGGATCAACGTCCAGCCACCTGGAGGTTTGGGAGAGTGAGCAGGAATGACAGTAAGGACACAAGAGTGGCCAAGGGAAGTATAATTTGGGCAGGGGGAGGGCTGCCAGCTGGCTGCCACCCAGTGCTCCAGCACATCCCTTCTTCCCGAGCCGCTGCCGTCCCTCACAGGGACAGAACAACTGAGCATTGTACCAGAGGCCACCAGGGACTCGCTGTTTGTTTGCCTTTGACACTCGCTTGGGTCGAGGTGGCTGTGAAGGGGAGAAGTGCTGGTATGTGGTCTCTGACTGAAAGAAGGAAAACTATGAGGCATTTCCTCGAGTGTCCCAAATGGTATCTCCTGGCTCAGCTGCTCTTTGAAGCATCCAGCCACCACCAGCTCCAAGGTGATGATTTTGATGTAATCAGAGTTGGATCTTTTCCACTAAAAGTGGAAAAATAAATAAGGCTCGGTTTAGAAACAAAATAGTCCATGTAAAATTTGATTATTTGATACCGTATCTCCCCGAGTATGTTTGCTTTTCAACATGTCTAATTTGAGACAGCTCTGCATTTTACGATGATAGCCCTTCGGAGTTAACCTCTCCCCCAAGCTGTAGCTCCCTGTCACTGTTGTTCGTTAAGATTTGGTGGAAGTGGACCCTTATTTCTTCATACCTTCTTATTTTCACATGCTTGTTGGTTTTTTTTTTCCTGTGCTACTGTGATTGTTTGCTAAAACAATACTCCCAGCAAAGGAAAATCATGGGTTGAATTGGAATTGCAAGAGGCAGTCAGCTAATCCACAGATTATTGACACGGTGGACCCTAAATGCTTCAAAGGCACCATTATAGTCCATCGTGTCCGTGCGGATTTAGGGAGCTTTAATCCACGGATTACAGGTCCATAAATGCTCCTGCCCTCCCAGTTACAGCTGGTCCTGCCAACGGGAGCTGCCATGTCAGGCTGGCTGTGGCACTTCACAAAAATATTTGCCTTTAAAATCCACGGAGACAGCCGTACACCCCTGTGTCCCTGTCACGGCTGCATTCCCTGTCCCGAGCTCCAGGAGAGGTCCCACAGCCCTGCCTGGCCCATGCTTTTCCCCTGGCACAAGGCAGGACCAGACACCAAGTTTTGAAAAGCACTGCTTTAAAAAAAAAAAAAAAAAAAAAAACACAAAAAAGCCCAAATGAAAAGTGTACCAAACGTTTTCCAGATCCTTCGGGGAACAGTCAGCATTAAATGGCAGCCCTTCACTTTTCCCCTCTGCTCTCCCCCTAAACAAACAAACGGAGCAGCTCCCAGTAAATACTTCAGTTGCAAAGGCATTATTTTTTCTTGTTTGCACATTTAAAAATAACTAATTGTACTACAATCGAAATTGGTGGGTGCTTTTAAACCCCTCTGTTTCTCAGGTGATAACTGTGTGTGCTGAGGTGCGTGTATTTGTGTTATATATCACTGGAAATGAAGTGTATAATGGAAAAGCTCACTGCCTCTTTACTTGCAGCATTCCTATAATAAGTCAAAGAAGTCACACAGTGCCCTTTTATTTCCAAAGCTGGACTTAAATGGTGTCAGTAAATCTACAGGCTTATTATGAGATGCAGCACGGGTAATGTAAACAGCAAAAAAAAAAAACCCAGCACACCAGAGTTTAAAAATAGGATGTAAGGAGGAAAAAAGCCAACCATCGGTATAATAAAAAGGGAATACATGCAACACAAAAGCACTGTGTCAGGCAGTGCCTTGAAATTATCCTCACTAAATTACAGCCATGCACTTTCCACTCTCTGTAATTACACATGAGGGTTTGGTTATTTCAGACGAATTTGCTTCAGGTAAACCCAGATCTTTTTTGTTTTGTTGCTGGAAATCCTTTGCAGGTCTCTGTGAACTACAGACAGTGGAGGGGTAAAGCAAATGATTTCCATAGATCAAGGCAGTTGAAGATGACTATGAATAAACCTGGCCTTGCACATGGTAAATCCAATACTCTTGCTCCCTTTTTACGGAGCGTGGGTATATTCAGGGACAGTCTTGCTTGGGGCAGTCAGAAAATACTGTAGTCTTGAGCAGTGAAATCAAAAATAGGGTGATTTCATCTGCCCCTGAGGCCGCCTGTTTCTGGCTTTGGTTGAGGATGTGCCCACCCCAGTGATCCTGCAGCCTGTGAGAAAAAGCCTGTGAGGTGCTGCCACAGCTCTGGCTAATTTGTCCCTCAACTCAGAACCTGAGCCGGCTGCCAATCCCGTCACCCCCTCCATTTCTGCTTATAATTGCAGTTTACCAAGAGATTTGCAGGCCTTTTGTACAGATGAAGTTTGTTTTGCAGAGGTCTTAAAGGCGGGACAGAGGACTTTGTAGGGCTTGTGGAGGTGGGATTTTGGAAAGGTCGGGTAAGGCTCACTGCCTGAGTGGGAATTTTTAAAAAACAGGAACTCGTTGTAATTGTCGTAAACCCTGTGAGCTGATGTAGCAATAATTTTCATGTGTGTGCCTATAACTGGAATTTGTAAAATGGCCAGGCTGATTCTTTGCGGAAGAAGGAAAAAAAAAACCAAACCTCTGGCAAGGTGGTAAATTCTGAAGTGTTTGAAATAATTCATATCCCAATGTACAGCATGGATTTTTCATCATCTGTTGATTTACTTAGGTAAATATGTCCAGGTTTATTAAGCAAACCTCTCCTGAGGTGTGGCTGTTGCTGCCAGAGTGTTTGTGTAGCCCAGGAGCTGCTCACCTGGAGACAGGACTGCCGCATTCCAGGTGAAAATCCAAGGAAACCCTGGCCACCTGCCCTGGGTTCCGTGTCCCAGTGGCCTACAGGCAAAACTGGGTGGCCTTGTCCCCTGGGAGAGGAGATGGGGACCCCCTGGATGCTCCCTGCTCACAGTCTGGCTCCCCAGAGTGGGTCAATCCACGGGACGTTTCCCTCTGAAGTTAAACTCAGTTTAAAGAGAGACAGCTTGGAGAAAAAGCGAGAGGTAAAGATGGGCCATTAGAGGGCACTTTTGCAATCCTGGAGAAGGAAAACGGTGCTTATTATTTCACTTAGGACTGTTTATTTTGGCACTCTCTTAAATTCAGTGATAAACAGCAGGCAAATCCCTCCAGTCAGCAGGAATATATCAATAAAATATTGACTCAGAGTTTAAAAGAAAAGAAAACAAGAGGAGCTTGTAGAAAAGGGAATAAGAGGCATTTCAGGAGGTGGCACAGTCTAGAAAGCAAAAAAAATCACACAACGTATTTCAGGTAATTTGTATGGCTTAGCAGTGCAGTGCTTGGGCCTCAGCTTGTACCTGGCTTCTACAAACAGATCCAAGGCAAGAAAATCGTTTGATGGAAGTTTCTGAGGGCTTGGGGGGGTAGAGCAGGAATTCACAGGCTCACATCTTAGCAAGTGCATCTTCTGAGGTATTTCACGGTATTTCAGTGTGGGATGGGCAGGGATCACAGAACTCCCCTTAATGTGTCTCCTTGTAGTTACTTTTAAGCCAAAAAGCTGTTACAACGAGATAAAGGAATCAGAGATGAATTTGTACCTTGTGGATGCTCTGTGGTTTTTAATGGGGACAGAAACAGCATTTGTGGGAGTTTTTTAAGCACATTAACTGGTGAAATTATTTAAGAAGTGAAGCTTAGCCTACAATCAGAATGGTTTATTTTAACAGAGGTTACATTGCAGTGGGACTGACTGTGGGAATACACAAGGTTGCAGTTTCAGGGGGTTCACGTGGAGGACGCTGTCTGCAGAGAGCGTCAGAGTTTCTTACCTAACCAAATAATCTGCTCTAAGTGTTGTGATTAAGTTGGAAAGAATTTCTTCCCTGTTGGCCAATGATAGCACTCGAAAAATCAATAAACAGCATGTTAGAGCACACAAAACTCATCCTGCTTTGTGCGGGAGGAGCTTTCTGCTGACTCCGGTGACTCTAGTCAGCAAGTATTTCGGATCTTTGCTCCAAAAGGTCAAATGCCATTGAGTTTTTTGATAAACATCAACACTTCAGTCTGAATTCGAGGAAATATGTCTGTTGCCATCAAAAGCTGGTTGGGATAAAATCTGACAAATGCTGGGAAAGCTAAATCAGGATTTAACCACTCAGGAGCTCGCTGGGGGCTCTCCATGCCCATCTGGGCCGTGGTGCTGGGGGAAGCTTTTGCTTTCATCTTTCCATGGTGTTCCCCTCAGGGAGGGCAGGATCTGGCTGCAAATACAGGAATATGTGTCAGACCAGGGAAGGAGAAGGCTGAGGAGGGCATGAGTGAAAGGAGGGGAAGATAAAATTGAATCCTGTGAGGGAATATTTAGGATGCATTGCTCATGGCTTATGGATACTTTGGAATTTGCTCCGTGTTTTCTCTTCCCACTTGCATCACCAGTTTCAGTTGGAAAATAGATGAAGGGCAGGGCCTGAGCTGGACAGCAGGAGTTGGAAAAACCAGTAGAAAGCAGGGCCAGAGACAGTGGAGGGCAGGGGAGGGCGGTGTGCAGGAGGGGTGAGGTGGGGGGACCTGTGTGTTGGTGGAAGGAACAAGGAGCTTTATGTTTGCTATTTTTGCATAAAATATTAGAGAAAGGTCAAGTGTGTGTGTGTGTGGAGGGAAACCCAATCTCAGCAGTAGATTTGATCTTAAAGTTTAAAAGAGTTTGTTATAAAGTCATAGTTACCTTACAAGAGCAGTGCGTGACTGCACATTCAGCCAAGGGACAAGATATAAATGTTCCTGCCAGCTCAGCTTTTTACCATGTTTCTCCCCAAAGCCAGTGCTAACACAGTTGAGGTAATGACCTAAACCTCCTTCCCCCCTCCCCCCCAATTTAAAAAAAAAGTTATCATTTAGCAATTTGATCTACTCATACCAAAAATGGGCTGTTCCCCCCCCTACTCCCCCATACCAGAGCCATTATATATGAGATCATCTACTGTACTGAAAGGAGATTTCCAGCCTGTCCCACTGTACATGTTTGGGTAGTCATTACTGACCTACTTGTAGACATAATAATGAAAGGCTGAGATTATGAATTATTGTGCCTAATTTGTAAAGGATTCTCTGCTTTTGTGTTTTGCAATTCCCATCAGGCTTGAGGATTAAGCCCTGCTGAATTGCATGCTAATACCAATGTGCTTTGAATATGTGTGGGTTTATATCACATGTTTTCCTAATTCGCTATTTTTGTAAAGAACAATTTCCCTGGAAATATTTACTTTCCAAAGGACTGTTGGAAGCCCAACCAAAATCTCCCAAGGAGAGCGAGGCCGATGTCCCCTCCATCTGCTCTGTCCCGGCTTTAGCTCCCAAGTCCAGCGAGCTCTGTCTCTGCTGTGGCAAAACATCAAACTGGGGCTCTACCAAAGGACGCGGAAGGCTTTTGGTAGTGACAGGGAGAGATAAACATTTGAAAGCAGTGCATGGGCTTGCTTTCAGTTGCAGTTCAAGGTCAAAGGTGCCCGCAAAAGTGCATATGATGTTGTTACAGGAACGGCCACGTCTCAGCAGGGAATCAGCTGCACGTGGTGCCCCCTACTGAGGTGGCATTCCCTGTCTTTGCTGTAGGATGCTCCTGCTGCACTGCCCGCTGCTGTTGCTGCTGCTGCCACTTGGCTCCAGGCCCCAGAAGTTCCCGACCAGGGATGAGGAGCTGTTCCAAATGCAGATCCGGGACAAAGCGTTTTTTCACGATACATCCGTCATCCCAGATGGAGCGGAAATCAGCAGCTACCTGTTCCGAGACACCCCTAAAAGGTATCTGTGCCTGGCTCAGGGGAGGAGGTCGTACTTTGGAGATAGGTAGCTCTGTTTGCTGAAATAAAAGTTGGACCCAAACCAGAGAAATACAAATGCCAGTGTTCTGTTTGGTGAATTCAGTAACTATGCGAGTTTCCATCCCAATCTGGCCTCCCCAGCTGAGGGCCTGTCCAATTTATTTGATTTCTGGGATAAGCCCAGAGCTCACACAGACCACAGAATTTCCCCAAAGTGGGGCCACTAACCATGTCTGGAGGCAAAGGGAGCGGGAAGGAAATTAGAAACTACAGGCTTAGCCCACCACACTTGTCTCTCTTCATTATTTCATATTGTGCTTTAAAGTAGCAGTGTAAGGCAGTCTGGTCTGAACTCCCCACTTCCAATAAAAACTGAGGTTAGACTGGGGAAGAACCTGAGACTCCAAAGAATTCAGGGAAGAGCAGCATTGCCATCATATCACGTTCCTCCTCCAGCCTTCACCGGTGAGAAACACTTTACAACAGATGATGTTCAGAGCTTGTGGGGATGTGGGAGGGAAGGTGGATGTGCCTGTATCTATAGGTGCTTCTATGGCCCTTACCTGGACATAGCAGAAACGTGTGTCCTGCTTTGAAGAGCATATCCCTAAATGCTGGGAGAGATCCCGTTTCCCTCATTTATACCTTTTTGACTATTTACACTGTGCACAGGTAGTGTAGGGGTAAAACATGAAGCTGGTGGAGGGGAGGGCAGGAGGTCAGAAACCCATTTGCTGTGTCTTGACAAGGAAGTGTGAACTGTACCCGGGTGTCTGAGTGGGAGGACTCCCCTCACCTCCTTAGGTCTCTCCTACCAGCCTTCCCACATTCCCTCTGCACACACTTGCCTGTCAGTAACACTTTTGACTCCCTTGTCCCATCAGGACCATCCTTGATCGTGTCAGGTCAGTCCCTGCCATGGCTGCCGTCAGGAGTTACTGACATGTGGTCTGTTAACCTTCCCCTAGGTATTTTTTTGTGGTTGAAGAGGACAACACTCCCTTAGCAGTGACTGTGACACCATGTGATGCCCCTCTGGAGTGGAAATTAAGTGTGCAAGAGCTCCCAGAGGAAGCCAGTGGAGAAGGATCAGGTAACAAACCACAAGTGATTTTCCCTGTGCCTCACAGACCTGCTTGTCTCCTGGATTTGAGGTTCCTCAAACGCTGAGTCTCACAGCAGGCCCACCTTTATGGTCTCCTGCTGTTTGGATCTTCAGCCCCAGGCCTGCTGTTGTGCAGGAAACGGGCAGCAGGCAGCAACATGAAAGGGAAAAGGGCTACAAAAAATAAAAGGGAAAGCTGAGGTCACAGAGGGCACTGGGTGCTGCCACAGAGTAACTGGGTTTCATGGGGGCTTTGCTGTGAGCTGTGTACCCAAGGTAAGAACTGGAGAGACAGCACTGGGGTTGCAGCAGGGCTGAGCTCACCCCTTTGAGGGGGTAGACCTGGAGCCATGTAACTGCTGCTCAGCAGAGAAAAGGGCTTTGGCTTCCAGAGCCTCTCACATGAGTGCTGAGCTGTCACACACACCACACGGGATGGTACACACACCTTTGGTCCCCACTGTATTTAGCAACAAAATTTTAGCCCAACTCAGAGGGCCAAAGTCAAGGCCCAACGTCCAGGAACAGGCAGGTGAGTCAGTTCTCTCTGGGGAACTGTGTGGCATCTCCAGGTAGGATGCCTGATATTCCCATGGAAGGTATTAGCTACTATTCATGAGATTCTGCTAGTACTGGCCAGGTAGAATTTCTATTGCATTTGGTTTTAACCTGAGTGCCAAGCCAATTTTCCTCTCTGATTTGACAGAAGCATTGATTACATCTTCCTCAGAAGACAAAACCTTCCTTTTCATCTCACATTTGTATTTTATGGAGTAAAATGTAGATGTCTGTTAGAGTTTCATTTTCTCATATTCACAGAGTGTGTCTGTACAAATATTTTTCTTTGCTTGCAATGCAGGTGACCCAGAACCTCTTGAGCAACAGAAGCAGCAGATTACCAGCGAGGAAGGCACAGAGCTCTTCTCTTACAAAGGCAATGATGTGGAGTACTTTGTGTCCTCTAGCTCCCCATCTGGGCTGTACCAGTTAGATCTGCTGTCCACAGAGAAGGACACCTACTTTAAAGTGTATGCAACCACCACTCCAGAGTCGGACCAGCCTTATCCGGAGTTACCCTACGATCCCAGAATCGATGTCACCTCCCTGGGACGCACAACAGTGACCCTGGCATGGAAGCCGAGTCCCACTGCCTCCCTGCTGAAACAGCCAATCCAGTACTGCATAGTCATCAACAAAGAGCACAACTTCAAAAGCCTCTGCGCCGTGGAAGCCAAGCTCAGTTCTGACGACGCCTTCATGATGGCTCCAAAACCAGGCCTGGATTTCAGTCCATTTGACTTTGCCCATTTTGGCTTCCCTGCGGACAACAACTCCGGCAAAGAAAGGGGTTTCCTGAAACCGTCCAAGTTTGGGCGGCAAACGTCCTCAAAGCCCAGGGTCGACCTGCACAAGGTTTGTATCGGGAACAAGAACATCTTCACCGTGTCTGACCTGAAGCCCGACACGCAGTACTACTTCGACATGTTTGCGGTGAACACCAACACCAACATGAGCACCGCCTACGTCGGCACCTTCGCCAGGACCAAGGAGGAGGCCAAGCAGAAAACGGTTGAGCTGAAGGACGGCAAAGTGGCAGATGTTTTCATCAAGAGAAAGGGAGCCAAATTCCTACGGTTCGCCCCCGTTTCATCCCACCAAAAAGTCACCTTCTCCGTTCATTCGTGCCTGGATGCTGTTCAGATCCAAGTGAGAAGAGACGGAAAACTTCTCTTGTCCCAAAGCGTGGAGGGCGTGCGGCAGTTCCAGCTTCGGGGAAAAGCGAAAGCGAAATACCTCATTAGGCTGAAAGGAAGCAAAAAAGGTGCTTCCATGCTGAAGATCCTGGCTACAACGAGGCCCAACAAGCAGTCTTTTCCTTCTCTCCCAGAAGACACGCGGATCAAAGCCTTCGACAAGCTCCGCACCTGCTCGTCAGTCACGGTGGCGTGGCTGGGCACGCAGGAGAGGAACAAGTTCTGCATCTACAAGAGGGAAGTGGATGACAACTACAACGAAGAGCAGAAGAGAAGGGAGCAGAACCAGTGCTTGGGTCCAGACACGAGGAAGAAATCCGAAAAGGTTCTCTGTAAATACTTCCACAGCCAGAACATCCAGAAAGCAGTGACCACAGAGACAATCAGGGGCCTGCAGCCTGGCAAGTCCTACCTGCTGGATGTTTATGTGATAGGGCACGGGGGGCACTCTGTGAAATACCAGAGCAAATTGGTGAAAACGAGGAAGTTCTGTTAGTGCCCCTGTACATAGAAATACCTGGAACTCCGGACTGAGCGGTATCCTACTTCCAAATATACGGATTGACTACTTGCACAGCTGAGAAGTTGTGAGCTGTATTTGTACTGTGTAGAAAAGATATCAACTTGTATATTTATGTTTACATAGGTAATTGTTTGGAGGAACTGAGGCTGGTGCTCTCTGGCAGCACCTGGCAAAATGGTATTATCGTGTGTCCAGTGGCCCACATGTGATACTCAGTAGATGTCCAAGGTAGCAGGAGACCTCGGAGAAACTGGCACGCCTTTGCTTCCATATTGCATGAACTGCTTCTAAATTATTTTATACTTAATAAGGCTGAGATCCATCACCTGTTACTCACACACAGAACTCACAGACGTACACCCTTTCTCTCAGTGTAGGCGGTAGGGTTTCTGTAAATTATTTTATAGAGTCTTGTTTTAAATGTTTATGTTTCTATGATTGTAAACTATTAAAATCTCCCTCCCCCCCCAAATACAGATCTAAACTAAGTATTAACTGGGCTGCACATGAAGCAGTTTCATTGCTAATGTAAATTCTTATCTAGCTGATTTCCATGTTTAAATACTGTATGTATTTTCATGTACAAAGTTGCCATAACGTTATGTTCCTGTACATAAAATTAAAAATATTAGATTATATGTTGTTTCTTTCCTTTCCTTTTCTATTGGTATTTCCATTGTGTAGATTTCTGTAAGATACTGTGTTTCTGGATCTCAGGTTTTCTAAATTTTCTCGTTTGTTTTTCCATGCCACCTTTGTTGACTCGAGAGCTTGTAGGGAGCTGCTTAATGGAAAACACACTTCAGAGGAGGAACTAGCCCAGCCCCATTTCAAGAGGCTCAGAGCAGGATACACACTGCCCCAGTCCCAGAATTAAGGTACAGGTCAGGACCTCAGGACAGGTAACAGACTTTTTTCCCTTGATCCCATCATATGTATCAGTCTGCAGCACCCAGGCAGTGCATGTCAGGGATTTATTCAAAGGTGGTCTCTGTTTCTTCCTTAGGTGCCTGTCCATAAAACATCCCAGTGCTGTGGCCTTAGCACTTACAGCCCCCTCAGGGCTCTGAAGATACGTGTGGAGAAACAGAGGTATGAGGGAAAGGGACCAAGATCTGTGTCAAGGCTGAAAGCAAATTCCTCTTAGGCTGCTTGACAGGGAAAGCCAGACCTCTCCTTCCCTGCAGAGGTGAGCTCCAGTTTTCCATGGCCCCATAGTGGTGAGCTCAGGAGGTTTTCGTCTCTGCTGCCCCCAGCCCATTTCAGTTTGCAGACTGGTGGATGGTGGCAGAGTTTTGTGGCTGCACAGGCTCCTGTGCCATCCCACAGCCCCAGTTTGTTGTGCTTCTCCCAAGAAACGGGGGCAGATGCCAGAGGAAGGCTGATCAGAAGATGCCGGCTGTGTTTAATGTTATTATATAACAAATCTAATAATTGAAGTTTAGATTTCTCTGGAGATGATCTCCTCATTTGAAAACATCTCTCTGATTTGTTAAAGGAGCTGCTTCAGCAACACACTCTTGCTAGATTACCATGCCAGGGCGTAGGTGAGCAGTAGATAAATACAGCTGGGAATCCTCAAGAACAGGACTGTGGTACCAAGGTTAGAGCCACCAGCTGCCAGGGAGACACCTTCCTTACATTTCATTGTCCAAAAAAACTACTGAATTCCTTAGCTTACATTTTTAAAGCATTTCTCTGTTTACTGCTGCCAGTTGTGTGGGGAACAGCACCCCTTCCATTGGCCTGTTTTGATGCTTGCTGGGAAACATATGTGTCACCACAATTCCAGTTCTATTTGTTCCCTTTAGCCAGATTTCTCTGTTTGGATATTCATCCAGCTCCCTTGGCTTTTCTGCCTGCTTAGCCCCTTATGTTTGCAGTATGTCACAAAATTAAAAAACTCCCCAAATGCGTGCATCTTCTATTTCTGAGCACTGTGTTTTCAAAGGAAAGCGTCACAGTAGTTGTCTTTATCCCCTCTGGAATTCTTCTTTTCCCGAACAGCCAGCTCTAATTGTTCTTCTGGATGAAACCGGGACCATACTGGTATCACATCTACTAATCAGCACATTATTGTTCAGGTCTTAGTGGACCCAAGTGGATCTGAGAGAGACAGTTCCTTGAAGGATGGAGGTAAAATAAGGGCAATAGTTTGGACAGTGCAAATCTAAGTCAGCCTTAAGTGAGAGGTGACTGAAGCAGGTATTAAAGTAAAATAGGTCTCATCTGCTGGGAAAGCTCCAGACTGAGTGGTTGTGAAAGCACAGAGCCCACATAAGAAGTCATAGCATGGGCAACATCAAAAAATATATATTAAAAACTTCCTAGAGAATATTGCATGGATAACTGGCATAAAAAAATTATATAACAGGATCTTCAAGCACAAGCCTGGAGAGGTAATTAAAATAGAAACTTATTCATAAACCTTTGTGATAGCAGAGATGAGCCCTCAAGTTCTGTGGCAATACACACATCTTTGTTCTGACTGAGCCCCAGAGATGGTCCCACATGTGCACAGCTCAGCCAGTAACTGGAGTTCTCTGTTCTACATCTCCTCATTCAAATTACCATTTTCCTTTACGTCCTCTTCCATTTGATAATGCTTGTTTCTACTGTCTCCTGGCATTCCAGTGATGTTAGAAGGAGGTCAGAGGAATATGAATTTTTGTTTCTTGACTCTTAGACACTTTTTATTTATTTGCCTGTTACTCTTGCTGCTGGTTTTCTGCCCCGAAGGTGCAGCAGAATAAGATGCAGTTTTGCCCAGCTACATTTTCCCTCTTACACAGGGTTTTTATGGCGACGTGGGTGCCAAATAAAACCACACCAAAGAAGGTGGCTTTTTCCATCTGCTTTTACCCCACTTGCACTGGTTGGAGCGGCTCCACAAAGCACAAGGCAGTTCCCCTGGGAAATGTCAGCCTGCTCTCCAGAGCTGTGATCCAGAGCCCGGAGGATGCAGCTGGTCCTCATTACCAGCCCCACCACTGGGGCCAGGTGACCCTGCTTCCTTTAACAAGCCTTTTCACAGGAACTATAAAAGATGCCTGTCCTGGGATGGGGTGGGATATCAGTGAGTTGTTAGAGGTAAGTGAGGCAGCCTGGTTTTGCCTTTTAGTAAAAGGAGAATATTGAGACCTACAGAGGCTTTGGATTTGTGTTTTTGCTCTGCCAGAGGGAGTTGTTTCATTTTGTATTGTGATACTGGTATTTCAGCTGGTCGGTTTTGAGTGATTTGTAAATGTGACCCTATTAAACAAAAGTCCTTCTTGTCTCCTTTTGTCTTAAAATATAAAAAAAACCCTGTTCACCTGTGTTGGGTCTCCTGAACCTGCTAACCTCTTGTATAACAAGTTTAATTTGAGCTATGATGTCTTACTTCAGAGAGCAAACAAAAGAATTTCCCAAGTTTTTTCCTGTTCTCTGAACAAACAAGAAATAAGTGCTTCATACCACAAATGCCTGTTGATAATATAATGGCAAAGCTGTTGCAGGGCTGATACAGAGGAAATAATTAATAGTTATTTTTTGAGGGGGTATTTATTATTCCCCCCCTGCTTGCCTGTGTGTTAAAGCTGGGCTTGGATGATAGTTCATGTAGTGTAACACCTGCTAGAGGTAAGCAGGGCTTATTTGTTTCTGTTGATTTATAAAATGACTGTAGCAACAGGCAGCTAAAATGACTGTAAATTTCTGCTCCAATGGCTTAGCTTAAATAAATGTTGACAGGATTATTAAGTATTAATCTTATAATGCATGCCTTGCAAAGAGACCTGAGTTATCATTTTAGTTGTGGTAAAGTTCCTTTTCTAAGTCTAGTAAGTCTGGTAGTAAAGAGTCTTACTGTGTGAACTCTGGTTGTAAGATGGGAGTAACACCACAAATGGGACACACTGCTTTAGCCTGCTTTGCTTCTAGAATGAGAGTTAAGAAATTATCCTGCTTATTCTCAAAGCATGGGGTTTTTGCATGGGAGGGAAAAGATCAGACAGTCTGGATTACAAAATGATCTGACCGTGATGCTCCGTGGCTTAATGTAATTCCTGATTCACACAGATTTTACCTGGAATTGCATGTTATTTCAGGTGAAACAGAGGGATAGAGAAGAAAAATTAAGGCTTGAGTGTTATGTGAAGTAAAAGATTTCAGTGTCCCCCCTACTCTGCCTCCTGATTTCTTTAACTATTAAGTAGAGAAGTGTGTTGTAAATACTGACTTCCCCACTCCCTGCCTTTTCAAGCCACTGTTTTTCAAAGGTTGCATTTTCCTGTTGAGCTGCAGCAGCTGTTTGGGGCTGTGTAACTTAATCCCATATGTAGAGGAGAAGCTGAGCTTTTCACATCATTTCCATGTTAAACCTTTTCCCCAGTAGCTCTGTGTTAGCGAGGAGAGCCTTTCATTTATTGTCCTTACGTACTCCATGGATTTCAGAGTCACTTCAGACTTTCAGCGAATCCATGAAAGGCCCTGACAGAACTGATACGATTCAGCAATGATTTAGTCTTCTAAACAAGTGTTTAGGCTGGTTTATAAACTTGTGGTATTAATCCTGTCAGAGATGCAAGTTCTTACTTCATCTCATCTGTTCAGTAGTTCCAAAGCCTACTTTGGAAGAATGCTTTTATCACTTCTCTAAAGTCCACATCACTGGTTATAATAATCATAATCCTCAGCTTGTCTAGAAAACCACTGCTGATACCCGAGTGCGGGGGACATCCTCCCTCCTCTTTTTTTTTTAAGCCATTTCTTTTTAAAAACTATTTATAAATGCAAGTTTAAGTGACCTGAAAACACCGATAGGTTTTTGAATGCAGATAGTTAGTACTTCCCAGCACAGCTTGTCTGTTTATCTAAGAGGGACTTATCTATCTCTAAATAGGCATGAGTGAATAATGAATGTATAGCTGGCATCTGATCTTGAAGCCATTGTGTATTTTGGAAAGCTGACTGATTTCTGCCTGCTGAAAAGCATGTGGAGTTGAGGTACCCTTTGATGAACTGCTAGATAAATGTTTATAATTCACTTTAAAAAGAGATCTTCTCCTCCTCTGGAGACTTTCCTTACTGATCCTGTGCACAGAGAGGAAAAGTGAAAAAAAGAGCAGGTGGAAATACTGTTACTCGGATACTTGCTGTTTATAGACACAAAATAATATGACTGTTAAAAGGGATGTTACATCTCAGAGGCAGATAACTTATCATCAGGGTGGGATGGTGATGGTGGGAGGGTGTCCCCTTTCGGGCACTTCACCATGGTTCTTATTTTGCTGCTTGGAATCAGGACTTACTCCTCTTCTGTGTCCCAAGGAGTGAATGAATTCTTTGAGGGCACAAGGGTGAGGAGCCCTGCTGAGCAGAGGCAGGGCTCACACGTGGGCTGTGGGCACTCTTGATGTTCTTCCTCCCACACGCCCATGAGTGTGCCGGCTGCAGTCTGGCCCCGTTAGCATTATGGTGTTCATTCTCCTCAATTCCCCATCACACAACTGGGAAGCTGAGTGTGGAATAAACACAAATACATTGGCTTCAAGTTTCTTGCTGTGGCCTTATAATCAGAAGCTGGTGCCAGCTCTCCCTATTTGCTGTGCAACAGGGAGACACTGTTCCTCCTCTTGGCTTTTGTTTTCCCAAGTACTGTCTCTTCACAGCCGTTCTCTCACAGACCACCAATGTGTTTGGGTTTTTCTGTTAGTGTTTGACACATGTAAAGCTGGTGGGCAGGTACACCAAGCCAGTGGAGATGTTGTGCAGTTCTGGAGGGCTGGCTCAGTCTGTGTGCACAGCAGAGCAGAGCAGCTGCAGGGCCGCCTGCAGATGTTGACCGGACGGGCAGTTGCTCCTGAGTGATTCCATTCTGTTTCCTCAGATCCCTCTTTGAGGCACGTCAGGCAACTGCTCCCAACCTCTAATGGCTTCCTTTTGTCCTTCCCCTTGCTTGTTCAGGCTGTGCAGCTGCTGGGCAGGCCAGCACGGTGACAAAGGCTGGAGCAGCATGGTTTGCAGGTGGATGATGCCTGATGGGGTACAGACAATGCAGGGGTTCTGCTTCCTCTGTAATAGGTGACAGCTGAGGGCTGGGTAAGTGCTCTCGTGCCCTCTCCAGAGTGGGTGGAGCAGACCTAAAGGACTTGGAGAAAAGGCTGTGCCTGCTGCTTTGGTGTGAGCAGTAGGTTAAAGCAAGTTACAGCTGTTTCTGGATCCTGTTTAGTCACAGGTTCCCTGTTGGTATCGGCAAAGGCCCTTTTCTCACTGTGTTTTGGAGCTGTTTGATCACTTTCCTCTGGCATTGCTCAAATGGCATTACAGCTGATTGTATAATAACTCAGTCTAACGTTCATGACATACTTTGTAGGAGGCTCTGCCCAGAGGTTTTGATCAGCAGCTCCTAGTTCAGATGGAGCATGGAAGTGGAGACAGGATTTTGTAACTCTCCAGTCTTTACCAGAGCCTCGTGTTTCTTTATATCCAAGTGTGCAAGAATTTATATCCTCATGTTTCTTTATATCCAAGTGTGCTTCTGAGATCAGAGCTGTTTCTGAGCTCACATTGTGCCCTTGTGCATAGCTTGTGATGCTGTCACTCACTCACCCTTCTCTAAGCGGTAAAGCTTGACAAAGCCACTACTTCCATGCTGCTCGTAGTATCTAAGTCTCTGTCATCATAATTAAATGAAACACTAAAATACCTCTGTCATTAAAAAAAAAAATTAAATCTTTGACATTAGCTTTGAGGTGGGTCTGTGCAGACCTCTTCTCTCAAAGAGCTTTTAAACTCAAACCTCAGGTTTTCTTTGAACAAGGCCCACACCAGACCAACCTCTTGCAACAGAGACGAGAGAGGAAAGGCAGACTAGACATGGGGAAGGGCTTATAAACAAATCCCCTGCTGCTGGCTTTGTCCTTGCTTCCAGCCTTGGTTTCAGTCAGCTCTGTGGCTTTTGGGGCTGTAGCAGCCAGCAAGTTCATTCTGGTCCCCAGTGAGCTTCTCCCATTGTCACTGGGGCTCATTTTTGGCTTCTCCTGCTGTTCTTGGCCCTCTCCTGAGCCTGAGCTGTGTGCTCCTGTCTCCTTGCTCTTTGCTTCTCCCCACTTTAGCACACCCAGGAGCTCACAAATGAAGATTTTTCATCTTTCCCCTTGCAGGGGGGCCCACTTGGCTTTGTCTCTCCCTTTAAAGGAAGATAATAAACCAAGAGAAACAAATAAATTGGATGCTGTCTGTCCTAGCCCCTAACAGAGATATTTTTTTCTGGAAGAAGAAGGGTATGTTGTGATAAATGTGAAATGTGCAATATAAATATTTAGCTGCTGTTAACTCATCTGTTAATATTTCCTGGCTGTCTTTTCAAAGTCATTTGTGTGCTTCTTTGTATGATATGTCCATCAGACAATGCTGTTCTCTTCCATCTCAAAATGCAGTCAGTTGAGTTCTCATATAATGGAGGCAATGTGCATTTATCCACAGCTCCAGTTTGTGCAAAGGCTAACTGGGTGATCTCGACTGCCTTGTAGCTCAGCTGGAATTCCTGCTTTCTGGTTGCTTTTCTCGTGGCCTAGGCTGCTTATTTCTGCTAGTTCAGGAGAAGTGCTCATAGGGAAGAGTGGAGGTTTGGTGTTTGGTGTATTTTCTGCATGGCGTGAATAATTTTGATCACATTTTCCAGTCTGCTCGACCTTCTGTGTGAATGCAAGTGTAGGTGTCTGCTCAGCATAGGGGCTTATAAACAACCGCTCTGCACAATGAATATGGTTCCTTTTTTCCTGCTCCAGCCTAAATCTTCCTCGTAAGTTCAGAGGAGTTGCTCTGGTGGAAACACCCATCTGTGAATTAACCACCAGTGTAATGAAGAGTTATACAAATCTATAACATCCAACAGCAGGACACCCCGCAATGCAGTGACAAACAATGATACTGAGGAAGAGGAATGGAACATGAAAGGAACAAACAATAATAACGAGAATAGAGGCGCGTTTTCATTAAATGAAAACATCTTAAACAGTGACCTTTCTGACAAACCACAGAAACAGCAAACAGGCAGCATTTTTAATAACTGTTCCATACTGGAGTTTTGCACACATGCCCCCTGGAAGCTTAATGCAGTCCAAATGTCTATCCCTTGGACAAGGCCCGTGGGCATGTGCTCTTTGGTGGCTGAAGGAACAAGTGACAGCTTGCAGGTTACTCAAACCCGCAGCAAATCCGTGTTCCTGACTATACCTGTCTCCAGTTCATTGTGGATTTTTATCATTTGATGTTTTCTTCATAGTTTTCATTGTTTCTATGGGCGGGAAGTGAGGGGAGAAAGGAAATAAAGTTTATTGCTAAATGATCTGTCCTAAAAGGTATGTTCAAGTCTACTAAGAACTACTTGTCTTGAATTTAGTCCAAGCCAGCTCTAGTTCCTACTGATGTACACATCATCAATATCATACTGTATTTGGAATGGATAAATGTCTTCAGTTACATGGTGATGGGTTTTTTGGTTGCTGTGTCCCATTAGGCAGATAGTGTAAGCTGGACAGAGGGGACAAAATGCCATGTGGGGTAATGCCAAAATTAGTAACTGTTCTTTCCTAGACTTCCCAAAGCAGTGGATTTCTTATGAAGAAAGTATTTTATTTATTTTTAGATAATTGAAACCTTTTAAATTCTCACTTCTAACAGCTTTCACCAATGGGACCCATCAGATGAAATAACTGTCTGGTTCTTAAATTAGGGCATATTATGTGACTAATTTTTCATAACAGTATTTATTAAGAACAAATTTTCAAAGGCCAGCTGAAGAGAATTAGAGAGTAACTGCATTCAACTAAAAGTAGACTATTAAGAGTTAAAATACCTGTGATGGACAAATGCTTCACCTGTGTCTATTGCTTTGCTCCAAGCCTTTTATATTGTTCTTTTTCCTCTGGCTTTTATCACAGTTCATTGTTAGTTATTACAAATATTCTGAAGCCTTCAAAATTTCATTAGAAGTGATCGTTATGCCTACAGCCTCCAAGTCTGTAAAGAGGTGAAACAAAGGAAAATATACTAGTGCCATTCTTCTTTGATGGTGTTTTATCAGAATTAAAACATGTGGCATACAACCCAGGAACTCTCACTGCAGTTTGTAAACTGAATGGAAGTAATGCAGTGTCAAGAGCTATTGCACAAATGATAACATGCAGCAACTCCAAATAGCAAAAGGATGGGTCCTTTCTAAGAAACCATAGAGAGGAAGGGGAGACTCTGCTTCTGTTCTCTGCTGGGGGCTCTGTACGTATGGATGTGTCTGTGGGAGGAGCAGGTTGGTGGGTTCAGAGATCCGCTGGTTTGACAGGCAGGACCATAACAGCAACTGCATACTGAGTGCTCTGCATCCACTGTGCTTCCTTCCCTCCCTCCCAGTTTTCCCTAGGGCTCCCTTCCTGCTGTAAGAATACCCTTGCTTAGGCACAGATCAGGCAAAAGCACATGAGCTGTGTTGTATCCTGTGACTCTGAGCAGGTTCTTGCTTTTCATGCACTTTAACAGAGCAGTGAAGTGTGTGTTTGTTGTGCAGGGTGGTCACAAGGACTGATGTGACTGCTCCTCGAGTGCAGACAGGGCTTCTCTCAGACTTTCTGGGATGAGTTATTACAGTTTGGGCAGACTTTCATATAATTTCAAGAAGGGCACATTAATGTCTTGTACCTCTTGGAAGACACACTTCTAAATAAGATGCAGCTGCACTGTGTTTTCGAGCCGTTCCCTCGGTGCTTTATGAGAAAGGATGACTAACTCATTTACGGCAATCCTGAGCCCTCATAACTTCATGTGCCACCAGTGTCCAGATGCCTCGGGGCGCCTGGCAGGCTACCACTTAAAAACCTAACTTAAAAAACACAATGGGACCGAGGGGGGAAACAGCAACCCCATTGTGTGACAAATAGAAGAGCGTCCCACAAACAATGTCCAACCCAAACTCTCGGCAGCCCGACCCAGGGGGTGCTGTTATGCTCTCGGAAATGGCAGAGCAGAGAGCGGCATACGCTGAGGGGAAGCATTTCTCTAGGCAGGCTTTGCTCATGGCCAGACCCAGCTAGGGCTTTAGGCTGAGCACAGCAGTTGTTGCTCTTGTTAACCTTTAGAAAGGAAGCAGTGGCAGGCATCTTACATGTGTCTTTCCAGAGCTATTCCTTTTCTTCAAAAAGTGTGCTTTTCAGAGCCTCTTATAAATCTGTACATACATACACAAACTCTGTTCCATTGGTCCTTCCCTACTCATTTCAGACAGTTACAGAACTTCTTGCTGACTTCAGTCTGCTCTCAAAATCAACTTCTGCCCCAGAGTGTGGTTTTAACGGGCCTGTATCAAGAGTTTGTATTGGCTTCTGCTCTCAGAGAACAGTGAAAGTGGTTCCTGAGAGGGTGCCATGTGAAATCCTCTCCCACAGTTAATTCAATGTCCAGATATCTCTGCCTTGCGAAGCTGAGTAGACCTGTAGAGCTTAAATAGAAGGCTCTGTCTGAAAGAGTCAACCGTTTTGAATCATTCTACTGTTGCTTGTAAGAAAGAAGATATTTTTTATTTTTGTCTTGATTTTAAGAACATAAAAATAACAAAGGGGAATAAAGAAAAATTCTATTCTTGTCTTTAATCCCTCCATTGCTTTCAAAACGAGTAGCTTCACTAGGAAGTATTTGTAAGAACACAAGTTAATCTTGGAAATGGCTATTGGTTTTCTTCATTTTTCTTCTGCTGTTTGCTTGTTTTTCTGATGAACATAAGTAATTTTACGGTTGATCCTTACAGAACTTGGCCACAATACCCAAAAATCACTTGAGCTGTGTATTTGATGATCCTTGCTTCTTAGATTTTTTTGGAGTCTAGTCTGACATCTTGATGTCTTAGACAGTTGCTGAGTACCCACAGTGTCAGATGCAATATAACAGGGATTAGAGTTGTTAAATGGAAGCATTCAAGAGAAAAGCCATTTTCAAATACTCATCCTGCATAGTTTAATGAGAACCTAATTCCTGACAAATGTTGGAGGTTTGAATTTTTTTTTTTTTGGTGGTGGTTTTGGTTGGGTTTTGTTAGGCTCAGTTCATTCTGAACATGCATGGGGTACCCCTGATTTCAGACTTACTGTCTCCACCCCTAATGGTTTGGCCACCTGGGTTTTTGTGTGGTATCACAGGTCAAACACCATTGATAGTTGTGAATTCAACACTTCATAAAAGCAAACAGGGGAGAAATAAATAATTGGGGTCCACTAAATACTGGAGACTCGTGCCAGTCCTTGAAACACACGGTCTCTTTGAATTCAGTCTACAAGATAAGATAGACTGAAGTGGTGAACTGAGGAGGATTCAGAGAAAAAGTTTTAAGTTCTTTGAAGGGGGTGGGGGAAGTATTTGCTTGCTACGACTTGAGGGTGTTTTTGCAGTAGAAAGGAATACTAGAAATGCCAAAACGAAGCAGGAATGAAGACAAGACGTGAGTAATAAGCCTGGAAAGGGGGGAGAAGGGAAAGCAGTAGGTATGCAGGCTGCAATGCAGGAAGGCAATACTTAGATGTGGAACCTGGTCTGAGATGACAAGTGTTGCCTCTTAGATGAAGCTGGGAATTAGGTTTAGCTGCCCAACTAGGGGATGCAGATGTGTTTGTGCTCCCCTTTCCTGTAGGCCTTAGAACAAACTGTTCTCCTTTGGGACCAGGTTTTCTGACCAGGGGAATTAAATTTCTCCAGCTCACAGTTCAGGAAGAAAGTAACACATGTGTAGTGTGGTTCACTGGGAGATTTAAGCCTTCCATTTGCAGTTCAGACAAAAAGTAGTGGACATTCATCCTGTTGAAAAGAAGGTAACTCAAATGCTGTTTTTCTGAGAATGGGAGGAAAACACTGAGCATAATAATTATGTGAAAGATGACCTGAGACAAATTTCTGAGTGAAGACAGCAGAGATTGTGCAAATGTGCTCAGAATGCCAGAATGGATTTTCCATAGCTGGCAGTTCTGAGAAATACCTTCTGTGTGTGTGTGTAGCCATTCTCCAAGGATTTAGAAACATTCTGTGCAGCAGCTTAAGGATACCCAATGTAGTGGAGGTTCATGGAGAAGTGAAAATATGAATATCCAACCCCATGTGGCAGACATGAAAGTAAAAGGTCAGTCATGAGAGCTGTCATCCATCTGCTATAATAATAATAGCAAACCACTGTGAGTTCATAGTAGTCAGCTGTCTTCCTTCTACAGGAAAGCCCAACATGGTGTTCCAACTTTGTGTCCTGCTCAGGAATGGTGGAAAAATACTTGACGGCATTAAAGCTCTTTCAAGGCTATAGAAGGAATTTGTTGTGTGGTTGGTCTGCCAAATATGATGAGTTAAAGGTTAGTCACAGAGCAGGTACTGAAAGGGAGCCCAATTTCCATGTTTTTTCAACAAATAAAATCAGCTGCACAGAGTAGGAATCGGCTTGGTGACAAAGCTGGTGTCACAGGAAGATCCCTCTCAGGACTAGGCAGCAAGTGGTAGAGGAATTGGGTAAATTTAAGGCTATTGCTCCCAGAAGGAGCATATGATGAGCAGTAGTGCAGGGTGTAATGGGAAACTGGGCCTGAGGAGGGGTGACCTTTGTGCAATGGGGCAGGTATGTGAATGGTGAGGACTGAAGGAACCAGCTCACCAGGGAGAGGCTGCATCTGGAAAGTCACTTTCCATTAATGAAGGAAAGGGTGAGCCGATCCTGAAGGGGCTGACAGGAAAAACAGGGTGTGTGACAGCAGTTTAGGAACCTGCAATAGGATATCCATGAGCTGGGGAAGACACTTTTACAATGTGTGAGGATGTGGCCCAGTTCATGTGCTGCTGCATTAAGTGGTTCTGTCAGTTGCTGTTTCTGAGGAAAATAATGGCTTACACTAAATGTTGTAAAATAAGTATTTGGAGTTCTGTGCTTTGGTTTCTGTCTTTCCAAGATTTCCTAGGTTCATGTTTTTCTGTGTTCTTTTATATAGGAGCAAAACATGTGAGTGTGCCAGAGGTCAACCCGTGTCCAGTAGCAGTTTTCCTTACAGTAGTTTTAATGTACTTGAAGACTTATTATTTCATATCCAGAGGTTTCCTGTTTTCTGGACTAAACACCTGAATGTCTTCAATAATTCTTCGGAGGCTGTATCTGTTAGACTTCTACCTATGGTTGTCATCTGGACTTCACTCCTCCTTTGTCTATAAAGCCTGTAACTCCTATAGATATACTCCTCAGGATTTTTCTTAACAAAACCATCCAGAACTTTGCTGTTCCACCTTTTTTTTTTTCCTAGAAATGTGACGCCTCAAAATGAATCCAGTTCTTCAGCTGAGGCTGAGCCAACACTGAAGCTGATTTTTATCTTGCAGTCTTTCATACTGGGTTTATAAATAGGAGTACATATTATATTTTCACATCAGCAAAATAACTTTGACTCAGTTTCAGCTTAAGACCCACTATTGCTTTGAGTACTTTTTCTCAAGAGTTTTATTCATATAAAATTTCATCTTTTTTTCTTTAAACTCGAGTTTAGAACCCTCTCAACCAATAGGACTGAACACTTAATATGCCATCAGTTTGGGAATGTAAATAAAAATGTATGTGTTTTAGTATTTTCAAAGGGGAAGGAAAAGAAATTTTAATTCTGAAATCCTGGCACCAACTTCTAGGACTTCAAATCTCCGAAAAGGGAATTTTGACAGCAACTACTCTGTACATGTAAGCAAAGAATGAGACATCAGTTTTATCTTAGAATTTACAGCTTTGCAGGACCTTGAGTGTCACAACACAAGAAGTCTGTATTAGTTTACAGAACACCCAAAAAGCCAACTGTGCATTGATTTTAGAAGAGAGATTTGGTAGGGAAATAATTTTTTAGTTGCAATGTTTACTGAATTCAAAAAGCTTCAAAAGAATCAGTGTAGGAAAAAAAAAAACCACAAAAAAAGCAGTCCTTAAAAATAGCTCTGAAAGGAATTTTGTTCAGCACATCAGAGTGCATTAAAGAAAGAACAGCTTAAGTTTTTCAGCTCACCAGAAAATACAGACAAAACAAACAGTGTTAGAACTGGAAAAAAAGACACTGAGACACCAAGTAGATGTGACTTTTTGTCATATTTATTTCAGAAAGATTGTTTTACATAAGAGATTGAGTTTTTAGTTGGTAACATGACATATGGCTTAAGTTGACTCCATGTCAACACAATTTGTTCCAGGTACTTAGTCCCTGAGCCTGGTGAGGACTACTGGCACGGGTGCCACTGTCCCCAAAGCAGGGCAGGCTTTAAAGGCCCACACAGCTCTTATTAAGCTCTGGGAGTCCATTTGCTGCCTCTGTTTCCAAATCTTTCACTTGAGTGTGCTGATCTTCTTGGATTTGCCTTCAAAAACAGTACAAGGGTCATCATGTCTGCATGTGCTGGCACTGTTGTGTGGACTAAAGTTCCTTATCCAGCTTGTCAAGGCCAGGTTGGAGATGAAGCTCTGAGCAACCTGGTCTAGTGGAAGCTGTCCCTGCCCATGGCACGGGATTGGAACTGGATGAGCTTTAAGTTCCCTTCTAATTCCCTCAAATTCTGCCATTAGACACGCTGGAACCTTTGCTTCCTGAAAACTTGAATGCAAAATGAGACAGTGCAAAGCCCTGTTTCCACCCTGGTCCAGGTACTGCAGTGTAGAAGGTCTGAGGAGTCATTAATGATGAAAAAAGAACACTGATCCCAAATGAAGTTAAGGACTTTGTAGCTAGTTGGAGAAACGGGCTTGGCAAATTCCAGGGAAACACCTGACTGAAACATTTGCAAAGCTAAGCATTATTTGCACACTAGAAATGTGCAGGTACGCAGGAACTAAGAAGAAGTAGTCTGGCAATACTGCATATGTCCTGCAAATGGGGTACAATCCAGATGAGACAAAGATTGCTTTTAAAGATCTGCTCCTGATCTTATCAGGTTATAAGAGCAAGTGGATAGGGTTGGGGAGGAGATTCATAGATTCAGGAAGGAAGTTTTCAAAACACACCTGCAAACTCAATTAAACTGCAGTGCAGGAATGCTGTGTGGACCAGAGATGATACTACGCCATCTAAACAAGGGATTAGCTATGAAAAGCCATCCTTTCTTCTGCAGAACACGTTTTCCTTGTAAGCTGCCGGATGCTTCAGCAGCTGGCATGCTTACTTCTGGAATCTTGAAGACTATTTTGGTCTTATATCTTTTCATTTCCTAGAATGTGACATATTAAGTATGACACTTAATTAACTGTTCCTCAAGTGAAGGAGTAACATACTGTGCTCCTGGTGTGATGTTGCAATGAGTGCTGTAACTCCAGACAAAACCCCTTCTAATTATTTTGTTTGTCACCACACGTGGTGGATTCCTGCCATGGAATTTCATTTGGGGCACAGCAGCTTTCATGGCTACATAAGAGCTTCCTTCTGGAAATGTGTTTCTCTTTCCAAGGAAGTTAAGGAAGTAGTTCCTGACAGCATTAGGCTTCCAACCTGAAGGCTGCTGGATGTCCTTGTGTTTCTCCTTAGTGTTCTGTGTAGTTCTAAACATGCAGCTAAGGAGCAACATGGAAACAGTGGGTCAAAAGGTTCAGTTGCTCTGTAGTGGATTGCAAATGAGTTAGAGCTTTAAGGTTAATGATTGATTAATTTAAAGTAAAAAAATATATATATATATAACAGGTGGACAAGCAGTTGTGAATATCTGGTCAGTGTCACAACACCCAGTATGCTACAGAAGGAGAGGCTGGTGTCTCTTTTTTTCCAGTGCTATAGCATCTCTTCTAGCTTTTTTAAACTGAATAAGACACAGGTAACTGTTTTCCTTGTTGGAATAATAATGGATGAAGTTTACAAATAAAATAATTAGTCTTATGTACCTAAAGAGCTTAAAACCAAGAGGTACAAATGCATTGCAAGTTGTGCTGTATTATTACATTTAACTGCATGTAAAAAGAAATCTTTTAAGGCTCAAAATGAAGGACCCCCAAGCTTTTGTTTTGTTTTGTTTTGTTTTCACAAGAGAAAAATACTGAGGCCTTAGTAAATTGTAAAATGATTTTAAAATATTCATAGCCTTTGGAAAAGGTCAAAGGGAAAATGATGCCAAGGTTTTTTTCTGACATTTATTAAGACAGACTGGAATCCATTCAAGAAAGTGTTCTGGTCTACAAAAATACTAACTATATTTAGTTATGTGTATGGAAGCTTTGGAGCTGGATCTTAAAAGAATAGTTAAATTTTGCTCTTACTCTTAAAACTGAAGCAGTTTCCTCAGGCAACTTATTTCCCCTAAGGTCAATTTATTTGTTTTTGAGATCTTCAAATTTTTACTTATATAGATTTAGATGCCCCATTTTTATTCCCTTTTTATTACTAAATTAACAGTGAGTGTCCAGGCTCTCAATCATGGTGTAAAACCTGTTTTCATTCCCAAAATCGTTCTTTGAACCACGTTGTTGGAGTCTCTCTTCCTTTTGTTTTTCTTGTCAAAGTGAGGGCCTCATCTAATTTACCAGAGCATTGCTCATATATTGAATATCATGCAGTACCACCTACATTTTTCTGTATATACATGTGTGTTAGTGAGAATGTACATTACCTGTGATAAAGATTTTTTAATAAGGCTCTATGATCCTAAACTATGACTCTGTAGATGCTAAATGCAAAATGGCATCATTGTGTGCAATGGAGTTTGATGTTCAGTTAGGTGTGGGGTTTTTTTATTTTATTTTTCCCTAGATGTCTGCCTATGGCCTGGCAGAAATTCAACTGATCCAAAGCAACATACACACTTTTTTGTTCACTATCATGTGGTAAATAAAATTCTGGACATTTTTCATTCTTTCCTACTAGGTGGAAACTAGGAGCTTTTAATACTTCTACTATTTATACATCTGTTAAGGTCTCTGGAAGAATACTGAGAGGAAGAGGTTATTACACTCCACTGGCTTAATTATTATTATTAGCAGCACAATTTTAAAACATGTCTATAAATAAGAGTTTTTCCCCCTTTTCCTTCTGCTTGTCTCACGTGCCTTCTTACTTTGCAGTTTTGACTGCATAATCAGATGTAACCTTTCCAGCTATGACACTACTTCAGTTTGGAGAGGAACAATATGTGTATGACATGGACTGAAATCCCAACCCAAAATAATCAGCTTTCTAGAGAAAGGTCAATGTTGGATATTGCAGTTTTATTTCACAGAAGTGCTCATAGAGCGCTGGTGTGCGGTATTAGCAACCCGCTGGAGTGAAACTTTCCTACCTATTCAACTGCTTTGTGTGTGGTTTTAGTCATAAACTAAAGTTGTTGTAAGACAACTGCGTTGTGAGAGCACATAGGACGTTAATTTTTAGAGGAAAAAAATGGTGATCCTTGCATTCTTCTGAGGTTGCTCAGTTTCTGGCGTTCCATCTTGAGTCCCCTCCGAGGCAGTCCCCGAAAGCGAAGGATTTAAGTGGTTTCGGAAGGCGAACCTGGGTTCACCCGTTTCTGCAATACAAAAAAACTCACAAAACCTGGAGGGTAAATCCGAGTGGGACGCGCCGTTCCCGGTGCCCTCGCGCCGTTCCCGCCACTGCCCCGCCGGGCGCGCGCGCCCCCTGCGGCCGCCCCGCCCCGTCCCGCGCGCTGGCCACTCCCCTCCTCTCCGGAGCCGGGAGAGCCCCCGCATCCAGCCCCTCTTCCTGCCGCCTGCCCCGCTCTCTCGGCCTCTCGCGCGCGCTTCTCCCGGTGGGATGGAAGTCCCCAGGAATCCTCCTCCTCCTCCTCCCCCGTAAGCAGGCGGCGGGGGCTCGAGTTCGGTGCAAAAATGCTGGGCATGTACGTGCCGGATAGGTTCGCCCTGAAGTCGTCCCGGGTGCAGGACGGGATGGGGCTCTACACGGCCCGCAAAGTGAAGAAGGTGGGTGATGGCGGGGGAACGGCCTGGCCCGGCCCGGCCCGGCGGGGAGCGGCTGCCACGTATCACCGGGGAGAGGGGGCGGCTTCCCCCGCCCCTCTGCCCCGCTCCAAACTTCGCCTCAGCCGCACTGTGCCCGCCCGGCCTCCGTCTCCTCACGGGAGGCACCGCCCGCCTTTTCCCCCTCCCCGGTACAAGGAGCCTCCTGGGGCGCTCCTCCTCAGGCGGGAAGGGGCGCGGGGGCCAGCGGAGGGTTTACTCTGAGGATTTTTGTTTCTTTTTTTTTTTAAAAACTTAGTCGTCTTTCTGGCAGAGTTGTGAGGGCAGAGCTCCCCCGGGCGGCACCGCCTCCCTCACGGTCTGCTCTCTGAGGGGGTGCCTGCATGCACGCCCGCCCGCCCCCACCCTCCCTCCTCCTCACCCCCCTCCTCACCCCTCACGGCTCTTAGAGCTCTATGGGTGATTTAATTCCTCGTTTCGGGATAATTAACCCGGGTTTGTGACCGACGTGATCTCTCGTGCCCCACGCAGGCGATGCCACCTCACACCGCGTAATTTAGGTGATCGTGATCACCTGAAATCCCAACCGTAAGTGTCCAGGTCGGCTTGTCAGGACACATCAAGGCATACCCAAAGCTATAAGCCCTGCAGTAGCGTACACTTTTATGTATTTTGCCTGTTTTGCTTTCCGTCTTTGTCCTCGTTTTGGCTCTGATTCCTTTGCCTGATTTTGCAGTGGTTTCATCAGTAAGGCTTAGGCACCATGGGGTGGAGGGCTCTTATTTTTAAGGTGTCCCTGAGTGTTAAGGGGGAATGGAAGGGGAACGTTTTTATATTTGGCTTAAATTTTTAACACTGAAGTTCTGAACTTTCATTTGAACGCTTTGGGGATTCACAGAGGAAGGTTGTACAACACGAGCATCTGTTAATCCCTGGACTCTGAAACAGAGTGAAACTCGTGGAAATCACCATCTCCCCGTATACAGCATACATTTGTAAAGCATATACAAAATATCAATTGCAAATGTCCCTTCAGAGGTCAGGGGCTGAGCCTTCTTTCTTCACATTGTTGTCAACTGAACCATTAAGAGGTGCGTGCAATGACAAATAGAGCGTTTTCTTACCTGAATTACTCCACATCACTTTAGAACTCTGTACAGGCCAAGTATGTGTGGGCAGAGTTCTGCCTGCACAGCTCTGCCAGGGCACCCTAGAAGTACTGCGGTGTTGCGAGTGTGATGTGTGTGGCAGGTGGAATGCAGAAGGTAAAAGCAGAGGCAGTTGCAGGAAGATCTATTTGTATTAGGAGTGTGTGGTGACAGTGTTTGTTACAGGCTTTGTCCTTGGGCAGTGAATCCTCTGTGCTGGCAGCACAGGCAGTTGGGGCGTGCCAGGCCCTGATAAGGCAGACTTTGGGCTTTGATGGGCCGAGGAACCAGCTCTTGAGTTGTGAGCAGTGGTGAAAACAGATATTCCTAAAGTTGGTTGGAGACCTAAGGCGTGGCTGCTGGGAGAAGGGTGGGTGTGTAACAGAGAGCCAGGCTGTGTGTTACCCTTTTCCATGGAAAGAAAAAGCACATCTGAAGCGCTCTCAACACGTGCTCCGGTCCAGTAATGAGGCATAAGTGCTACAGTTGATGGCTGTGATACAAAGTAGCTTACAGCCATTAAATGCCCTGGAGGAGTGGGACTGGGAAGAGGTGTTGAATGTGACACTTAATTGTGAACTAAAACCTGTGGTGCTGAGTTTTCTCTCTATTGCTGTCACACAACTGCGGTTCTGATCCTGTAATCAGAAATTGCAGTACCAGCTCTCCAAGTGCTAAGCAGGCCTCTGAAAATTCTGCTATTAGCAAAGTTTTGGTAATAATGCATTCTGAACTGCTGCTGCCTGCCATCTGCTTGTGCACCTTCAGGAACTATGCTGGGCTTTCTTTTTTTTTTATTATTTTTTTGTAAGCATGAAAGGTGGAAACTTGTTTTGTTGCCTTGTGGACCTTCTGTTTTCCAACTGTTGGCCTTTGGCTCCAGAGCCTCCAGTTTTGGCTGACCAGGCTCTTGGTCGTTATAACCATCAGAGAGCCATTGCATTTCCAAGTGTTCTGCTGCCACTGGAACTTTAGTCACTGCTGCTTGCTTGAAAGCAATTGTTGAAAATAGCACTGGAATGGTGTGCCTTCATATATTGAATCATTTCTGTGGCTCACTTGAGACTGTGTTGTGTGCCTCACTTCTGTTGATCAGAAAGCAAGTTGAAGTCGTAAGTACGTTTTTGGTTAATGTATATTGGCATATGACAACACATTTATTAACTAGGAATAATGTGTGTGTGTGTGTGTATATAAATATATATGAAGAAAATGGTCTAAAAGGCTAAATGAATGATTGCACTTTTCCCCATGGACCTTTGTGTTCCAAGACATCAGGTTTTGTTTTCCCTCTAAATTTGAGAAGCCATAAAAAATGCTTAGAAATTTGAATCACCTACTGCTCGTGTTACATTTACTCTGCATAGTGGATATGATGCCTTTTGCTATGGTTTTGAGCTTCTAGAAGGTCTTAAACATATTGCAGTAGAGATTTCTTGGTTTGGAGTGGCTGGGATGGAAATGAAGTGTGGTGTTCCTTGATCTTGAGCTGCTGCTGTGCTTCTGCCCAGGGGTGCTGTGGGCTTCAGGAACGGGGAAAATTAGCACTGTCGGTGCTGTACACACAGACCAGTATTGACCTGTTTTCACCTTCATGGCTGATGAGGTCAGAGGAGGAAGAAGTTTCAGTTTAAGTATTAAATCCCAGGATTTGAAAAGCTGGCGAGGGAGGAACTCTGACATCATTTTTAGCAAAACAGTGAAGGATGGTTTGGAAATCAGTGAGAAGGAAGGACAGGAAGCCCCATAGTACCAGTTCTTGCTGCCACTGCCCATGTCTGAGCCCATCGCTGCTCTGGGCTCTAACTGCTGTCTTGTGCTCTTCTTGTCTTTTCACCCTCTGCTTTGCTGCTCTTTGTCCTTCAATGCCAGTTTTATTTTCCTTTGTTATTACCTCTTCAGGTTTAATTTTAAATATGACGGTTTGGTTTTGTTTTTTAATTTAATCGGTTGTTTCCAAGAGGAATGAACCTGGAACTTTTCCATGCCCCTTTTTTCTCTTGGCTCTATCTGTAGGCAGTCTGTAAAATCTAACCAGGAGGGAAAATATGTAGCAGGCTGTTTCTGGGAACGTGGAATGTGCCTGAGGGAAGGGATCTGTGGACAAGATCAATACTTTTATTAACCACAATTTTTTTAAAGAAACACTGAAGTTGCTTTTTAATATATAGTTATAATCTCTAATGCACAGAAGTGTATAGAGCTTTTGGATCAGAATATGCCTAAGGGAACATGGCATCCTGGGTTCCAGGTTGTAGGGCTTGTCACTGCAAATAAGGACAGGGCAGCATGTGTACTGTGATGTCTGTGAAGGAAAAAAAACTCCAGTACCAAATACTTTTGGAAGAACATATCAATGTATGCCTTCACAGCCAGTGTTGTGACTAGCAGGTGGTATAACATTTTAATTTTGTTTATGGAGGCTTGAATTAATTCACAGTCACGTGCATACTCCCTAATTTTTCAAAGGAATCTCTCTGTGTGATCAAACCTCAGTTATTCAGTGTTTTGGTTTGGGGCACTTCAAAAAGCAGCGTTGCAAATAATCTCAGGAATAAATCTAATGTAAACTTGGTGCTTGCCAAATACCATGGTTTGGGTGGGTGTCTGTTACAAGGTGCTTATGAAAATCTTGTAAGAAATGTAAGAAATTTGACTTGGACATTTCAGCCTTCTTCAGGATAAAGAAAAATGCTGCTTCCCAAAGGGGAAATAAGCATGTAGAGGAAAGGTATGGTTTTAGGAGGTTTTCCAAGCTGTGAAAAGAATGGGAATGAGCTCCAAGTTGAGCCCTCAAGGATGTTCACCTTCTTGGCATATAGTAGGACAATAAAGGAAAACTGTCCATATCTGTTTGAAGCTAAGAATTATTCCTCTGCTGGAGTTTGGTAGTTCACTTATAATTTTCTTTTTGTCCCTCACTGATTCTTTTTATTTTATAATTATTCCTTAGGGTGAAAAATTTGGCCCCTTTGCAGGGGAGAAGCGAATGCCGCAGGAGCTGGATGAGAACACAGACTGCAGGCTCATGTGGGAAGTGAGTAGAGTGACATCATCACCCCTGGCAAAAAGGGTGCTCAGAATTAAGTTTTACTGTGAAAAATACTTTTTTTTTCTTCTTTCCCCCCAGCTTAAAGATACTGTTGTGGGATTTTGTGCCTTTAAATTACACTCTTTGGGTGGAGGGGGACTGACTTCTTTAAAACTGTAAAGAAATAGCAAGTGATAGTTTCTAATCAATGAAGTGTGGAAAAATTATTAAAAAATGTGAAAAAATAATTAAAAAAATAAAAGAATTTCAACAGAGGAAGCTGTAAGTTACTGAGATCCTGATTTATGCTGATCAACAAGTGTCAGCTCATGGCTTCCTACAGCTATTATAAAACATTTCCTGGTGTGATACTGGTGCTGGGGTTTGGCACATTGTATGAGTGAAGTTCTTAAATTGTAGCAACTTCTAATGCAATGAGTAGTTGGGAGATAATGAGTTTCAGGGCTCTTCTATACTTTTTCATATGTGTTAGTCAGGAACAGTAGTTTATACAGTAGTTCCTTTAGTTAGATCCATGACCTATCCCAGTTCATATTGTACCTGTTTGCCTGAAGTAATAATCTGAGTTTACCACTGGAGGAGATTCCACTAACTGAAAAATACACAAAATAATGTTTCCAGCTTGTAATAAACACCTTTTTGGTGCTTCTGTCGTGTCTTCGTAATCTTTCTTTTTCTGCTGTAGTTCTTTGGGCAGAATTTTTTTTTTTTTTCATTCTTCCCCAGCCAAGCAATTTCTATTGAATACATATTTAGTCCCCTTTTACACTGAGGAGGGGACTAATTTCTTACTTTTTCACCTTTCTGTGGTTAGAGGTGGAAGAATGACTGTTATTTTTATGTTGTGTGGCACTGCATGAAAAAAGTTTACTTTTGACATCTGGCTTGAAGCACTCTCAGTGCATTTACCACAAAATACATATTTGTTGAAGAAATGTCTAGCATTAGCATCTCTGAGCAGCTTATAAAGAGGGCGTGGTATTGATACAGCCTTGGCAGAGCTATAAACAGACTGTACACTGGAACCCGGAGCAGTGGCAGAATGCTGAAGGCCCATCTCATTAAACCCAAACTCAGTATAAAGACACTGAGTGGCAAAATATTCCTGGATGAGTGTTAACTCCAGTCTGTGAATCCCTGTTTCCCTCCTTTCTTTTGTCTGTTTTAATGTAGAGGTCTGCCCAAAATACTCTTTTTGAGTAGAGGAAGAGAAGAGGTGTGGACAATTTGTTCCCCTTTGGTTATGTACTCAAGGCAACTGTTTTCACCTTGTTTGTTCTCAACTGAAAAAACCCCAACACAATGTGGGTTTATTACAGGTGTTTGCTGAGGACAGACCATGCTGATGTGCCCTGGCTCACTTGTCTCTTCCTGATGTCTCTGCAGTTTATATTAAGTCAATAAAATACTTGAGCTAGAACAAGGTCTGCAGAAGATGGTGGGTGGATTACAGCAGTGAGGAGCCTGTTGGAGAGCTGTATGATTTTCCAGATTCCTCATTGCTGATGCTTAAATGAGATTTTTCTGTTTCTATAAGACGTAAAATACAAGGCAAATACATGTATTTACTGATGGCACTAATATGACCCCATTGACAGCAAACCAGAAAATGAGCTTTTTATGAGCTGTTCTAAACTCATTTCATAATATCTTACTGTAACCTAGTTTTGAGAGCCTTGAAAAGACTCCTGCATACCAAATTTTATGACTTCCTGAATAATGTTTTAACCCAAGTTGTTCATGTTTACTGAGGTTGGCCTGAACGTGAGCCTTATAATATAATTTAAATCATGCTGGGAGTAGTCTTAAGTTGAAAATTGAGACCAGGAATGCAGAAAGTAAGATGTTGAGCAGTCCAAGGAGATGGTTATTCCAGAGCCTGTGGGAGGCACGCACAGAAACTGGCCAAGTTTGTGTGTAGTCAGCTGTGGCAAAGGTATTAAAAATAATTAATTTGAAGACTATTGGATGAAGGCACAGTAAAGCCTGACTTCACAGTCTGCTGTCATTCAAAAAAACGTGTTTTCAGAGAGGGCACCTTTAGAGAGAATGCTGAGTAGAGAGGCTTTTTGTAAGCCAAGTAAAAAATTCAGCATTGGTGCAACATTTCTTTTCTGGGGAGGTGATGCCTGGGGTCTGGGCTTCAGTTCTGTGGAGCATTTGTCTGTGAGGGAGTTTCCCACATGCATTTCTAGTTGTGCAGAGTAGTGCTCTGTGATGTGGTCTGTTTTGATGGAGCTGTTCCCTTTTTCTCTGGGACCAGCATTGTGAGCTGGCATCTTCAGGACATCACGTTGAGACAGAATTGCACACACTGTGTTTTCTTTTGGTCTTTGGGAAAACATGGCACCCAAAAACTTCATTGAGCCCAGTGATTTTGTTAAATAAAGTTCTGAAGATGAGGGAGTTTCTCTATAAAATAAATCTAGCAGGGTGCCATTGCTCTGCCTGTAACGTGTGTCGTTTTGAAGAAGTCAAAGGTTTATATTTGTTCATTCAACAGATTCCAGAGGCGTGGGGAGGGTGGGAAGCATCCTTGATCTTACTGTTATCTTTGTAAAGAGCTACAGGCTGAAATGTTTTATTTATATGTGGTGTGAAAGGGAAAACCCCCAAATTTGTGGTAACCAGATAGTTAGGAGTGATACAAAGTCAAGAAAACATTCAAATGGCTTTGTGCTTTTTCTTTCTTACTGTTAAGAAAACACCTCTGTGTCATCCCCCAACTCCTGTGTCATCTCAGACTGCTGTGCTAGTGAAGGACCCAGCCGGTTGCTGGCGATGAGCTGAGTTTTGTTCTTGCTCTTATCATCCCACTAACACCTTGATTAAATACTGCTTTGTGTGTGTCTGTCAGTACACCTGGCAGAGCAGTCTTAAATTATGTGTGTTTGCTGGAAGAGCAAGTGCTTAAAGGCAAGAAGGAAATAACCTTTAGGTGTTAAAAGTTCACAGAAGCTTTGGCTCTGGAGGCTCAGATGTCCCTTTGCAAAGGAAAGATTACTGTCCCTAAGCAGGAAAGTGGCATTCATTTCACTGCTGTTGGATCATGGCAAGCATATACTTCTGGTGATGACTTTGGCCAATGTTAAAAGAGGGAGGGCTGGAAAGACTTAGTCCTTCTTCAAACACTCTGACATACCATGGAGAAATGTTGGTCAGGGTTGGATGGAACATAATCTGCCATGTAATGCTGAATGTTACATATTTCAGGTTTGGTTTCTGTCTGTCTGCCAAGATCGTGTTTTCTTCATTGTTGTATTAAAACCAAGAGGATCAGAAATCAGTCTTTCAATGGCAGTTAATGTTTGTGTTTGTATAAGAAAATGAAATGATCTCATGTTTCTACTACTTAACTCTCATCACTTGTGTGGTGACAATTGGTTTTGGTTAAATAAGCCTGCCTGGAAACTGGTGAAGGCAACAGAAAATCTGCTCTTGGCAGTTTTACATCAGAGCTGTAAGTTTTAGGGTTGAGGTATGAGAAGTCAAGCACTTTAAGCTTGGTGTATTTTGGTAACATTTTTCTTTATTTCTTATTTCTTTGATATCTTGCCTGTTAAATGTGGTTCTGGCACCCAAAGGCATTTGCATACAAGACATGAAGTCAAATTATGTCCAGAGTTTCATGATAAAATGAATCTTGATTTGATGAATTCTGTGTTTGCCCTCAAGATGAATGTAATAATATAAATCTAGTTCTTAGCAATGTAGTCTTCATTTTTTCTGTATGAAGGCTACCTTCCCAGTCATTGTTAGTATTGATATTGATAGTATTTATATTGTTAGTATTTACATTTAAAAATTGTCGGCTTTTCATGTTTTTGGGTGAATCTTTGTAAAATTTTCAGAAATGCTTTTGTTTTTCTCATTTCTTAGGCAAATGATCTGGACTTTCACACAAGTCAGAGCTGCAAGTTTGCATCCTAGATTTTCAATTTTCTGAAATGAATCCCCACTGGCATAGATAGGTGTCCAGAGTAGTTATTAACATTGTTATCAGTTTGTTTATTTAGCTAAATTTCCATTAAAACTTGCTTTAGTCATCTTTAGTCATGTTAAATGTATGACTTTTATTAATTTTAGTAGCTTTCGTAACAGCACTCTAATAATCCTCTGGTTTTGGGGATGAGAAGAATCTATTTCCAAAAGTGACTGAGGCTCAGCCTCCCATCCTCAGTTATGAGATTTATGTAAGATGTAGGAAGCACCTTTGATATGCTGAGGTGTTCATGTTCTACTCTGAGCTTGTTCTAGAACAAGGGCCATCAAACTTTTTAGACAGAGTGCCGGTTTCACTGCCCCCAAACTGGCCGCGGGCCGGATTGTATCCGAGAGGCGCCCCTTGGAGGCAGGTAGAGAACGAGGCGTGGATTAAGTCATTGCGGCGGGGAAGGCGGGCACGGGCCGGCTTCGGCAGCTTCGGGGGCCGGTTCTGGCCCCCGGGCCGTAGTTTGACGACGCCTGTTCTAGAAGATCACACACTATTTCCTCAAGGAGATTTGGGTGTCATTCCAGTGAATGTGAAGTTCATCCCTGCTTATGGAAGCTCCATTGAATGTTAGGAGGAGTGTAGGAGTGAGCCTTCTGTGCCTTCTGTCTCTGGCAAGGTCAGGTCACGTCTTGCACCAGGAGGAGCTTCATTAATGTGAAAAACTGTGTATTTTGGCTGAAGGAAAATGTCAGATTTTGTCTATGTCCCAGGACTTAGTGAGTAAGGAAATCACCAGTTGCTGCCTCAGGTTTCTTTTGCAAGTGTTGTTTTAATACTTTCTCCAACAATGCTAAAATGTGAGTTTGTGCTCTGCAGTGAGCTCTGTGATGGGGGTCTGAAACTGAGGATGCAGAAGTACTGCATCTACCTGTTTTATCCTGTAACAATAAAAACCATGTTTGAAGCTCATAAAAAAAATGCAATGCAGAACACAGTACGTTTCTTTACATGATTGTTTGATTGACATAGATTTTTCCATTTATAAATGTTTAGAAAATGGTTTCCAGAAAGCAGGCAGTGTGTTTACTGCCTTCAGCAAAGATAACCATCTGCTTACTTGCAGTGAAGTTTCGTTTCTCCCCTCTTGCCTTGCCAGGTGTGCATGGCAGAGCTTTTGCAATTGCACTCATGAGCATTTTGAAGTAGCACAAGTGACAACCTGGGATGTGTCTTGGAAATGTGGGGATAATTTCATATATGGTGTTTGTTAATTGGCTTAATTCATCTTCCTGTGAAGACATTTGATTCAGTGGCACCTTTGTGTTGATTCTCAGGAAGACAAATCTTAGGCATCTCCCTTTGAGGTGCTCTCGTGTCTGGTACATGCTTTGGATATCTGTGTGCATTTTAGGTGTTTTACATGTGAAGTTTGGGATTCACTGCCACGGTATTCAAAGAGCAGTTGTTCATTTAGGGAACTCACTATCCATGCAACCAGAAAAGGAATGGTAAATGTCACCAATGTAGTCCATGTTAAGTACAGAGTTTTTACTGTTTTTCTTGGTTTTTCATCCTCCCATCTGTGTGTTTAATGCAGCATTATTTCTTTATGAGGTGAAAAAAGCAGTAGAAAATATAGAATGTTTTTAAGGGATTTACTGTATTCTTTTTTCAATAGTTTCCTTATGTGCTAAAGCTTTGCTTTGTGTTTTACATCTCTTTATGGATTGGCAGGGACTGAGAAAGCGTAACTGAGATCACTGTCTATCACTGAAGTGAACATAAATTATTCTCATGTAATTTAAGGATCAAGCAAATGAAGAACTGGTGAAAAGGTAGATAGTGTAATATAGGGTTTTTATAATGGGACCTGAATTGCTTCTCCTTCCAGCTCAAGATCTGATGGAAGCCTTTATAGGGCCTCTGTGGTAGGCTTCTATAACCCTTACTTTGGTAGCCAAATCACAAAGCCATTGGCTTCACTTTAACTGCTCAAGGATGCTCATCAGCAGTGGTCACCCTTGTCATGGATTTCCTGTGTGTAACTGTATGATTGTTGCAGTGTTACAGAATGGTTTGGGTTGGAAGGGGCCTTAAAGGTCATCTTGTTCTAACCCCTTTGCCATGGGCAGAGATGCCACTCATGAAATCAGGTTGCTCAGGGCCCCATCCAATCTGGCCTTGAACAGTTCCAGGAATGGGGCATCCATGACTTCTCTGGAAAACCCATTGCAGTGCTTAGTGTTAGATAATATTGTTCCCAGGTGCACTAAAGTATGTACATTTGACACTTTCCATGGTGGTTAATCTATGTGTTTGAAAGTCAAAGAGCTTTCAAAGTTTGAAATGCTGGCACTTTTCCACAATGTGTCCTTTTTAAGGTACAATGTTTTCCTTTGGAAGAAGAGTAATAAATTTGGAAGACTTATTTGTTTGCAGAAACTACAGTAGGGTTTTTGATTTTCTTTAAATCTGAGAACAACATGCTGTCATCAGCTATTATTGTAAGGGAATACAGTTTTTCCTTCCTGATGATATCCTACATGTTTAGGTAATTGAAGCGGTCATACTGAAGGAATATGATATTGCATCTATTAGAAACAAATATAGTAAGAATGCGAACAATTTAAAAACAAAGCCATGAAGACAATGTAATTTTGATCTTACATAGCCCAATTCCCTGGCTCTTAGGAAATATCTGCATTGGATACTTCTTGTTGACAGATGAAAAGGAAAATACATTCATTATATAAATAAATCACATGGAATAGTAGTGTGGCTATATGACCTTTTTGCATGGCTCTTTATCATCTGTATCAGTGGAGATTCAAGTGATTTATTATTTAAAATTAAACAAACTATTTTTTTTGGCAGTGACAAATGTATTTTTTTCAGCAGTATGTCTTTGTATTTCGAGAGTGAAGAATGACTTGGTTAGTATCAAGTTTTTATTTCTATTGTCTTCATTTTTTCGATGTACACTGGAACTTTGTTGCAATCCCAGAAATTATATGAATCTGTAATTGTAGCCAAAAGCTCTGAAGTCATCCATGTCTGTATCTTTTGTGCACAATTCTTTTTTTTTTTTTTAAAGTGGCTTTTTCACTTAGTGGGCAAAACCTGACACCTGAACATGTCCTCTAGTGAACAACTGACAGCCCTTCACCTACATACAATACTAATTTATTTACTGAAATTATCTCCTATTCTGATAAAATTTCAGCCAAGCACTGTTGAAGACTGACTGCTGTTCATTGAGGCTACATATTAAAAATTCTTTTATATAGAAGATAGTCAAGTGAGCTGTAAAATAGGATAATGGAATGAATAAACATTAATCCTTGATCTGAAGAAAGATCTCCGTCCAAGGGCAAGACGGATTTTGCCCTTGCTAAAGGAACCTCTCAGATTGTACTGGTTTTTGGCAAGATCCTAAAGAAAAAGAGGACTTGAAGGAACAAGGAGAGAAGGAAAAATAAGCTGAGCACCGGTGATGAAGCTTTCAGACTGGGGAGGCCCAGGCACAATACTTGTTTACTAAAGGAGAGTGTAAGGAAAGAGAGGGGGAGCTCAATAAAGTTCCTGAATTTGAGTTGCCCCCCCTATTCTGAGGTGAATAATTCTGTTTCCAGGACAAGGGGAACGTGCACCACAGCTGATGCTACCTGTTGAATGCAAGATTCACTTGCTGAGCACTAACATGGCTTAGTGCTTTATAATGGTGTGTGTCTGGTAAACAGTTTTAATTTTACTTCTTTTTTTTGTGTGTGTGTGTAACGTGTCAGGTTCGCGGGAGCAAAGGCGAGGTGCTTTATATCCTGGACGCGAGCAATCCACGCCATTCCAACTGGCTGCGCTTTGTCCACGAGGCTCCATCCCAGGAACAGAAGAACCTGGCAGCCATCCAGGTAGATTTGGTGGATTCCTACCATTTGCCTCCTGTTATTGATCTACTAATTTGATCTCCTCTTTGGTCTTTATTTCTTGCAATAAAATTGTAAGATGTGAGAGAAGTAGCAAACTGCTTTCCTGTTTCTATCTTTCTTTTTAGAATTGAACTCGTGTTTAAGTATAATACCATAAATAAGATTGATATGATGAAAGAATCTGAATCTGAGTAGAATCTGATATTATTTGAAAGGTTTATATTAATCCATTGTGATTAAATTGCACTGAATCACTTACATGAACCATTTCTCCTGATTTGAAGTGATCAGTGTACATAAAAGTAATTTCCAGAGTAGTTAACTCACAACTGTAACAACAGTTTAATTTTCTCACTACTGTCTAGTTGAGCTTTTGCCTGGATGTGGTTGATTTCTTGGCACTGTGGAAACTAAAAAGATAACTATATACCTGGTTGAATCAGGGCTAATTATTTAGATGCTTGTTTGTGTTCTGTGCTAAACTCAGGTAGGGATTTAGGTGCATGAAAAGCAGAATCGTGCATTTGGCTTATAGTTTAAAATTTAATATAAAAGAGAGACAGGCTTGAAAGGAAGTATGGTGCTTAAAATATTTCAGTAGAAAACAGAATTGAAGGAGCTAATTATCTGATAGGATGTGATCATGTAGTACTTTAGGATAAATCAACAAAAAAATCATTTGCTAGTCTTTGCCATTGATTTAAACCTACCCAGTTTATTTTTGCATTTTTATAGTTGTCATTTGCAGCACTCTGTGGGAATGAGTTCCACTGTTTTAATTACATATTATGTTGAAGTATACTTCTGTTTTTCTTCTAGAAACTTCTAAATTTCACTTGATACCCTAGTCGTCCTGTATACCAGTGAATAGTTGCTTTATCTCTCATCTGTGAGGAGTCTCAGGCACATCACGAGTGCACAGGCAGTGACAGCAAACGCAAAGTCAGGTTCACAAGAGGGAGCGGTGTGAAACATTCAAGATCACTGTTGTATTTCCAATAAAGCAAGTGCTCTCCATCTTGGAAAGGCATTGTTATTCTGATCACATCTTTCCTAATACTGCACGCAGGACCTTTCCTGTGCTTGTGCTTTTGTCTTCTCCTGCCTTGGCCTCCAAGAACTCATCTCCACGCATTTCCTGGATTGTGGTTTCTGCCCTCACAGACATTGCCAATTTTGGTTTTACTCTGGCAAAGACCAGGAAAGGAGTGGGCTTGTTTGGGGAGGTAGCAAAGGAGAACTGGCACAGCAGGTGGGCTGAAGGAAACTGGAGATAGAAGGAAGTCAAGTAACTTTTAAAGGAGTGGTTGTGGGTACAAGGAAGCTGGGTAAGGATTAAGAAGGCTGGGTTGGAGCCAGCTGGTCAGGCTCAGAAGGATGTAAAAGCCCTACATTCCCTCAGGTAACAAAAGACTGTGCTGCTTCCTCCTCCTGTGTTTTAAGCTTTCAGAAGTGATGACACTACTGGATGAAGGTGTGATGGGCTGACAGTGACCTCATGTTCTCTCTCAGCCTCCCCTCTTCTAAAGCACATGTGAAAGTGTGCATGTATGGAAAAGCCAAGAATCTGCATGGGAGAGGTGCCTGGAGTGGAGCAAAAGGGAGATAACAAGAGAACTGTATTTACTGGGCAGGTCAGTGAGGTTTGCAATGTAAAAGATGACAGTGAAGGCGGGGGGGGGAGAGAAACAAAGTTGAATAATAAACCAGGAATTGGTTGAAGGAAAGTTGTGGTGCCACCATGACCAGCACTTGGAGTTTTCCCCCAAGGACCACTGTTGCCTGCTGCAGGTGGACACTTAGGAAAACAGAGTGGTCTGTGCAGATGGGCAGGTGGAACAACTGCAGGTGTGTTCTTGGAAACAAGGGGATTATTAAAATTATTCCAGAGATTGCTTACTACGTTTATTGTGCTTGCATGCATGTAGATTAATGTGCTTGGCATGTGCTGCTGGATAGAAGGGAGAGATATAATTCTTTTGTGGTTTCTGGAGAACTTCCCTTGATTTCACTGAATATGCTCCTTGAGGAGCAACTACAGCGTGGGTGTATCTTGATGAATTAGTTCTCTGAATACCTGGCTATTAGCATTTTTTGGCTGGAGAAGCCAGACAAATTAACCCTGGAGGACAAATGAGTTTGGATTGGGCTGGCACCAAGGCTTTTCAACGCAGTTGCAACCAAGAGCACTCAGGGGCTGACAGTCCTTAGTACTTCTCTCATTAATCTTTTTCCTAACCAAAAGTACAAAAATGGGAAAGAACCAGGATGTTTTTAGACACAGAGCTGTGAACTAAGCCCCAGATGCACGTAGAGAAAGTGCAGAGAGGGTGAGGATGCAGCAGTAGTGATAAGAGCTTGGTTGTTGGGGTTCATGCACCTGTTCTGTGTTAACCTGAATAATTTAGTTCTGGTTGCTGTTTTCCCTGTTTTACTGTGTGGTGTAAGGTGTGTCACGTGATCTAATGGAAAGGTGTGCTATTTGATTCTTTAATGAGTAAGTTTGGGACTTTATTTCTGCCTGGGACACATGGCTTTTCCTTTTTTGTTTTTAATTCTCAGTAATAGGTATGTGCTTCCCTTCATAAGGTTGTCTTGCTTTTAGAATAAGGTTATCCTAAACAGTGATGTATTGTAGGTTTACCCCAATGGTTTTATCCTGTGCAAGTGGAGACTGAGTGTAGAAAGACCTTTTACTTTTCCTCATGTCAAGAGTTTCAGTACATGATTTGTTTTGGGTTTAGACTGCAGTAAATTAAAGATTTCTGCAACCTGACAGAGACATATGAAAACCAGCAACTTGTAGCTGTGTGCAGAAGTTAGGTTGGGATGCTGATGGATATCTGGAGTGCAGAATAGATCTGGAGGAAAAAAAAAGCATCATTTTCTTTGTTTTCCAATGCTGCTGTTGAGATAAGGACAGAAAAGTGGTGCATCCTTGAAAGCAGCAGCTCTATCAGGTCTGCTGAATTAAGGAGGTTTCACTCTTGTGTGACAGTATCTTGTGTAATATATACCAGGCCTTCTACAGCTCGAGAAATGCTTCCATCCCTGTTGTCAGTGGGAATTAATCTTAGTATATTTCAAAAATTAAAAATCATTATCTCGTCCTCGTTCAGGGAAGCTTGTTACAAAATATATGGCTGGGTGCAGTGGAAAGAAGCTGCAGTTAACTTCACTGGGTGTTAATCAGATAAGCTTTAAGATTTGTGATAGAACTTGGGAGTCTTCACTGCATAACAATGAGTCTCCTGCAGTGTTTTGGATAATACCTAAAGCAGTTGGTTCACATATGGCAAAAAGAAAAGGCATCTCTGAGTATCACTTTAGGAGACAGATGGTTTTGCTATAGATTTCCTCCCCTTACCCCCCCACTGTGCCAACCTTGGTTACTTTAATTAAGTATTGTCAAAGACTAAAGTTGTCAGTTTATGTGTCTGTTTGTTGAGTCATTGTCGAGGTTTTGGAGCTTATTGTTAAGTAGTTTTTCTGTCGTGCAGAATGGGGGCTGGATCTCTTGGCCTTTTGTGGATCCGCACTGATTTAAACCAGCAGAGGGTTTATAGTGTGTTTTCCAGATGTGCCTGCTCCTTTGATAGTGGAGACAACTGAGCAGGGTTGAAAGCCTGCTGGAGAAGGTTGGGAATCTTAAGGAGAAAGAGAGAAGATAACACTGTGTAAACATGCTGCTGAAAGCTGTGTTGGAATTGATGCAGCCATGAGGGGACAGAGCTAAAGCTGTGTTAGTTATCTACATTTTGCTATTTTTCTAATGCTCAAATATTTCATTTTCAAACTCTGAAGTTCTTGTCAAGCAGAGTGTGGCAGGAGAAGACTTTAGTGCTATCTTCACCTTGCTCTAAACTACAGTACATAATGGAAAAGCCTCCCAGGTGAGGCAGGAGAATATTTCCCTAACACCAGCACAGAAATGCACTTTATCCATGGAGCCTCACTGGGAAAGAAGACTTAGAAAGGCTGTTGTAGCACTGTGCTTACTGAGGAATTGAGCCAATCCTTCCATAGTTGAGGGCTGATATTAGTTCAGGGTCTCATACTTGTGTCTGGATTTCTCTTTTTCTGAGGTAACTATTTATTGCTTGTACTTACTGTTTGCAACAGGAAGGGGAAAATATTTTCTACCTGGCTGTGGAAGATATTGAAACAGACACAGAACTTCTGATTGGGTACTTGGACAGTGACATGGAAGAAGAGGAAGAGGAGGAGGAAGAGGTAACTGTTATCCAGGAAGTTGAAGACAGTGGCAACAGTAAAGAAATGCAACCAGCTGGTGAAAAAATTGCAGGTGAGCAAGATGTGGAAAATAGGGTGACTTGAGAGCTGAAAATAGTAACAAAGGAGAAAGAGAACTTTGACTGCATAGGACTGGGGAACTGGAAGGTCTCTTGGGTTTTATCTGAGTTCTTGTATGAACTTTATCTCTTTATTTTGGTTTGACTTGAGATTCTTTTCTGTCTAATAAAAAGCAACCATTCCTGTGAATTACTGAGTAACACGTGAGCCTGAATGTCATAAGTAGTAACTGCTAATTTTTGAACTGAAGACAGAGCTCGTTTCACTTGGCACAGTCTTATGAAAGCTAAGTTTTTGCTCTGAGGGAGTTACTTTCCTTCTTGCTTAGATGGGAGAGAAATAAACCTTTTCCTAAAGCTGTTCAGCCAATCCTCAAGGTGAGATGTCTGAGCAAAGGAAGGTGACCTGAGCTGTTGGGGGAATTTTCAGCATCTTTGTCCAAGTAGAGACAACCCGCACAACTAATTGGGGCCAACAGCCTAAGTCACACCCAGCTTAATACTTTGCCTCCCTGTGCAGTAATGCTGATGGTAATCCACTCAAGATAGGCTGTTTGTAATCCAGTCAGAGACAATGTCTTTTGGGAATTTCAGGATACCATTTTTCGTAATCTGTTTCTGGCAGAAAAATCTCTCCTAATGTAACCAAAATATTGCCTGAAAACTACTTCTTTCCATTGGTTTTCCCTCCAATCATGCAGATCCCCTCACCAGTAAAGAGGACCATGCATGCCCACACTGTGAATCCAGTTTTGCCAGCCAGGAGATTCTGGCTGAACATCTGCAGACTTTGCACCAAAAGCCCATTGAGGAAAAGGAATTTAAGTGCCGAAATTGTGGGAAGAAATTCCCTGTTAAACAAGCTCTACAAAGACAGTGAGTAGAAACAGGAGTGTTTTTTCAGACACCATTTCAATTGATTGCATTCTATCATTTATTTCTCTTGAATCACAATTTAATCTTTAATTTTTATGCTTCTATATTTGTACCCTTACTCTGCTTTAGCCTTTTAATATGTTAATTTCTCGTATTTGTGGGAGACTTCAATTTGAATGGCAAAGACGTTGCTAAATTTTTATGTTTAAAAATCATACACTGTAGACCAGATCAGAGCTGCAGTTTGATGCAAAACTACTGGTCTCCATCAGTGGAATATTTAGCAGTTTAGGAGGTGTAATTTTTAAGCTGTGGATGTTTTGTCACTAAAGTTATATACCTTACAATTATACTTTTGTACAAGAACATAACTGGCTTTGTCTTTTATTGTTTATCTTTTTTTAATTGCAATTAAAAAGATATATTACATTTTATTATACATATAATTACAGATGGTGCATTAGATGTTTAAGTGATTATAGATAGTATGATAAATGTAAGTCTGTTGTATTGGAAAGAAACACATTGCATAGAATTCACCTAAGGCTGCTCTTGTAATAAATTGATCTTCTTTACATCTGAACGATGTTCATGTTCCTAGAGCTGGCAGCATTATGTGAGATCTGTGTTCTTTCATGGAAATATATAAAATTGCATAGCAGAGAAGTATTTGATGGAGGCAATTAAATATTTTCTCTTGAACTTAGCCATGTTCCCTCCAGTCTATAGTATAAGTTGGGTGTGTGCTGTGTATTTACATCAAACCAGGTAGGATTAATCTGTGTGAAGGAACATCAGTATGATCCTGACTCTTGCTGTTTATGCCTTTGATTAGTCCCAATAAATTCCAGGAGACTTCACACGTGAGATGGATTCCTCACCTACTTGAAAATTTATAGAGGTGTATATATGTTTTTAGCTACTGCAAGGCTGTGTAAGTTGTAGAATGTCCCCCTTATCTTGTTTCTTCTTTTATTTGTCTTTTAGTGTCCTGCAGTGCACAGAGAACACCAGCCCAGGAGACTCCTCCAGAAGCTTCCAGTGCTCTGTTTGCAATACTGCCTTCAGCTCAGAATCGAGGTTTTGTGTCCCAGTTACTGGACTGCTGTCATAGCATTGCTGGGCTCCCTTTGCATGTTCTCTTTCCAGCTTGTTAGTGTGTGGGAATCCTAACAGGGACAGGAGTCAAATGCTTTCCTTCCTCTCTGCTGTAAGTAATGCATGAGGTGGCCTCGGGGCTCTGCAGTGCAGCACATGTTCAGCTCAGAGTACTTGCTGTGTGCCCGCTTTCTGGAGATACTGCTTTATGTGCTGGGGTTTTTTCCTTCTTTGTCATTCCATACAGTTATGAGCAGCACAAGGAGGCGTGCAGAGGGGATGCCAGGTTTATCTGCAAGGCAGAAAGCTGTGGGAAGAGGTTCAAGAGTAAGGATGCCCTGAAAAAGCACAAAGAAAATGTCCACAGTGGTAAGAAAGAGCTTAATGCTTCTGCAGAGAAAACCCCCTCTAACATGTCCACACCCTTAAATTTGCAAATCAGAGTAAACACTGTCTTTGGTTTCTTTTTTTTAATGGATTCATTTGTATCAAAATGAAAATTAAGAAGTAACTAATTTCAGGAGTAACTATTCCTCCTCCCTCAGGGAGAAATTACTGTAAAGCAGATGAATCATTAGTCTCCTGCAGGAAATGTAATAGACATCTTGAGAACTTTAAGGCAGGCGAAGGGTGGATGGAGCAAAAGGTTTCAGTAGTGAGGAAAACCAACCCTTTTTGACACAGCACAAACTGCTAAAGGAATTGGTGAGTTTTTGATTTTGTTGGTATTTTCAGGACACAATGGGTTGTCTTTCTGGAAGACATGCTTCCCGAATGATTAGGTTTGATGAAGGAGTTACATAAAATTCTGTAGCCTCCCTTGTGCAGGAAGCCAGACCAGACAATCCACTGGTCCTCTTAGGCCCTGGTGTTCTTATATCTGTGCACTGCAAATCAGTAGTTTTCAATCAAACTTGATTCTCTTTTTTTCTTTGTGAAAGGGCAAAATGCTGCTTTCAGTTCCACAGTGCAGATCTCAGTTCTGGCATTCTGCTCTCTGCATGTCCCATGTCCATGTCAGTTGGAAGATCCCTACTGTGGGGACAGCAGAATTCCAGAGTGCACAGAAAAGTTGTGCATATTAGTTGATGATGGCACCACTGAGATGTGTTTTAAGATTTTCATTACATGAAATCACTTTCCCCTGACAAACCCTTGCATAATCATACAAAAAATACCTTCCATAATCATTCTTATAAAAAGTTATCTCCTTTTTTCAGTATCAGTAAGAACTTTTCTCATTCTGCTTAGGCTTAGCGTTGGTCAGTTACGTAGTGCTATAGGAATTCCACAGTTCTCTTGAATCACTCCAGGCATGACTGAGAGCAGATACCTGGAGGATATTTTTGCACTGCCCACACAATGAGCAGAGCTTTTATTTTACCCCTTGGGAGTTGTAGAAGTCACAAGTGGTGTTGGTGAAGGAAGGAAAAGAACCTACTGCTGTTGGGGGACACTTCTAGAATTCCTTCCTGCCTCGTGTTCCCTGGAGGCAAGGGAAAGTAGAAAGGATTGTTGTGTGTTGCCTGTTATGCAAAGCTATGAACAGACACTCCCTGTCACCTTCATTTCCTCTGAAAAGGTCTCATTAATGTCCTTGTGAGTTGAAGGACTAAGTGTGTTCCTGTGTTATGTGTGTATTTGCATATATAAATGCTTAAGTCTTATAACAGCTAATGCATTTGTGAGATTTGATATTTCTTTTACACTACACATTTAATTATTGAACCAATGGATGGACAGGGTGCATTGTAGTAAGAAGAATCAACAATAATAGGAATTCTCTCTCTTTGGTCTGTGTCCATTCTTTTTAGTGTCCAGTGTAGCATGAACATGTTGTACATAAGCCAGGAACTGTCTTGCATGGGCATGTAATTATAAACAAAGAATTAGTTTTGTAGTGGCCTTATCTGGTAATAAAATGGCTTTGTGGGTTTCTAAAATGAATTTCTAAAGGTAAGTAACAGATAAAACCAATTAAGTGGTCTTTCACTTTCTAAAAGAGCTGTGAGGAGGGAAAGAAAATGCATCTGGTATCTGACCTGTAGCTGGTTTTTACGTTTTGGTTGAGATTTGAATTTGTGATCTGGTGCCAGTAGGATTTCCCTGTTTTGTTTATTTGAAGATCATTAATGAGATTTTTTTTTTTATAGTAAGATGCTTAATGCTTTCTAAATAAACAAAGATGGGAAATGGTGGCTTTGACTTCAGTTTGGGATATTTTTTGTCGTTGTTGCATTAACTCCTGTATTGACTTCTGGACAAAATGAACTGTTCAGTTCTTCAGCGAGTTGTTTCTAGATGTGAACTGTGCTCTTCACATGGGATTGGTGAGGTATGATAACATCTATTTGAAGGGTTTTTTTCTTTATTGTTCTAGTTTTCTTGATTTACATTCCATCAGTAACTGGCTTGTTGGACACCCACAGAGAACCCTTTGAAGATGGGCTACAAATGTAAAAAATCTTATGTCAGTCAAATGACCTGTGAAAAGTCACAGGCTCAGTGGAAATATTTAGGTTCTTTCTTAGCACTTCCTTTTTAAGATGTTGGTGGTATTTTGTTTCTGTTTCAGGAAATTCTAGGAAGAAGCTGATGTGTTCAGTGTGCAATAAGAAATGTTCCTCAGCAACAAATCTCCAAGAGCATCGAAAGGTCAGTGAGATGAAGGCTGACTCACAGCAGGCACTGACTGCCCTGAGCTGCGAGGCTGTGCTGCTCAGATCACTTGAAAGCTGCTGTAATGCAAGCCCTTGGGTAATCTTTCCTGGTTACAAACCCAGCAGATTTTAGTGGGGGTGCTTATTTTTGTAATCGCACTTGGTTAAACCAAAAAGCTTCCTAAAGTTTTAGTGCGTCTTTCACCCAGTGCAAATACGTTTGTGCTTGGGTCGTTCGTGCATCCCAGCATTAAGTCAGAGCTGCCCCCTCTTCTTCAGCATTCTTAAACACTAAGCTCCATCTAAAGTGTGTTATGTCATGATAGCACACAGACAGACCATAAAATCGGTTCATGAGCCTTCAGTTTTCGTGCCAAATACAGTCAGTGCTTTCTGACACACCACTGAGGTGTTATTTGCGTTGGAGTTACACAGTAGTAAAATAATTTCTTCCTCAAACCCGAATTTTTAATGTCTTTGTGTTTATGCACATCATTTTTTACAACCAGAACAGGAGGGGTTAACAGTTTGAAAAGCATCTATTGGAAGTAAGGGTGTTCATACAGAAATGCAGATGGACTATGAATATGAGACTCTGAAGCCATGATACCCAAAGGAAGTCCCTGCAAGATTAATTTGATAAATCACTAAAACCCGGGAGATTCTGTTTTTGCAAAAAGCTGCATTGTACTGTTTATCAGATTAACTGTAAGTCTTTAATAATGCCCTGGTTATAACCTGAATCCGTTGAGGATATAGATGATATCAATTAAAATACGTTGTTGCAAAGGAAATGGTGAGGCCCCTCCTTTTAAATTTGTTTTTCTCCTTGCTTGTGTTACTTGTCCTTTCTTGTCTAACTTTGTTACTCCTCAGATCAAATCCTGATGTGCCTTGCCACACATGTAATTAAAAGCTTTATGCACTGGTGCACCTTTCACACATCAGGCCCTGAAAATGCAGAATATCCTGGTTAGTGTGTCCATTTTATTAAAATGTTCTGTTTCAGTAGTTGTAATTCTGTGCAGACACCATCACACACACTAACCAGCTTCTCAGATGGCATTGGACATGTCAGTTGAGCACTTACTCATCTTAAGAATCACCAGGAAGATTTGTGCATCAAACTTTGTTTACTCTTCTTGATTGGCTCCTCTTTTAAAATATCCAGAAAATAGATATTCCAGATTCGCTCACATCAGGTAGTGAAGGAGATTGCAAACAGCAGGACTCATGTTTGTCTGTTTGCTTGAATTACTTTGCTTTTGTGGGAAGTGGGGCAGGATCATCATTGCCAGAAATATTTATACAGGCAAAAAAACCCAGTAAGAAACCAATAGGTGAAACTGGGAGGAAGAAATGATTTCCCCCCCCACACACACATTTCCTGTCAATGTAAAGAACTAAAAGCAGAGAACAGAAAGGTGAAGTATAACAAAAAATCAGCCCAAACAACAGAAAGAGATAAATGTGGCAAACACAGAGGAAGGAGGTGAAGAGGGTGGCTGTAAGGGATTGGCATATGTTTGCTTTCTGAAGCTACTTTCTGTAGCTTTCATCTCATTTTTGATTTCAACTCATTTTTAGCTTTGTGTGTCTTGTGCATTGCTTGTGCCTTAAATGTCTAAAGATCAGCCCTTCCTTAGCCATGCACAGTTCAATTTAGCTGTCATCACCTTCTGGCCTTTAATCTTACCTTCTTGTTTTCCAGACTCTTGCTTGTAACAGGTTAATTTCTGGTGTAATGCCTTTTTTTGTATCTTATGTCAGTAAATTCAAGGAAATGTAGGAATGTGGGTATCCACAGTTCTCTTTTGTCTTATCCTTCAACTGTACGTTATTGTCTTCTATCTGGTATTTACAGTAGTCCATGGTTTGGGCTGTTAAGTGATATGATGGTATAAACAAAATTAAATTCCCAGCTGCACAACTCAGGAAATGCTGCACAGGAGCTTACACCTGACTGGGTAATAGAATGGACAAATTTGTTGTAAGATTTCCTTTCTGTAAGTTTGTGATAGGACAAATAAAACACCATCTGAACTGTATTCTGAGGCCAAGTTCTGAAGTTTGAGTAAAATGCAAAGTTCAAGCACTCAACAATGACAATAGTGAGCAAGGAAACAAGGGGACTTTTAATCTTCACTGATGCAGATTCTTGCTAAAGGATTCTTTTTAATATAAGGGTCTCATGTTTTGAATTTGAATTGCTCACAGGAACTTAAACTTAGAGGTGAGCTCATATATGTGAGTAGCACAACATTCAGTCCTTGATGACCTTCTGTGCTGCAGTGTTGAAAACACTGCATTTACAGGTTGAGACGCTGCTGCCCCTCCCCTGTCTTGTATCTAAAAGCTTTTAAGAGACACAAACCTGCAAGAGTTCGATAATTCTTGTGTTTTAAAATTCATACAGAAGTGATGGAGTAGTTTCTGTGTTGTTTTTGCCAATAAGACTAGAAGAAAGTGTTTTGAGAAGTTATTCTGCATCTGGTTTTGTAATGCTTTCCTAATAAGGGTATTTTAAAAGGATCCGACAGTTAGAAACATAGGTTATGGAAATTTGCAGCATTGTTGTAGTGATAATATTTTGGTTTGAATTATGAATTTTTATTTTTTGGGAGATGATGTTTCTTTCTCCAAGGGACCAGCAAAGGGGAAATCACAGAATATTTATGATAATTAATATGGCAACTGGCTATTAAATAGTTCATTAGGGAATTTCTGTATATGTAAGATGCATGATCTGGTTTGAGGCATGCATTTAATTATCATTAAACACTCATTTTGCAGGTCCACGAGATCTTTGAGTGTCAGGAGTGTGACAAGAAATTTATTTCGGCAAACCAGCTAAAACGCCACATGATAACTCACTCAGGTAATGTACAAAAACAACTCAAACCCGTGGATATGTGAATTGTGTTTAATGGAAATTGAATTTTACCTGAACTACTTCCTTATAGAAGGCTTGATGAAATCTATGTTGTGCTGAGCTGGTCAAGCAAATCTCAGGCTCCAAGGAGGCTATCTAAGATATCCTGTCTAAGCCTTTCAAAAATCCAAGTGTAATGCTGGAGTCTTCTCCCTACTTCTGCTTTGTTGTGCCAGCTGGAGTGGATGAGCTCAGTGAGCTGCAGTGGGGCAAAAGATGGTTACATGGCTTATAGAGGAGGGGAAAAACCAGGGAGTGAAGAGAAGAGGATGGGAGCTGGGGCATGCTGGCAGTGATCTGTGGTCAAAAGGGAAACATTCGTGTGTGTTTAGTGGGGCTGTGTGCACGTAGTTTCTGTCAGAGGGAAGCAGCTCATGCTCCAGGCAGTTCCATAGACCATGCAGGTATTTCCCTGTGCCCGTGCTCTGCTGGCACAGGTCACCGTGAGCAGGGAGTGGCTGGTCCCTGGTTTTGGCAGTGTGACACAGATCGGCTCTGCCAGGTTTTTCATTGCAGTCCGGGTTCTCTGTGTCCTCCACCGGTGATTAGAAACATCAAACAGCACAATGGAAACACAAACATCCTTCTGTCAAACGCATTAGCACTGAAACAAACGCAGGTTTTTACAGCTGCACAGGCTTACAGTTGAACTGTTCTCTTGGTATTGGTCCACACCAAAAGCTCTTTTCTGCTAACATAATCTGTGTCTCAGAGTCTCCTGGCTTTCTTCTGACACTTTTGGATGAGCATTAGTGTAGTTAAGTTGCAGTCACCAGTTGAAGCACAAAGGCTTTTTGCATAGGAACTCTTGGGTTTGGAAGCTAATATGTATATTGTTAATTAAGTTTTAAAACATTTAAACTGTCATGCCCTCTTTCACATTTGTAATCTGGAAACAGAGTTTTCCTCTTTGAAGTCATTCTCTTTTGATTTAAGCTAATTAATCAGAATTTAGTTTTAGCAATGAATATTGCAAAGAATGTGCCAATTTCTTGAGATACACCATGGCTCATCTTTTGTGAAGTGACTTAACTGTCTAACATAAAGGGCATTAGATGTCTTTCTAATTGGTTTAATCTTAATTGGGTTGACTTAATTGCAAAAATCTCTCTGAGGAGATGACTGTCTCTGCCTTTCATCTTCTCCCCCTGTATAAACAGGAGATTAAATGTCCCCCACTCATTTTCTGCAGAAAAACGCCCCTACACCTGCGAGGTTTGCAATAAGTCCTTCAAACGACTTGATCAAGTGACTGCACACAAAATAATACACAGTGAAGATAAACCTTATAAATGCAAGCTTTGTGGAAAGGGATTTGCCCACAGAAATGTTTACAAGAATCACAAGAAGGTAAAGCACTCTGCTGTTGTTGTTTACAGGTCTGTCGGCCTCAGATTTGCAGATAATTTTTTTTTTATTTCTTGTAAGTGGTTCATCATTAAGCTCTGCCATGCTTATAAACATGGGATTAAAGTATTGGAGAATGTAGTGTTAGTGTTCTTTGTTATATCCAAAGTCTCAAAATACTAAATCAGTTCCAGCAAACAAATCACAGTTGCTTGGTTAAAAGCATCAAATAAATCCCATTTTGAATTTTTTTTTTTTTGTATTGTTTTGTTTCGGTGGGGGTTTTTGTTGTTGGTTTTTGTTGTTTTTTTTTTTTTAATATTAGGTTACCAAGTTAAAAGTGTAACTGATTTAAAATGTCTTAAAATTTATTTTTTTTTAAATACCACAATTGAATAAAACTAAGTGTAGTCCTCTTGCAGTCATTGTTGGACTTAGCAGCAGATGCTTTCAAACTACACTAGATTTAAACTTGGTAGTGTTCACATAGTCAAACAACACCAGAAGAAAGGTTACCTGAAAAATAGGCTCACAAAGGGATGTTCTGCTTGTGTTTGATTTAAGATCAAATCTGCTTGGCCTAATTTCCATAATGCCTGTCACTAGTTTTAACCTGGGTTTAAATTTTTAATGGCAAGTCTGTATCCATGACTGCTGTTTCAGGATTACAAGACTGTAACAAAAATAAAATACAACCTCCACCCTGATATCCCCATACTTACAAGTTTTTCATAGTTTGGCTCGTGTTACCTGCCATCTGGGAATTTGGCACAGGATCTTTGCACCATCTCTTGCACTTGGAGCCATAAATCATGTCAGAGCAGTAATAGTGCCCCTTGCAGGATGGGATGGATTGGTGATGACTGTCTCACACAGGAAGCATGCAGCAGCTTGCTGAAGGACAAGAGTAGCTCCAAATGTTCCCTCATTACATTTTATGGTTTAGACTTCAAGAAGACGGCCCAGAATCTCACAAATTTGACATATTCCAGGGAAAATGCATAAAATATCATCTAGAAAGATACTTCTGTATCTTCAATTAAAACTTTTTACATGTTTCCTTGTGTTAATTTGCCATTGGTGACTGGTAGAGGGAGTTTGGGTTGAAAATGGACTTGGGGATTAAGTATGAATGAGTAAACACTTTGATCCAGTTCTGCGTTTAAAGCAGCAGCACCACTAGCATAAGAAAGGATTAGAGGCTCCACTTAATGGGAAAAATACTAAAATTCAGACAGATTTAGAGAGTTCCTAATTTTGACAGAATTCCTTGAAGCATGTTGGAATGCTTGTTTCCTGAACCTGTTTGCACGTAGTACTGGCTGTAAATCAACTCTGTCCTGTACTGAAAGAAACTTATTGCTATGTTTACATAAAGATTCCCCAAACAGCTGGAATATTCCCCCATCCACATTTAGGCCTCTACCCTCACTTGTTCCATGAGGAGGTGAACAAGAGAGACAGGAGACTGACAGATGGCCTGAATTATTTTTTTTTTTTTAAACATACCTCTCTCCATTGGGTAAACAACATGAGGAGAGGTAGGAGACAAGAGGGGAGTATGGATGTGTGTGCACAAAAACAGTTGTCGCAGAACTCAGTGATGTGGTGGGTTGGGATGCCAAAATAGTTTTGAGTGCCATGATTTTGGGAAGGCTGCGCTGCTCCTAGGGGAAGAGGACAATGGTTCTTTTGCTTGTTCACAGGAATGTGGAAACAATTTTTAATTGTGTATCATATTAATATATTTCTTCAGCTTGGGTTTTTAATGGTTTTTTAGCTATGTATTCCTTTAAGAGGTCCTCCTAAGTTGAATTGTAAATAATTTCAGGGTGCTTTTTTGAGTTCTAGTTACCAGTTAGTAGCAGGGAGCTTAGAAACCTGCAGTAGGAATGATGGGTATAGTAGTTAAAGACATTTAAACCAGCAGCATTTCACAGCAAACAGGCCTTAAAGGTTGAAAGCAACATGTTTAAAGAAACACTTGGGATTTTGCAGCAGGCCTCCATCCTTTTTATATATTACAAGTGACAGAATAGAGATACATTTTGTACCTCTGAAACTTGTTGCTGTTGTCTCTCTGGTTCCTTTATGGGGGTTATTTAACCTGATTTCCTGTTGGAAGTATCAGAATAGAGGTGGCTCCCACAGCATGTGTTTCTGCACATCTTTCAGATGTGTGTGCATGTTGGGTCATTTCAAAGGTGCCTGTGACAAGGCAAGGGAACAGTAGCTGAAATGAAGAGGCAAATGGAGTATGGGATTGCGCTACAGATAAAAGCAGTCACGTCTCATGCAGGTTGGATCGGATAAGGGTGTGCGCTCTGAACCATACAATGCAGATTACCTCCTCACAGGAGATGTTTTTGTTCCATCTGCTCCTTTGTTGCCGTGTACAGAGGATGAGTTCAGAGAATAAAGTATGAGGATATGACAGTGAGCAGAAATAGGTCATCAGACGCAGGATTGTAAAGGGTTTATGGTTAATCCAGGGTTGTTTGGTCCTGGGGAGCATAATGATTTGAAACAACTGTATTCCATCAGTTTATCTGTTGGGAATAAGTAGCCTTGGGCTGGGCTTAAGCCTCCACAGATGCTGTGGTAGGAAGGGCTGCCACGAAATACTCCCTAAGAGCCCGTGCTCAGTTGCTGCAGATGATCTGTGTACCCTTGCATGAGGTTATGCCTAGGTAGGTGGTTTTCTTTGTAGTGAAGTTAAGATGTGCACGTGAATACATATGTTTTGAGAAGAAGACCAGGAGGACTCTAAAGGAGATGCTAAGAGGGAGTTCTGTGCAGATAACTATGCTCCTCAGAACTATCACTCAGGTGGTGAGTGCTCCAAAGCAGGGCATTTTTTTCAATAAGCAGCATGAACTTTGCGCTCGTGGAAAGTGCCAGATTGACAGCTCTGGAGACTGAACCCTTCTATTTATCCACAGAACAGGTACAGCACAGACAGCAGCACTGCCAGCTTCCCCACAGTGTCTCCTCACTATGTCTCAGCCCTGTTCTGGAGGAACCCCCTGTTGAGGTGAGAAGGTAGTTCAGTCTCTTCATGTCCTGTCAATCCTTGGCCTGACTGCCCAGGCTGTGAGCAGGGTGGCAGCTCATGCAAACTGGGACGGAAACCTCTAGGACCTGGGCATATTCAGCAGATTTCATGTAACAGGAGATATATCCCACACATTTGGTGGTTCTCCAGTTGCCTTTTTGCTTTAAGAGACATAGGCTGAGGTCAAGGAACTGACTTTGAATCCAAAGCCTCTCTGTACCATTGCAGTACTCTCATGTTTTGGTACTGTGTGTATCTGAGAGGACATTGGGGTTAAAATCAATCAAGGTTCTGCACCTAAATAACTGTGCTGTCCCCCCACAGTCCCCTGTTTCTCCACAGTTGAAGGGATAGCTATAATGGTTGTAGGGTATTTTGAATAGCAAAAATAATTATGTAAATATGTGCTATGTTAATATTTGCCCTTAGTCTCATTAACTCGTTTACCTCATTTCCTGCATATTATAAAACACTCACTGTCCGTCTCCTTTCCTCCTGGCACTGCAGCTTCTAATAAGGTCCTTGTGAGCTAATACAATATTTAGACACTGATGCTTTAAAAACCTGCTTTCCTTTGCAAAAAATAGTAGGAAATTGGGTAGATAATAAGTTGTACAGATTAATTTACTATCTACAGTGGGACAGCAGTTAATAACTCCATGAAACAGGGAAAGTGTTTTGAAATGTATAAAAGTAGAATAAAGTTGGATGTGTCCCAAGCTCCAGAAAAGAAATATGCTTCAGCAACCCTGTAGTTTGGGAGATTCCTCCCAGCTTAGTCTTTTATTTTATTTCATGGCTTTGAGGCTGTTTTGCAGCTACAACGAGTTCTTCTACAGCCAACAAAAATCTCAGTACTGATGCTTCCATGGCTTTGGGGTTTTTTTGGGGTTTTGTGGGGTTTTTATTTTTGTTTTTGTTCTTAATAGAAGAAACTGAAACAAGGATATTTAAGGCTATTTTCATGATTAGAGAAATTTTCTTTGCCAAATGTTAGGTGCTCTCTTGAGCATCAGATCAATTGTAACTTCAAAAAAGGGTTTTGTGTACATGTTTTAAAGCACTTATTCATATTAATAAGTACTTCAGGACAGTGTTAGTACAGATAAAGCAATGCAACTGAGCTTGTAGGTTTTTTCCCTGGTTATTCTGTATTTTTGTCTCTGTTTACATGCACACCTTATGAGTGAGGACTGGGAAGGCACAGTTATTCAGTAGCTGCTGTGCTGACTTCCAGGATTCTGGATCATGGCAGAACGATTGTTTTAAATCTTCATCCCCTCCTGAATCCAGTCCAGAAAATTAGCTATAATTACTTTGATGACAACTAATTGATTTCCATGAGCTTTTCCCCTGACATGCTGTCTTCCCTCTGCAGACCCATTCTGAGGAGAGACCATTCCAGTGTGAGGAGTGCAAGGCTTTGTTCCGAACCCCGTTCTCCCTCCAGAGGCATCTGTTAATCCATAACAGTAAGTGCTAAGTCAGAGAGGAAAAAGGGCTTCCTTAATCCTCACCTTTCACTGAGAAAAGCAGACATGTGGCACCTTGCTCCAATATGCAACTTGCTGTGTTAAATTGGTATTAAGTTTCAACTCTAACCCCAGGCAGTTAGAAAATTCAGAACCAAATTCAAACCTTGTCTTTAAATGCACTTAAATGCAAATCCAAATAGGCTGTAAAAAATCTAGCAATGATTTGAGGTCTGACGACAAGAGATTTATTTCTGCATTCAGTGAGATAGTGTTACCTCCATTTTAAGAAAGAAGTGGAAACAGAGATAACTTGGTGACTTACTCAGCTTTTGTGGGTAATCCAGTTTAGAGCTTGACACTGGGATTGTCTCCTCTGTGCCAGCCCAGGCTTGTGTTTCCTTCCCCTGGCACAGAACTAACAGCTCAGAGAAATGCTGTGCCCGTTTTACCTCACGAGTAACTTGTTCTTGGCATTCTGTCCTCTTTTTAACTGACTGTGTAAAAGTTCATTTTTGGTGGGATTTTCTCCTTCTTTAATATTTGTGGAGTCCAAACTGTCATTCAACCCTGTGAACATCAGCAATTTATATTTTAGAAAATACTCATGTAAAATCCTTGTAGATCAGAAAGCAGTACTAAGATTTGGGAAATTTTCACATTGGTATAACCAAGAAACCCATAAATCTTTCTTTTTTTAATCCCATCTAACGGTGTTTCTGTTAGATGAATTATTGGACTGGCATGTTCAGTTTGTTCTTTTATTATTGTCCTTCAAACCTTCTGCAATTTTATAAAGCATTGGATTTTCTATTTTTTTTTTCCAGTGATAAATGTTAAGAATGATGGGGGAAAAGTTAAAAGCCTCTTCAGTAATATATATTTTAATAAAAAGCATTTGCAGACTGTTCAAAAGCTGTAATTCACAGTGTGTAAAATTGTAGGCCTTGGCAAAGGTCTCACTAAAAACATATATTTGACTTTTTTTTTAAGAGGGTGGGAGCTCAGGAAACTTGAGATTCTGAGTTAGGACTGTGATTTGTGGCAGATCTAGCTGTTTCTGAAGCACCACTATAAAGAAAGAAGAGGAACTGGCCAGAACTTCTAGTTGGATTTAGCTGCCTTTACTTCTCTGTGCTGCAGGAAAAAAAAACGGTTTGTGAAGCTCAAAACTTCTAGGAAAAATTGAAGTTCAGCCTACAACACATATTTTTTTTAATTTAATATCCTCATGTTGTTTTAGAAGCAAACACACTGCAGATTGGTGCAGAATTGCTTGAAAAACTTTTAGCCATATTAACAGGGCCTCTGGCACAGCCTCCAGAGACATCACCACAGTTAGAACAGTAATGCTGCTCCAACCTTTCAGTTATTCTCCTTGGTCTTTGCTGCCTTTATTCAGTTTTTTGAAATAATAAGCACTAGTGCATTTCCACAAAAATCTGGTATCTTTAGACCTGTTTTTTCTCTTCATAAGGTGAGAGGACCTTCAAGTGTGATCACTGTGATGCTACTTTCAAAAGAAAGGACACGTTGAATGTTCACATTCAAGTTGTACACGATGGACATAAGAAATACAAGTGTGATCTCTGTGACAAAGCCTTTGTGACACCCTCAGTCCTGAAGAGCCATAAGAAAGTGAGTAGAATCAACTGATCATATTCATTCCTTGAGCCTGTAGTACTGATACATTGCCTTCAGTTTAACTTTTGGTGAAGGATCTTGCCAAGATGGATCATAAGGTTTAAAAATATTTCCATTGATGAGCTCTGCATAGATTTTAAAAGTTTTCCTCGTATTCCTTTCTAAAAAAATCAGTATGACTTGCTATGTCACATTAATAATGTCCATATACATATATGTGTTTTTATTTTAATGGAAAGCAGCCAGCATTTATTGCTTATCCCTATACTGATTTCAGCATTTCTTCTTAATTGGAATTGCTTTTGCTTTGTGCTGCTGTCAGACTAGGACTAGCTGTATGCCTTGTTGTAATGTATTGATCCCAGAAATCCCTTTTGTGTTTGGATCTTTGAAATGAATTAATAGCTGTCTGTCTGGTATTCCCCAATGGTGCTGTGATTTCTAAATAACTGTATCCTAATCAAGAGGCATTTAATTCCTATCCTCAAGTCAGAGAAGGAAAACTGTGCAAGTCCATCTAGTATTGAAATGAGATCTCGTTTACTCTTCCTTCAGCTGCAGCACAATATGTACTGGGTGAGGTGTGGTTTTTATGATGTAATGAAGGACTTTGTCATTTCAGTGCCTTTCATAAAAGTAAGAATTAATTTTTCCCTATCTGAAGAGTGCAAAGCTCAAACCCCAGATAGTCAGCTGTACATATAATTGAATGTGTTATCTTTCCTATTCCATTTAAATTAACACTTTCAAATGAAGTAATACAAAATTCTCCACTGAAAAAAACAGCCACAGTTATAAGGCAAAGTTATCCAATAGGCTGAGAAAAATCTTCAGAATGGGGTGTGGAAAGTACAGTGGGAAAAATGCTGAGGTCCCTATATGTAATTTATTTCAAGGTGTTCTTGCTATTGACCACACAGGTTGGATGTGAGAGTTTGTGATTATTTTTTTTCCATTTTGAAATGATTCCTCTTATATCAGCAAGGCCCTGTAGCCCTAAAAGCTTGATTTCAAAAGACAAGCTCAGTGTCTGATCAAGTGAGAGACCTTTGAAAGCTCCAGTTCAAGTTTGCCACAGGAAAAGTCATGCTGGGTTGGGCAAACTATTTTCACTACATTTCATAATGTAATAAAGTTCTGTGAAATTATAAGCTTTTAAAAAATTGACCCATTTATGCATATTAAATTTATCAGGTAACCAAGCTATTGTTTGCTGGTTTAGAAACCACTGCCACAGATCTCTTGCTGAAAAACAGGTTTTTTACTCTTGCAGTGTCAAAATGCACATTTTAGTAGTAATAGTAGTAACTATTTAGGAAATAGTAAACTTAGGAACTGAAAAGGCAGTTTATTTTGTCATTAATAATAAAATTTGTTTCGAAATTTTAGAAAAAAATGGAAGGAACACCTATAGCTAATTCCTTAGACTCTCTGCCTGATGTGATGGTATAAAATACATAATGGAGATAATGTCAATGCAGTTAAAATATTCCATATTTCACAACTTTTAAATCCATGCTGAATAGTCATTCTTGTTTCTCCCCACCCCATGCAGACTCACACAGGAGAAAAAGAGAAGATTTGCCCATATTGTGGACAGAAGTTTGCAAGCAATGGCACCCTGAGAGTTCATATTCGAAGCCATACAGGTATTTATTTATTATAATGAACAGAGAGTGCTTCCTAAACCTATAACAAAGTATCTGTATGTCCACAATGTACCTATCTGCAAACAGAAATGGAAGTTTACAGGTAGCCCTAACACAGCACTGTTTTCAGAAGTTTGACTTGCTTAATGTGTAAATCCCCTTGTCAGGTCTCATTTTGTGAGCTTACACTTTTATCTGAATAAGTGGCATCAGGCAACTGGAAGAGGTTTCTTTGGGATAATTTGTCTCCAACATAAAATGGTGTAGATTTATTTGCCTTTGGCAGTCAGAGCATCAGTTAACAAACAGCCTTTCTGTGACATTCCAGTCACTCTGCACGAGCAGATTTGGTTTGCAGAGTTTTCTCTGTACACAGCAGTTTGCACAGAGTAGAAGAACCAAAGTTTTTCAACTTGATAGTGCAGAGAGCTCTTGGGAAAATGCTTTTTGGCTGCCTGAGTAAAGATGCTTTTCACACATGTGCTGCTGCCAGTTCCATTTAGGCTCTCTCAAGGAGACTTTCCAAAATTTAGGGTTTAGGCTGAGGTGAATGTGACAAAACCACACACCAGAGATCTCTAACCTTGACTACAGAGCTATGCAAAATTTGTAGCCACTACTATAGGAGAAACAGTAAACTATGGTATTATGTACTCTGATCCTTTCTTTTTCCAGTCTAGCTGCTATTCTAATGTCAGTCACATTTTTGGTGGAGAATTTTGTGGTTCCCATCCTTCAGTGGGAGAATTAAATGAAACATTTTCATGGTTGTTTTTGATGCCATTCTGTTAATGGTTTCTGACCATGTCTTGATTATCCTGGGGAAAGATGGGTGGGGAGTTGCTGCTAAGTTGTGACTGTTAGTTTAAAACAATTATTTTCAAGTGACATGGCAAAATGGCTTATGTAAAGTTGTGTGAGAAAATGCCATGGTTGGATTCATGCTGTAATTTTAGAGAGACAGTTCTGTTTTGTGCTGTACCTGGAGACTTCAGCCATGTTGTTCAAGGTCATAATACATGCAGGGTAATCATAAGAGGGAATTGTTGTCCAGTGTTCAGAGAGCCTGAGGAAACATAGCTTTGAGGTGCATCATTCCAAGGGAAGTAAGGGTAGCTTGATGAAGGAAATCCATGACATCTGCAAACAGGGCAAGAAAAAAAAAAGTTGAGCACTCATTTGGTGGCCCTTGGCAATAAAGTTCCCTTCATTATGAAAATCCTTGACAGCTTTTCAGGGAAGTTCTGAGCAGTAAGAAATTTTCAGTTCGTACAAACCTTATTCAGAGATGGATGTTTGGTTTCCAGATGTTGCAGTGATGAATACTTCATGTTCTTGATATCTGTTAAATTCTGTGGGTTTAAATTCATCATTTCAAAACTGTGCCCTCCTTTTTTTCTTTGGTTGGACTTCAAAGTATCACTTTTCATTCTGGGCTAGAAGTGAAACAACCAGTCACTGTCTATTTTCAAGAGATGATTCATCTTTGTGAATTAAGCCTTGAGCTGGGCTGGGCCTTTGGTGCAACTAAGCAGTACGGCCTCAGTGTAAATATTGCCAAGACCTTCTGGTCTTAGTGATGACACATGAGGAGGTTTGAGGTCCAGGTACAGATCTTTGCATTATCCCATTTTCTGGGCATGTGGTCAGCTGGACTTGGTTTTATGAGCTACTTTATATAAGAGGCTTTGGTCTGTATTTACAAAATAAAGCCAGGTAGAGTTGTTTTAAAGAGAGTTGGGCATCAGTTGTTGTCCTTTTTGTGTTTATGAAGTTGTTCTTTACAAAAGTTGAGGTTCTTGGGCACCTTCCATGTTCTGCTTTGCAGTTGTATTTTTGATACGCTTAATAATCCACACACGAAAAGAGAAACTCGGCGGGGTTTTGTCTTTTATTTAATACACAGCCTGTGTTCTTAACTGTTGTTCCTCACAGACCTGTGCATGCTTCCTCCATAAGCAGTTTTCATCCCTGTTTTATCTCAGTGAGGCTCTGTAAGTGAGCCCTGCCAGTCCTTGGCCCTTTGCAGAGGCCGAGCAGGTCGGGGTGAGTGTCCACGTGTGTGTGGGCAGAGCGGAGGAGGTGGTGTTCGCCTTGGAGCCGGGGCCGTTGCTCTGCAATTCATCAGCTGCCTTCCCGCCCTGGCACGGCCCAGCCAGCGCTTTGTGGGTCAGCTCAAACACCAGAGCACATTCTCCCTCTCCTCCATCCTGTTCTTTATGACTTCTTAGGGTCAGAGGGAGCTGGGGTTAATTCGGCAAAAGAATTCTTTGACTGTGATATAAATTCCTTGGCTTGTTCATAAATTGTAAAAGAAATTCTATGCTCTGCTCCTCGGGCTTCAAAACTGGGGGCCAGGAGGTTAACTGCTTCCCTAAAGTTCTGAGCAACTTTCAGTGTTAGCAGTGACTGGCTGTGGTTTGGGCAGCTTCCCTATTGCCTTACAGGTAGCTTTTTGAATCTGTTAACTGCTGTCCTGTGTGTATTTGTGTGTGCCTGGGTAATCTGTGTACACACACGTTTTATCTGCCTGATAAAAACATTGTTGCTTTCCTAATTAGTTGTGTCCTAATCCCTGTCATCGTTCCAGTGTAGCACATCAGGTTGTGCAGCAGTGACAGTTGTTGTGAAGTAGTTTAGATTTGCAGCTGAATTTATTGTAGAGTTAAAAGAGTTATGGGTTCCATGCTGTGTTTTGCCTACTGTTATATAGACACTGGTGAGGGACAGCTAATGACCCTAAATGTCCTCAGAAAATGCTTTTACGTGCAAGTATAGGTTAAAACATGACCTTATTTTGCTTTTGCTATCACAAAAGAACCCCCAAAATATTAGTTGTGGAGTCATAATAAAAATCTTTGGTTATTAACATGGTTCAATCATCTCTAACCACAGTAGACTTCAAAGTAGCTGAAGGAAGTAATGAGTTCAAGTACAGTATAAATTTCATTTCTGACAGTGTTAAAATGTGTCACCAAAAGTTTAATAGCTAAACAAGCAACTGTTTGTTCAGGTACATAATAATGTACAGGCAGGATCCTCGTTCCAGCAGATCTTCTGGCAAATTACCTTATAAATAATTTATATTTTCTTTCATGGAAAAAAAAGATAAAAAGGAAGCTTGAAGGAACTTCCTCTCATATCACAGTGAAGTATGTGAAAGGACGTATCTGTGTCTAGTCAGTGAACAGCTTGCAAATGTCTGCAGATAGGTTGTTGCTATTCAATAACTTATAAATGGTCTCTCTTTTATCTGCCCAATTTAAAAAGGAGCTTGCAGAAGGCCTCAAAGGTAAGGATTCTGCATTTCTAAACGTTTCAGTTTATACATCATTGTCCTGTTTATCTCTAGGCAACAGTTAAATCTTTGGAAATACCTGTAAAGTTTCATGCAGCTGTCAGCTCCTTGTTGTCTGTAGCCATGAATGAGGCAATGCTGCTTTAAGGGGTGGATTGTTTGAATATTAGTGACATCTTTAGGTCAGATGAATTACTGATTGATTAGTGCATGGGATTTTAAAGACTTAGTTGATCACTGGGTTCACTGAAGTCATAGATGTAAGTTCTCCATCCACAGGGAAACCAAATGGCTCAATTCCAGTGATAGATGCAAAGAATGAAACTGGTTTATTATTTAAAGGAAGTGTGTGGGGTTTTTATTTGTTACAAGAATCTTAATATCACTGTAGGACTGATGAGTCTGTAAGTAAGTAATAATGGTAGTTCATGCTTTTACTGCAGTCTTCTTATTTTGTAAGAGTTTTTTACTTAGACTTTATGATTTATTTAGTAACAAATAGCCAATATTTCAGTTATATCATGATAATTTTTGGTGGACCAGACAGGACAAACATTTTATCTACTGGTCTTAACTAGAGGTAATCTGAATTCTTTGAATAAACCCAAAAGTTTGCAGAAACCAGACATTCTCAGCTGTGAAAATACCACTTCCATACCTCAAGGATTAAAGCATAGCTAAGTCTGCCAAATTTGACTGTTGGTTAAAATGAAGTAAGAAATGGCTGTAATTGACCCCTACCTGAGCTCTGTATCTCAGAGAACAGGAGCAGTCGATAACTTTATCTGGCTCACCATTAGGATAAAATTACCTGTGCATTTGGTGTTTCTGGGTCTTTTCTCAGCTGATGTCCTCGAGTATTTTATCTTTCAAATCACAGAGTTGTGATGCTCTTGGCATGAGAAAGCTCATCCTGTGTAGGTACTTCTGTACCTTCTAAAGGGCTAAATTTTGGGTGTTTAGTCATTGTACAGCACCAAAGTGGTGGTGGAATCTACTGAATGTGTTCTTGAAGTGTGAATATTTACTCTGCATTCAGTAATTGTTTTTCTGGCATTTTCTAATTTTAAATTCTGTTGAAATCACTGAGTTCTTTTAACCTAATTTTGATTCCTAATGAAGTTCTTTTCAGCAGAAAAAGCTGCACTGGCAGCTGAGGGTAAATGTGTGAAGCTGTCAGGTGCTCTGTGTGAGCAGCCAGAGTTCCAAGGCATATGTCCCACATTAGAGTTTTGTTACATCCGTTCACCTTTTGCCCATCCTCACGTGCTGTTGAATGCTGTCATCGCCCCAGCTTATCTCTGACTCAAAGAGCCTTCCTGGAATTCCCATTCTGGGCTGCCCTGTGGATCATCTGGCCTGGAGTGTTGCATGTGTGATCCAGATGGCCCCCTCGCCTCCCAGTTCCTCCCCAAGTGAACTGCTGCCTTCCCACTGCAGTTGGGTGATGGTGGAGTCTCCCTTCTCTCCCCCTCTCCTGCCCCAGTCTGAAGTTGGGCCCTTATAAAGGATTGGACTTTACCATAACTGTTCTGAAAGCTGACATTTTGAATTTATATATATATACACACAAAATAATCTTCTAATCCTTATAGTAAGTAGTTCAGAATCTAAAAAGGAGCCATATTTAGAAGGTGGAAAAAGAGCTATATTTAGTAAATATAAACGGTAAATGGTCTGTGGAAGAGTTGGAAGGACCATATTGCTGTAATTGTATTTGTTTATTTCTTTAAGAAAACCAAAGAAAACAGGTTCTTTGCAGTTGAATTCACTGCACAGTGTCTGATGTTCAGGGCAGTCTGTGATAGGGCTTTTTGTGATTTTCCTGAGAGTTGACTTAGAGCAGTGGTGCTGAATACCCCAAATGACCAAGCAGAGGAGACATATTAAAAAGTATATAAAAACTCCCCAGCCTGATAATTTTGCTGCATAATTAAAATTCCTCACTCCTTAATACAGCAGTTCAGTTCTAATAAAGACATCTGACTTTATAAACAGTTTGTTTTAAATTTTTTTTTGTGGCTCAACTGACTCCAGGGAATGCAAAACAGTGTGCAAATAGCTACACATATGACTGACTGGAATTATTGTGTCTCAGAATCCTTATTAAATGTCTTACTAAATGTCAAGCTGTAGCCACTGAAATCTTGAAATCTTAAAAAACTAATGTGGATTTGGCTTTGTTTCTTAATTGTTTTGGTCCTGGGGTATCTGAGTTTGGGAGACCAAACAGCACCTTTGATTGCAAATGTCTCATGGGAAATTGTCCATCCTGATTTGAACTGGAATGGAGGAATCTGGTGCTTAACTTCTGCTACGTTAAGGTCCAGTAGGTATTGTGATCTCAAGCTAGAGATGTACACACTTGAGGGGAAAAAAGGTATCAGTTCTGTCATGACATGGTTTCAGATCAAAATCCCATATGTTTTTCAATCATGGAATTGTTTTTCATAATCCTTGTATTAAGGTTAAATGTATTTTTATTACGTTAAAAGCTGTGGTTTTTTTGTTCATATGAAATCTGGCAGTAGAATGTCTAGACTTTGAATTATGTTAAATCCACTGCAATTTATCCTAGGATTATTTATCCAGGGCTGTTTGTGCAGAAGTGCCATCAGTGTGTTGAGCAGTTTGTTCTGGGACAGCAGGGACATGCCAGTCAGCTGTAACTCCAGGGGAAACGTGACATGTGGTACATTTGAATTGCTCGGGTGCTTTGTTATTTTAATGATTGCAATTGGTCTTAGTTTAGCGTTGCACCCACAACGTTACTTCTGGCTTTGATGACTGGACAGGCTGGCAGATGGAGATGTGTTCCCTGTGCCTGCTGGATTCTGACACTGGACTGAAGGGAAAAGCCTGGTGGGATGTGCCACGAAAAGTGCAAATTGTAGTCGTGGGTATGGGTTAATGGCAGAGTTGGAAACACCACAGAGGGCAGGCCCTTTTTTCAGATGCTTTTCAATGTGAAGTTAGGATTAAGGCTGAGTAGTGTATTTAGAAGTTACAAGATTCCTCCCCCATATTATTCATATGTTGGTGTATAAATCAGATTTAAAGAACCTCTCCAAGCATTAAAAATATTATTTATATATATTTATGTATTAAAATATATTTGTATAAAAATGCAGAATGCAAATGGCATAATTATTAATTGGCATCAACTTCACTTATGGCACATTCCTTGTTAGTGTGGTGTTCCCACCCATTGACACCATTCCTCATAAACATGCTTTTAATAGTAAATCCAAGGAGAAATTGTACTTCATCATAGGGGAAATCACTTTCTTTTACTTCAGTTCTTAGTAACCCCTTCTTGTGAGGGCAAGAGAAACAGAGACACGTGACTTGAAAGAATAGTTCCTTTGCTCATCTTGGTTGTTCTCATTTTCAGTCTCCTCATTAGAGGTCCATTCCTTTCCTGGTCAGAGAAGTTTTGCATCTGGAAATCTCCCAAGTATTCACTGTGCATGAGTTGACTTGAAGTTTAATATTCCTGTGCTTATAATTGGGTTTTGCTGGCCTTTGCCTGATTGTAGATGAGTGTGAAAGCACTGATGGATAATGTCACCTTCCCAGGAGCTTTTAGCACATCACACTTGTCCTCCAGTTCTTCCTAGTGACAATTCTAAGCTCTGTTGAAGCTACATATTTCACAGTTGCTTGTGGAAGCACAAGGACACTTGTATACATTTGAAACATTCAGGCTACAAAGATGAGTGAAAGAAAATAGCAGGAAAAGAAGAGCCACAGTAAAATGACTTGAAGTGGTCTTTTAGGTAGTTTTACTGGTAATTATTAATGACACAAAGTGCATGAGAAGTTGTTTATGTAATTTAGAAAAAACAAGATGTCACCAAGCATCAATGTCAAATCAGGGCTGGGCTTACATAATAAACTTGATTTTTTTTGAGCAGTGGAGATGTTTGAAAATGGGCAGCACAGAACAGCTGCTCAGGTGTAACATGCTGGTGTGGAGTCTTTGTTGCCCTCTGCTGGCACCTCCTGTAAGCTCTTAATGCCTTCTCACCAAGTACCCTGGTCTCCATGGTTGGTGTC
>JAWWLV010000144.1:3987793-4013555 GCA_035041135.1 Platyrinchus mystaceus | reverse complement strand
TTGTTGCCCTCTGCTGGCACCTCCTGTAAGCTCTTAATGCCTTCTCACCAAGTACCCTGGTCTCCATGGTTGGTGTCAGAAGGACACTGTTAATGCAGAACAGACAAACTCAAACCCATCCTTTGAAAGCAAAAGTTTTTCTCTTTAAAGGAACTCGAGGGTGGGGGAGAGAGGGAGGAGGGTACAACTCCTACCTGTCAGCGCTCATCTGCTTACAAACTGCTGAAAGCTTGAACTTGTGCATTCAAGAGCCCTAAGACATAAAAATGTCAGCTGAATTAATTAAATATTTGAGTACTGACAACTGTTGGAGTGTTTGAATTTCGGAGGCTTGGATTAGAGGCACTGAGGGTCAGGAGAGAGAGTATCATATATCAAACTGCTCAATGAGAACACAGCTATAACACAGTGATTGTTGTCATCATCCTTAAAAAAACCCCAAGCAAGTTCACAGAGTTGTGCTTTCTGAGAGATGGCAGAACCCAAGAGAGGAAAGTATTTGAGTTTCACAAGTGGTTTGCTGCACGATGTTGTGCTACTGTCATTCACAGGGGTACCTAAACAGTAATAAAAGACAGAAAGGAAGCTTTTTAAACTGTAAAATGTGGTTAATCGTGTTTGTCTATTTTCCAGGATTGAGTATGAGTGTTAGTAAGTGTTTGACATTTGGACTATGTTAAATCTCTCTGTAGATGCAGAAGTTCCTCTGTGAGTGGAAAACAATGCATTTACTTAGCAGAATAGGCTTTGCTTAACTTGCATTTTCCAATAAAGGTTTGTTACACCTTCAGCACTATGGTTGTGTAGAACAAATTCATGTTGCTAACAGCAAACCAGCTATTGTCTTAATTTTTTGAACGGTGTTTTCCAATGGAAACAACCTGGTCTGTGCTTTTTGTAGTGTCGTACACAGGAAGAGGAGGCAATAGACTCAGATTCCAGAGCGTTGCCTGAAGAGTTAAAAATTCAAATGCATTTCTTCCAAATTATGCTCAGAAACCCTTGGCTGTTCGTTTCTGAACAGCTCAGTATCCACATTACACTAATGTGAGTTTGGGAAAATCGATGCCAAATGACAGCAGTTTAATGGAGCATTAAACAGATATCTTTAAGATACTGGAGGCTGCGAGGGAGACGCTGAGATTGTTCTGCTTCCATTTCAGTCATAAATTGCCGCACAAAAATTGCAGAAACTTTTGATTAACTAGCTTCTAACACAGCTCAGATGCAGCATTAAAAAAGAGTAGATTTTCTATTTCATTGGGATTCTGACACCAGAGGCCCTCTAATAATGACCAGATGTGAAGTAGAAGAAATATTTGGGAGCAGTTAATGCCTAACCATAAAAGTGACCATGTGTAAATCACTGGAGAGTGTGGTTTGAGCAAGGGCATTAGGTGTTTTCTTTTTTGTTTTCTTTTTTTTCCCCAAGGCTGTCTGTGTGTATTCATATCTTGCTATACAAAATCAACCAGCAGAGAGGAATATTTTTTGACCCAGCACTACATCCTGCTCAGGTGGACCATTATTTGTCATTTTCCTGATGCTTAGATCTGCAGTTGTTTGAACAGAGTGTGAAGATAAAGCCAGCAAAAAGTACTTTATTTGACAAACAGCTGTGCTGCAAGGCCTTCATGTCCTGAGGCCACATTTATGGGCTCTGCTGCTTTTCCTGTTGCCAGGTGAGCGTCCCTACCAGTGTCCTTACTGTGACAAAGCCTTCAGCAAGAACGATGGCCTGAAGATGCACATTCGCACCCACACAAGGGTAAGTCCCACACGGGGGGAAGTGGAGCCTACTTTTTATGGTTACTGGAGGATTGCCTGTGAATCAGGGGTGCTGAAAAGCAATTAATGGCTGTTTGTGTAGGGATTAGCCCATGCCAACCAAGATATTTTATACTTATCAAAATAAGAGGCAAAGACTTGAGTCATTAACTTATAAATTCTAATTATGACTCCCTTACTGACCTTCTGTTTTTTTCTGTGTTTGATTTCTTTCATGTTGAAATAATAGCAGTACTAACCTCTTCCTTTAAGCTGTGGTTATTTATAGACATAAATTAATTTTGTTGACTAAGTAAACAATCCTGTAAATGTTCCACTGTTATTGAAACTTCAACATCCAGTGCTTTGATTCTTACTGTCTCTGTAAAATAGGACTAGAGGTCCTAAAGTTTTAGCTGGTTCACCCTAACGTAGAGAAGTAATCAGTAGTTTGTGCAGTGCTTCCTGCTGGTGCATTGGGAGCAGGCTAGTCCCATGTTGTTAGTTGTTTCTCCTTTTTTCCAGCTGCTAAATCACTTTAAGAAGTGCTATAAATTCTTTTCTGTTGTCGCTGTCCCACATTACTGTGCTTGCACCAGAAGTTTCATGACCATCTAAGTTCTACGTGGCTGTGTGTGGGAGGAGTGGTAAACAAGCTCTGAAAGAGTGCCAAATTTCATTTGTTCCTGATTTGTCACCCAGTTTGAGTAAAAACAACAACCCCCCAAACCAAATGGGATGTGTTTCCATATACTTGCCATGTCTTGATCATCTGGAGCTGAAAGGTCACATTTCAGTTTTTCTGGCTTTGTGTGTGTATGTGCCAAGGAGACTCCTGGTCACCTTCACAGTTATGCTCTAGGATTCAAATATGCTGCCACAACTTGGGGTTGAGTTTTTGACTCTTTGTGGTCATGCTTCTCCTTTCCAAAACGTCACAGTGAGGCTCATTCATTCAGGTATCCCCACGTAAATATTTTTGTGCTTTGAGGTAACAAGAATCAATATCAATAACATTAACATGACTAGTGATTTTTAAAATTGAAGCCTGTTGCTATAATCCTGCATGTTCCAACTTTCCCTCTTCTTCTCACTTCAACACTTTATTTAATATCTAAGCAGAGCTGGACAGATAAATCCAGAAGGCATTTTTGTATCAGCTGAGCCTGCAATGTAGAAATAAACACAATCATAGCACCCTTCTCATAAATATCTTAAAAAAAATGTCTGGTCTTTTGGCCAGAAAAACTGTGAAGTAGCTTAAAATTAATACTGTGACATTGAACAAGGAAAATGTCATTGTAGAGATTAAATCTAGATGTGTTTTACCAGTGGGATTAAATGCCAAACCTGATGCTGTGGATCAGGGAAGGCTGCTGGAAAAATCATTGCAGAAAGTTGATTAAGGTCTGGCAGCTGCTAAACTGAGCACAGCCTGGGTGGCCACAGGTGTCAGCTCCAACTCTGGAGTCAACAGAGAAGGAAAGCCAAAACCCCACTGAGCATGGAAGGGGAGAAAACACCAACCCCTAATATTAAAATGTCACCTGAGTGCTGATTTGTTTCTATGAAAGTAGATGTGTTTGGTTTATGGTTTGATGGTGTGGGGTTTTTTTTCCTTAAGGAGAAATATAACAGCCTAGGAAAACATAAATGAGGAACTCATTGAAGTTGTTGGTGAAATGAATTTACAGACCATATCAGCTCGGGGGAAGCACATGCAGACTCCAACCTTCACAGGGCAGTGAACTTCAGCTCTTTCCAAAGGCTTCAGTCAGTGCCTGACACCATATTACAGAGCCTGAGCTTAAACATGTGGGAGAATTCCTGTATGTGGCTGTGACAGAATTGCTGGTGTTTGGAAATCTGGTCATTGATAAGTGCCCAGGGTTATTGTCACGTCAACTTGGTGTTTTAATTACTTATGGAAATGGGGGGTTCGTTACAGTTTGTTTCAGTGATGAAAACAGCAAGAGTGGAAGCAACTTGCAAATGGCTTTTCATCATTTGATTTGCATACTTTGTATTTCCGTGTAACAGATACATATAATTTTCATAGCTTGTTTAAAAATCTGACTTTAGGTGGGTGGAAGGCTGCCTGGAATGCTCAATTGCACATTTCTGAAGTAATTTAAAAACTACAGACATTGCAGTGTATCTGTAGATCCCTTTTATTCCCATGCATAAGTGCCTACTATTTTAAAACACATATTAATTAAGTTTTTAAAAAGCGCCTAATGTTCACAGATTGTACTGCAAGGCACAGAAAATTAAATGATAAGAATATTTTTGTAACTCTCCAACTAACTTTACTTGATGCTTGGCTAGTGTATATATTTACATATACATGTACTTATGTACATACATGTGTGTGTATATGTATATATATATATAACTTAACACTGCCCCCTCTTTTCTTGTTTAACCCAGAAGAATATTAAAATAATACTAAACAAAAAATAATACCAGAACAATATTGACAAGTATGACATAATTTCACTTGTTCTGTGTTTCCCAGGAAATATTTGGGCTTAAAGTTTGCAAAAGGGTCATGTGTTCTAGAAGCAGCATACAATGCTATTGTCAAAAAAAAAAAAAGACTTTGGGTACTAAATACAGTCTTCTGTGCACATGACAGTGTGTAATGAAATAATATGAAGTGTTGATTGAATTTTGATTTTTTTTTTCCCATATTGGATTTTATCTGTATTTCCCTATTGGTGAGATATGAGTGAGTTCCCAAACATCTGTGTGAGGATGATGACTTTGCCAGGGCTGTGGTTTCCTTGCCTGTGGAATCTGTGTTTGTACACATAGTGTGGAGGGTTTGAATCCCACTGCACCTATATTTTCACACTTTTTTTTTATGGAATGGTGACTGATGATCATCCCTTCCTCGTAGAGTGAAAATGTACTTTTTCTCTATTGATACTGTTCTTTTTCCAGGAGCAGATGAACATCTGTTGAATTTTCATCATGACTGATTAAATAAACCCTCTTTCACTAAATCTTTAAAAGCAAAAATAACCTTGAAAGTTTAAAAACCCCAAAGAAACAAAACTTTTTCAGATTACAGGTAGCAAATAGGCAGAACTACTATGGAAAATGGGAAGTTAATGGTATGGTAAAGTCCAACTAATTGCATATACTGGAGCTTTTCAAGAAATACACTCTTTTTTTCTGTCAGGAATTTCAGTGAAGATGCATGCTTTTGTTTTCATTATAAATTTTATTGCAAAAAAGGGTATTTTTTCAATACCTCTAATATTGAATTAATTGAGACCTGTTCTAACAAAAACATTAGTCACTTCTAATAAAAGTCACTTTTTTTGTTGAAATCTGTCAAAATTCTTTCACAGTTGTTTCAACAGGGAAGTTGAAATGGGAACTGGATTTATTGGAAATGTTTCTTTTAAAGGATTTTACCTCTCAATTGAGGAAATGTGTAGTTGTAAAGTGATTTTTTTTAAAATTGAGTTCTAATCATTATAAGATTAAAATCCCTACCACTTCTGTAGAGTTGTAAATTCTCATCAACTTTTGTCTTCCCGTGTCAGTGTTACTTTCGGAATTCAATGCAAGTCTGATGGTTTAAGAAGGTCTCTGTCTCTGCTATAACTCCCAAAAACCTTCCAGTTACTGAGAGAGCATCTTGTTATTTCTTGCACATTTTTCACACTCAGATACAAAACTGGCCTCCATTAACTTGCACCATCTGTGATCTTAAGTGACTTTTGCTCTTGTCTCACCAGGGATCGTGTTGCTAGTGGTGATGACCTCACAGAAAGCACCAGTGATGGCTTTTTCCTGATGTTAATCACCTTAGGTTTGGGGTTTTTTAGGGCTGAAACGTAACTAAACATCAGCTCCATAAACCATCCGTGTTTCTGTGGCACTTTCCTGTCTTACTGCTTTATACCTCAATTCCCAGCCCTTCAGTTTTGATGGAAGCTGGTATTTTATGCATCATGAACCCTGTGTTAGGCTGCCTCTTGTTTCCAAACCTTTTAGATGTTGCTTTTCAGGCTGATGTAACCTTTAAATTGTTCCTTCAGTTCCCCTTCAGGTGGGTTTTTTGACAGAATGGTACCTGCTCTGGTCACCATCTTCTGATACGTTCTGTGTACAAGTGGCCAAAGGGCTCCTGAGGGACACATCAGCATTAATAATTAGCAAGAATTAAAGGAAAGTGTTGCTGCTATTAGGAAAAAGTTTTAAACACATGAAGCAAAGGGTTTCTGTGAAATACACAGCTGACTTAAACTGAGCATCGCTCCCTCAGTGCCCGAGGTGCCCTTTAGATAATGCTTCCTGAAGAAGTTTGCCACTTTCCTCCCCATTTGTAAGCAGATTTCCTGCATTTCCAGGTTGGCAAAGCTGTAGGAATTCCAGGTTTCTGCTAGAGAAATTAACTTTTGGTAGCTGCAGACCTGACTTGTTTATTTTCATGTTATCTGTCTGGTCATGTTTGTTCATTCTAGGCCATGTTTTTCCCTTCTTGGTGATTTTTTTTGAAATACTCTTTTTATTAACCCTCTGTTCAAGTGATAATGCAAATTCATGTAGCAGCCAATGATATTCATTAAGAGTAATACAGGTATTTTCCAAGTCCACATGAAAAGCAGTTTGAAAGCAGGACAGTGGTACTGTATCTACATCTCATGAGCAGGCAATAGAAGCTCCCAGGCTTTCTGGGAGCAAAAGAAAGCTTTGTTTTAGAATAATGAAAAGAAAAGATTATCTTAATTTTTTCATGTCTGGCAATGTCTTCTCACATTCATGTCACAAGTGTAAATGTTTACAAGTAATATAAGATCCCTTTTTTCCCTTTTCCCTTTTTTCTGCTAAATTCAGTAGACTATAAAAATATTAGCTTGAGAGAGATTAGACCCAGGATAGCTCTGGGATTTTCAGTGTACTTTGTATGTCAATTTAAAGAGATTATTGAGTAACATTTTGGTGGTCACTTTCTGAGTTGTATTAATCCGAAATCACTGTAATAAATTAGCTTAAACAAAAAGTAAAGTATAAGGTTTCTTGAGTGTGACTTCAGCTCAGTTTTAAATTGTTCTTTGAAAGAGTTGCTAGAACTGTTTTTAACTCTCATTTATTTGAACCTTGAGCCATGATTTATTTGGATATAATAGTGTCTGAATTATATTTGTCTCGCCACTGCTGTTGAGCTCATGTAAGAGTTCTAAATTCAGATTGGAAAAGTAAGTTGGAGACACTTCTCCCAAAGTCATTCATGTTTTACCTAAGGCCTTTTACCAGGTTTCCAGGAACAACCCCATGCACTGGTGCTCAGCTAATACACATAATGTACTTATATTTCTTAAGGGAGGTACAGTCAGCTACAGAGCAGTTCAGATGTTCTGCACTGAAATGTTTCCATCTGCCATGGTTGCAGGATGCTCTGTGCGCGTGTTCCGTGGAGCTGTTGAGGGTGGTGCAAATGGCAAATCAAGGTGTGGTTTGTGATTCAGCCACGCACAGACAGCTGAGTGTGCACTGCAGGCACTGTTTTATTTGTCAGAGTTGTTAAAATGTTGATTTCCTCTCTGTTTTAACATAGCGAAGTGAAAACCATCAGAGATGGGAGCTTTTAAGTTACATGCTGGTCTTACTGCAAAGCACCTTCCAGAATACCATCTGGGCTCTGCTTGGCCTTTCCTTGTTCAGAGGCAGGGAGGTTGTAAATCCTGACTTACCTGCTTCTATTTATACCTGGCATGCTTAAAACTGTGATATTAAATCACTGCAGTATCAGCTCTGTCCTGTCTCTCTCGCTCTCCCCGCTCCCTTCCTCGTTTGTATCATCCATAAAAGAAAACATGTGTAATCCTTTGGCTTTGCTGCCACCCCAGTCATGGCCTGGCAGGTGCTTTTTCAGCAGAGGGCAGATTTATAGTTCTAGCAGTTGCTGACTCCTCTGAAGTCAGACTTGGATGATCTTCCCAATGAGCTCCTGTTCTGTTGACAGTTAGCAGATTTTTCCCTTTACTTCATGTTTTAAATGTGTCCACCTTCCTTCTACTCTCATCTCTGGTCCCTGTTGTCTTTCTGAGGTGGCATTCACTTTTTCAGACCTGTGGCTGTGGTTTTTATCTCTTTTTTTTGTTTTCTGTTCACGTTTAGAGCAGTGGTGCTTCTGCCAAGCAAACATCATCTTTTCCACATTACAAATGTTGCTTTCTCCAAGTATTGTGCAATGTGAATTTGATACCATGGGCGGGGGGGAGAAGGAGGAGAGAGAAAAGGAAAAGCACAGAGTGTTTTGTTTTTAGTCTCTGAGAATGATATCTTCTTTGAAACCAACAGAAAAAAAAAAAGAGAAACCCAGAGCCAAGTTTTGCTCTGGACAGCACTGCTGATATTACTGAGACAGGCACAGATGTGAGTGGAGGGCAGCTTTGCTTTGGGGAGAGGAGACTGGTGGGAATCACAGTCTTGTCTGATGGACTCACTGCAATACACATATGTAAGGCATCTAAAATTAGATCAAAGCTCTGCATGTGCTTCATGCACTACATATGGGAGTTGGAATACAAATGCCAAGGGGATGGTTGGATACACCCTTTTTTGCCACAGGGCATAATACAAATAGCTAAACAACCTGGGGGAAGGTAATACAGCCCAAGTTTGTGGCTTCAGCTTTCCAGACTGTATAATGGCTCCTTCTCCAGAATGGAATCCTGCAGTCCATTTACCTTTGAAATGAATGAGCCAGTCATAATCCAGTCCACTCTTGAGGCACCTGAAGAACCAGGTGATAGAAGGGAGTGAGTCCACCCGGTGCAGTTTGCAGGAGTGAGTGTTTCCAGAGGTGTTTAAGATGTACACGTCGTATACTCTACTTTGCACTTTCTGTGCAACAACCTACCCAGAGAAAGGCTGGTTTTGGAGAACTCACAGAAATGTGGTTTGTGTTAACCACAATGCAAAACCAATTAAGGGGTTGTTGCACAAACCCTCTTTTCATATGACTTATTCATACAATTCCTTTAGAAATGCAGTTCTGTTCCATGAAGCCTTCACTCAGTCCCACCAAGCTCCCTTCACTAACATGAAGTTTTTGGTCTAGATGATGATTTTTAAATTTTTTTTTTTTAGGTAATTTGTTATGCTTTCCTTTATCCTGAGGAATCATGGAAATGACACTGCCTCTTCTAGGAGACCTCATGGGTGGGGACTGCAAAATGAAGAACCTCATGTTCACCCCTGCTGGAGTCTCTGGACCTGCCAAGAGTGGCCCTAAAGAGAGATTGGAATATCCCCAGAATAGCACTAATTTATAGTCCACTGTGTTGGGTGTATGGAGACCTGGTTGTTCCCAACATAGCTGAGAATAGGAATTAAATAACCAGAGAACTTTTTCTCTTTGTTGCTTTAACACCTGAGTTGTTTTGTCTCACTTATCCTTGAGTCCCACGTTATGTCCCAAAAGGACTTTGAGTTCACTGCCTGTTATTTTTTAATTCATAGCTTTAACATGGTCTATTGATTTTCAGTCATTGCTTTCAATTTAATGTAGTAAAAACTGTTTACTTTGCCTAAAATACCCTTCTTCAGAACTTCTGCGATACAGAATTAGAGTCCACAGGAAAAAGTAGGATGAAAGAAGTATAGTTGATTCAAAACTAAAGGTGCCTCTACAGCATTAAAATTTTAATGAGGCCATGTGCAGTGCCATAATGCTAACTTTGATGTTTGATTTATTTAAGTGTAGATTTCCATACAGTTCTTCGGTAACTTTAGTGGAATCAAGGTGGAATTACGCCTTATATGAATTTCTATAATCAGGAATAACTTTAAAGAAAAAAAAACCTTTACCTAAGTGGTTTTCCTTACATATCTCTAATTCTTTGAGGTCAGTGAGATTGCAACTTTTATAACATGTGTTACAGTAGCTGCTAACCAATAGTTCTAATAAAAATACAGATGGCTTGGTTGCCATCTGCACTTCTTTTGAGATTCTGCAATGAATATGTGATTAACCTGCTGTCACCACTTCTCAAAAGAACTTTTTGCTCTGTCACAAGCTTTCCCTGTACCTTCTTTCCTTCTCCTCACCTCTTCCCCTGCTTGGAAACCTGCTAACAAACCCGAGGTTTTGTGGATAATTTTACTTGTCTGGATGCTTTAAGCATTTGTGGAGGATAAAGGAAAGTACAGTGGAATTTTACATTTCTGTACCTTTCAGGTGACAAAAAGCAGACTCCCAAAATGGCTGGGTCTGAAGGACTGGAACAGATAATTAATTCATAAGTGGGTGTTGAAGTGGAAACTGTCAGGCCTCAGCTTTCCCAGCTTTCACTTCATCATTTGAAAGTCGTTTTCTGTTGTTTTCACTGACTGTAATCCCTTAGAGAGAACATAAAACTTGCACCATCCAGCATGGAATTCCACCCCTTTAATGACTCGGGCTCTGTGTTGACTCACTTTCACTCCCTGTTGTCATTCCATGCAGGAAAAGCCGTACCAGTGCTCGGAGTGTAACAAGGCCTTCAGTCAGAAGCGGGGCCTGGACGAGCACATGAGGACCCACACCGGAGAGAAGCCGTTCCAGTGTGATGTGAGTCCAGCTGTCCCTTTGTCTTCCTGGCTCCAGTGTAGCAGAGGGACCTAATTCCAGGGACACCACGGCCTTGCACCTCTTGGCTGTGGCATAAAGTTACACTTCATCTGGCCTTTGATTACCCAGACATTGAAAGACCATTCAGGGAATTTTATGTACCCTCTCCGGTTGCCAAGAGTGTTGCACACCCTCTTATTTTATGGCTTTGGATCCCATAAGAGTTATTTTCACCATTATTAATGCAATTTGGATGTCACAAGTTACAAATTCACGCTGGTTGGGTTCCCATATAAATTTGTGCAACAGGTTAATAGTTGGAGATTAGCTTATGTAGGAAAAGGTATCTAATTTATTACACGGAATCTGAATGCTTCTGATGGTGAATGACACAAATATTTCCAGTTTGTACTGAAGTCTGGTCTGATATTTTCAACATGTGCTCATTTTTCTGTCATTCAGTGGAACAAATCTGGGGTGCTGTGCACACTTGCAGTGCTGAGATGGAGCCTCTCATGTTTCAATTCATAGATCACTGTCAGGTACCTTTCCTTCACGCACCCCATTTGGGCACGACATCTCAGCTTTTGGGAGGTATTGGAGGGGGCTGAATGTGCAGAAACTGGTGGGAAATAATGTCTTTGAGAACTATTAAATGCTAAAATTTAAGCTGTTGCTCAAGGATTTAGGGGAAGGCATCAATACAGGGTATAGGATTAGTATAGGAACTCTGTGTTGTGATGCTGGCTCTTAATGAATCTGTCACAAGGCTGCCAGGTTGCAGTTATGTCCTAGATGGCTCAGTCTGAGCAGCTGTAAATTTGCTCAGAAACTTCTAAAATTAGATGCAAAATTAGAAGAACAGCTTGGCAGGAAGAGCTGCAAGGGTCTGTTAACTGGTCTGGTTTTTAGTGAATAGTCTGATGTCATTTCATTGAGAATAAAATATATTAATTTCATGGAAAAGTTCAGCTCAGATACTTTGCTGATGTCTACAAGTGAGGAGATTTGCTGTATTCTTTTGGGATAATCTCAGTCTGGCTCTAGATAGTACCTGGAGGATTTCTCTAACTCCACATTGTTGTCAATAAGTTTTTCAGATTGCTGTACTGTTTATCAGCTGCTGGCCAGCTTGCAGTGTAAATGCAATTTTTCCCACACTGTGGATCCAAGATTCACTGGTCTTGGATTCACAGTGTGCTTTTTTCAGACTGACTTGATACAGTGGTTCTATTTTATTCCTTTTTCCTTTCTTTACTTAAAAGTAGGAGCTGCATGAAAACATACTTTCCTGCTTCAACTTTTCCTTCAGTTTTCCTCATTAATTAAATAGAATTTACTTTTTTTCAGATCACAGCATTTCTAGGAACAGCTGGAATCTGTGTCTAGTCTTAGTCCTTCTCTTGCACAGTGCATGTTACCAGATGTTTCAGTAGAAGTTACAGGAAAACCAGTAGTGGACAATTACAGAAAAATGTACCTATGGGAGACATTTATTATGGGCTACCTGATACTGCATTTTCTTTTTACACTCAGCTATTGTCACCTACAATTTTTTATCCTGCTCAAGAAAGCCATAGATGGTATTTTTCTTATAATGACTTGAGTGGTAATTTATGGCAACAGCCTCCCCAGATTCTTAACTGTGAAATACCACATCCCAATTTTTTAGACTGTATTTTTGTTTTAAAAAGATTTGTTTCTAGAATCAGAAATAAAAGCAGTGTTTTCCTGTCTCACTCTCTCAGGCACATGGAACAGGCATTGCCATCCAGGACTGAGTTACATGTGAGACTAATCCTTGTACCCTGTTTGATGAAGGTGCTACAGTTTTATTTATGTGCCTATTGCTGTGTCTTATCAGTCAACAGAACTTGGTGTCTCAAAGCTCTTGCATCCCGCAGATAATTGTGGGAATTGAATATTCTCATTTTAAGATGCAAATTCTAATACACGTAGGAAAGTAAGAATAACTGAAATGTGAAGGTACGAAATGCAATTTTTCCTAATATATTACATTTCTGTCCTCTCAAAGGCAGCCTGTTTTTTACTGGAAGGCCAATTGAGCTTCATTTGCCTCAGAGACAACAGATGATTTTTTGGGGGCAGCAAGGTCAAGTGCTGCCTGTCCTGGTTTCTGTCCAGTAGAGTATTTCCCTGCACTCTGCCTCCAGTTGACCCTACACCTACTTTCAAATGTCAGTGTTTTCCATCCTCCCTACTTGACCAAAACTTTGATCATTTTGAAGAGATTGATTAGAGTTCAAATGCACATTAGCAAGAGTGGTTGTAAATCCACAAAATACCAATCTTGCTTAAAAAATTGATACATGGAGCAAACTCTTTAAAAAATCCCCAAAACTTTTATGCATAAGCACAGCACAGGATTTGCCATGTCTTTAATAATCCTGTGCATTCCATGTTCTCTCTCAAGAAGGAAGGTAGCACAACATGCCAGAGCCTTGGAGGGACAGAAGGACACATAACAAAAGGGAGGCTGTTGCTTCAGTCTGAAAGAGGTGATTATACAGTGAGGGGAGAAGTTGGACAGTTAAAGTTGCTGTGTAAAATCCTCATTATTATGTCATGTCATAAAGCCAAAAATGTTCCATTGCAACAGCACATACAGTGCTGGGGGAACACTTTGGGGATAAAAACTTGCCTCTGGCAATTGCCCTTTTTATGGTCATTGTATGATTTTGCCTTAATTGGCATAAAATACATGTACTGGAGGTCAAAGTTATCCACTCGGCTCTAGTTGTCTGTCTCGGTGTCCAAAGGAATCAGGAATCCCTCAGCATTTTCATTAGTTTGACACCAATATGAATTTAAAGCTTCCTTTTCCTGAAGAGATTGTCCTGGGTTCCTTGAGATTTTTTTTTTTTTCCTCCATGACAGAGATCTCTGTCTGGAATTAACCTGGAGTTTTAAGTTTGCAAGCCTGTGGGTGTTCACTCTTGTTTAATTATATGAGTCTTGCCTATTCCATTTGTCAAATCAGCAGCATGCTTCCTTATTTTTTTTCCTTCCTGAGAGTTCATGCATGCAATATATCCTTGCATGGAAGGTGAACATGACAATAACAGGGTGATTTTAGTTGAGTTGATCTCTTGCCTTAACTTTTAATTCTAACTTTTGTTGGCTGAGCTTGTTCTTAACCTTTCATATTTTAACTTCAGCACCGGGATTTTTATAAGAAGTGATGGCTTTAGCATGGCAGAGTCCCTCTTCCCTCCATCTGTTTATTCAAATGGAGAATGAACTGGACAGCTTGGAGTACAGTGGAGGAAGGGAAGCAGCACAGCAGACAGTAAAGCAAAAGAGTTTCACCTTCATTTGCTGGATGTCTTCCATTTTCTTGGCCAGGCACAGAGACACTGGAACAGTGAGGTTTCCTTTATAATAACTATTAAACTTTCTTGCAGTCTTCAGAGCCTCTTTATTCTCGCTCCGCCCTCCTTGTACCTGAGTGAGCTCAGATGTCCTTCTGGAGGTCAGGAAGGAAATATTTCATTTGAGGTTCAACTAACAGAGGCCTGTGATGTTTTGTCATAATTTTTCTCCATCCCAGATAGAACGATAGGTTTAAAAAAAAAAAACAAACCAGCAAACAAGAATAATAATCTTTAAGGTGCTCTCTGAAGGAGTTATCCTTCCAAAGACCAGCCTTATTTATTAAGCATTGCAGGTATGTGTGGCTGTGCCTTCAGTGATGCCACGTGAGGTGCGTTAAACGTGCTTGAGGTTGTAATGCTTCATTTGGCTTTGTCCTGCCTTCCCTGCCCCAGGTGTGTGATCTGTCCTTCAGCCTGAAGAAGATGCTGATCCGCCACAAGCTGACCCACAACCCCAACAGGCCCATGGCAGAGTGCCAGCTCTGCCACAAGAAGTTTACAAGGAATGACTACCTCAAAGTGCACATGGAAAACGTCCACGGGGAAACCGACAGCTAATTACAGTCTCTGGGACAAGAATGGATCTAAAGCCGTGCGTTTGAATGTGCACAAACTCCAGGCTTTTCACCTGGCTTGTGGGAACAGCCAGGAGAAACAACTGCAATATGATTTTTCCCACATTTTTTAAAAATATGATAGTAGAAGAAAACCAAAGAAAGACGTTCACCTGATTTATAATGTAACTTGAAAACAAAAAGTTGAAGAGAAAAGAACTCGGGGAAAATTTTTTATCTTCATTTGAGAAAAGAAAAAAGGCAAAGAAAAGCTTTAAGCAAACTTGTCTCTGTTAATTACATCCCTAGAAACGTAGCTATTAATAGCATTACCTGGAAATCCTGGACTCTTGCAACTGAACCCTTGGCTGTCTGCAACTGTATTTCTGTATCTAAGCTACAAGGCTCCATTAAAATTATTTAATTTGAAACCACACAGAATTTGTCTTTCCAATTAATTGCTGATTGCATCCAGGCTTATTTTATCCATGTCATAATTCTGCACTTTGTTGTAACGTGATTATGTCTCATTTTATTTACAGCTTTCTCACTACTATGTGAAAGTCATTAACTTGAATTGGTTCTTGAGATGCCAAAATGTATGAGTACAGAAGCTGTGGAATTCTGTCAATGTCAATGAGACAGAGGAGGATTTATGTCTTCTGGTTACATGAAACAAGAACTAAAGTGAACACACTGAGCAGTTCAGTTCAAGTGCTGTATCCATACTCCTCATTGTGGCTGGCAAGGCAAGTGGAAACACATCTTACCAGAGTGGCTTGAGCAGCTACAGTTGCTGAGTTAACATTTACTTGATTTCCTGCTGAACAGCTGGTCCTTCCTGCTGAATCAAATGCCCTGGATTTCTTCATCCCACTTAGCCACCTTCCCCCCCCCCCCCCCTTATTTATCTTCATGAGCGCTGGGAAAAATATGGCTTTACTAGTAAGTAAAAATCAAATTCTTGTTATCAGTGAGTTGTTTACTGCAGAAGACTCTTCAAAAGAGTTCCCACAGGCCCTCTTGTACCAGCCTGATAACCAAGAAATCTTTATCTACAAGGACAGTAAAACTGTAACTTCAGAGGGTTACAGTGAAATTCCTGAGTTATCAGCAGTTAATATTAAGGCTCTGGCATTAGCAAACTGTTCATATTCATTTAGGACCTGTCAGTGTTTTGTCACATATACTTGCAGTGTGGGACATTTTGCTTCTAGATTTCATGGGAAAAGAATTCAGCTTCTTTCTGAACTGCAGCAGGGGCTTTTATGTAAAATGAAAAACATAGTTCTTTATCTCATGGTAGACTCTACCCAAATCTTTTTATCACATGGGAGATTTGCTACTCAGAAGATCAAAAGAAGTTTTATACAGTAACACTTGAATATTTTATTGCATTTAGTTTGCCTGTTGAAATGCATATGCTTAATTGTTTTAAAATTGTATGGGATTACTGCAGATTTTGGAGGAAAAGTGGGATTATAAATAATTCTCTTGTTTGTGAGAAACCACCTATGCGTAAAAGCATGCTAAGTCTTCATGGGACTTTTTGCTTCCTGAGAGGTACATGGAACTTGGAGGCTTTGCCAGTTCCATACAAATAATTTGTTCCTATAAATCCAATGTACTCTGTGTGTGACAGACAAATATAAGCATTATGAAGTGGAGTAGAGAATACTTCCTCTCCTTGTTTTTAGAGAGTTTGTTAGAATTTTTCAGAACAGTGTATTTCTAAGTCCAGACATCTTTAATTTATTGCTGCAGTTATTATAAAAATTAATTTAGGTGTTGAGGTAGCAAAAGCAACCTATACCATATACTGAGATGTGAAGTGGTGTTTTAGCTATATTTTCTTAATTATCTGCAAGGAGAATTAGGTTGATGACTTTTTTGACACATCTGGGGTGGGGTTTTTGTTGCCATTTGTCTTTTTGACATCAATGAAATCAAGAATTCAGTCCTAGAAAAAGCAAGATTACAATTCTTTATATTTCTCTGTCTTGATGTTTTTACTTCTTCCAGTTGATTGATACAAACTAAGGCATGGAGGACAGCAGAAGTTAAAAAAACACCAAAAAAAGAAAAGAATTCAGAAGTGAAGTTTTCCTAAGCAGTTTTTGAGGGACAATGCTGTTAAAAAGCAAAGAACTTCTTTTTGGAAAGAAAAAGGATCATGTAATATATTTACATATTTTGCATAGGGTTTTTGCCAGAGATTTTTGTTTCAAAGTTATTACATGTTTAGGGTTAATAACTGCTTTTGAGAAAAATAACTAATCACTGATAGTCAACAACTAAAGAGGGCAACATACCATTTTTTTTGTTCTAATTATTTTTGGATAAGTGACTATATATAAAGATTAATCATGGTGTGTGTAATCAACAGCAGCAGTTAAATAATTGAAGCTTTGATCTTGCTAATGGTTTCAGTACAAAGAAGGGATAGCCAGGATCCATGTGGGAGTGACAGACCTCCTTGGGAACACCAGGAGTAGGTGCAGGAGGCTGAAGCCCCATTCCAGGGGAGCGTCTCTTCCATCATGTCCTCCAGGAACTTTCCCTTTGGGCTAAAGCAGCTCCTGCAGAGCCAGCACCTGGCTCAGCACCTGCAGGTGTTGCCTTGGCAAGAACTATCCTGTTCTGTTCATGAGGGCCTGGAATTTCTCACAGTCAGAGGTAATATGTTTCAGATTACTGAATTCATGGACTGTGTAATTGATTTTACATGCAATGCAAACTTCCCATTATGCAATATATTTCTATTTGATCATAGCCTTCTTAAAAAAAAAAAAGGCACAAACCAAAGAAACAGAAAGAATAAATACAAACCAGCAAACCCTTCGTCTTGGAGTAAAAATTTCCATTGACAGCCTCCCACTTGCTATTGCCTTTGGGAAAAATAGAGGATGTTCCCTTCACCTGATTTTGAGAAATGATACCTTTAAACCAACAGATTTCAATTTAATTGTTAATTTTTTTAGTGCTGTAGGTTGGTCTGTTAATCACCATTTATACTGACTTTCCCATAGTAAGTTGTACCGTACTCAATAACATGAAAAGCTAGAGAGAGAAAGATTCCTGAAGTAAAGAAGCCATTTTAGAAGGCTGTGATTCTTTTCCCTACTTTGTACAATTTTCTGCAGATCATAACATTCCATTTGTTCTCTTTACTTTTCCATTACAGTTGGCCCCTCTTGGAGAGAACTCCATCTCTGATGTTGGGAGCAGCAGCACTCTCACTAGTTCCTCTGGCTTTTCATTCTGATCAGATGTGTGGCCAAAAGGTGGTACAATTTATTAATGTGATAAATTATCCTTTCATTTGCTAACATTAGAATTCTGGTTTGTCTGTATTACTTTGAAGGATTTGATGCATCCTTTAATTTAAACTATCAAGTCCTGATTAGAAATCAGATAAAGGAGGAAATAGTGTAAGTTAACATGTGCCAGGCATTGTACGTTGTTTTAAACTGCACCCCTTAATGCTCTGCTTTTGTGTCAGTAAGTTCCAGTGCTGTTATTCTTCAAAGATCTCTGATTATAATTTAATATTTTAGTTTAAAAGATGGAGCATAAGAGCCCCTCTAAAATATCCCTTGGAGTGGAGGAGCTCAGTGTGTTGCTGTCAGTGTGTGAACAGGGTACTGTGTTGGGGTTCTCTTCATAGTGAGACTTGAAATTTGCTTATTTGTTTCTTTAGGCAAGTGTGGGCTCAGAATACAGCAGCAGTTACAGCTGTAAAGCTGTGTTCTTGAACACACTTGAATTCTGACAGCTGATTTTTGTCTCCTGTGTGTTCTGTGGCACATGAAGAGATGGAGTAATTGAAGGATGTGCAGTAACAGCTGAAAAGTTCTCACTGATAAACAGTTTCCTTGACCGGGAAAATTATTCATTGAATGTTTCAACCTGGGACAGCCAGTCTTAATTGTATTTTATTGAGTTATTGTCTATTTTCTGAGTCTGTTTTATCTCCTTTGCTGAACCCGTAGTGTGCTGTGAGCAAGGGCAGAGTAAACTGGCAAGCACAGTGTTTGCAAAGTGTTTGGTGCTCGCTGTGCCCCAGCCCTGTTTGTTGTGCTCAGGTTTGTTGTGCCTTTGGCTTTGCTGACATCAGCCCCCTCTCATGTTGCACCAGGAGTGGGATCAGAGGCTGTGCATGGTACACAAGCTGTCACCACCCTCCAGTGACAAGGAAGCAAAGGGGAAACACCTGCCTATGTCACCTGATGGTCCATTTGTCTCCATGGGCTCCAGCTGAGGTAGGCAAGACAATATCCATGAATCTCCATCCCTGCGCATGTCCTGGGCCTGAGCACCTCGGAACAATCGAGACAGCGAGGTGGAGGAACAACAGCAAAGCCACTTAGTGTTAGGCTTTGTGGTAGAAATGTATGCAGGAGTGTTTTGATGCCTTCCTTGAAATTGGAATTATTATTCAAATTCAGGAAAGAGAAAAGTAGCAGAAGTTGCCCCCCAGGTTTTTGAAAGGGTGTGATCTCACAAGCCTTTCACCAACAGCAATGTGTGCACATGCATAAACTGTTACGTAGGTCAGATGTATAAAAGAAGGCAGTCTAGAATGGAAAGGTGAGACCTCACTTCTGTAGAGCTCTGAAGTCCAATTCTGTGCCCAGTCCTGGAAATGAGCAGAGTTTAACTAAAGACTGGAATTTGATTCCATTATTTAGGTTTTCCTTAATAGAATGTCTTGGTAAGCAGGAACTCTCCTCCCTTCTGTACAAATACAACCAGAAAGTGTTCCAGTTTTAATTTGGTATTTCTGTTGTTAAAAACAAACTTAAGAACACCAGTGAGACAAAACCGTGACCTTTTATTAATAAGTTATATTGATTCTATGTAAGATAAATGTCCCATAAGCATCTTGACCTCAAACAAGTACGTGATCAGCTGTGGAGTTTCAGCTGTTGAGCAATGCAGTTAAACACCTGTACCTCAAATATCATTGATCATGTGTTCATAACCTTCAGCTATAAAATCCCTGAAGAAAGGGAAGTGTCTCTTGGCATGTTTGTACAGCATCAGGTACATCTAGCAAGTAGTAAAGTGGGAGTAACTGGTTCACAGTTTTCTCATTCCATTTGTTGCATGCGAAGCGCATGTTCTTTGCTGAAACAATAATTGAAGAGAGGTTGTTTCCAGTTCTGTTTTTCTTTGAGAAGGACATTCAGCAAAAAGGAACCATTAATAAAAGTTGCTTTGGGTTTTTGTGGTTTTGGAGTTTTGGTTATCCTTCTACAAGGCAAAGACTGTAAGCCCTTAAATCCACAAGTTCATTTCCAGTTTAGCAGCTGTTCAAACAAAACTAGGAAGAAGTGCTACAACAGGTAAGGTTGCTGCTGGATTAGAGACCTCCACTGCAGCACTAGCCAGGTTAACTCTTTGGTACTAATACTGGGATCATTTTCTGTGTCATGCCTGAGACTTTAAAATATTCTTTAACAAACTTTGTCTGCCAAATTCAAGGTAGATCATAATCCACTTTGCGAGAGACAAGAAGCACCAAAGTTGTTTCATGAAATGATATCTTGTTCTAAGTATTTTAAAACATTCAAGCCCTTTTGTCTGGTCTAGTCTGACTTTTTTAATATAGGTCAATTCTACTGTGATAAAACTGAGAAGGATTGGTCTCTTTATTGTCTTCTATGTCTCTGTGTAATTTGTTCAGTTTCATAGTAGGTACACTGGGCATGAAATCTGGGGATTTTCATCTGCTGAGATTAAAAAATGAAATCCCTTTGGGCATGGAAGAAAAAATTTGTCATTACAGATCTCACTTTGTTTTCTTCCTTTATCACTTAGAACTATTAAAATTATTAAAAACTTTGAATAATGAAATCAAGGCTGCAAATAGGTATTGAATCAGATTCAATCTAGAAGATGCAAGAGGAGGATGAATTATTAAATGAAGACTACACTGATCTATATGAAAAGACAAGATGCACACTTTTTTGTGTTTGCTTGTTGGAACTTGCTGTTTCTAACCAGGGTCACTTGCTGCCTTTCCTTCTGGTATTAAGCCCAGAGTTTAGTTTGTAACTAAATCTTGCCAGGTGACAACTTATGCAGAGGACATTTTCTACTGTTTTGCTTTTACAGAAAGAAAAGGTGGTTGTATTACTCAGTTATTCTGGACAGAGAGTGCCAAGGCCTGAGCTTTCATATCCTTCCTTGTGATTAGAGCAGCCTTGAGCCATGTAAGGACACCTTCTGTGAAATCTCTTCCTGTGCTTTTGTTTTCTCTGCTCACTCTGTGTCTGAGAGAAAATCCTGCAGTTTTGAGTGACTTGGGCTAAAAGTCTTTCCCAAGTAAGTCTGATGGAAAGTTTCTTCTGCAGTGAGGGTGGTTGTTGGTAAAACAAACAGGTGAGGTTATCCCTTTCTAAACTAACTCCTCAGCCATATCCAAAATACTTGTGTGGGATGACAGGACTCAGCTTAGCTCTTAAAATACAAGCAAATGAGACCAGTGAGTCCTCTGTTGGAGCTATGAAATGAGACCTGCAAACCAAAGCTGCTGTAAATTCTCCTGCCCACTCCTTTCCAGTGCAGCAAGGATGGCTGGAAGCAGTGATTCTTCTCCTTGCTTTGACACTTTTCATCAGCTTAGCAATTAGAGTAGGAGAAATATGTTTTGAATGTGGCTTAGAATTCATGTGAGCATTGGTGTAGAAAAAAACTATGAAGTCAATTTTTTGTTGTTGTTCTCCTGGTTCTAAAAGTCAGTCTGTAGAAATTAGGCCTTCTGTGCCACCACAAGACTGACCATCAGTCAGTCAATCCCTGGCGAGGTAGCAAAGGGCTGCCTCTTGGTTAAGAGTTAGCTGTTCTCAGTCAGAGATAAACTGCTATCATCCTACTTTGATTTCAGTCCAGTAAAGACCAGCTCACTATGGATGGTGAAAAAGGTTCTATTTTCTCAGTCATATTAGCATAAGAACTTTATTATGTATAGTAGTTTATCTTTTAGGATTAGCTCATGATTAGATTCCTTTTAAAAGACTGACAAGAGAAGATGGTATTTAGCCATTCAGTCCTGTACCGTTCAGCAACGTTAAAATGCCCTCAGTGAGCAGAAATACAGCTCTTAGCCAACAAACAACCAGTTTCCAGTTAAATGTTACAAGGCAAAATTTTTCCAGAAATAGAAAATTAATAGTCAGGTTGTGTAGCCCTTATTGGTGATTATAAATTGTTACTCCTGAGCGTAGTACTGATCGCTGTGTCAAGTTATTAGTCACGTGAATACATTTATTAAACCTAAAAAGCTTAACATGTATGTGTTCCCCAGCAGACTTGTTCATAATTGCTGGTGACTTCCCTTGTGAATATAAAAGCCCAGTCAGTAGCCAATCCTGTAATTACAAATTTCCTATCATTAACTGTGCTGTTTCCTAAATTAGAGTCTGACAGATTCTGCTCAGGACATGGGTGACTGTCATGTCCACAGGGATATTGTCCATTTTAGCCCCAGTCCATCTCTCTGTTTTGCTTCAAAACGTATTTGCAGAAAGATAAAAACAACCTATGAGGGCTCCTACCCTTAAAGAATCTTGGGCTACATATTTGCTGTGCCCTCAAAATGGCTGTGGCATTTGGCTTTGCTTTTTCTGAAAGCACATCCTGGCTGGATAAACTGCTTTTGCCATCTCTTTTTCCGCTTGGTGTTCCTCATGCCATATTTTGAGAAGGCCCAGACATAAAGAACAATATTTTCTAGAAACTAAGCAAAATAGATCAGAGATGAATCCTTGGGTCTGTGTTTCATTTCAGGCTTACCTTGGGTGAATCCACAGCTGCTGTAGATTTTGGCAATATATCTTCTGAGAAAACGTAAAATGTTTTCTTGTTCCCATCTTGTACTTCCTTAATTTTGCTTTGGGAAGTTGATTTATACTCATGTTAGAAAAAATGACTATAGTAAATACAAGTGTGGGGTTGTGGAGTTCACTGTTTACAGTAGGCACAAGCAATATATTTAAATTTAAAAGTTGACATATGTATGCCTGCACCTACACAGATCAGAATGTGAACACAGTAAGAAAGACATGTTTTGTATATTAATTAAGTCTTTCCTAATGACTGAACAAGGCAAATCAGCTCCACCTTTATGCTGGAAAGGATGAAAACCTGCTCTGGTCAAATTCTTCTTAAAGAGACAAACAACAGGACCAAACCACACATAATTTAGGTCTTAGGCTTCTTTTCATCTGCTACCTGTGTGTGTCTTCTTTACACTCATCAGTTTACCTGTGTGCCTGCCCTCTTGTGGATTTTAAATGTATTAAGTGCTGTAAATTTTATTACCCAGGTTTTAAGACTGTGGGTCTTTGTGATAAACTTATGACTAATTTGCATTATCTAGAACAAAAAGGGGCATATGTAATCTAGGCTTCTTCTGCATTTCTTCTGAATGAGTTGTATGTCTAAAAGAATTGTTCTACCTCTATCCTGTGGTTTGGGAAGTTCTTTTGTTCTGTTTCTAAGCTGTATTTGTCAAGCTTAGCTGCCAAATCTTTTCCATGTTGCTCTCATTCCCCTACTGTCACACAACTGCTCTCCAAATTTGACTGTCTCAGGAAAGCCTGAATCGAAAGGTAATGTCAGGGCATATGAAACACCACTGATTTATTCAAAGCTTTGGGAACTTTTTCTAAGGTCATAAGGTGAACAGATCAGAGCCTTCTACAGCAGAACACTCTGCCAATGCCACCTGTAATTTCTGTCTAAAACCTTGCTGTGTATGCAGAAGTAGTAAATTGCTTCAAAGCTGGAGGCCAGGGATCAGCCCTGCGCTGAATGCATTCAGGAGGATTAGTGTGTGTAAGCCTGCAAGGTAGAATAGAGTAAATAGCATAAAAATGGAAATCCAGCCCACACTTTGCTGTGTTTTTAAGCCAATGCAGTTTTAAATTTTGCTCTGGAACCAAGAGAAGGATGTGTGTGATGTTCCCAGTGTGCAGCTGGGCACAGAAAAACTCAACTAGTTTAGAATGACCTGTCAGACAGGATGGCTGTGCCAACACAAAACACTTCAGAGAGCCTCTTGGATTAGATCTGGTGAAACACAAACACTCAAAGGACAAGGAAGGAGAAATGTATGGCATGGGGCCAAGGTTGGGAATTAAAAAAATAAGTGGGAAAGTGAATGCTTGAGCAGAACTTTGAAAGAGGTTGCTGGTTCCCTCTCACTGTCCAAGGTGCTGATGGCACCTGAGAGACGCAGCCAGGCTCTGCACCACAGCGGTGGGGACCTGCCTTCTGGGACCAGTAAAGCTGTGGGGAAGGTGGAGGTGGAAGCTTGTTCTTATGAGTAGAACAGATAGAAACAGAGAGCTAAAGTTGTTGAAGTAAGTTTATGCCATTTCTTTGGCAGAGGTCACACAGACTGCAGCTCCTGGACCCAGGAAGGTGCTGTTGTCGTGCTGTGACACGTATGGAAATGGAAGGAAAAGGTTGCTAGATGTGTCTGATATTGTTTGGATTTGACAGTACAGACCATTTACATTCCTTGCTGTCCTTCTGTCCTGCGCTTCTAATTTAAGACTGTTTTTGATATCCTTCTTGCTAAGTAACAATTTACTTTGGAAATGTCTTGGGGGTTTTTGTGAAGTGCTACTTATTCTAAAATAGTGATAAAAACTTCTCCACGTATTTTAATGCTGACAACAAATTCCCTTATTCTACCCACATAACATTCTCATTTTGCTGCAAAAAGCATAGTCTTGTTGCTCTTTTTTGCATCTCAACTTTCAGCTCTACTAAATCTTCCAGTCACTTCTCTTTACATCTTTATTTTCAGCATATTTAGGTAATCTGCAGGGTTTTAAGTTGTTTTAGCTTGGGTCCGCTGTGGGACATTAATATAGCCTTGACAGGGTCCGTGGTGTGGAACGCTGTGGTCCATAACACCAATAAGGCAGCCGGGGGAGCGGAGCCGTCTGTGACGTAAGGCACACAAAAATGTGGAGCTCACCAATTAATCACAGCACACTGCCAACAAACGAGTGACAGTAATTGATGCAGCCCTCTGAGAGACAATCTGGAACCACTGCAACCTGGGAAAGCTCATTCATTTCTGCTCCTTTGCTGAGTTAAGGGTGAATAACAGCCCTCACTTAATTGCTGCCCAGCGTTGCTTTATACAGTGACTGTGTCAGTGACAAGCCAGGAAGTCAGAGTCTGGTTAGAGCACTGTCTGGCTAAGTCTGGTCTACATTCTGTGCAACTATTGATGTTTTCTTTTCACTATATTGGCTGCCAAAGGGCTGATGCCACATACATCTAAAGTGCATTTGAATGCCTAAACTTGTTTTGTTGGGTTTTCAGCTTGACAGTCTGTAATTATCAAAATATTTTCATTATTTATGTTATACACTTAGGCTGGAGTGTCAGGATTTCTAAGATGCCCCGTAGAGTCCAGCAATAAAATGTGTGCAGTCTGACTAGATCTGATTTGCACTCCATGCTTTGTTTTGGGTGACTTTGTCTGGCTCAGAGTAAAGCCAGGAGGTCTTATGGCTGTAAGAAAGTGTCTGACTGTTTTAACAGGCATCCTGCCAGACCAAGGCAACGTGTATTCCAACTGTCTGTGCTAAGGTCCTGCTTGCTGAGTATTCCTTTTCTTGACAGCAGGGAGGGAAATCGGGACTAAGCCCAGAATCCCAGAACAAAGAGAGATTTCTGCTGAATTTTCTCTCCAGTAGGCAGTGGCTGCTTCCATCACATTGAGCAAACTTTTCTTCCAGAACAACAATAGCCTGCCTTGGTTATACTGGAGTGAGGCCAAAATATTTCACTTCAGTGCAATAATATTGTTACAGCAAAAGAGCTGCCGAACGGAACCTGCTTGGACTGTCATATCTGTGGGTTAGGGCCACCTCCTCCCCAGTTGTGCTTTAGGTCTGCTGTAATTATCAGGCTGGCTAAGATAGTATTCACATCCCTGTTACTCCTGAATATGTTCTCTGACAGTTTATTTCCTTGCTTTCTCGCCTCTTTGCTGCTGCAGCAGAACTGGTGTCCCCAGGTGAGAAAAGGAGGTACCAGGCAGGGTGAGTAGGAGGAGTGTTGAGGGCTTCCAGCTCATTGCTCTGGTTGTTCCATTATGGAGAGGGACAGATCATCAGGCAGGAACACTGGATAAAGGAACTGCCATGAGGGCAGGCCTTCGTGGGCTGTAGGAAACAGGATTTTCTCCAGTTGTCTTGTAAAACTCTGCTGGTATTTTCAAAAAAAGGAAGAACTGCTACCCCTTTATGGACCTGGGATCTGGAGCACAAGGCAGTTCATTGCCCTACTTGCTGATAATCCAAGCATTTGCATCTTTCATTGTCTGGAACAAGACCTGCAGAAATTCAGGACCTCTGTGAACCAAGCTGATTTCCCAACCTCTGTATTGATTCAGTGACAGAACAGAGTGGATATCTAAGTATAGATGTGAGGAGGGG
>JAWWLV010000144.1:3955790-3987693 GCA_035041135.1 Platyrinchus mystaceus | reverse complement strand
CCAAGCTGATTTCCCAACCTCTGTATTGATTCAGTGACAGAACAGAGTGGATATCTAAGTATAGATGTGAGGAGGGGGAAGGAGAAAAGCTGCTAATGGATCTTGTATTTCCTTACACTAGAATCCCTGGCAGTGGCTCTGGCAATTTAGATCTTCCTAGCTCAGAACTGCACTTCCTCTGTGGCTACAAATTTATTTTTTTTATTTGCTTCATTTGGCCATATTTGCTTTTTGAACACAAATTTGCCCCCTTGTAGCCTGCAGTGTTTCCTCACACCATTCTTGTTGCTCTGATATTTTAGTGCAGTTGCTGAAATAACTGGTGAGAATGTGCTGGTAACAGACTATTAATGTTGTTCTCTAGCAAAGTGGGGCTTTGCAGGGCAGGGTATGTAAACTTAAGGGAGAATATTTCAGTCTAGGAATAGAGCAGATGAGATGCACAAGGAACTCATTTCATCTAAGTTGAGGTGGTTTTTCATATGAAATAGAGGGAACTTTAGCTGTTGCAAAAGTCCTGGCACATGTCAGGAGTGTTTCCTTGGAAGATTTTACCGTTGTGTTCTCAATTCCACTGAACCTTTTCTCTTATTTTAGTAGAATTATTGGAGTAGATTAGGTATGATCCAAAATCTGTTTCCCTCTTAGTCTTTTTTTTCCCCTCTTTGCCTTTTCCCTTCAGGTTATTGTTGCTGTTGCACATGTCAGCTTCTCAACCCTTCCTTTCCTGGCCGTGTTTCTCTGTGTTTAGATCTTTCTCCAAGAAATCTGGAAAGTTGCATTCATCTCTTTTCCTTCCAAGCACAAGAACAAAAGTGCAAAATGAGTGGTGTATTCCCTGCTGATTTCACAACTTGAACCAATATTTTTCCCAGTGTTTTCGCAGCCTTTCTCCAGAGGCACCTGCCAGATCTTGATCCCTGCTCAAACTTCCAGTGCTGTGGCTGTGCAGTGCTGTGGATTACTAGGATAAGATGTGACCTAGGAAAATGTGACTGCCAGTGGTAAAAGCAGGGAATGTTTTTCTATAAAGGAAAGTTAACACTTTCTTTGCATCAGAGTTTCTTCTAACATGAGTAATTGTGCAGAGCTCAAGATACCAGAACACAGTTTTGCAGGGATCTTTGACACACCTTGTAATGTATTTTTAACTTCGATGCAATGTAGTTGTCACTGTTACCTGCAGTAAAATACACCTATTTTACTGAACTACTCAATTACTGGGTTTTTTTAAATCTCATTCTTCTGACATTTTCAGAGCTGCATGAACAGAGGCAGTCAGTCAGCATCATTAGGTTGGTTCAGAAGAGCACTGGAGACTGGCTGCTTGTGATTCTGTGTCCAAGCAGAAACTGGGAAGACAGATATCAGGATACTTGGTTCCTTACTGCATTTGTAATCCATTGTTATCCAACACTTCAGTATTTCCAGAAGATGCATAATGAAACCCACAAGCATTCATGAGAGAAGGAGATGTCATGTCCCTCAGTTTGTACCTGAAACTAAGTGTGGCTCCAAGTAGAATGTGATTTTGGTGTTTTTTCTCAATATGATAATAGTTCATTACTATGCTAAAGGTTTTCATTGGGGAAAATGTATTTGATGAGTGATTTGTGCACTGAAACCTCGCTGTCAATTGAAAAGGTTACTCTAAGAGTTACAGTTTTATTTGATGTGTGCACTGTGGTCTTCTGCTTGTTCTCTTTCACAGCCTGGGGTGCTATTTTTACTTTCTAGTGTGACTAAATAGTTATTCCAAACAGTGAGCTTACAGTTTAGATCAATAGTTAAGAAAAATGAAGATAAATACTGCTTGTAGTTTGTGGTTGATACATGACGAATGAAATAATGAATTGGCCTGGAGGCTGTGGTAAAGCTAAAATTGAAGCTATTCTGAGTCAGCTGTTAGTCTGGACTCTTTGGGAAGAGTTTCAGCTGCACAAGATGTTTTTTTATACAGAGTACTTTGGATGTAACCTAACAAGCTAAGTTCTCTTCTTGTTCTGACATGAACAACCAAGATTTCCTCCTCTGCTGGCAGACTTTATTAACTATGTGGCTTTTTTAATCACCCAAAATAGCCTCCATGTTGTTGGAGTGTCCTTACTGGTAGGAAGCATGACCTTCTCTCTGATACTGGTCCATCAAAAAGAATGTAGTAAATTTTAATGTGATTGTAACTTAGCCAGCATTTACATGAAAGAAAACAATGATCTTCTTGTTATGGAGATCATTAATGAAACATCAGCACTGGTCTGCCAATGCTGCCATGTTGTGATCCAGCTGAAAAAACAGCCTTGTGTAACTTGAGGACATTGCATAACTCAGGAAGTGGAAAAACAAACTGAATTTTCAATGGTTGTTTACATTTTAACTAGATCCCAATGAAAAGTCTACAGTGAATAGCTTTTTGAGTAGTTTAACTTCTCTGTCCTCTGCAGGAATATCTGTGAGGCTGACTATGTTCCTCCTCGCCCTCTCAGTGCTGGTGTTTGTGGTTGCCGTTCTCAGCGTGTTAATCTGCTGTTTGACGTTCAGATCACGTTGGGTTTCGGGTGGGTCATGTGGCACCCTTGGTGTTTCCTATTGGAGGAGGATACGAGTCCTTGGTGGGTTGGGATTTGTAGCTTATTCAAAATTCATCTTCCTTGTGCACTCAGGCATGGAACTTGGAAATTTGCTTCCCAATTAGTCTCTTGAAAGATAAAAGCAGTAAGTCACATGTTCCACTAAGCTCATGGGAACATAATCATTTACAGAACTTACTTGATATTTTTTATCTAACTTAGTAGTTTCAATGCCAGTACATTCAAGACAAACTCATTTCCCTCCAACTCTTCAGTTCTGTCTCACTGTAGAAAGGCAAAAGTTGCAAAACTCAGCAAGATTTCAGGAGGAGGCAGCCAGTCAAAAAACTCTGCAGCTATTTCTTATAAGGGCTGCCATTTTCAAGTGTTAAATTCCCATGAGGATCAAGTGTGATCTGAGCCAAGGTTTTGGCATTCAAGTCTGCAACGTTTGTTAACAGCTTTAAAAGTTGATGTTTTTAAACAGATTTTTTTAGGGTGAGTTACAGCCTGTGGAATTGTATCTTTGTTATAAAGTTTCTGAAGGAAATTGCATCCAGGTAAAAATTGAATTTAAAGACTGAAAACTCAGAGAACTGAACTGCAGAATGAAACTGTCAGCTCTTGTTATGAGTGGTGTGTAAACTAACATATGCACAGAGTTCAGGGAGTTATGTTGACTTTTTCTTAGCAGAAGATCTGATTCTGTGACCCAGCAGAAGGGGCACAGACATGGTTGACCAAAAAGAGATTGCTTGGCATTGCCTTTCAGATTGATATCGCCCTCCATGTGAATTATTAATGGATAGAATTGTGAATTGTGTTTGGTGTTATTAGTGGAAGGTAATGGTTATAACTGCTGCAAACCATGGGGCTAACGCAACACAGCTTTCTTAAACTGTGTGATATTCCATTTGCATTAAGTACTGTGGTTTATTTGATCAACAGAGCTCTCCCATCTCTCCCATCCCTTCCCCTTTAGCCACAGATGCAGCAGTGCCTTTTCAATTGAGTGAGGACACCACATAATTAATGGTTGCCTGGGGATTATTATTTGGATTTGTTTTTACTTAAAATTTGGCTATGTTTTTATAATTATTTTTTCCTTTTCCCCCATGTGAGAAGAATCTGCTTTTGATATATATTGTTGCCCTCGTATTTAAAATATGTGACAATATGCAAACTGTATTTCCAATGGTGCAGAACTGGCCAAATTCCAACCTGGGTTAGATTTATAGGATATCATTGTTTTGTGTCAAATTCTTGGAGTGACATGACACTTAGTTAATTTTCACACCACCACCACCACCCATCTTTCTGTGTATGAAACAAATGTTACGAAACTTAGCAAAAAGGTGAAAGCTGCATGCTGCCTTTAAAGGGCTGATTGTTTCAGGGCAGATACTTAATCTAGAGATTTGCTGAGATTAACTGTGTGTGGGTTCTGTTATCTTATTTGTCTTCTAGATTTCAGTCAACTCTGGAGGTCCTTGACAGCTGTGCTAAGGGCAGTACACTCATCACAAGACAAGTGGTCTTCCCTGCAGTTGAAGGAGAGAGAAACAAGAGCTGGATGTGAAGAACAAATGTATAAAACAAAACATGTGCTTTGTGAATGTATGTTTTGTGGTGGGTTTATTTTTACCTGTATAACATACACATTATATGACTGAATTTTGCCCTCCGCTTGGCCTATTTTGCAGAGCAGTGGCCTGGGATGAAAGAGTTTGTTACAGCTGGGGATGTGCCAGTCTGAGGAGAGAGGAAGGAAGGCAGGTGCATATGTCTTTAAAGTATGTTTTTTGTAGTTGTCTTTATCCTTGGAAAAGCTGGTTTTATAACCCAAGGCTCTGAATCCCAAAGTGGCAAAGGAAGGACCCCTTGGTTTCCTTGTGAACCTTTGATTCTGACATTACAGCAAAGAGATATCTTGTCTGTCTTAACAGTAAGATGGGACAATTTTCAGTGAAAAAACAGACAGTGCTTTTGTGCTACTTTCTTTTATTTATTTTTTGTCTACTCCTCAGTTAATTCTCCTCATATTTCTCAATTTCCAAATCTGAACAATGAAACAAAGCCTTAAACAATTGCTACAGTGGGAAGTAACACATTAGAAATTTAAACCAAAAAATGGCTGCACGGTTTGTTTATCCTGTAATTGATTAAAGGTGGATTTTTCTTTAAAGTACAAAACCAGCTTTTTTTAAAAATTATTATTTCAAAGAAATAAAAAGGTATTTTCAGTGCAAAATATTGTTTGAGAACTGTAAATCCCTGAATGACTTTTATCCTCAAGTTCTTGGGAATACTTGGGAAACGGCTGTGATCTAGAGCTCTGTATATTTACTGTGGCTGCTTGATTCTGTGATCCATCAAAAGCCAGGCTGCAGTAATTGGAGCTGAAGTTGCTTAGCCACTGGAACTGCATAAGACAATGGGGGTGAATGTATTTGAACAGAGTACGAAGGGTTGATCAAAGTTGTGTGCCTTATCAAAAGTAATTCCCTGTTGTAACAGGAGGTTTCCTGCTGATACACATGCTTTTAACAGATACCAAAGCCGGTTCTCTGTTACTTTTGCAGGAGGATGTACTTCTGTTCACCAGCCCGTCCTTCAGTAGAAGTGAGTTCAAAGCGATGTCGAGCAAGTGTCGCTAATCCTTTTGAATTAGTGCTGGGAGTTCATGAGGTCACTTGTAACAGTGATGTAATATGCAGAAAACCTCTAATAACTGAACATATGCTGTATGTACAGCCAGAAGCAAAGCAAACTGGAACACTCACATGAAGTTGAGGGGGGTGTGTTCTGTATCCACATCAAAGGTCTCCCATGCCTTCCGCCCAGACAGCGACATGAGGCTGGAAATGTCTCTGTTTTTCTGGCTGTAGCATCAAACATCAGGCTGTTGGAATACAGCACATTCAACTTGAACCTCTTAAAACGGGTCCAGACTTGAGGAGATTTAGCATTGATTGCACTGTTGCAAATAACTGGGGGTATTTTGCTTGCTTGTTTACCTCCCTCCTTGTCACATTTATTACTGGTGGGATGCATTTATTGAAATCCCATGTATTGCATACCATTCAACATTTTTCTGTTGTTTCCTCCTGAATGGGCTCAGAGGTTGCATGCAGGAATCCTAATGCTTGTTGCAATTCTATTAAAACACACAATGTCATTCTGCATTCGTTGACACCACTAGAAATTAGCACCCTCTTAATTTATCATCTGTTGAACAAAGCAGAATCCTCATTGAGCCTGGTGCTCAATGGTGTTCAGCCCTCTGCATTTGCCGCTTAGGTTTCTTTATAAATCTGCACTTGCAGTTAGGACAAAAGTAACTGCAAAAGAAGTGCCAAGACCTCTTAAGTTTGCTCTGATTTGGAACAGCCATAAGGTGGAACTCACTAGCTTGTAGATAAACTATCACTGACACTTGAAGCAGCAGAGCCTGGCTCTTGGTCTGAGTTAGCAAACCTACTGCTCAGATCTTCTTAAACTGGGAAAGGGCTCTGCAGCTGCAATCAATGTGGTTTCCAGGTTGGAAGGTAGTTCAGTGCATCACTGCTTTGGGTGTTTGCTTTGGAGTCCTTTCTGCAGCCTAAATTCCTCTGATTTCCTTGGAGGGGGGACAAAACATTGTCCTCTCCCAGGAATGAAATGAGATTCCCTTGACTGGAAGATGGGTCCTGTTGTTTGAGTGCAATGATTCATCGCTCGGCTGTGCTGGATGGAACTGTTTTATAACAGTGCAAAAGGAGTGTAAAACCCATGTGTTACTCTAGGAGCTGTTAAATTACACCTCACTGCTGTATTTATGTCTCTGTCTAAGTCTGAGTTTAGTGGAGCTTCCACTGCAAAGCAGCAATGGAATGCTTCTGGGAATTTATGGCATATTGACACCTAATACCTGTTTTCTCAAATGTAACTGGCAGTTTAACTGAGGACCTTTGTACAACATCGTTTGCAATTTGATTTATTTTGTCTATCAGCTGTGGTGAGCTCTTAGAAAATCATACTGAACTAACTCAGGAAACTTCTCAGGAAATGAGTCTCTTGATATGTTTGAGATATTAGTGTTATTCTCTGTGCTCAGAATGAACAAAGCGATAAATTCTTTGTGTTTGCTGGAATCACTTTTTACAAGTGCAGGAAGAGCATGGTGCCTCCAAAATGGCTGAGCATTACTGTGTGCAGAACATGTGTGCAGAGCATCAGTTGTCCCTAAATACATCAGCTGGAATTAGGTGGCTGTGGAGTCAGTGAGATTAAAATTCAGAGGCAGCATTGGCATAGGATGATTTCTGGTCCTGGAGCCTTCATGCAAAGAGTACACTATTCCTCCCCTCTAATCAGAAGCAGATTCCCCCCTCCCAGCTGTCCTCCATACTCTTGCTCTCATTCTTACATTAGGAGTGTGGGCCAGGCAGTGAAAATTTCATTTCCCATAATATCTTCAAGGAAATCTGTGGGATTATCACCACCCATTACCACTGTGCAGCACTCGGATGCTGTTACGCTCTGCAAGGTGAGGTGGGAAGTGGATGCAAATGGGAATGACAATTGCAGGAGCAGATGGCTGTGAAAGAGAGCCTTGCAGACAAGATTTCTTGCCTTGGGATCACTACCTGGGTATCTCAGGACTCTATACTTCAGTTTATTTTCCAAGAAGAAGGGAAAGGAACATTTTCCAAGCAGTTCCAGAGCAGCAGCAGCTCACACTGGTGACTTCTGTGCTCTGTTGTACATTATCACCACTTAGAAAGCCTTGCATTTCTAATGAAATAATGTGCTGGTTGGAGGATGGTTTCCATTGTTTGTGAATCCTGCTTTTTTTGCCAGAAAAATAAACAAAATAGGAACAATTAGCAGCACAGCAAGCCATGTTTTGTCTTCCTGTCAAAACCCTAAATTGTTGTAGTGCAAGTTCATCTGGAAATTGAATAATTGCATCTTGCTTAGTGATCTGAGAGCAAGTCATGAGAAGGTAAAGAAGACTTGAATGTTTTGAAACAAAAGGGAATATATTCCTGGAAGAATATGGGACAAAGTGCTGTTGTGGCTCCTTCTTTTTGTTCTCTTTGTTGCCTTGTGGAGGGTGCATAAGGATTCATTTAGAGATGCTGCCCTCACTCCTGTGATCATCTCCACTTGGGGCAGAGGTTGGTCTCTATCATTTTTGCTGGGTGGGGGTATTAATTTTGGAAAAATCTGGGTAACAGACTGCTTACATGTTTCTGATCTTTCTCAATGTGATCATGGTGGCTTGTGCTTCCCTCCTGTTGCTGAGAAGGGGATTTTCCAAAGTTCTCTCTTGGCCAGAGTCTATTTCCATTACAGACATCAGGGAGACTCTCCTGCATGTAGATGGATAAAGTTTATTGGTGGGGGAAGTCCACCAAAGTGAGCTAGAACAGGTAAAGTACAGCAAAGACCTGGAAGTGTATTTATGTTTCCTGTCAGTCACCTCACGTTAACTGTGACATTGCTTGTAGCTGTTCTGGTTACCTGGACATCACACTGCCAATATTTTATTCATAGCATAAAACATGATATGGACATAGGATGCATAAGTAGTGCCTGTCTCCACAGAGAAGTTAAAAGGAGAGGAAGCAGACAGCCTTGAGGCACTCATGGCTTTTCCTGGAAGGGTTAGGATTTATATATCCAGCTGTTCTACCAGGGCACTTCATGCAGTATTTCAAGCCTTCTGGATGTTGGTCCCAGGCAGCCTTTGTTTGACAACTGCTCGAGATGTTCAGTGCTGTCAAATGCTTTCTGAAAAGCTCTGAGAGCTAAAGGCTATTCAGATGGTCAGACCTCAGGCATTAACCACATGCTTTTAACACCCAATTCATGAAAGCCCTGTGACCTTTCTGTGTCTTTGTGGAAAGCTGGTAGTGCAGTCTGACAGCCGTGAGTTTTTGCTACCTCTCCAATTTTAGTTAGGAAACCTATAAGCTGGAAATTCCTAGTATGGTTTCTTTTTTGGGGGATTAATGTAATCAGATGAGTTTTCTGATTGGCTTGGACAGTGGCAGTATTGAAGTATTTCTCTTCCAGCTTTCCAGTGTCAACAGTATTTGTCAGTGATAGTTCCACATTAACACAATATTCTAGATTGGCTGTGTTTTTTACTAGGCTCTCTACATACATAACAAAGTCTATCTCAGCTGTTTTATCGTTAGAAAGATAGCACATTTATCAATCTACATTGATAGATTTCCTAGCAGAAGGATCAGAAGAGTTTTATTTTTTCCAGCACTGAGCCCACAGATGTTTTTATTAATCAAGTTAATCTTCCAGGAACACTTTTTGTCTTTATCTGCTGCCTTCAAAGGCAAGAAGAAGTGATGCTGAGTTTCAGATTTGCTCAGTCACATTTATCTTGTCTAAAGTTTCTGCGCTTGATTGGGAGTTGCTCTGACAAATATGAATAGAAGAGGGAGAGATAATTACTACTCTGCAATATTAAAAAGTGTAATTGCAGAGTCAGTGCTACTGTCTAAATAAACCAAAAGAGAGCCAAAAATATGCTCACACTGCAGAGTTTGGTTCCGGATGCCAAAAATGAATTTGATCTTCCCTGTTGGTATTCTAGTATAATATTCGAATCCTGTCTCGTTCCAGAGAGAACTGTGGCATTTTGATTTATTTTTCCTCTACAATAATAATAATAATAATCTACATTTCCCTAGGCTAAGCAGAGTTTCTGGAGAAGAATGCAAGTCCCTTATCTCAGAGGACATCATTCCCAAGTCTCAGGCTGGTCCTCTGCTTACCAAAGTGAAGCAGGCATGTTCTGGTTCCTATGGACCTTATTTCCATTGTGCTCCGTGGCAGAAAAATACTGCCTTTGTCAGGAAAAAAATTTAAAGAAATCTGAAATCCACCTCTGACGGTCTCTAGTCCCAGCTGTAGGTCCTTGATTAGGTTTACTAAGCCAGTTGTATCTGTCTGAAACCATTTAATGCAAAAGCTGTCAGGATTATCTTCCCTTTGGCATGGCTCTGTTGGAAATAGGGATCCAGTTTGTCATCTGTTTCCTGGATGAGAGAGTTTGGGGAGTTCCTGAACTCCCAGCTGAGATTTAAATCTTGCTTGCTTTGGTGACAGCTCTGCTCCATCTGTTAGCAGTGGTGGCAGTCCCTGGGAATCGTTCCTTCGTGCTCCCAAGGGCTGTCTCTTTGCATTGAAGAGAATTAAGTACTCAAGCAGAGTTCAGCAAGGAAACACACACCTTTGAAAAATGGGCAGAGCATTCACTCATCATCTATCCTGATCCACAGTGAGACCTCCTCAAAGAAGTTAAAGCCAAAAAACTCATATCTTGGAACCATGCAACTGATGGTTCCTGTGAGGAGCTGTGGGCATGGAGCATGTTTGGGGTGGGACTGTGACAGTGGTGACTTGCCAGGCCACGGAGTGACCAACATGTGGGAAAAGAGATTTTCGTGTTCCTTGACCCTGAACTAATTTCCACACTTACAGGGACTGCAGACCTACTGGTGCTGACAGCAGATGGCTTAGAACATTCTCCCAGGAGAGTGTGAAGTAGGAGAGGTGGGATAATTGGGTTCATGCTGTTGGCCCTGGAGTCCAGAGCTGTTACAGGCTGCGGAGCGACACAGAAGAAATGGTTGACCACGATGGATGTGCAGCAGTAATGAGGTGAAATTGCTTTGCCCTTTTCACAGAATTGCCAGTGTGTTAAATATTCCACTGTAAACAGCAGCAAATGAGAAGTCAGAGGGTCCTTAGATGTCTGGTAGAAATGTTGTTAATTCAACTCTGTAGCTGGGGCTGCACAAGCAGCGCAAAGCTGAGAACTGTCTTGAGTTTCTTTTGTTTATTTTTAAAAGTGTGTGCTTCTTCCCATTTGGCTTGGCCATTTTGGGGAATATATTCCACAAAGAAATAGGAACTGTGTGCAGTTGGAAGCATTTCCAGATGGGCTCTGTATTACAAGAGGGAATATAATCTGTGGGAGATTTGTGAGAAGGAATATATGCCAATATATAGAAACAAAGGGTATACCTATGGCTTTTCAAGTATGTTTAGCATGGTAAATCCTCAGAATATGCCTGAAGGAATGGAGTGCACTCATCATCAGCACACATTACTGCTAGTGTCACCCTCCAAATAATTTTCAAGGAGGCAGGATATGTGGAGTGACAGTACACCAAGGAATGCTTTGCCATCTCTCAAGCCACATGGCAAAATTTCTGCTGGAGAAGTGATCTGTTTTGCTCCTAATCTTATATATATAGAGCTGGGAAACGCATGCAAAGGGTATTACAGAACACAACATCAAAAAAAAAAGCCCCCAAACCCTGACGTTTTGGCTCTCTAAGCTTCCCCTGGGGGATTTTACAGAAACCATAGCTTCATGTCTCATTGCACATGTCTAAATAAATAGTCAGGACAAGCATTTTGCATAAGAGATGCTACAGTACAACAGCAAGATTATTAATTTCTTTGCCCCTGGCAAAAGCATTTCATGGCTGCAGTCATCAGCTCCAATTATTTGTTATAGTGTCTTGACTTCTTTGAGTATTGTTTACCCAACAGTATTTACACAGGAGCTCATTTGTGAGTGAGTTTTGCATTTTTAGAGGGTGAGGTTGGTATGTGTTTAACGTAAATACAAATTATTTCAGAAAACGAGGGCAAGACACACACATCAAAACTGGCTGTAAACTGCAGCTGAATTCACAACAAGGAGCTGGACTTAAATGGGGTTTAATACTTCAGATTCTTTCCCAATCCTTTTATTTTCTCTGTAGCAATTTCCAGCAAAACCACATCTTATTTCCCCTTGCCGAGACAGACCTAAGCATTCCCTTTCTTTGAGGACATCCAAATTCCCTTAGGCAGACACCCAGGAATGTGTAATTAAAAAAAAAAAAAAGAAAAGGCAGAGGAGAAAAAGAAAAATGAAATAGCTGCAAGGGTAATCCTGCATTCATAAGCAATTCCAAAAAAAAAGAGACAAATATAAAATGTCCTCTTGAGTGTAGAAACTTTGTAGGTAGGTATTTACACTTGATAGGTGTTTGCTCATATTTGTACATATTTGATAGGTAAACATTTGCTTTGCCTCTCATATATGCATACTACTACAATTTTTCCATCTCCTCTTGCAACAGATTCTGGTCTATGGAATGACAAATCAAATTTTCAAGGTCAGTCAAATTCAAAAGTCTTCTAGGATGAACATCAGCTAGAATTTTTTGTTGTGGCTGTTTTCTCATTCCTTTATTTGTGCTTTCTACTTGTGGCCTAATCAGTAGATGAAGGGCTTAAGCCCTGGAGAAATCTGCCATTCAGAGTTCTGGTCTTGATCTCATATAAAGAAATCCATTAGTGGAGCTAATTTATTCATGAACAAGAGAGTATTCAGAGAGGCAAAAAGTAGGGAGAACTTTAAAACAGCAAGACTGCCAATTTATAATTTTGTATGCAGAGAGGACTAACAAGGCTCTTCCTCAGCCTTGGTTGCGTGCTCATGTTTTGAGGGAGGGTTGCTCTTTTCATAAATCCACGGGACCTGGAGGAGCTGTGGTGACAAAGACTCTGAGATCATCCCCAGAGTCACCTAAGCCCCAAGGCCATGTTTGTTCTGTCTCTAACAAAGGCCAAGGTATTGGATTATAACACAGTTCCTGCCCTAAGTTTAGTATTTCCTCTCTTTAAAGCCATCAAGTTAGGTCGTACTGCCATTCTGTTCCTTCAAAGGTCTTTACAGCTGAAACCTTTCCAGAAAGTGAAAAATTAAATTTCCTGCCTGAGAAGTGCTGAGAGATAAAATCTGCCTTGGTTCCTGTTTCTCCTCAGAAATCCTCCTATTGGATAAAAAGTGCCAACTGAACTTCAGTTGGTAATATTGGCGTCATGAACTGTTAAATGGAAGTTTGATTTCGTCCACCTCTGATGAATTCTTTTGGTGATGTATACATTATTTTGGGAATGGTTTTGTATGTGAGATGAAAAAGAAAAGTTGTTGTGCTGATGAGAAAGGCATGTGCAACACCCCTGTGAGCAGTTCAGACTTTATAATTCCAGATATAACCCCGTTTGCCTGGTCACTCCCTGTGTTATGTTGTTCCTTGCACGATATGAAGAGCAAACTTTATCAGAGCATGGAAGGTGTCTCCCCTTTACTAAAGCCCTGTCCAAGCTGGAAGCACTGCAGTGACTTAAGTAGTCTTAAACCTTGGTGTTTGACTGTCACTTGGTGCTGGAATTGTAGTTCTTGGATGTGTGTCCAATTGCTCTGTTGTGGAAGACACGTGTCATGAAGGCAATATTCTCCCTCCAGCAAGTTTTCGGCTTGAAATGATACAGCAGAAGTAAAAATGTGAAGTAGATTCACAACATTAGCCAGAGAATGATAAAAAGATTCAGTTCCTCAACCTGTTGTAGACTTGCACACAAAGTGAAAAGTGGTTTTTTTCTCCAAAGCTGAAAAATTTGCATGATTTTACTCCTTTAGCTGTGATTTTTATAAAGCAGATAAATTAATACTCCAAACAATTAGCAAACGTGATGCTTCAGCAGGCACAACTGTGGGAGAAAGGCACATTTTCTGTGTCAGGGATATTCCTGGAATATGGAAGGTGCAGTTAACCTCATGTTAGTGGTTCTTAGCATCCCTGAAGTGGCTGAAGCAATGGCTGGGCTCCAGTGGGATGTGCTCTTAGAAATCAGGGTGTTCTGTAATCCTGTTGTTTAGCGACAAATATTTGCACATTTTCTTGGACTTGTTCCCATCATTTACAAGGAGACTGTGGAAAACACCAGAAAATTTCTTGGCTGGGTTCACTCAGACAAAGTGAAATAAGCCTTCAGTTCCAAGATATGATACATGCTATTCCTGCTTTGAATACTGCACCTTCATCACATGTGACCTTGCTGTTTGATGACTTGGCACAGGGCCACAGCGTAATTCGATGATCCACTGAAAATCGTGATTCTTTCATGTGGAAAACAATAAAAAGCATATGGGATCAATTATGCTTCGCTATTTCTCTGAGAATTCAAGCACCAGAAATAAAAAACACTGTCTGAAGACTTTGAATTTCCATTAACTGGAAACAGTTGGTATAAATTATTTTTACTGAAACTGCTCTACTGGCCCTGGGTAATAAAAGAAAAAATAACATTGGCATTTGATTGACTTCATAGGTGCAAAAAATGTCATGCTCAGAGGGAGCATAAAATTCCAGGTCGGGCAGTGGAATCATTTTATTAAATACCATATTTGTCATGGAGAATCCTGGAAAAATGGGTTTTCTGTTACCTTAATTCCTGCAGCATCTCCACTGAGCATGGTGATCAAATATAGTGGGTAATGAATATGATGAGTAGCTACAGTAAAAGTAGGAGCTAAGGAGGTAGGCTTCTAGAATAATAAGAATTTTGGTGGAAATCAAAGCCGAGTTGTTCAAGGGAACAGTTTTCCTGGCAATGTATTTCTAAGGCAGGGCTTGGACCTGGGTTTTGGAAGCAGCAGAGCTGTATGTTATGTGGTGCCAGGAGATGTTCATTATCACTGACCCTGCAGAAGTCAGGAACTCTGCGAACTGGGGGATTTTGTTCCTTTGTTCTTTGGTTTAAGATTGAATTACTCTGCAGAATCAGGAGTAATTCTGAGTGGCAGCATCTCCAGTCAATTGCAATCAAACTTCTATTATGCTGTGTTTATCTCAACACCCAAGATTTATCTTAATTGCACTTGGTAAACAGCATTTTTTCTACAGGCTCTGTGATAGGAACAATTATCAAAGTAGTAGCTTGTACTCAGAAAGTTTAACTGAGCTGATAGGAGCTCTCAGATAGAAATTTAAATGTAACGCATCTGGATTTATTATGATAAAGCAATAAGCAATAAAATGGTTGTCAACCAGGAACTAAAATAGGAAAGCAACTTCCAGACTTCTAAATTTTCTCCATGAGGAACAGACTCTTATCCCTGTTAAATATGACTTCTGTAATTAAACACCACCTCATATTAGGAGTTTAAGTGCCTATAGAGTTACCGTGTAGGTTTATTCAGCAACAGAAAGGGGCACAGATAACTAACCTGAGAGCAGCCCTTCTCTGTCCTGTCCCTTGTTTGGGTCAGTTGGTGAGAGAGAAATGTCATAAAATTAAATTACTCCCATTTTCTCCAACTAGTTTTAGCTTCAATCCTAATGGCCCAATTTACAAATGCTTTCACCAACATACCCAAGTTTAATACTAGTAAGAAAATCAGATGTATTTGGAAAATGTTAGCATTTATTTTTCTGAAATAGCATCTAATAGTTAAAGTGCCATATTTTTTCCAGGCTTCTTTCATTAGAGAGACTGATGACTATTACTACAAATATCCCACAGAGCATTCAGTTATGCTGGAGGGAGGGTGCAAATGACATGCCAGAAGCTATGCAAGAGAGATGATGCACATTATTCTCATTTTATGAGGTTGTAGATCTTGGGAAAAGCAGAGTTTTATAATGCCACTCCCTCCAATAATTAAGAAAGTGTGTGTCTGATTTATGTATCTGTGGTGGGAAGATGGGATAATCGACTGAAAATATCACGGAAAACAATCTCTGTATTAAAATGATCTGCCCCAAACTCCACTCTTCTACATTAGTTTCTTCTAGAAATTGAAGTGTCTCTCTATGCTTTGGTAGTCAGCTATTGTTTTGTCTTTTGTTTACAGTGGTTTGAAGGGAGCTAAAAATACATGTTGTATTCAGTGAGAAGCCATCAGTGTGATGTTTTGTAAACCTTGCCTTCTGAATAAGAACAGAAACTGGCTCATGTTGCTTTACTTCAAACTCGGCAGGTAAGGCAAGTGTAGTTTGCTGGTAGTTCATAGACATCATTAAAATAACTTTATTTTAAGAAATAAGTCGTTTTGTCTTTGGAGAAATTCCCTTTTTGGTGACTCAGGAGATGAGAACAGTGGCAGGTTTATGTTCTGTGTTGACTTGAGGTCAGGGACAACTGTGTGTTTGCAGATCTTGAGGGAGAGTTTGGCAAGGCCAAGTTATTTTTCAATATCTTTGACACCAGATCTTGTGATTTATTAATTTCCCCTTCAATTACAACCCAAGATTCGGTTTCAAATGACTGGACAGTGAAATCCTGCATTTGAATAAAGTGTATTTTTTGTATTTGTTGAGTTGCTTTCATTGATAATTCACTGTGTGTTTGTTTCAAGAGCACTAAAGGAAACCAAGCCCTCAGTTTCTAGGGGAAATTAAAGATAGAATTTCTTCTGGTTTCAAGTGGAAGTGCAGGGCAGTAAGTTAATACTTCTTATTCACATAACTGTTAATTAACACATCAGGCTGTGTTGTAGGATTGATGAGACTGTCTCATCTGGTGGTGTTTTCAAGGGAAAAACAAGTCTTAAGGTTGTGGATTTTTTTCCTCAAGTCCTTCTCCATTTTCTCCAGCAAATTCTGGATTTGACTCTGATATCACTTTCAGTTGTTTCAGACTAGGGAAACTCCACTGATGCTAAATAGTAGTATATTGTCTTAATAATTGTGTGTCTCATATTTCCCATTGTTTGTGTCCAGTGTAAGTATCAGGAGTGCAGATGTGGCTTTGGCTTCTTTTTATGCAGCCTTACTCAACTTTTTATTGATTCTGACTTTCTAACAAATTTTCACTGGCTTCATTGCCTGATTTATAGTTCATGGACATCATTGATGGGATTCCCATTAGTGGCAGTGCTAAACAAATATTAAGTATTGCTAATCTAATAGCCTGGGCTTAAAGTGTGCAAGTAACCAATGATCTTTTCTATTGCTGTGCTTTTTTATTTCTCTCCCAACGAGATCATCAAAGCAAAAATCTGTAGCTGGCAGATACAGATTATTATAGTGTAGCTAAGTCTTTTAAACCCAAGTAGGATAATCTAATTAAAGTGAGGCAAGAAAAGATAAATGTTGCTTTGCAAGTTCATTTTCTTACATACTTCTCTAAAGAAAGAAAGTATCAGTAAATATCTCTTGGATATGTGATATGACACTGTCAAGTTTTAAAGGATTTTGAGGTTTTTTTATGGTTCTCCAGTGTTGTTACTTTTTATTTCTACAGACTTGATTGAATTTTTTACTGCTGTTACCTGTATCTGTCTTATTTATTTTCAATTAAGTGTTCTATTAATATTTTATCAGAGAAGGAAATACTTTGTGAAATAATATGTGAAAAACCAGCTCCCTTGAAATACATTTCAATCAGGCAGACATTGTGGTTTATCCCTATATATGTGCCAGTCTGGCCACTGGCATAAGTTCTCAGATATAGAATGCATTTACTTGGTGATCGCAGCAAATTTCCCTCTTACTGTGACTATCTCTGAGTTTCTCTCTCTCTGTCCTGCCAGATGTGATCATCCACTGGGGAATGAAAAAATATTGAATGAAGTGGACTCTAAAGATAATATTTTTATGGTGATGTACTTGTGTGAGTATAATTTTTCATTGTTTATTGAGGCTTTTCTTATCTTCCCCTAATCTCAATATTTCACTTCAAATCTGTGCTCTCATAAAGATGTTGCTGGACTGTGCCAGAAAGAGGAACATATTTGTTCATCTGATGGCACACAGACAGCATTAGCAGGTATTCAACACAGAACTGGGATTCTCAAACTCTTGTGTCATTACAAATGAAGACAGACTTTTTCTTAATCACCTTTCTGTCTTCAGGACCAATACTTGTGTTTACAAAGTGGCAGAAGTAGCACGTTATTCCAAGTTATTCCAAGTACAGAACCATGTCAAGTGTATGTATACTCTGTGTTTTGGGTATGGCAGGGAAGGAGCCTGTCTTCTCCCAGCCCCAGCAGCCCAGCTGTCCTCACAATCCTGTAAATAAGGAAAGCCACTAGTTAGGAATGTTTTGCAGAATGCAAAGTACTTAGCAGTACTTCACAGTAAGAAGGTTTTATCACAGGATCCCAGGACAGCCATGCATGGAAGGATGAGACCTCACAACAACTTGGAACTGGGATTTATGGACACCTGCACGCAGTTCTGGGTGTTAAACAAGGACATAGGGAGTGGTGAGTACCTATTTTGCTGCTTGCACCAAATTACCTGCAGGATTTTTGCTCTGGGGGTATTTTTTTCCCTCTTTCTGACTGAGATCCTTCTAAAGGTCACAGGTGACAGACCCCTTTTCTAAGCTGATGTTCTTGTGTCTCCCGAGACATCAGAAGGAAATACTTGAGGCAGGGGAGTGAGCTGAAGAGAGACAGGAATGCTGTGCAAGTAGGATGAGGTTATTCCATGATAGCCCTTTGAGAGAGAGAAAATACTAAGAAGGGTGGAGGGTTGTCAGTGCTGTACGAACGTGCATTTCTGGGAAAGAAGGAAAAGGCATCTCATTGAGTAGTCTCATCCAAACATGTCTGTCTCTTCTTTATTTGTTCTTCTTCCGTATTTTATATATGACTCAAAAGTATATTTGGACAGCTTGAATTAAATTCTGCTTTTTAGCTGGAGCAGTACAGCTAAATCCGTGTACATTATGAATTGGCACCGCTGCACTGAAATGAAGAAAGCTTTGTTGATTTACATCAGCTGCTGCATATTCTTTACTAGAAAAAAGGTGTAATGTATGTTGTAGATGTCCAGATCCAAATTTTTTCAAGTCAGTTCTTTAGCCAGCTTCTTTGGGTGACTGAAATAACTGAAAAGTACATTAAAAAAAGAAATAATCCTATGAATTTAAAATAATATAGTCCTCCATGTGTCTCTAATTGGGCTATATGCTGTACCACAGTAATCCTAAAGAATGCTTCCCTCATATATATATATATTCTAAACATTATAATATTTAGTGTAGCTCCTGTTTTGAGGAAGGATTATATGTGCCTAGTCTTGCCCAGAGAAACCACAGGATAGGTGTAAACAAGTGGTGTGTAAACTGAGGCTGAGATACAGAATCTGACCATGGTGCTGATGGCACAAGGAGGTGCAAACAAGGTTCACAGCTTTACAGGGTTTACCCACCAGGACAAAAGCGTCATACCAAACTGATGGATTGATTGCATGCCAAAACCCACTGGGGGTCAGACCTGGAATTACCTGCCACATCGCTGTTTTGGCCACAGACTTGGGGGAGCAGACTTTGAGGAAAGTGTCTGAGAGAGCTAAATCTAAAACCCGAATCAGAATTGGGGGAAACCAGAAGCTGTTGGCCTGGAACAAAATGAATGTAATGGGTCTCATCTTGGGAGGAAGATCTGTTTTCACTGGCATGTTTCCTCCTCAGCTTGGCAAAGGCCAGTATGTTCTGGTAAAAACTTGGAAGACCATAGACTGGCTGTGGGCTGTTGCCCATCTTTCATATGATCCACCTTCCATACCCCGACAGTTTCCTTGACAAGATAGCAGGGTTGCAAAAAAAGGATTTATTTTCTGTCACTAAAACAGTTCTACATTCCCTCCCCAGGCCTAGTTATCTCTTGGGCCAAGGAAGCTTCAGTTGGGGTGCATTGAGCCAGGCACACACTGCTTTTGGCTGTGTTTGCCAGGATTTGGCATTTATATTTCTGTCTGATTCTTTACCTCCAGTGGTGGCTTTTCCTATTCTTACATTTGCATGTGAAAGGTACTCTGTGTCTTTTGCTGGTATCCTACACCTTAGGCAGTTTCATAATGGCCTTTAGAAGGTATAAAAGAGGCTTCTTGGCATGGTGGATCATCCAAAGTGTGCTGCCAGAGCTGCACCTCCAGTGACAACAGGACAGGAGGCCTTTGTGTCTTTATGTGTTTAGCTATAACTTCAGAACATCATTGTTTCTCTGCTCCTGAATGAAAGGGATGTGGGTTACAATGTTTTGGCACTGATTCCATCTGCTGAAAGATTCCCAAGTGTAAATGAGGTCAAGACAAGGATGGGCTCCTGTGGAGAGGAACAGTGTGAAAAGTGTGGAGAGGGGATGGAAGTAAAGTCTTGGAGAGGGCTTAGTTTTAACATGGCGCTGACTTAAGAACTTGCAATTCCAAACTCTCTCTGTTTCCCAGAGTGAAAGATTGGAAAGGAAAGGTTTAACTTTGCATTAAAGCAAAGGCTTTTTAAGCGTAATGATCTACATCTGGGAGCAGGCACTGGTGGGAGAACAGGGCTCTGAGCCTTGCAGGCCAGGAGGAGCCTGCTGTGCCCACAGAGGTAGGGGAGGGTGCAGGACCAAGTCCTTTGTTGATAAGGAAGGGTCATCTGCTCCTCCGAATACAAAGCAGAGGTGAATATTGAAAAAAAAAAAAGCAACCAAAAGATTGCTGTTGGGGACCTTGTAACATGAAGGTTAATCCTACTGTTGAACAGAAGTCCTTCTGGCAGGCTGCCTAAACTGCCTCTTTTATCTGACAGTAGAACTGGCAGAGGAGGACAACTTAGGGGAGGATAAGAGTTTTGGAACAGTCCACTATGTCAAGGCCCTGCAGAGCTTCATCAGCTGATTCTATCTCCCTGAAAAGAAAGAGGAAAAAAGACTCATTTACCTAGAAGCTTGGAAAATACATCACAGTTACTGGTCCTGCAAGAAGGAGGAGATCAGAATGGGCAACTGGACTTTCAAAACTCTAGAATAAAGTTTGGCTTGCATTTTGAGTAAGGTTTTCTTCTTCTTTTAGCTTCACAATGTCCTTGATTCCTGTTTATTTTGGCTAGTTGCTAATTAGTAATGTGATTCTTGCCTGGGATGGTTTATATAAAGCATCCTGCCTTCTTGAGTGCTCAAAACTCTTACTGGCTTTAGTGCAGGTTTGAGTTACAATCGCAATTCATGACTTAGGTTTCATTTTAGGCATCTATATTTAGTTTTCTAAGGCTCTGTGGAGGGAAAAGATTCTGCCCCAATAATATATCTCCAAGGAATGCTGGTTGTGTGGAACTCTGTATTTATCAAACAACTCAGCACAGTGGCAGAGCAAATCAATGCTGGGTAAAAATGCAGTTCTTGTAAAGTATATGTTTCACTAAGTACCAAGATTATATGTTGCATCTCTGTGCCCTCTTTTTATCTTGAATCTTACAATCATATCTCTTAGTTGTTGCATTTAGAAACTGGGGGGGGGGGGAGTCACATATAGCAGTGGGTCTCATGATTGTGTTAAGCCACAAAAATCAGATCTAACTACAAATTAGGAATCAGTGAAAACTGCTTTTAAAACATAGTAATAAAAATGTCATTATAATTTGAATTAAATTAGAGCCCTACCTCAAAAAGGATACATTTAAACTCTCAGGTTTTTCAGTCCTTATCTGTAGAAAGTGATGGCAGGCTGAAAAATGGCAAATGCAATTCAATGTTAATTGCAGGCAGATAAGGTAAGCTGGAACAATTAATTGGAAGTTATGCCTATGTTGGAATATATATTTTATTATGTTTTTATGGAAAGAAAAAAATCTGATTTGATCTGTACTTTTACAGCCAAGTGACTTCTACAACTAAAAATGCACTCAGAGAATGACATGACATGATTTATTCCTGTGCAGAACTGCTGCTGTAGATATAAGCACAATTACCCCAGAATCTGAACTACCTAAACAAATAGTTAATGTGTCTCTATTTACACCTTCTCTCCGAGTTTCAACTGCAGACCCAAGAATGCTGCCTCAAACTGGTGCAAAGGACTGGTGCAAATTATTCTGCAAATGAGAGTGCTGAGCTGAATGCAAGTTTAACTGATAGAATAGTCTGCATCCATCTTCTGGCTTCTTGTGCGTTGCTTATTTTAGACTGCCATCTCCTCAGAGTGGGAAGAGATTAATACCAGTTAATATACTTTATTATTCTGTATTTCAGTGCATACCTTAAAAGCCCAGTAAGAAATCCTGAATGATCCAGGCCATAATATGATGCTAGCAACTGTTCTAACTGCTCAATTACTTTATTTTCTAACATGAAACCTGTGTCTGTCCCTGGAAGATAAGATCTGGGCTTAATTATGCCCTTGGACAACCCAGTAAGAGAAGAAAGGAAAGGGGGACACTTCAGGGAGCAAAATATTTGGGTGAACTTCTTCTTGTATACTTAGAGAACCATAGGACTTAAATTTCTCTGAAACATAAGCAGACTTTTCTTCCTCTCCCCTGGAAAAACCTTGAGTAATTGCTATGCACAAGTAGTAAATAATATATTCAGGAGCTTAATCCGCAGGATTTCAGAGCACATGGCACTTTGCTTGTGCTCATGTCTCATCTTTGAAAAGCTGTGTGAGGAATTAATGTAAGCCACCAGAGTTCTTGAATACACCTGTATGCCTCTGAAAAATGCGTTTTCCAGAACCCCTGGGGGACAGTGACAGCCAGTGGCTCAGCTCCCAGGCACCCAGCACAGGCAGGCACAGAAGTCTTCTCCTCTCCTCAGAGCCACAAAAGAGATCCTGCCGTGCCCAGGAATCTCTCCTGCTCAGCAAGAGCCAAGTTCCTATGTCAGCCTGCATCCCAATACACATTTGGACTGCCAGCCCTTTCTTGTGTCAGAGGTTTGCCAGGAAAATTTATAGTTTCAGCCAGAGAACCGTGTGTTCTGTGCAAATGAAAGCAAATAGTTCTGGTGTTAATCATCTCACTTGTCACTGAGCAAAACAAAGCTTTTGAAGCTGATTCAGAAATTATCCTCACATCCAAACGCAGTCTTTGCTGGCCCTGCTTACCTGTGTCATGTTATTCCCAGACATGCACAGACACAGGGCTGCCTTGACTCAAGATCTAACAAATATGTCCTGATGTAGGGAAAGTCAGTTGGAAGCTGGGGTTGAACCCAGACTGTTTTATTCGTTTTGAAGTGACTTGCTGGATGAATGCACCAAAACTTGGGAAACGTGAGCGGGCACTGATGGCAAACTGCCCTTGCTGTATGGAACAGCTAGCCCTGCTTTCAGCCCTGCCAGCCTGCCTGGCTCTGGGACAACCTGCTGACCACCTTCAGCATCTTTAGTCCCTTTGCTGTACACACTTTGCCTGGGTTTGGAGATGCAAACCGAACACAATTTAAAAAGCAAAGGATCCTGAAGTTTCTAGGGATTTACATCTACATTGCTCTTCCTCTTAGGGAAGCTCCAAGCCTTCTCCTGTCTCTAAATAGCAGTGCTTTGTATCTGTCACTGCACCTGTCATTATTTCATTGTTAGGGTTGGTGTGTTTGGTTAGTAACACCTGCTCATCCACCTGATTAGCACCATGCTTTAATTTCATTTAATAAGTATATTTTGGAGTCAGAATGATCTTCATCAACCAGGATAATTTAACTTTGCTATGTAGAATTAATTAAGATGAAGACTGTCAAATGAAATGTAAAAAATAATCAGTGGTTCTCATTAAGAGATAATAACAAGACTTTTTTTTTGTTTAGCAGTTTTGTTTTGGTCTCAACATCAAATTTTAAGAGGTGTTACATGTTGTGAACATTCATTTTAATGCATTTGATCTCATCTGGCACCGTGCAAAGAAATAAAATCCTTAACCTTCGTTTGACAACCAGTAATTAAGAGTGTGAGCTAAATACTGGAAAAAAAAGAGCTTTAAGAATAGGTAGCTAATTTTAGACATCCATCAGGAGTTTGATGAAATATGTAACACTTGAAAGATGAGCTGAAGCAGCCTCTGTTGGAACCTAATGACTGGCTCCAAGAACCGAGTCAGCCCTGGTACAATTTTGGAAGTTTTGAGACAAGCAAATAGAGGAGTTGAAGTTCAGAGGAGAATGTCAGGGCAATAAGGGGTTTAGAAAAACTGGAGGATTTGGATTTGTTTTATAAGGGATGGTCCACCTTTTCTGTTTTGATAAAGCTGGATGTATGAAGGATGGTGCTGACCGATCCTTCATGTTCCCTAGGGATAGGGCAAGAGCTGGTTTGCAGGAAAAAGACATTTTGGTGGCAGGAAGAACTGATCTCCCAGAACAGACAAGCAATTCAAGGTGGCTGTGGAGTCTTTTTTCTCTGGGGCTTCTTAAGAACAAGGTACACAAACATCTCCCAGGAGTGCTGGAATATACTTCCCCTAAACCTTCTCTCTGCCTTGTGCCTGTGTTGTCCCAAGGATGAGCAGACTGTGGAGAAAGGCACTGGGCATTCCTAAGGAGTGCACTTGTTTAATGGCACTGCCTCAGCCAAGGAGTCAAAGTTTGCTCTAAACACTCTAATTAATTAGAAGTTAAATAACAGAAGATGAAAGAATGTGTAGGTTAAAACACAGATGCCTGTTGAACCAGGACAGACGTTGCGGACTGGAAAGTAATTTTGCAAATATAAAATGTTGGCTATGTTTCAAGGCAGGGAAAGTCTTCCTTCTCAAATGTGCAGTTTCTACGTGATGGCAGCATCATTTATTTTCTGGATTTCCTTTGTGTTGCATTTCCAGGGTTATGGTAAATGACATAGTCATCATAAACCATTCAAGGAATATCAGCCTTATGGGGTTAGAGGTGTCATCCGTATTGCCTGCAATTAATCCAAGAAATGAAGTCTCACCCTTTCCCAGCTCGTTATTGGACAGTGAGCCCAATGAAGTAATTTTCCTTTGATTATGCAGTCAGCCCTGAACGTATGAATAGATTTGATGACTCCATGCTGTGGTTTGTTGTGGTTTGTTTTTTAATTTATTTTTTATTTTATTTATTTTCTGGATTTTATTCTGACTGGAGGCCATACAGTATGTTATGTTACCCATCAGACTTGGCTACAGAGTCCAGCTTGAAAAACATTGTTCTTTCCTTGCCAACTCGCTCAGCCTACAGTCCCTCAGCCTACAGCAGCTTGTCTGCTCTCCTGGAAAGAGCCAAAGAAGACTTTACTAAGGTTTCTTCCCCTTTTCATTGCATTTCTTAGTTCAGATTGGGCAGAATTCCTTGTGGTATCTGGCCAAGAGCTCTGTTGGTATCACTTGTGCTCAGAAGAGGCAGCCTGGCCCTGTTACCCCTTGAGTGCTGAAGAGAAGCCAAGAAGAGAACAGTTCTTTCTGGTGGAGTTACAGGAATATTTGCTCATAACACATCTATGTTTTTATGAGCTCCAGCAAACTAAACACAGAGGGAGATGTAATTTCCACCATTATGCTGTGGCAGAGAGAAACAGCATGTCCTAAGGGCTACTGAACTACACAGGAGGAAAAAATACTGCTGGGAATAAAACCCTCCAAAGGCATCCAGGCAAGGGATAATGGTAGAAACAAACCTGGCCTCTGTGTTTAGGGAAGGACTCGCTCTTCACCCCTTAGATACTCAGCATACCTTGGAGGCCCATATTTATTACCAGAATCCCATAGATTTATCCCTGGCCATTCAGCTTCATCACTCACTTTTGTACATTATGGACTCTCGGGGATGGAATGTTTGAATTTCCTGGTGAAGGAACCCACATCACAGCTCTCTCCACCTTTTGCAGTTTCCACTTGTGAGAACCCATTGCACACCGATTTTGCTGTTGTGCATTTTGGCACAGCAAGTACCCTCCAGTCCACTCTGTGTAAGCAGGCATCTTCTATTCCAATGTGAATTCCAAGTAGGAGTGGATGGCAAGAGACTCTTCGTCTGCCTGCTCTGGCCATGCCAGAAAATACAGATACACTGAAAAAGCAGGAAGTGATGGGAGACCACCAGAATAAAAGCAGGGCCATCAAATAGACCTAGGCCATTGTTACAGCTCTAAAATTAGAGACATAATCATAATAAAACCCTCCTATTCTAACTTAATTTGGGTTCTTCTATAAGGACTGCTGATGGTTTCACCCCACAAACTGGTGCCTGGACAAATCTTCAGGAGCTGTATTTATCTGCATTGTCTGCCAGCCATGTGGCTGGGCAGGGTTCTGTGTTGTGGCCAGACAACACTATAGCTTATCTGTCCCTCCCCTTTTCTCCTTCTCTCTTTGCCTTTCCTACCAGTCTCAGTCCCACTGGGGCTTTTCTTTTGAGTTCTGCTGCCAAATTTTCTACTTCTCTCCCTGTCAGGCATTCTGCTTGTGAATTGCCAGAGCTCTCTTTCTTTCTAAGTGTTCACTTCTTTCTTCTTCTTTTCTCTAGTCTTTCCTCTTTTTTTTCCCATTAAATCCTTTTTTTTGTGTGTGTCTCACTCCACCCTCAATTTTCATCTTGTGCAGCTTTTGCCTCCAAGTTTCTGTAATTGCAATTTGTTTGGGTGGTGTATGTGGTTTCCTTTTGTTTTGACTGTTGTCTTTTAGACAGATGCTGATGCACCCTGTGCTTCCAGGTAACAAGTATAATACCTCATAGAAAAGAAATATTTATATCCTATAAAAACACAGAAGTGTGAATTGATTTGAATATTTTGAAACTGTGATTGCTTGAAATAACTTGTTTTCCATAAACTTCACAGGTTATTGTGAAGTAATATTGACAGAAGGGAAAAAACTATTTTAAAAGTAAGGGTTTCTGCAGTATCCCATATTCATCTGCTTTTCACAACTGAATGACTTTGAAATGCTCTGTTAAGCTGAGAGCAAATTGCACCGTGAGAAATGCTGAGATATTTGTATTTGTAATATGAAGTACACCATTATCAAACTCTTCCTATCCATTGTTGAAAACAACTTTCTCCATGTTTGAGTAATGTTTTGTATTAATTTATTTATCTAGGATGAGGAATAGCAGAAACACAAGAGACTTTGCTGGGAATGCATCCAAGAAGGGCTGGTGGAGGCTTCCTAGTTAATCAGTTTGTCAAAAGGAAGGCTTTTTCCAGCCTGCAACATTATTCACTTGACTTTTCATTAGGTCTTTTAATGGGAGCACTCTTAAAGCAAGCAGCTGTGATACAGAAATGGTAACTTAGGCCACATCCCTTTCTCACTGTGTGTCCTGTGCATTGCTAACCTTTAGCAGCCACAGCAGGCTGAGCCCCCCCAAACCCCACTCACAACAGCCTTCCTCAGAGCTTGCTCTCTGTTTGTGTATCATGAGTGTTACTCATAAAGGGTTTGAAGTCTCCAAGCAGATGTGTCTACTTCCACCATTAAAGTGGATTCAGGTGCTTGGCATGGCTGTCTCCAGGCAGATTTTCCCTTAAATAATTGATAGCTGCCCATGGTTCTCTGTCTGGATGTACTCATGTTTATAGGGAAGCATCTCACACTTTTTTATCCATGTGACCTATTTTCACGTTCTCAAGTGACAAATTATGCCAAACGAGCTTTCTTATACCTACTGTGATATGATAAGAAATTTTTAAGTCAACCACGGTCCTGAAAACATTGTAAAACTTCCAGTGGTGTGAGGCACCCGGGTTTGATTGCCAGAAGATGTTGAATGAAGAAAGAAGAGAGACATCTTGGAAATGAACCTGAATGGTGTTACATTGAAAATCTTATTATGGACAACGGGCAATACATCACAAGTTGAACCAAGAAAAGACCATTAGTCTAGTTAAGTTTTTGTTACTCTAGTCAAACATACCTGTTAATTTAAAAAAAAGCGCCTCATAAATTATATGGTAGAAAGGTTACAGGAGAAAGTCTTCCCATTATCTACCTCCTTTCTCTGGCATTATCTCCAGGCCCTCAGGGCATTGGTTTTGGTCTTCTTCAAAAGGAATAGGGTGTTTATGAAGTGTCACCATACTGAGGACAGGGAGGGCTATTGTTTCTTAAGCAGTAACTACCAATTTGTTCCCTGTGTTCTTATTTTTCTGCTTTATAATCAGATATGCAAGGTATTGTTTGCTTTGGGCACAGACTTGTAGGGTTTGTGAGACCAGGCTTGGCAGACTTGCAGACCTGGTATGTGCAAACAAAGCAGGACGCTGCACTGGCTGGGCTGAGGTCAACTTCAGACAGGGCCTTGATGATATAATCCTATGCAATTAATAATGGGTTTTGGGGGGCTCTTGCAATGGAATGGCTGATTTCTTGATAAAGTTTGTTTTGTTTGAAATCCAAACTTATTTCATGGCGTGGAAATGGAATTAGCCATTTTTGTTACAGCTGCACCACCTACTGTGTTGTGCTTTTCAGGGGCAATTGCTGCAGAGGAACGGCAAGTGGTGCTTTATGGCACGACAGGGTGGCTACTCTGTGTATTGGGGCTGCCTCTAGATAAAAGGTAATTTCTATCTCTTAAACATTTTACAATTTAATTGATGTTTACAATTTTCAGAATTGCTTTGGAGCTCTGAATTTGGAAATTCTCTGCAGCTCTGAGATTTTAAGGACAAAGCCAAAAGTTACATACAGACGGAGCGAACTGATGTGTGAAAACAATTTGTAAAGACTATTTCCCAAACAGTGGGATATGAGTATAATCTGCATATATTTGAAAGATATGAGCACTTGAGTCAAAAGAGAGGACTAATGTTATATCAGCCTTGGGAACAGCTGGTTTTAGCCATGAAGCAGACCCTGGACCTCCCCTTAGGAAGCTCTTGCTTCTAAGGATCCACAAGAGTTCATAATGCTTTTAAACAGAAGTTTTCCTGAAGAGTAAAACATGTCTGACATGGTTTGCTTTCATGTGCTTGGAACTACTGGGATGCTTTTGAAACTGTCTTGTGCTTGAAAAAGACTGTTTTTGTCAGGATGCTGCACAGCTGTGACCTTCCCTGATTTTGGTGATTTGCAGTCTTTTTGTACCAGTTGTTCAGTGTCATCTCCTTAACCACAGACAGCATTTGCGGATTAATGGGAAGGAGCTTGGTCTGTTTTTACACCTTTGCTCCTTCGGTCCACACAAGGAACTGAAGGACTAAATTTTTGTTTGACCCCACAGTTAAGGACAGCTTTATTTAGTGATGAGGTAATGCCTGGTTTTGTAGACAGGACACAGAATTCCTTATACCTCTGGCACTACAACAGAGATGTTTTGTGCCAGTGCTGTTTACATTAAATAAAAACAAAAGAAAAAGAAAAAGAGTTCCTTTAAAAGGGCACTATAACAGCAACAAATTCCGTACAGTAGCTTGTTCTGAATTTTTCCTTTTGTTTGCTTACTGTTGTTAAGTCCAGATCATTTACTCCTTTAAAAGCTGACTGGCAGCTTTCAGTTGTGTAATTCTGAGTGTGCTAAAGGCTATTGTGTTGACAATAACTGAGGTACGTGTATTCAAACATTGCTCAGTGGGGATGGTTTGCTTCCACTGGTTATTATTTCAGGCATGTTTGCAAAGGGGAGAAAAAAGAAAGGCAGCTGGGAAGAGGAGTGACACAGTAGCTAGGGTAGGGTAAGGATATGAAGAAGGGATTAGTGGTGTGGGTGGAATGTAAGCAACCACCCCCGGAGCTTTCACAGAAGTGACATCAATAAATAGAGTTCGTAGGTGGAGGCCCTGCGTTTTGTATTCCAGGTGAGCAATCTCCTACTGGATCTGCAGAATCCCTGAGGGGGCAGGAGCAAGAAAGAGGAAATGAAGACATATCAAATATGAAAAATCATAACTTGGTCTTTGGCTGCATTGTTGTCTTAAGTCCATCCATCACTGTAAGAAACCTCTGTGACAGGCATGCATTTGTCACGGGTAGAGGCTGTATCACATCAGCCTTCTCTGCTGCTGTGTCTGAGAGGAAGAAAGCTGGCTACATACATAGGCCCACTTGTAATTAGAAATATTTTATCAGCCACATCCCTAATGGATTCTGGGAGAGATTGCTACAACAGTGTGTTCCTACTGTATTGCAAGACCACAGTGCAATAATACTTTTAAACTTTAAATGTTCTGCATCTGATCTAATATTGCAGCTAATCCATCAAAAATTGACCTTGAAGTCTCTCAAAGATGGTTGTTGCTGGAGTAAATGCTTATAATGAATGCTAGTGTTGCCTTGCTGAATGGGAAATGGTACTGTGAGTCCTCTGAGTGGCAAAAACAGATCGATAGTTGGTGGGAGGATATCCGCAGCAACATCTGATGGGCACTGATCTTATCTCCAGATATCAGTGCTGCAGTTCCCCATGTCAAAAAAAGGTAGATGTTAAAGTACCACCACAGAATCATTAAAACAAGACCAGAGCTGACCCCACTTGAGACAGGACCATCTGTACCTAAACCTCTGCACAGACACTGAAACCGGGGGCCTGCAATTGTTCCTGTCATGGCACTGGTTTTGGACAGTAATAAATAGCATTCCCATGCCTGTGCACTGGGGAGTCTTTTCTTCCTAATAAAATCACTGCTATCTTTTTTTTTTTTTTGTGAACAAAGCAAAAGATATCATAGAACAAATTTTACAGCAACTCAGCAATACATTTCTGCTCTTACAACCAAGATAAATTTTATTTCAGGAATCACTGCTTCAAACCCAGAGATATGCTGTATTTGAAAAGTGAAAAGAAATACAGTAATTTATGGACTAGCCAGTCTACAGCCTTGCTGATCAACAACACAGGACCTTTGAAGCATCCAGGTAATGTTGGCCTCATATGTTTGAGGCACACTAAGTTTTGATAACTTTCATATGAGGGAATATGGAAGGTCTTGGTACTGAGAATGGACAGAGCAATAGCAGAGTATGTGAGCTGTGATGATTTATTTCTTTTCCAATACTTTTGGGTGACACATTCTATGAAGTATTAGTGAATTAGCTTCTCTCAGCTCAGCTGTTGGAGCTGTTGTTTCTCCTCTGCAGACATTTTGCTGTGTCTCTGTCACTGTATTTACTCAGAAATGCGGTTTCACATAGAAAAAGAGAAGTTTGGGCTATATATCAGGGAAGTGATTTTGCTGGAACAATTAAATTCTGGAAAAAACTGAAGCTAGTTAAGCAAAATGGACACTGAGCCATTTGGGAAGCCAGCTAAACATCACTGCAAATTACACAGGAAGGGAGTAATTCTGCAAAATGAAGTGTTGAAACTGGATAATAAAAGTGCTCATTTCTGATGAGGTCCTTACTGTCTATTATTTGTACAGGAGGTAGACAATGGTCTTGTTAGTTGTTCTGTGGAAAGAGAGAATTGGGACACCAGTGTTTGCAGAATCCCAGTGAGTAATGATTGCAATTTTTAAGCCATTATTTCACTATTTAGGATTGTATTTGAAATGGAGAAAAACCACTTTTGTTTACTAATGAAGATGGATGGAATTTCTAAATGAAATGTTCAGGTGCTGCTGATGGCCTTTGTTATCAGTGGTTGAATTGCAGGAATCGAGTCAATCCCATTCCCCAAAGCACATTGCAGTTAAACTGTAAGAATGGAAACTACTTGGACTACTACAGAATTGCCCACGTAGCCTTTGCAGGTGGAGTGGTTATCCTGTGTTTTGTGCACATGAATATTGACTTCCCAATGGAAGTCCTGCCTCTGGCCAGGTTTTTGGCATTCTTTCCAATGGAGCTTCTCTGTTTCTAAGCCAGTCATTTATGGATTTCTCCATTAAAGCTCCTACAGGAGAAGTGATAGAGAAGGAAGTAAGTTAAACCCAAAGCAAATGTGCATTTTGATTATTAGGACTTTCTTATTCTGAATTTTTTGTCACAGTTTTCAAAAACCATGTTAGAAGAGAATTGTTTCAATATTCATGTCTGGGAGTTTGGGGTTTGAATGCTTATTTTCACATGACAATAATGTGAATTTGACAATATTTGTGTAGTTTGAGTATAATCTCAAGACTACACCTCCTTTCACTACCCCATGTGTTTTCCTTTTTCAAATTACTGTGATTTTAAGGAAGGTAACATAAGTGTTGCTTCATTTAACCTTTGAGCTGGCAAATAGATAAGGATGATATGGATGATACAAGAATTAGGTTTTAAATTGTAGAACAATTTAGTACATAGTGAATGTTTGACTTTTTTCCTAAATAGATTATAATAACTCTGGTTGTTAAAGAGAAGAGAGCTATCTAGCGGTTACAGATGTCATCAGCTTTTGTCCAACAGCTATCAAGGACTGTATCCAACTTAAAAAGTTTTAAATTATCCAGGAATAATGCAAGGTTTGGGATTAAGCTCTGTAACATAGGAGGACAAATTCCACCACATGCTTTACAGACTCATTTAATGAAATACATTTCATTTCATTAATTGAAAGTCTCATAATATTTTAAATAAAACTAACTGCCAGTAATGTGAATTAAAAGCGGTTATGTTGGGAAACAGAGTTGAATGACAAGTTGCTGCGTTGCCATGGGGGGTGGGGAAAAAAAAGGCAGAACAGTTGGCAAGTGCCTCATAGGAAATTTGGCTACTAAGCATTTTCTTGTATCAGCGAAACAAACCCTCCATGGCCTGTGGCATCGTGTCCCTCATGGCAGCTCCTGGAGCCCACATGGAGAAACCTCGGAGCAGCTCAAACAGCCCGGGAGAACTTCCCTCACCCCACAGCTCCTGGAGCCCCTCACCAGCCCAGCCTGGCAGGGACAGTGGGA
>JAWWLV010000144.1:3924493-3954914 GCA_035041135.1 Platyrinchus mystaceus | reverse complement strand
GTGCTGGGTCTGTACTGTGGTGGAATGTTTTGTCTGGATTGTGTGCTGCCCTTTTGAACTGTTACCAGGTTCCCTTTATATATATATATATATATATATAAATTAAAGTAAAACTTCTGGTTGAGCCCCTGAGCTTGTGGTGTTACAAGTGCGTACATGAACACAGAGTTGTGACTGCAGGTTCAGAGCTGTAGCAAGAGTTGATTTGCATTAACTTAGGGTTGTGTTTTGTCTCTTTAAGCTCTCGAGGTCTCAAAGAATCACAGAACTCTCAGCTCTCATCCTGGCAGGTAGATCATGTAGAAATCATCACTGAAATATTTTAAACTCTTCTGAATAATTAATTATAGTGACAGATTTTTCTAAATGGACTCTCAGTGCAAGGTATTCTATTGCATTATTCTCCTATAGAGACTACAAGTTTATTTCTTTGCACTCTTTGTTTTGTATTGTTCTGTGCACATGCTGTTACTTTTCTTTGTGCTGCTTTATATTCCCATTATTGCTTCTTCCCTTGGTCAGGCCATTCCAACATACACATTGCACCTGCTTAGATATCTTTAAAACTACCTCTACAAATCCCTAAATCCATTACAGATGCAAACCAGAGCCTCGCAGTGAGACACTCTGTCTTTTGGACACCAAGTTGTCATCAAAAATCTCACCATCACTTCTTCACCTGCTCATGTGGTGCCCAGCTGTGCCTTGTTGGCCCTGCACTTGCCTGTAGAATGAGATTTGCTGCACAGAGGTGAGATTCCCATTTCTGAAAGACTCCACGTCAATCTCGAGTTGGCCCCTGTATTTTCTTCCAGAGAATTAGGTTTTGGTGGAGGAGAGGGAAATGTGCCTTAAAATACAAGTGCGTATTGTAAAGAAAATGAGGAAGCGGAGTGGTTAGAGTGAAAACTTCCAATCACTCTGGAAGCCAGGATCTTTACATGTTTTACATTACAGTTCACTGTCTTAGCACTTGGCCACAATGCTGTGCAGCTCCTAATGCATCAGAGTTATGGGAACATCTGGGCTAAATAGCTTCATGCCGATCCACTGAGAAAATCCACCAAGGATTCAATACTTTTTGAGATATTTCATTTTCTATCTAGGATAGTAGGTTGCATTATTCTTATATACCGATTTATGAAACACACAGGAACATCTTGTTTCTCTCTTTTGTTGTTTCTCTTCGTCTTTATGTGCCTACAGGGCACATCTGTGCTTTTTTATTAAGAGCTATGTTAAGGCTGGGCCTTGTGTGGACACGGTGTGGGAGAGGGAGCAAAGAGGTTCCTTTTCCCTTTGCGCAGCCCATCCCAAGGCTGCCAAAAATTACAAACCTCTCCAGAGCCAGCAGTAATCCTTTGAAAGAAAGATGTTTCTGCTGCATTTCTCTCCTGCTGGCCAGGAGAGCTGGCTGATCGTGTGGGAAAGTACCAAATTACCCTGTTGCAGCCCAGCCAAGGTGCTCTGGTTGGAAGCCCCTTTGCTGCAGGCATTGCTTCCCACACACTGTCTGTCCCTGGCACGCCCTGTGCTGGGATTCTGCAGGAGCAGCACGTTCCCTGGCATCCTCTGATCTCCAGGGATGCTGTTCTGGGGACACCCAGCTCCGCTTTGGTGTGTTTATGTCATGCTGGTGCAGTAGCAACCACTGAAATCTGCTTTTAGATCTCTTGTAGGGCACACACAAGCCCTGCTGACTGTGAGGTCTGTAATGTTGTAAGTTGATCCCATCTGCTGTCACAGGGAACTTTTGGTTTCCAAAACTTCCCTACCTCTCTGAAAAGTGTGCGTCCTGTACATTGCTCTGCTACATAACCCTTGTAAAAACCTGATAGCAAGTATGACTTTGACCTGTGCCTTGCAGGTCAGTGTTGTGGGTCTAAATGTGTTGGATTTCAGTCCAGCAGAGGATCCATGTGGGCATCACTTTGACAGCACATAAAATAACTGCCATTAAACTTTTATTATTGGGCAAAGCGTACATCCCCCTTCTTAAAGAGGTGAGGGATTGCTGCAGAGCCTTCCTTTTTCCCCCTGCAAGCATTCAGGTACTGGATATATCTTTTAATTGCTTCCTCCTGACTCTCAAACCTCAGCCTTTATCTGGTGTTCAGGCTGGGCTTCAATTGAGGCGAGGAGCTGGAGAAGAGACATCTTATGTGGAAGAGACTGGACTGTCCTCATGGACTTACCTCCCAAGGTGGCAGGTTTGCTTAAGTTTACTGCTTGATCAGGACTGAATCCCAGTCATGGACTGGAGATCTGCAGGGCTGAGGACACAGAGCTGGTCTGGTATGAGGATGACATCTTTCCATGTGAGGAAGAGAATGTTGCCATCCTTGTGTTTCTCCAAGTGTCAGATAAAGCAAATTCAGCCATGCTTGTGTAGCATGAAGAATAGATAATTGTTTTTCTAGTCAGATCCTCCAATTTTAGTCACACTTGAGAGTAGTAAATCAAACTGTTTCTCATGGTGAAAGTTTCCAAATATTGTGATACAAATTTTCTGTGCCCTAATTAAAGAGATGATTTTCACCCAATGTACTGTTTCAAGCTGATGTGATAAACTCTTGCTTTAATGGAAATCCAGTTGGAAAGCAGAGAGTCTGCAGAGCTGGGGGCAGCAATACCAGTTTGTCACCGAACACTGACCTGCTGGAGTAGGTATGTGAACTTTGACTGTAGTATCCTTTCTCTCCAAAGGCATTAATTTTGCAGGATATAAATAAGGACTCGTCTGTCCTTGAGGGAGACCCCTCTGTGTTACGCTGACTTGGTGTCCACCAGGCCAAAGAGCTGTAGGTATAGGTCAGGAAATGTTCAAGGCAACCCATAGTGTAGGGAGTTAATCTGTTTTTTGTGGATATAAAAAGCTTTTATAGGGATCATTATCAACACAAACTGTTGTCGGATGTGCACTGTAAATAAAGTTCAGTAAATCACGACAGCCTGGACTCCTCCTGAGCAGTGGGAGACAGCTCAGTTCAGCACTGAGATAGGAGTGCTGCAGCACTTCAGGTCATGGGCAATTTCCCAGTTTTAAAAGAAGCTCTAAACCAAACTGTAAGAACACTGTGATGAGGCCTCTGAGAGTGGGAACTTCCCAGGGTGCAGTGGGATTTTCTGGGATGAGAACAAAGCTTCTCTGTCTGAGCACTGGGCTCTCCTGGTGACTAATCTGAAGCTGTAAGACTCGGCCCCAACAGGAACTGGTTTCTCTGTTCCGTGTTCCAGCTGCTGGGCACAGTTTGTTGACTTTACCCTCTGCAAACCTTGCAATGTGTATATTTAATAAAAAAGTCTCCTACAAACTTCTGAAGATGAAAGACACCACTTCATAACTCTTCCACCCCTGAGTACAGGAAGAAAGAGCCAACATGCAACCATGGTTGTATTTAATGCATTGTTGCCAAGTACTCTGAGAATATATTGAGGGGTGCAGTGTGATTTTCGTGTGCACTGGGACTTGGATGTGCAAAGCCTCCTTCTGTGACTGGGGTTTGCAATGACTTAGGATCTCTTAAAACGTTTTGCCAAAGTGTGGGATAGTAAAGAAAAAAATCTTTTTGTTGGTAAAAATGCTATATTTCTCTCCTTTTTTGAGGTCATGGGCCACCACGAAAGCACATCTCCCAAATGAAAAATTGCGAGTTTATCCTTCCCTCTGTTTGTTCAATCTCCTTTAATTCCTTTCAGAAAGAAAAAATAGTCGTTATTTCATTTATTAAAATCAAGGAAAGCAATTTGGCTTTTTTATTCCTGCCAGTTTTAGCTGCAGTACAGAATGTTTCTGGCATCTGCTTTCCCCAGAGTCAGAAAAATCACACGATGATACCATGCAGCTCTCACTTGTTCTTGGGGCACCCGTGATCTCAATCAGTTTTCTCAGGAATTTGCAGACGGAAAAGCTGTTGTATGGATCAGTTCTCTTTTTATTTAGAAATAATTATTCAAGCTTCTTCATGTTTTTACTATTCTACAAGGTCCCTGCTGAAATTGGTGCAGTGCTTATTTGCAATGTTTTGGAAAATATTACATGTAGTTTGTTTATCTTATAAGTACTTTAATGAGCAGAAATAAAGTTGTCAGCATGTTGAGTCAGTTATCTATGAGCAAATTCTTCATGGATATTAGCCTAGGAACCAGTTGGATGGTGGGATGTTCCTGAGAGAGGCTCTCTGAGAGTGTTCTGTGTTGTGCACCAGAAATCTGGTGTTGAGAGAGAAACAGTGTGTCCTGCTTCCTTCACTAATTTCTTTTATCTACCCTGTAGCATTGAGTGGGTTCTTTATAGCTGGCAGGAAAAAAACCCCTTTGCTTCTTGTTCAACTGTAATGTCTTATATAAAAATTGGTATTCCTGGAGAAAGGGGACAATTGCTCCAGGCTTCTCCAGGCAGTGTAGCACCAAGGTTGTTCACATGGCTCCTCCACATTCATGTTAAGAGATACATGCTCTGCATTCTCTGCTTTCCTAAGGGCAAGAATTTCTGTGGGAAGCTGGGAAGAAGAACTTGATCCCACAGTTCAACGGATTCAGCCAACACTTGCCATGCCTTGAGATGGCATTTCCACTGGAAGGTTGAAGGCACCTCAAGGTAGGTGCTGATTGTTGCTTCTGTTTCACAGGTGGTAAAATGAAATCCCTGGAGGTTTAAGTGGGTCACCTGGAGATCAGATAATAAATCCAGGGCATGTCAAACACCCAGCTCCCCAGCTCCCAGCCTCTGGCAGCAGAGCTCCATTTAGTAGTAAAGGAGAAATATCTCCAAACCCTCCAATTAGTCATGGAAGGAAGGAATGCGCAGGAATCCCCTTCCCTTTCAATCACACAGTTACTTTGCAATGATGCAAAGCTTTGCTGGGGCCTGAGTTCCCAGGGAGAAAGGGTGGCTGAGGTGAGAAGTGTTCAACCAGCTGAGCAAACCTCACGTGCACTTGAAATTACTGCAGGGTGTGTAAGTTCGTAAAAGCCTCATAACTGTGAGGTTTATTAGCCAGCACAGTCATTTTCCAAGGGAAGCAGGGGGAGATGGGAATTAATTAACCCTCCACTGTACTGCTGTTACACTGGAGAAATAGATTATTTCTCTTTTTTTTTTCTGCATGGGATTGACCCACACAGTCAGATGATGCAGAGAGTTATGTGGCTGTAAAAATAAAGCAAGAACACAAAGTAAATCAAATCCCACTAGTAAGACACTAGGGTGTGTTATGTTGAAATGCTTCTAGTAGAGATAACTCATTATTAATGCTCTTGCACACAACAAGGGAGCCTTTGGAGAATGTTTATCTGGGTGACTGTGCCATTTTTCTCCTTGACTTGCAAGAAAGCTGCATTCAGACTGGAGCTTGTTTAGAGAAATGAGCGTGGCAGATCAGGGGAATGGATTTCAAAGCAAAATCTACAATTTCTGCTTGGGATGGAGTGATTTATTTTTCTTATTTCAGCTTTGCTAGGAGATTGATCTCCAAGAGCAAGGCTTTTGTGGTTAGAGTAATATCCTTGGTGGGCTCTCATGCAGCTGGCAAGTACAATTCACAAAAAGGTTGGATTTTACAGATTTTTTTATTATTATTATTTTATTTTTATTTTTTGTCCAGGAAAAGTAATTTTTTCCACAAGACTCTGAAAGAATTTTATAATGCATATAAATGGGGTTTATTAAGGCTTTGGCAGATCGGTGACCCATGTTGATTTGTAAAACTCATAGCAAGTGGTCAAGTTTAGTATTCTTGGAGAGGAATACTGAGGAGGATTGAGAGATCTGGGATTAAAATCCATTGATGTAACAGGTTGTGCACTTCTCCTGTGTGTAACACAAAAGTTGTGTTTCCTTTAAGGAAAAGACGAGACATTTATCATTTAGGAAGGTGATTGCCAACCTGGATATGTTACCTGAACAAAGGGGTTTATCCTGGAGCTGAGTGGATTCACTTGCTAGTTTGGGAGACTAAGGGCTAATCCAGGACAGGGCTTTGGACACATGGGATATCAGTGTGATTGAAAGGCCGGGTATTCAGTAAGTTTTCCTTGGGACAGGAAGCAACAGGGCAGGTATGGCCATTCAGAGTTGTTTGCAGGCTGAAGAGATTTCAAGTTTAGCAGAAGGTGTTATATCACTCTAATAATTCTAGAAAGTTTCCAGATAGCGATGAGAGACTTGACAGCAGAATAGCAGGAATAGCAATCCAGATAAAACAGCCCTAGGGTCCCCTTTTTGTGTTTTTAACTTTCTCTTCAACATCTGTGCTTTTCCCAGTGAAATCCTTGTAAAGGCAAGGTACAGTAGACAACGATCCCTCGCTGGCAATGTTTCTCCTCCTAGATCTTGAAGGAAAACTAATTTGGGCTTCCATAGTTTATTTACTGACATTGCCAGTGCTGCTTGTAGAAGACCATAACAATATAGCACTGTGAGTAATAGGGCATCTGGAGGAACAAGGAGCTCCCAGCAGGATGGCTGATGCCATTCTGCAGGAAACTTGAGAGGCTTTTCAAATCATCACTTGCTTTTCCCTTGTGTGACTCGCTGCTGTAGAGTTTCAAGATTCCCTTTGAATGGTTTTTCATTCCTCTTTGTGTCCTGTGGGAGACCAGAGGTTGCTTTATGGAGTTGGTCTTTATGGGGAGACTCACTGGTGTCTCACCAGAAATAATGTACAAGATGCCATTGCACAAAGATGGATTTCAGAATTACATGGATGCAGTGGATGATAAATCCAGGTGACAACAAAGAAACATTAATAACAAGTTGGTATAGAAAGCTACTGAACTGACTCAGTCTCCTTCAATGGAAGTGAGTGTGGTCCATAGATTTTGGTTATTCCAGCAAAGCACAGAGCTTAGTTTATCACGTTTGCGGTTTCATCTAAACTTGCAGAAGGGTTTCTTGGAGACTTAAGCTTATACATCAAAACAAAAACCTTGAAAAATTCATGACTTTACCGGTATTTTTTCTCCCCATTCACTCATTTCTGTCCAGATACATTTTTTCCATCAGCTGAGGACAGAGACAGATGATTTGGTATCCCTAAACCAGGAGAGGCTGTGATAGGTGTTCCCCTCCAGCAGGGACCTGTGGTTCTTGGCAGCTCCCCGAAGGAAAGGGGCGACCCCAGCCAGGGGAAGAGTTTCTGCTTTCAGTGCCCCAGCCAGATTTTGGGCCCTGCTGCCAAGAACGCAGATTTTATTAGTGCTGCAAAAAGAAACTCTGTTCAGGGGGCTTTAGTTTCAATACCACTTTAATTCAAGTCAATACTGCAAAGCGTATCCTCCACTGCCCTGGTGCCATTTCACAGCCCCGGCTGGAGCTGCCCTCGTGCGATGGAGTGGAAATGGGTTCTCGGTCTTTAGGGAGCTGGATTTATTATACCAGATTTGATGCAGAAATGGGCAAATTATGTGGGTGGGGGAGAGATGGGGTTGTGAGAGGAAGGGCCTGGAATATGGGAACTGGTTTCAATAAGAGCCAGTGTGAAATTTCATCCCCTTCTCAAGAAGAAACCAGCCTTTTCAAGGTCTCTCCCATTTTTCCAGGCTTAAAGTAAATAAATAAATAGCTCGTGCTCCTACTTGTTGGCTTCAAATGGAACCCAGAACCAAGGGGTACAAAGGAGACTAAAAAAGTCTTTATTGACATGAAAGAAAATATTTACAAATGGATCAGGATGAGGCAGGATTGGTTCCTAAGAATTCCCCCATTTGGTTTCTGTAGCAGAGCAAGCAGCTGAAGAAATTTGTTCACCTATTCCTACATTTGCTATACCCCAAACAGCTATGCCAAGTGCTGGAATAAAGAAATAAGTACTTAATTACTGAAACTTCCATTTACATTAGATCTAAAACGTCATTTTGTTACTTTCTTTAATTACCCAAGCCAAATAAACACTGAAGAGTGTATCTCCCATTAATTTAGGCTCTGAGTCAGCAAGGTAATTTAATTAAGCACGAGTGTAATTCACAGCACATTAGAAGTTCCACTGAAACCTACTTCTGCTGTTCTGCAGTTGTTTCAAAGCTGGTTTTCTTGACCATCCAAGACAAGCCAAGCTTATTTTTTTTCATTTCAGCTCCAGATGTGAACGGGGGAGAAAGGCAATTTGAGGTTAAGTTGAGAAAAATTTTACAGAGTGCTTGGGGAAAAGCTAAATTTGAAGTAGCAGAGGATGCAGAGGAGTAGAGCATGTGTGGGCTGGGTGTTTCTCAAGTTGCAGGTGGCTGCTCATTGCTGTGTGCCCAGTTCCCAAGGCATTGCTTGGATGGGCCTGCAAAGGAGGTGACAGGAGTCCACTCTTTATTAAATACCTCAGGGCTGGGCTGTGTTGTGCCCCTCACCAGAAGTACAATGACAAAAACTTCTTTTTTGGGTAGTGACAGAAACTAAATCTCTGCGTGTTGGGGTAGCTCCAAATGACCTGGAGGAGTTTTGCCCTGCTGTCCCAAAAAGGCTGATGAAGCTGTGGCAGAGGAATTGCCTGGATGAATTCCTGCTAAAGAGTCCTAAGGAAGCACTGCCCTTGGCATCAGCTGGGTTGGAATATGTATCTTTAAGGTCCAGCTTGCTCAGAGTGTGGTCCTGCTCACCCTGAATGAATAACTCCATTATGTCAAAAAAAATTACGACTGCATAAATTAGGAGAAACTTGGATCCTGTGCCTTTCTTTCAAGAAATTGTGAATGCAGTTTAGGGAATTGACAAATATTTGGAATATAAATTGAAAACACCAGACAAAATTTTTTCATTTCTTCTTATGGCTACAACAGTGTTATAGCTCACTGTCTTTTGGCCTTAAATAACAACCTAGATAATTAAACATTTTGTTTTAAACCTATTAAAACAAGGCTATAAAAATTAGTTCCAGTTTTGTATAAAATATAGAGGAACTTAGCCTATGTAAAATGGTTTTTAATTGAGGAAAATACCTAAACAACTTCCTGGAAGTTTTGGAACATTTTTGACAGAACTTCTGATCTAATGGTACAGAAAATGCTGAAAGATTAGCATTTTAAACCAAATATTGTTTGTGTAGAACAAGAATAATCAATCATCACGTTAAGGGGGAATTGCTGTAACAAAGAAGCAGTTTATCAAATGCAAATGCAGGGTTATGAATAGACTCCAAGAAAGCTCTTAGTTTCTTGTCCAGAGCTGCTTTCCCACCAAGTCAACATTATGTCACTAACAGAGTTGCTGGGAAACTGGGATACTTGCACGTAGAAAATTTGCTTGGAAAATGTTTCTATATTTGGATTTATCAACACATAATTTTGAAGAAAAGATTTTTCTCTTTCTCTCCATACCCACTCCCTGTATTTCCCTCAAATTTCAGATGGGAATGGTGGTGTCCCAAGTGAATACTGATGCTTGGAAGCATTTTGACTTTGTACAGTAACATTTGAATTAAACTGAAGAAATAATTCTTTAAAAATAGCACTGCTATGCTTCTAAGCACAAAGAAAGTCCTTTCAGTTCCTGACACTTATTTTAACTGAATTGTTTGTTTGATTTTCAGCACATCTTTTGTGAAACCTGGTCAGGCTGTGGAAACTACCAGGTTGCTCCTGTTTCTTTAGCTGCTTCTGGTGAAGTGTTTGTGAGTCTGCCGAGGGAACCCAGCACAGAAAGACAGGCCGACCACTGATGAGGCATTCCCAGGAAACACAGAAGGGAGGGAGATCAAAGTGGAGCAGCTGGAAACCAAGGGCCAGGTGGGCACCAGAAGGAAGTGCTGAGCACTCTTGCTCTGAGCAAGAGTGGGGTGAGGCAGCTTAGAGCAGACACTTGCATGTGTGTCCAGGGAACACATCAGCCAGCAAGGTCAGGGGGGACTCGTCAGAAAGCAGCCAAATTGTATTGCATGAATTTATAATCCCTGGTACACTGAACGTCACAGCAGGGGTGCTTGTCTGGGTCTTGTCTCCGGCACTCCTGCTCCTCAGTGACCTCAGTGCTGTCCAAGGGCCTGGGGGTGCGGAGGGAACTCTTCCCTTCCTCCCGACCGCTCCTCCCGTGCCCAGAGACCACCACACAGAGGGCTCTGCCCCTCCAACAAACAGCCCTAAGCCTTCAGCCTGTTCTCATAACCTCCTTCCCCTCAGTGTCCTTGTTCCTGTTCTCCAGGTTTTTCCTGTTGTGTCCACATCCTCCTGGGATGATGGTGCCCACAGCTGAGCCGCCTGCTTCCCACCACCGAGCCAAGTGGGAGTGTTGCACCATGTGTTCTACAGATGACACTTGTTTATTTTTCCCAGGACGGTTTTCCATTTTTTCCCAGCAGCATGGTGTTGTTGACTCATATCTATGATTTAATACATTATCGCTCTGTAGTGAAGTGGTAGATTTGTGGGTTTGGTTTTGACTTTTTTGCCTTTCTGACTGCTTTAATAAAGAGAAAAAAAAGGTGCTACGGGATCACTGGCAGATTTAGCTTATTTAACTTGCTGAGTTTCTCAATGCTAAGGTTGAAAAGCCACACTGACAAAAGTACCTGCCGATGCCCTGAAGTCACTGAGGGTGTGGTGGGGTTGTACAGCCCCTTCTTTTAATCAGTATCAGGTGAGAGGATCAGTCTTCACTTCAGGTTTGTCTGTCTTCACAGAATAATTTACACTGTAATTGTTTTTATGGGCCTGAAGTCAGAGTTTGGAAGTGGAGTTAAAAATCTAGTCCTTATTTATCTTTGTTTCTGGGAAGCAACAAGATTTCTGTCTGTGCCACAGCCATCTGAACTTCCCTTCAGCCCAAATGTTATCTGTATGTCCAGGCCTTTTTCCTTCTGTCAACAAACCCACATTGATTGAAGGCTCAGTTTTGTTATACATGCTTAAAACTCTATTTTACCTTGCAGGTCTACACTGGGGCCATTATGTCATGAGAAATATCAGAGATAAGAAGTCCTGCAGAGCCATAATTTGTGTGCAGGCTGACATGTTTCAGTAGCATGGACAGGGAAAAAAAGGTTGTGGGTTTGTTTTTTTTAAATTTTTAACACAGTTCGGAAACAGATGAGTGTTTAACCTCCTGAGACCAAACATATGTTACTATGTAGTAGCAAACTTGTATGTCTTTTGCCCATTCCATGGCTGGAAGCTGAAGATGTTTTGACATCAGTAGTTAAAGTTTGATAAAGGTAATTATTGGTGTGGAAGCACCCGAGCTGTTTGCCGTGTTGGCTGCCTTTCAGTCCATCCCACTGAACATTGCAGTGCTTTCCAGTCAGACATTAGAGACCATTTCATGAATGCTTGTAGTAACCTGGCAGTGTTTCCTGCCACTGTGTGTGCACTGGCTCCCTAAATCCCAGGGTATTTATTTCTGTCTCTGTTATTTTCTTGTTAGAAAAACATTTAATACTCAAACTATATCTTCTGCAAACATTCAAGTGGTAAAAGTGTGTAGGGGAGAAAAATAGTCTTGAAATAGCTCATTTTCGGCTCATGTTTTGTGTTTGGAAAAAGTTTGTGGATGTTGCAACAGCTGTAGGCTCTTGATTTAGTCTGTGACATGATTTTACTCATTCTTCCCCAGCTTCCTGAGCTCAGCATGTCCCACTGTTGTTGGGGGGAGATACCGACTCAGCTGGCTGCTTTTCCAGGCAGCACTGCTCTCCCCAGGCCTCCCCCTGCAGACACAACTTCTGTGTGATAAGGAGAAGTTTTCAGCTCTGAACACTCATCAAACACACCACTCCTCTGGTAAGTATGTTAAACTAAGGCCTCTGATGCCTCTCCAATTTGTCTCCTGCACAATACTCTTCTCGGTTTGCAGCTTTAATGGAGCGGAATCGGAAACTGATTATTTTTGAAACAGAACCGTTTGGTTGGAGACACAGCACAGAAACCAGAATGTTTGAGAATTGCATCATTATCTGTGTCAGACACACAGAGCAGCCCACGAGAGACAGCTTTGTATCACAAATGGAGTGGTGGAAATCCGAGTCAGTCCTCTCTCTCCCCGTCCAGAATTATCCTGGAATGGGTATTTCTGACTTAAGGGGAAAAAACCCTCCCCATAAAGAATAGGGTGGGTTTAGTTTTTAGGACATTTAATGATGTACTGGCACATAGTAACTGCACTATAAATATAGTCTGAAAAAATATGAGCTTAGTTTGGAAGCTGCTCTCAGCTAAATTATGGGGTTTTGATCCTGACCTAAACTGATCCCACATGTTCCTGGATTCTCCCAAAGTTTGAGTGCACAGTAAATCAACTGTAATTTTTCCTTTTTATTGCAAAGAATGAACAGAAGAGATTGGAAATTATATGACTGTGGCATATGTTTATCATATGGTTTAGGATTGTTTGATATCTTTTTAGCTTTAAGATTTAAGTAAAGTTTAAAACAGGTATAGAGGATCAAAACTGGCTAACTGGCATTAGGTCACCATGGTTTCAAAAACATTCAGAGTTTCTGCAGAGAAGAACTGATCTTACGAGTACTGATGTGTTCTGCTCACACACACTGAGGATGTGAAGAGATAGTACCATAGTAGGGAACAGTAAAGAAGGAGGAAATATCAAATGACTTCCTTGGGAATAATTCCCAATGCTTTAAACAACAGCAGTTGTACCCCTAGGTTGTGCTGCTTCTCCTTTGAAAAATGAGTATGTTCAGTATTTATTCTTTTTTTCCTCTTCTAAGGCCTTCTCTTTCCTCTTCTTCACTCCTTGCTGTACCAGCTTCAGTGGTGGTGCTGTTTTGTACTTTTGTACTTCTTGTCTTTGCAGCTCATGCCCTGTCACTTCTTCCTATTCTTTGGCTTCTTTTTGCAAGTTGGTTTGTTGGGTTTTTTTGTTTGTTTGTTTGTTTTGGTATTTTAACTTGAGAGTTGGTATGTCCTTTACTGGTGGTACCAAAGTATGGCTAAACTGTATCCTTGAACTTGGCTTTGCTGATGGACTGGCTTTCCCCTCTGAAACATTAGTGTTGCAGCTGATTTTGGTGAGCTGAGTGCCCACACGAGTAGGCTGCCATGTGGGCTGGAGAGCCAGCTTGTCTAAGCCTTCCTCAGTAATTACCAGGCAATAAAAGTTAACTGCCCAATAAAACGACATGGAAGAACCAAGCTATTGCTGGCTGGCACTGCTCAGCCATCCTCTTCCTGTGTGCTGGATCTTTTGGGCAGGGGGAAGGACTGACCAAGGTCCCTTTTGGCTCTGGGTTTCTGGTAACTGGTGCCCTGGCCCTGGACTGCTGGTGTCAAGGCTCAGAAGCAACATCTCAAACCAGGAGCTTTAAGCACTGCCCTAGTCTGACCTAAGCAGTTCCTATTTCATTTGTCACAGAGGAAAAAAGAAGATAAGTCACTCCAGAGTTATCCTCTAACATTGGACTGTTTTCTAGACACCTTGAGAAATGTTTCAGAGTGATGCTTCAAAGCCAATCTACTGCAGCACTAAATAAGCTGCTGGAGACTGAGGACCCAAAGACAGGGCAGCTTTGCAACTCCCCTAAATTGGCCATGACTCAAACTGGCAGAACTAGTCCTGATTCTCTAGTTCAGTAGATGTGCAAAATGGCTTCGTGGAGAAATGAAAAATGTCAGGTTTCTGCCAACCTGCTCCCAGGATTTATATCGCTGTTGTAACTCCTAATTTATACTGCTGTGCTGCTGCTATCTTCTTTCATCATGTGTGTCTTCGGCCTCATTTTTTACTTCTCTATCAGATAACAATCCCATTTATTTTTGGGGGGTTTTATTTTTCCTTTTTTATTACTAGGTAACTGAGATTTCAGTCTTCTTCAGGTGTTGCAAGTTTAAAAATAATGCAGAAGACTGTTAAGATGCAGGGTGGGTAGGCTGGTGAATTGTTGAGTCAGGCAGTCAGAAAGTATCATAGGATATCATTTAATCCATGCTCCTGCCTCGAAGAAGAATATTTACACTAATGTTGCTAACAGAGGCTTGTCTGAACTGTCCTTAAATATCTCCAATAATGACAACCCTTCAGCTTCATTAGGCCACCACTTACCCTTCATGTTAGAAAGCTTTTCTTAATCTTCAGTCTAAGTATTCCAGGATCCCAGAAATAACCTGTTTGGGGTAGTACAAAGAGAATTCAGCTTCTTTTCTGCTTGTTGCACTGATTTTCCAGGAGTGGAGGAGAGAAGCAACAATGTGAAGGGTACTTTGAGAATGAAGTAGGTATTTTCAATCCTTTTTATCATTGCCCACAGACACTTGAGGGCCTCCCCTTTGCATGAGGGATGACAGCTCAGTGTTTCTTGAACTGAAATCAAAATGCTGAGCTCTCTGCAGGGGCTGCACGTGGCCACACTGCTTCTAGTTAAACACCAGTGAGCTGTTGGGCTGCAATGTAGGCGAGGGAGCTGAGAAGGGAAACACTCGAGAATGCCTTGATTAATAGCATCCCTAAATGATAACGGCTGTTTTATGGCTTTTATAAGGACTGTAGTGTTTCTCATATACAAAAATAGACTAAGATGTGGTTGCAGTTAATGTAGAGGCTCTTTGTTGAAGCTGTTGACTGTAGGAAAGAACCCAAGGGTTTCTTAGGCTCCTCAGTTATAAAACTAACTAAATACATCTAGGGCTGCCTTGTGTCACTCCATGGCATCTTTCAAAGCTGTAATTAGCAGATACCTAATGAGTTGTGGCTATAGCATGTGGATCAGATGACTCAAGTATTTACTCTAGGCCTCTGATTCTCTTTCTCCACACAAGGGAGAATAATTTGGTTTTAACATTCAGGGACTCATTTTCTTTGGTTGCTTTGCCTAGAGACTTCATTGTTTCCAGGACAAGCGTTTGTGTGTCAGTTCAAACTCCCTGGTTTGAAGCCTTCCCATTTTTTTCATCCCACATTCCTTCCTTCCTTCGCCCCTTTGAAAACTTTGAATGTTATCTTTGACAGTCATTTCATACTGACTGTGCTTAAGCTGCCCTTGGTCCAGAAATTTCCTAATTGCTCCCTGTCCTTAGTCATTCCACCATAAAGAGCAACTATTCAGATGAACCAAGTATTGACTAAATCAAAGGTAAATATCTCTGTTAGCTGTTTTTCTGGACAGCTGGGTGTTCCTGAAGACTTTTCAAAGCCATTCTTTAAGGAATAATTGCAGGACTTCAGCTGTAAGAACAGCAGTACATGCAGATCTGTACCTGCAAATGGCATGTTACAGGCAACTTGTGTTGCATTCCCTGAAATGCATTTATTTCTGGGATCAGCACTTCTCTAGACATGTCTCAGGGGACCTGAGCTGAATGTTCAACAAGTGTTTAATGAAGAAGGAAAAGGCGTGGGGGAGGTTACCCTGTGCTGAAGAGTATCTGTTTTATAACAGCTGTGCTTGTCACAATAAACATGATTGATTGGCTCTTCATCACCAGCCACTCTCTTAATTCTTCAGATGGTAGCAAAGATGAATAGAGAGTGAGCTTCATCCTTCTGGAAAGCTGGGAATTTAAGCAGTGCCAATCTCATGGTTGCAGGCAGTTGACTGAATCCCGTGGGAGCTGCAATCAGACCAGTAGTCCTTTTCCTAACAGTGATATTTAATGTGCCAGTCTTGTTTTCCCCTCAGCCCAGTCATATTTCTTCCAATGATGAAAAAAAGGAGCACTTTTTCCTTTATCCAATTGGCTTTGGTCTATGGGCACTGAGTAATTTAGGCAATTGGCTTCAAGTTCCCTCAAAATACATAGGTTTGTATTTACATCTCTGTCTATGACATTGATTTGCCATATAAAGTTTTGAGGATGTGGGGTTTCTTTGGGTTTTATTAACCTGATACAAGACTTTATAACTAACTCCTGTGACTGCTGGGAACACAAGTTTCCATGAACCATTAAGCAGGTAAATAATTTCTGCTTCTCAGTCAAGAGGATCTTATTGCTCTGTTGGTTGTTTTCAGACATATTTAATAGACTGAACTAGAGGAAAATGCCTCCTAACAAGGATCTTCTTGCTTTAGACATGTTTATAATCCTCACTATGAAAGCTTCCCCAAAATGATCTGTTTAGGGTCTGTTTAAAACTCATGAGAAAATCGAGAACTAAAGCAGGTAATGAGAGTCAATTAATTACTTTGAGCTATAGGGTAAGTAATTCCCAACATAATAATTTAGGCTATCAGCCCATGGTCTACAGATGAACTGGACTGCACAGTGTTATTTGTAACTGGGAACACAACAGTATAAACTGCCTGAGCATCCCTACTCCACCAGAACTCACAGCTTCCTAAACAAATGGGCAAAGCTGGAAATAGTGAGCCTGGGAGATGCATGGCATGACCAGACACTTCCCATTTATCCTCCCACCTCTTGGTGAAGCCCTGGGCAAAAATATTTGTAACATTCCACCCTTTTCTTCCAAAGAGGTGACTCATGTCTGGGATCCTGCAACTTTTCCTAAAGGGGAAAGACTGCTGTTGTAGAAGTAAATTCAGTGTTTTCCCTCCCTTAGGACCAACATTTTTAACTAAACTAGAAAACTGGGAGGTAGACTATCAGTTTTCTGTCTTGATATTCCAAACCATTAAAACCATCAAAGCCTGTGTCTGAGTTTGGACTCAGAGGAGAGACGGGGATTAATGACACAACTGTGTTTGCAGATGAACGGATGAGGTGACCTTTAGGTCTTTTCCCCTTGCTTGCAGTGACTGATGCCAAATTACTGTACAAGAAAACAGCAACTTTATCACGTACAAAGTAGCTGCTGAATTGTTCATGCAACATTGTTCATGCTGCTTGGGAGGGTTTGGTGCTTTGTGCTGATTGAGAGCAATGGGCTGCTCATTACCCAGCCAACCATAACCTTGGGAAGGGCTCTTGAGGTGAGACTTAGTCACCCTAATTGCCTATGAGGTCCAGGAGCACTGAGAGCTGGACAGAAGGAAAGGATTCATGTTGTTGCTGCACTGACAGAAGCACCATCAGAAACCATCAGTTACCTGGTGGGTTTGACAGGAGCTGCTGGGCCAGCCCGTGGCTCCAGCTCCACACTGACCACTGCAGGGGTCCAGCCATACATTCCCATGCAAGGGAAGAGCAGATGGCCCAGCTTATGGCACTGGAAGGAGACTTAGAGGACAAAGGGCAAAAATAAGCAGGAAATCAAGTTCTTTGCTCCTCATGGGATAAACTTCCATTATTTGAGTGGCAGGGCAGCCCCACAGGTCACTTTGTGTCAGGCTGAGATCCCTCTCACTGACCTGGTTTTCAAATCAGGTATCAGTTTGTCATGTGCACCTTTTTAGTTCAGAAGGCTTATTTATAATAAAGTCAGGGATTCCAGGAGTTTCTTTCATTTTAAACACGTATATTGAATATACATATATATAATATTAGTGGAGCAAAGTCATAACCAGTACTTGGGTGCCACTTGTGGGCATCAAAACATAGCAGACCTGCATTTTACACGCTATGTATATTTTATTGTCCTTCTAAGTTGTCTTCAGTTGATTATCAAGATGGTCAGAGGTTGAAATAGCGAGTAACTGTTTGTTTTGTGAATAGTATTCCAAGATACAGCAGCTGGCAAAGAGTAGTTGAATAACTTATGGTGTGTCTCTGCTGAGTGGATATAATTGTACAAAAGAATATAAAGATCCCAATGCTTGATGTTACTGACAGATGAGTGAATGAAGCACCAAGCTGCAGCCAGTGAACTCTACCTTTCAGGTTGTCAGATAAGCTCTTCTGAAATCTGGTGGCTGCTTTTAATTGTTGTTCATTAACTTTTGAATTTTGGCCCCTGAATAACAGGTGGAGGCTGCTGTGAGTAATGTTTTGGTGGTCTAGAGCAGGGTGGGATGTGCTGATGTGGGAATAAGATACTTTTAAGACACAGCAGCCTCTGTTGATGACTGAATTTCAGCTTTTGGCCTGGCTGGGTTTTTTTTGTTTTATTTGTCTAGGAGAGAGGGGGAATACTGAAAAAACCGTGCATTACAACAACAAGCAGTTGGCTGCAGCTCACAACAGGAGACAAAGAAAGTCATGCCTAATGACTGAAACAGACAGCAGGTTGCAAATTCGAGCTTCATGATGCATTCCAGTTAGTAACATGAAAGGCAGGAAATATCTTACATGTGCTGCCTTTGGGGAACAAGTGAAGATATGCAGGTCAGGCACAGCTCGGCTACATTTGCTGAGAAATCTTTTCTAATAGTGGGCTTTTTCCTTTTTCTGTTCTTTTTTTTTCCCCCTGAGCAGTGTGGTGTTGCCTGCAAAGCAGTGGGAAGATCAAACAGCCCCTCAGGCAGCTGCTCACATTGGTCAGTGCCTCCGAGAAGGATGGGCCCATCAGCGGAGCCAAGCGCTGCCGTACATCACCAGCACAGGGAGGGGGGAATGACCTTGAGCTCTTGGCCAAGTCAGTAACAGTGTCAATCCATTATCTCCAGGTACAATCCAACAAGCTGCTGCAGCCAGGGATGGCTCTGGAGCAGTTTGTAACTGCTGCAAATGGAAAGCACATCTAAACTCAATTTAGTGAAACCACTGCGATGCTGGAAACCCCTGCTGTTATTAGGACTGACAGAGCCCTGGGTCTGTGTTCCCTTACACTCTTGTAAAAATAAGATAATGCCCCCCTAAGTCTGCTGTTCTTTCTGTTATCAAATTTTGGGCAAGTCACTAGTGGGGGTTTTCTTCATAAATCCTCAAAAGCTGTAAAAAATGGCAACTTCACAGTTGCTATCCAAACACATCATAACAAAGCAAATGACATGATGTGGTTCCCAGCATTTTGGCTGTTATTTTTCCTACCAGAGTGACAAGTTAACATTGGCTGTTTTGTTACTGAGGAGCAGGATCCTTGTTATAAACAGTTGTCATTTAAAAAAGGCAAGAATAGAAATGAAGGAATAAGTTTGATGCAACCAATGAATTTCTCTTGCTCATCTATTTGATTACTTTGTTGTGGTGAGTATGATGAAGATTTTCTATATGACCATAATGAAAAATTAGCCCTCCTATGTCAGGAAGAGTATGTGCTGAACTGAAGTTCAGTCCTGCTTCAGCACAAACCAATAACCAAATTCAGAATCATTTCAACATTATGGGCTAAGGGATGCAATCCCTGGTTTAGAGTGCAATAAAAATCTACCAGAAGCACAGAGAATCAGCAAAAAACTATTTTCAGAAGTCTGGATTTCCTGTGCACAATAAATTGTCAGAACATGTCATGGCCCAAGAAGGTACAAATTAGGTTGTTGGTTTCCAGCTGCAAGTTATTGGTGTGGGGAATGACATGGATCAACAGAGCTGCGTGTGCACATCCATATTTCCAGACTTTAAAGAGCTACTGACAAGGTAATTGTTTGATAGATGCAGCATGGAGTGCTCTCCAAACAACACCAACATCAATATTTGCTCATATTGTCAGCATATGAGTGATCTGCCCTCAAATTGTGTCTGAAAGCAACGCGACCACATTTTCTCAGAAAAAGTTGCATTTGCATGTTCAGTGGAGAAAAACATCTCTGCTGGTGATAACACATTGTGGTCAAGCTGCTCAAAATTGCTGAGTAACTTCTGCCAGACAAACACTCTCTGAGTGTGTTCTGAGAACGCTGAGCACGTGCTGGGCTGGCAGAGCATTGCTCGGTCTCCTCAAGAACTCTGGGAACCAGGCTTGGAATTCCAACTCAACTGGGATTCCATTTGCATTGCCCTGAGCAACACCAGGAGTTTCCTGAGTCAGTGAATAGGAGCAGTTGTTTTAATTTGAGCCTTTCAGAAAGCAAATCAGAACAAACCAGTCAGATCCATAACGTTGAAAATGCCTCTTTATGTATTATGATGTTTTTGGTCTGCTTGCACTTTTCTCCATAATCATGTTGTCATAAACATTTTCCACTGAAAGTATAACATGAACAACCCTTTTATTTTTCCAAGGGAATTTTTAGGAAGATGAACTGAATAACATTTCCATAAATCAGAAAGCATTAAGTGGTACCAAGAGGAGGGAACTTGTTTCAGCCTGACAGAAATTCTTCTTCTCTGTTGTGTTTTTATGCATTGGGGCCATCTATGGATGAAGTTATAAGGCAGTTTTCATGAATGAGGTAAGAAAACAGTCAATGCTAGATTTTAAAGCATTTTAGGAAACTTTGACCTTAGCGGTCTATGTCTTGTTAGAACAGACTCCACTTTATGTTAACAACAAATATAAGTAGGCTTGAAATTTCTCTGAAATGTCCTTAGAATAAATTCCACCTCAAACAGGTTTCATTGTGCTGCAAGTTTTCCATTATATTTTTCAGCTTATGGGTGCCTGTAAAATATTATGTATTGTCCTTTTTTTTTAGTGTCACTAGTGCCACACTGTTCAGGAAGTTCACTTGGCTGGTCCTGGGGTTAAAGAAAGCCTAAACTTGTACTTGACACTCTTTCTTGTTACAGGGTCCTGCTTGCTTTCTGCTCTGTAGAAAATGGATCAGTGTCATTGGTCTGTCTTTCCATTATTGCCATTTTCCTATTTTTAACATATTTTTCATTAGTATGCCCCAATTCATGTTAAAATTCAGTGTGTCCTGTTTCCTTGACCCCAGACATCTCTCCTTGAAGATGCAGATCTGATGAAAAACAATAGTCTTTAAAAAGTAAACAGTTTCCCTTACTCTCAGACTAACATTAAAAAACAGTCTCTCAAAAGTTCTCAAAGGAACATGTTTAAAAATGAATGGGGACACATTTGTCTTTGTAATGGATAGTGTATTTTTAGGTAGTATAAATTTTATAGAAGTCATAAAATGTTATGAATTTTAACAAATGTCCTTCTCAGAATAACTTGGGTCTTACTGTCAGTGTGTTATCTGGGAAAGGGCGACCACATCTGTCCCTAAAAGTGAGGAATTTGCAAGTGGGAGGTTAACATAGGTTTGGGAAGAGAGTTTAAAATCAATCCCTTCAGTGCCTGCATAGGCAACACAACAAAACCAGTTGCGTGACTACAGAATTCTTTTGGTTTTAGTCTGTGTCCAAAACCCAATAAAACTCTCTGCAGGGCAGGATTTGTCTTCTCTTGCAGGAATTTGACTCCCTTTCTTGGGTCAAATGTGACCTGCTCATTAGTCCCATGAGCTACAAGTTACTTGATCTGAACTTGAGGGAAAAGTGTCCCAGGACTTGCTGTGTCCATGTCCCACGTGCTGGCACCCAGCCCTCAGGTGAGCCTGCACTGAGCTCAAAATCCTGCAGTCACCTTGAGGGGCACACTGAATGTAATTGCAGTAGAGCCAGGGACACAACCCATATTGCAATTCCTGGTTCAAACACCATTACATTTATGGATCGATCCTGCAATGACACAAGCTCTGTGTCAGCAGGAACTGGGAAGCAATGAGTTTTACCCTTTTTTTTCCCCTGTTAACTTTAAACTGTTGACACGGTGCTAAATTCAGTGCACTGAAGGTGTTTCCATGTGTCACTTCTAATGGGATACAGGTGTCAGACAATTTGAGATTATTTCAAACCTAATTTTCTTAGAGTGAAGATACAAACAGTTACACCAGAAGCAGATGTTGGGCCTTTCTCACCCCTCCGAAATGTGGTTTGGCATCCATCCAGACCTAGTCTATAGGGAAAAAGACAAAATTACATTTAATTTTGGCTTGCTTGGTTTCCTCCTTTCAAAATCTTCATGAATGTGCAATGAAAAAAAAAAAACAAAACACCAACCCATCCTCTTATAGAGGACTAAGGATCTTGTTGCAAACAGATGGAGTACAGGCAGGTTGGGCCGTGAACACTTTTCCACCTCCACACCTTCGCTATATGGTCCAAAATGTGGCATAAACTGTTGTATTTTCCTTTTTGCCCTCTTATCCCTGCCTCTGGCACTTACTTGTCTAGCGTGCTGATGTTGAACTGACAGCTGGGAAGCAGAGGGGGAGCAAGGCCAGCACCTAAACCACCCACTCGGGGTCCTGCCTCTGCTCCACCTCCACTGACCTACCCAGGGGTGGGCACTGGCACTCAGGAGAGAAGCCCCAAGAGCATCTCCTTCACTCTGCCTTCAAGCCACTGGGATTTTCCCTGGGTTGAAGGACAATCTCAGCTATACCCAGGGATACAAAAGCTCCATCACTTGCTAGCAGTGGGCTCTCTCTCCTGAGGACAGTTCGTGTTCTCCATCAAGAGGGTCAGTGTGTTTAGTTACACTTTGTCAGAACTCTTGTGGGTGTCAGGAAAGCTGAGCTCATAATCCTGGTGTTACAGCCTTGTGGGAAAGAAGACCCTACTCTGAGGTTTGCCATGTGAATTTTGGGTTCTGCTGCTCAAACACCTCTTTCTGCAACTGCCTTTAGTAAAGGAATCTTGTGACTGTAAATCCCACTGTGTGTGACAACCATATTTAAAGCCAAATTACCAAACAATGCTCCAATTACACAGACTTTTTGGAATCAGTGTTTGTTGGTCATTCCAGTGCTACTGAACAGCAAATCCTTTAAGGGTGAATAGCCATAAATGTACACTGGGAAGTGAGGGAGCAACATGTTTGTATCATCCAGAGGAGGAAGGGCACGGAGTCCTTCCGCACATGGTGAGGACTCCATGGACTGGTAAACACAAAGGGAACAGTGAGCAGGTGGTGGACAGGAGGCACTAATGCCACTGCTGATCTCCTGGGGTTGGGCCAGATTGCACCAGGAAGGGTCTCCAGGTGGCTCCTGCTGAGGGAGGTGGGTGAATATGATCAATACCAGGCATCAAGTGCTGGCTTGTGAATCAAAGGCACAACTGTGGAAATGCCACTCTGCACATGGGGTTTGACTGAGCTGCCAGGAAGTTATCCAGAGGCACTGGAAGACCTACCCGGTAACAGGAAATGAATGAAAGCATTTCTGAGCGGATCCTGGGCTGTGAGTGCTGCTGGGGCTATTTACACAGGCAATTCACCCCGTTAAGGGGCTGCTCAGATGTCACAGATTAGCCACTGCCAGCACTAGTGACCTTTCTGCACAGTGCTTTAGGAACAAAAAGATGGAAATTCCCATTTTCCAAGCGTGGTCCAAAACAACCCCTCTGTGCTCTTGTTAAAGCAGCTGCATTGAAGAGGAGTGATTAGAACTGGCCTTCTTTTTTTTCAGCCTGCACCTGTCTCTCATTCCACAGCTGAGGACACACTGAAATCTGCTTCCCTATAGGCCTGATCCTGTCTGAGTTTCAGGTGGTAATTAAATTCATCATCATCTACACCTATTTCCACTTAACCACTAGAGGGGAAGAGCCACCTCAGCACCAGCAGTTGCTGGAACTCGCAGGAGTGAGGCACCCACAGGGAAGAGAAGCTCTCCCATTTCTCTACCTCCAAAAGGGTGAAGCTTATTTTGTTTTTAATTCTTATGGAAGTTGAGGGTTTGCAAAGGAGAGGGGGTCAGTTTTGAGCAGCTTTGTGTGTCAGACTCTTGGGAAGGTTTTTGATTCTTGGTTATTTTCCTTGGGTAGTTCTTACACACTGATCTCACTCACCTTTGGAGCTGAAGTTTCTCTATATTCCCTCAGTTTCTCTTCACCTATGAACATGCACAGTGATACAGGAGAACTAATGGCTTCAAAATTGTTATTAGTGGCATTTTCTCTAGTTCAAAACTATTGAATTTTTCTGCCTTTAAAATGTGATGGATGCCTGGAAACCACCTGGCACTATGTAAGCAAATTAGTCTTTGTACAGTAAGTCAGACATCCCACATAATCTGTATTTCTGGGGAAGAAAATGTCAAAGTAGAACTTGGGATTGTTTTGTGACAAGGTACTGAGGCAAGACAGCAGGATGCTCACTGAAAACGACTAACCAAAAACATGAATAGCCCTAAAACATGTAAGAATAACACATTATTGTCATATAAAATGCTGCTTCATCTTGCCCCAAAGTGTCACACCAGGTTTTATCACGTGGCAGTCAGGTACAAGGCTCTTAAAAAAGATTAATTTTCCAGGGGAGTTGTAGCTATTTCTTTTGTAGATTAATTTTACTGTTGTCACTGAGTGCTTGAAATAGGAATAAAATCAGATTTTCAGAATAATACTTATTCAGGCAAATGCATTTAATGTGAACAATATCCCCAAAAATTGCTTGCCACAGAATTAAAACCAAACTAAACAAGAAATTTAGGAAATATTTTTAAAATATTTTTTGGAGAAATTTTAGAAAGATGCCACATTTAGTGAAGATTTTTTTTTTTGCTTTCTAAAAAAAGTTATAAATTATCTTCTATAAAAGTGAAGCACTCCTAAGGTTTTTTTAATTTCAAGGCAGTACTGGGACTTTGTAGAGTTATTCTGATTGCATGATGGAAAATGACTCCTTTTGGCATTCTAATCAGCTAGTGAATAAATTCCCTAAAATCTGAGGATACAAACCAGAAAATGTTATTCATTAATTTTGTTTATGGTTATTTAATTTTAATTATAATACTTTAAAGCTATTTAAATCTGCAACTCCATCATGTGTAAGTTAATGTGGCACATTTTGCAGAAATAATCAGGGCCTGGTAATCCAGATCTCCACAGAGCTCATAATTAAATCTTTGATGAGAGATTCAAAGCGATTTTTAAATGTGCACGTGGCTCATGAAACACTTGACAAAACCTCTACTTTTGTCATCACGACTTCACAAATGTTCCTCTGGCATTGCCCAGGTTTAATTTCTATTCAAATTCAAAATGGAAATGTTTGTAATCGAGTAACTGCCTTGTAAATAAATGTTGTCCGTAGGTAGGAAAATAAATTAATTCTCACACCAGTTTTCCTGTGTAAGGAGGAGGTTCATCCCCCAGCCCTCCTGACCCTCTGGCAGCACAAAAATGGGGTGCAAAGGTGTGGGTTGGGTTGGTCTTGGTTTGCTGGAATCATTTTCTTGTAATTGAATTCCATGTTTGAGACACTGCCCCATATTACAAGATGGGAGCTCACAGTTTCCAGTGATAACAAAGGTGCCTGCAGGCAATTAGAGACCTTGGGGTTTTAGGAGTCTGGTCACTAAAATATGTTACAGCTCAAGGCATTGTTTAACAATCTGAGTCTCTTCCAGCTGTAAAACACTCCCATCATCAAGTAGGTCTCTGGGACTCCCTCAGGAATGGCAGGCTCTGGATATCCAGCTGCTAGGAACAAAAATAAATCTCTTTGAACACTTATTTGCCATCACGTTGTGTGAGGACTTAGAAAGGCTGAAATATTTTTAATCATTCATCTCCATTCATCAAATCTTGTCATTCCTGATAAAACTCCAAAGTGGTTCCAGCTGGGGATTGGATGTGGCTGACACCAAACTCTGTATGTGGAGGTCAGTGTCGTGGTTAAAGCTGTGCCACACACAGGCTGTGCCTCTAACCAGAGCGATTCCTGCCCCTGCAGAGACACCGGACAGCATTCCACAACTCTTTCTTACTTATGCTGCTAGCTGTCAGGAGGGATAACAGCACAACTCCAACAGCTATTGATCACCAGCCTCTACTAACCAATATTGGGATCTCCTTCATTAATGGCCATCAGCCTTTGCTACTGACACATGGTGTTTGTTAGCACTGCTGTGATAACACAGAAATATTTACTGCACAAGCTTGGTTGGAAACATTCTTAATGACAAACTCAGCAGAACCCCCTTCACTGGAGTACAAAGAAAACCTGTTTTCCTTCTCTCTTTTCTGAGCTTCTTGTTTTAAAGTAGGAACTGTTTTGGTTTGGGTATTTTCCTCTAGATTTTTAAATGTTATTGCTGACCTAAAAAGAAAGGGAATAAAAAAATCAAGTAAATTTGGCTGTAGTTTAAATGTTCTTTGACCTCTTCCTTGCTGGTTCTGAAAAACATTAGATAAATTATTATATATACTTAAAAACATTAGGTAAAATATTAGCAATTGTGCTGCACAACCTGGGGGTGAGTTCTTCCTCATTCGTCCTCTCTTCCTCAGGCTTTTAGGCTGGCAAGTATTTCCAAAGGGACTCCAACATATTTCATTACAATAGTTTTCCTTATAGTGTTCCTCCTTTTTTTATAAGCCCTGTTTCGCTTCTCCCAGCCTTCCACCCTTCTGGAGCAACACAGAGCCCTTCAATGTCATACTTGTGATCTTGGACTGGTCTGGCATGCACAGTCAGCAGAAGGGAAGGTGGGAGCATGTGGGAAAACACACTCCATCTCCCTATGCAGAGATATCCCAAGTGTGCACTTCAAAGGAGGAGCAGTTCATTGCTGGCTAATCCCATGGCTATTGCATGAACACCCTCATCATTCTCTGCTCTTCTGGGAGATAAACTTCCCTGGACTGCAGGAAAACTTCACATCAGCACTTCTTAATGTCCTCTGTCAGAGGCACAAAACCCCCTCAGATTATTTAGGGAGAAAAACCTTATCCCACTTCAGAGACAAGATAACTTGTGGAGGTGCAGAGGTTAGATTGTCTTCCCAAATGGATACAGGATGGGAATGAGGAATCAGAAGTCCTGCACAAGAGTGATTTTGGAGAGGTTTTGTTTTCTTTTGAAGCACGAGCCAAAGCCCCTTGTAGGATCCTGTGGAAATGTTCACATTAACATCAGTTCTTAATTTTTCTGGGTTTTGGATCTATTTGATGAAGGACAGAGAATAGTGTTGAAATTGCTATAAAATGTTAAAAATTTTTTGACCTGCTCTTGAATTTTTATATATATTTTTTTTAAGCTGTGTGGTTTTGACTATGGTTTTATTTATGCCCATTGCTGCAAGTAGGGATAATAACCTGGGCAGTGCTGCAGTGGCCCTGCTGACCTTACCTTTTTTATCAGTAGTTTTCCACCAAGTTTTCTGTAGCTGCTGAGATTTTTATTTAATTTTTCTCTTCCAGAGAATATTTTTCTTGTATTGTTATTTCCAAGGGCTTTCTGTCTGATTTATTTTCTGTTTTCAGGACTCAGTGAAGCAGAAAACCAAAAGTTGGTCTTCAGTGGTTGGGGAAAATCCTGAAAATTGGCGGAGTTGGTCTCTGAATGATCCAGCCCAGTCTTTCCAGGACGAGGGAGCAAAGGCCTGGCAAGTGCAGGTAGGCTTCTTGCACTGAATGTGCTGAGAAATCACCCTCACAAACACATTCCAGCTTTGGCAGTGCTCAAGTAACGGCTATTGCTGTTCCAGGGAGGAAATAATTAAAGCCATTTCTTGCCTCTGACAGTTCGATACTGGTGGTTTTCAATAGCAAATTACCAACATCTGTACAGCAAAATGCAGCTACTGCAGCAATTACTGAGCAGGGCTCACCACAGAGGTGCTGGAATTTGTTCATTTGCTGCATGTGCCCTCCTCAGATGTGACCCACAATTGAGACCTGAGCTACACACGACGGCAAACTGGGTCTCCTGTGTTAGAAATGTAAATGAAACCATATGGAAAGATGAATATTCTGTGAAAACCCCAGTGGCAAATGCATCAAAGGCAGAAAATGAAAGGCTGGAAAGACATCTGAATGGCTTTCTTAATTATGTAACAATTTCAAGTTTCCAGGGCAATTCAGAAGCAAAATTTTTACAATTCATTCAATTCCACAAAAATCATGGCTTCTCATTCCCACGTACTGTTATAACTGTTTTGCACAGTAAGCATAAAGAGTGTGACTGTGCAAGCTGAAAACTCCCATCTAGGGCCCACAGCAAACAGCACAGCACTGCAAATTTTCACTGCTGGTGAAAGAAAAAGGTAGCAGAGAAGTAAAATAAGCTCTGTATATCCCTAACTCAAATATTTGATTTTAAAACACTAGCTAGAAAAGGTAATACCAATCTGAGAAGGAATGGGAGGCTGTGAGATGAAATATGTTTCTGAGAGAGAACTGCTTTGGGACTGATAATAAAAATACTGCCTTATTTCACTGCTTATGTTGTAACTACGTGTCTGTCAGGGTTTTATGTTATAATCCACTTTGGTCAGGGATTTACTGATGTGTAAAACTTGAGTTTAGTCTGTAAATTGGCACTCTGTCTTCAGCTCCGTTTCACTGTTATTTAAGCTTCTGAACCTAATCAAGGCATAGTATAATTTCCTGTAAAAATGTGCAGTAGTTTTAAATTAGAGCTTCGAGCTTCAGCAGTCTTTTGGGTGGCTTGGTGGGGGATAGAAATAGCTTGTACACCTATCAGCTGATAACTGAGAGGCTTTAAGATAGATTATAGTCTTTGTGGCCCTAATCAGCTAACTAGGTGGTGGCAAAAATTACCTACAGACACAGCTCAGTTAAACCCTTACTTTCCTTTAGAGAGGAGAGAAACGTGCTTGAAGTCCTAGGAAGTCACGATTCGTTTGTCAGAGTTAGGTGAATTTAATTTAGATTTTGATATTGAAGTGTCAATCAAGCTAGTAATGCATTTGATTGATTGTACATAGGAATATTTTGAAGAGACCATCTTAATGTAATGATGTATCTTAATAATTATTATACTGCAATTTTCAGTCCTCCCTGCAAGTAGAGTATTGTGCAGGTTATGGTCAGATGGTGACTCACCAGTCTCCATCATGCAATTCCTCCTTCTAAACCTCAGGAAATGCAGGTCATGACGTTTTGGGTGGTAGTACAAAACTCAAGTGCTGTGCAGAGGAATTAAATGCAAACTAAGTAGACTGGGAAATACTTGTGCAGTTTTGAAGAGGGATTCTGCTCTGTATTCAGTCAGATGTACACTACAGAGGAGAAAACAGCTCTTAAAACTCACTCTTGATCTTCATTAGCCAGGAGTGTGGGCAGAGCAAGCCAAGGTATTATATTCACATCAGTAACGCTCCGAGACACCATGATGAGTTATTGCAGTGAGACCCCCATGAATCAATATTGATTGACCACTTACTTTAAGGCTACTTAATTAAAACTTACAGGATGGCACAGCTCCCAGGGAAATCCACAGTGCTGTGATTTATGAGTGTGCTTGGGAGAAAGGGGGAAGGACAAGGTGTAACAGTTCTCTTTATTTTGCAGTTGAGATCTTTCTCCAGTAAGTGTAAATGAACAGTTTAAACAGTTTAAAAAGAGGAACCAAATGAGTGCAATAAATAAACTAGAAGGGCTGTTTTGGCAGTATCTTGCTGTTAGAGAGGAATTCTGGCTTCTTACCAAGGTACCTGACTGTCCTATGGCATGAGTGTCATCCAGAGCGTCCAGCATGAAGCTCTCATGTTAATGAGAAAAGAAAATTACTTCCCTGTAGCTGGGGTTGGAACGAGAACAAGTTGCATAACTGTTTTGTCAGGTTTGTGTTTCTGCTGAATGTATTTAGTTCCACAATTATATCAAGTTTTAGCTATTTATTCACAGCATCAAAATCTGGGGGAATCCACCAAGCAGACTTAAAGTGTATTTTTTCCTAGAAATCTACACAATCTACTCCTTTTTCACCTGTGTCTTGATGCTTTGAGGAGCAGTTGTTTATTTTTCATCAGGCTGGTTTAGGCAACAAGTTGCACTTTATCTGCCAGCCCTGTGTATTGTGTTTGTTTGACCAGAGTCATGTGTGAGAGGCAGAGAATCCAACCCAGTGTGTCACTAATGAAACCCTGGGGCTTTGCACCTCCACATATTCCTGTTTCTCAGTGGCCAGTGGACAGGAAAAGTAAGGAATTTCTCACAGAATGAATGCCATAGGGAATTGTTTCTCATCTACTCATATTTACACAAAAATAAATAGAGAGAATTATGCCTTTAAAAGTTCAAGCCTTTGAATTGTGCTTAGCAGGCAGAAGTCAAGAAGTCACTTGCAACAGAACTGGGTTTGTTTTTTATCAGCACTTGCAATATCCTGAATCTCTGCTTGCTATTGCAAACAGTTTGGTGAGGGAGCAGCTGAGATGCCAGAGGACAGTGTATCACTCCCTGAGGGGAAGGTCTTGGACACTGTTAAGATAAAGGCAAGAACAGCATAGGGAAGTGTGATTTAGGCAGAGAATTGATTTCTTTATCTTTCTTCCAAAGCAAGAAAAAGACCAGAGAAAATATTTTTTTACATCTGATGCTAGAAGAAATCAAACTTTTTTTCGTCTCCTTATTGTGCTAAGTGATAATTTGTGTTTTGTGAGCATTCTAAATAAAGCCAGACAATTCCACTGTTTCTAGAGAATTTTACTGATAATGTTTGAATTGAAGTAATGCTCTTGGCTGAAATCATCCACTCCATTTTTTTGTTAGTTTTTGTTCAGGTGTATTAATTTCTAAAGACTGGCAGGCATCAGTTCTCTGTATGGAGAAGACTGAATTTTTGAAGGTTTTGAACCTTAGAAGCTATAGAACTTGCTGCTTAAAGGATTTAATCTTGGAGTATTGTCAGGAGTCTGAAAAATTACTCTTTGTTTCTTGAGTCGTCTGTAAGGGACATCAAATTCTCCCAACAAACACGTATTTATAAGGAGTTATTGGGAATGAGAAGTATTTTATTTAATACGGAGTATTCTTCACAAAATTATTTGAACCGGTTTCTTTCTCATTC
>JAWWLV010000144.1:3878827-3914404 GCA_035041135.1 Platyrinchus mystaceus | reverse complement strand
ATGTGTGTGTTGGTTTGGGATGTCTTTTTAGGAATGTTAGTGTGACAGGTGCTATGATGTCAGTCCTTATAAGTGCAACTTCTGTGGAAAAGGATATGAGCCCTCTGGTGCCCATTCCCTGTCTCTGTGAGCACACTCATTTTCTAAGACTCTGGAGGTGGGTGAAGGAGCTCAGCAGTGAGCCCTGGGATGCTGCTCCCCACATCTTATCAGGGACCCAGGGTGTGCTAAGGGTTTCCTGACAGGCCATGTGCCTTTCCTGGTGAAGGCAAGGACTGGGGATTGGAGAGGGGAAGGGCTTGGTTAACCATAGACTTGTATTCTGTGTTTTAATGTACAAGTCAATTAGGAAATAAATGAATCAGTAGAGATTCCTGTAGTGTTTCTTGTTCATCAGGAGATTGGCTTTTCCCCTCAGCATCCCAGAAAACACAGTATTAGCTCAGGGTGATGGTGAGGAGCTAATTCTGCTTATAATTGTACCTCCTGTGCCAGTATTGCAGCATTCTCAGAAATGGTCCCAATGAGATGAAATCACCAAACTGAAGCCAGTTTCCCTTGCAGGTAGCCATGAGCCTTTTTCAAAGAACTCTGAAATTATACTGCATAAGTATTCCAGCTGCTGCTTCAGCCTTGTCCAACTGCAGTGATTTAGAGCAAAGCCTTCATGAAGGCAACAGCAGTCTCGAATTTGTGCTCAGTCTTGCCTGGCCAGCTGGACTGTGAGTGCAAACCAAGCCCCTGTGCTGCCCTTACTCAGGGATGACGGTACAATCAGGGTGGGGAGAGGTCAGCATTTTAATTCAGCCCAGAGTGCAATTCTGAAGCAAATTCCCTGATTTCTCCCAGCTACCATGCCTGTCCTTGCTCCACAGGTCAGAGCACAGGAGCCAGACTTTGGGATGAATCCAGCATCAGAAAGGTGCTCCAGGAGGACAATTCCTGTGCTCCAGCCAGACCAGACTGGAAGACCCAACCAGGTGTGCAATAGGGATGTGGGGCCCCCATGAGCAGCTGGAGATCTGCTCCCATTTGGCTTTCCCATTACTTTCCGATGTAGATGGAGCCATGTGACCCCCAGAGTCCATCAGCAGGTAAGACATTATTAGTGCATTACAGACTGTTGTGTTTACTAAACAGTTTTAATTAGGTATGAGAAAACCTAAAATAATATGTTCATCCCAAATAATTTAAACTCAGGGCTTTCAACTTCTTTGCACAGTTTCTTATTTCCCTCCTCAGCCAAAGAAGCAACTCTGTTTTTGAGACTCTCCATTACCATATGCATGCTAAAAAAAACCCCCAAAACTCTCTTTTTTCCCTATTATTTACATGCCAAATGTGCTTATTTACTCCTAGGTAGAATGAATCTTGCCTTTAATTACTTTTATACCAATTACATGCTTTTAATCTGTGGTTTAGTGATTTATCACTTACAGCTGCAGTGAGCAAAACACACATAGGCTGGGAAACACATCCCTTGTGTGGATGGTGCTGTAGGGCCTTTTTAAATCATGCCAAGCCTTATGAGTTACTAAGTAGTTTTTAGGCTTTGAACAAATGAGCACATTTTAGTCAAGGGCATCACTGGCAACTCCTTATTAGGAGTGTAAAAAGTGTAAAGCCCAGGAAAACTTGTCACGGAAAACTTAAGATCATACACTTTCAGGATTTTGTTCTAACATTCTGTATTAGTTTTAATCTTCCTCTTGCTTTTCTGCTATTGCTATGAAATTGCAAGTGGGTAAAATTCCTTAAGTCAGGATAACATGAATTAATTCACAAACATTCTAGGTATCTGGATTTAAATTATTTTGGACTGTTTTCTAGCATGTAAAAATCCTACACTTGTATTGCTCTCCCCTTTAGAACATGTGAAAATGACAGCATTAAAGAATTAGTCCCCAGAGCATTATTATCCACTTCCAAATGATGAGGTACAAAGAGGCTTGATGGCTTCTTCAATACCCTGTGGTAAAGCTGGGAAAGGAATCCAGATGTCCTGGTCCCTCATCCTGTCCCTGAACCACAAACCACACGTCCTTGCCTTATTAGCGACAATCACAGCACATGAAAACAGACTATTTATATCTAAATATTTCATCTGTTCTCACTCATTATTCCCTAACTCACCAATGTAATTGTGCTGGCAAGGAGACAATCCCAGTAAGAGCAAACAGATTGTTAGGTTTTCTGCTGAGATACAAGCTGCAGAAGAACAACTCCCAAAGAACTGAGATCAAAAGGACCGTGTTTCCACTGAAACATCCTCGGTCATGCAGCAGTGGGAAAGAAGGTTTTGTAACATCTTCCTTGGCCGACTCTGGCAGCTGCATTAAAAGCACTGATCAAGAAAGGTTAACTTGGAAAAGAGTATTAGCCCAGAATGAGTTTAGCCAAAGAGAAAAAAACACTCCAATGAAAAGGGGCTTTGGAAAGTTCTGGTTTTTGAGTATCCTGGGATATTTAACACTCTGAGCTTGCATAACAAGCAGCTTTGGACAGAAAAATAAGATGGTTGTGCAAAACAAATCCAAGACTCACGTTTCATAAATATTATTACAAATTGCTTCAGTGATTATATCTTCTCTGATTAGCAAAAATCATGCTCAGTGTGGTGAAACACTTGCTTCCATGTATGGGGAATACCAAGGCACCTTGGGCAGGACACAAAAGCTGAAGTCAGTGACACCACATTTCACTCTATATAAGGCTGCCTTATCCCAGGACTGAAGTGGCAGCTGCAATCTGCCTCCCAGATGCAGACATTATAGATATATATAATGTGCACAGTCCTTTTAATTTCCCAGTGACAGGCTGAAGCGTGGTTGTGTTTGTCAGCATGTACACAACACGTACGCTGGTCCTTCTCCACAGGATACTGGAGTTTATCACCATAAAGCTTTAGGTTACTAATTCCAAACAGACTTTAGAGCAAAGGCTGAAAATACAACATTGATTCATAATGTTCAGGTTTCAAAAACCAATCCCCAATTAGCAGGAACATTTTGGCTGGAGTTTTTTGTCTGCTGACCATGCGCTCCCAAATATGGAGCACAACCAGTTGTATTTGAGAGCTCTGGAGGGAGAAGGGAGCTAAAGAGCTCTGTGTTTTCATCTATTACGTAGCCAGAAATGCTCCCCTGCGCATGTGCTCTTTTGTTTTTTCTTGTGTGGCATTTGGTGACCTGGTACAATCCTGAAGCCCTCCATTGTTTGACACCACAAGTGATATGGGCACCATAACCTCTGTGTGGCCCTGGAGCTGCACAGGAATGATTTCGTGCTCTCTGCAAAGGAAGATGCCTTCAGATTTTGTTAAATGATAACAAATAAGGAAAAGGAGGCCTCCCCGAGTTGTAGCAATCCTATCCCTCCCACTGGGCTTTCCTAGAGGTGGCAGAGTTGAAACTCCCAGGTTTTATTTTCAGAACATGGTCATTTCTCATTTTGATATTTTAAAGTAAACAATTCCTGGTTCCCATGTATTATTCAAGGAGAGAGAAGTGGGTATCCAGTGCATAGATAATCAAACATCCTGCCTGCACCAGACAACCTTCTCAAATCACTTGAGAAACTTCCCTATTGCTGTTGTTATCATTCTCCATTCACTTCCTCCAATTATCCAACACTTCAAACATCGTATCCCATGTTTTCCCTACAGCTGTGGGGTGAAGCAAGCAGGAGCTGTGTTCCTTCCAGCTCCCCTGAACAGTGCTTGCCCACAGGAGAAGAGAGGGAGCTGCACAGATGTTGCTGGTATCACATTAATACAGAAATAACCTGTTGAAATGAGATTTGTTTTCAAACCTTCCAGTGAGAAAATATCGATTTCAGAGAGAGGAATTAATGATTTTAACCTGCCTATCATGTTCTTTCATTGCCAGCACATAAAATCATTATTGGTGTTTCAAGCTGCAAATAGTAATGTTGAGGATATTTTCATTACTGCCAAAACATTTACATGAAACTGCTATTCAGATCAAATTATCTTGGAACTGCAAAGCGTGCGTGGATTCCAAATTATCCAACTTGGAGAGGTTGCTGCATATTGAAATTACACAGTACAAACCAGCAAAACTATTTCTTCAGGTTCACAGGAATGGCAAAAAAGAGCTCTTAGAAAAATTCCTGTCCTTAAATGCAATACTGTAACAGACACAGGATTTGGCTGTATTTAAACCAGTATTTCACTACCAGAAAAACAGAGCTGTGCACTCTTTGAGCCTGCTTGGTCCTGACTCTTGTTTCCACAGCCTTTTAAACATGAGCAGCACTGCCCAAAGAGAACAGTGGCACAGAAGTGATGCATGAGGAAACTGAAACACAAAAGGTGAAGAGCTGGGACTGTTTGGGGAATGACAAACTGAAAGCATGAATTCCAAAAATGCAGTGAACTGTCAGAGGTGCTCAGTGCTGGGAGGATCCTATTAACTATCTCACACTTATCTTTCAGCAACACACCAGTTATGGAAAAGACTCCAAAATATCCCCAAAAAGCGGACTGGGCAATACTGTGAAATTCAAGTCTTTGGTGAACCATCATTCCAGGTATTTTGATGTGTTTTCCTTTGCATACTGGTCTAAATACTGTACTGCTTTTCATTTTCCATTGCTTTGCAATGGAAGAACCATATGGCCACATTAAAGATGTCCCTAAGAAAACCGTGCTTTCCTGGATAGACCACAAAGGTAATTTTCCAAGAATCACAGGAAGGATTATCTGATTTAGCAACAGAGGTAAGGGATCATTTCTCTTTAGCAGAGAGGGGATGGACAGATGAAAACGCTATATGCAGGAAAAACTAAAAACTTCTAACAGCTGTCAGAAAAGAGTTTACAAAGGAAAGTGAGGGCTGTAGAAAGAGCTCACCTGTGAGGAATATTGAGTGTGGCACTGGAGCAGGGTCCTTTGCCCTTTTGGTCCCTGGTAACAGGAGATTAACATCTAAAATTTGCATGCTTTTTCCGTGCAAGTTTGTAGTTGATTTGTTCCCATTCCTTCAGTGAAATATCCTGAAAAGCACCAAAAAAAGCAATAGGGTAAGACAGGTCCCCCAGATGTGGTGAGGAGTGCTCAATGGGTGTTTGTCTGCAACAGGAAATAAGTGCCTGTGAGCTCTTGCACCGGGCTGTGTTTTATCGTGGCATCAAATCACAGTGATTTCGGCATTAAGTTGATACACAGATACTCTGTGCTGCTGGGTGTCCTGGGTGTAAGTCACACATAAGGCATCCTGTCCAGAACAATCTGGTATGCTTCTCTGGCAAAGGGAAAAGGAATTAAAGAAAGAACCATACTGGGAGGAAAGAAATGCTAATGATCTCTTCAGGGGCTGTGCTTTTCCCACTTCTCTTAATGTGCATGCAGTGACAGCTCTGTAAGTGGAATATACAGAAGAAAATGCACAGTGCACACATCCCAATTCATAGTCACCCTCTGTGTTTTCCCTGGCATTTTCATTACCTGGTGAGATGTCCATGTCCCCAAACACAGGTATAAAACAGTACAGGGTGCAAAGCCGGAGCTCTGAGAATGCCTGAGCTGGTGAAGGAGTGACAGCCAAGTCACCCCTCACTGTCTGCAGGATTGCTGACATGCTCTGTCTGGCAATGCTCTTGATGGCACCTGGGAGAACAGCGGGACATGGTTTCCCACATCATCATCTTTCTTACAAGCTCTTGAGGCTTCCAGGAAGAAGCTCTCTCTTTGTCCTCCACCTTAGAGACAAAGAAATCTGAATTAGTGGCTTTGATTCAGTAGGGCATTTCAACACCTAGTTTAAAGCATCAGATGAGCTCCAGTGAGTACAGGAAATGTGGGGGCAGTCAGAATCAGACAAGCACATATGTAAATATTTCCCTGGATGAGGCTTCAAGTTGCATTTGGGAAAATGTGCAGTTAGAGAAAAAGAACACATTAACTCCTTTTCTTTTTTTTTTTTTTTCCCCAACAGCATCTAACTTCATTTTTCTTAAAGTAGGAATGTGTCAAAAGCTGCAGTGTTGCAGATAAAACTATATAAAATGTGGTAGATTAAAGATTTGGATATTGATTTCTCAGGAGACCTTTGCCAGTCTAGACTCTATTGACATATCCTGCCAATTTGTTTGTCTGGTCTCCCTGTGAATGTAACATTTGATACTGCAGGCAAGGTAAAGATCTTTGATAAGCTTGCTACTTCCTGTGTTCACAATGCACTTTTGAAACACAACTTAGAGCTCCTCTGCATCACCCCCATCCTGCATGTTTTCACCATGTGCTTTCATCTTTTTCATTTGTGCACCCCGTGCCTTCATTCCGTGGTGGACCATTCCCAACTTTCAAATCTCCTGTGAAGAGAAGGCAACACCCTTGTCATCAAGTTTACCCTCTGCATGGTGGGCACACACTGCTGAACTGGTAGGAGTTGATTGTGATTTTGCTTGTTACCTGTCTTCACCCCTGGGTAGCTGTTTGTACCAGTGCCAGCAAACTGGAGAGTTGGATAGGGGCTGAAAAATAGAAATTACAGGGATTTCCACCAGAAAGATTCCAGAAACTAAGCTGATCTTCAGGGGGTGATGCTGACTCACCAATGGCACTTCTTGCAGTGCCTTTATTGCTTTTTAGTTAAGCACACAATGACTCTCTATAATTAAGCCACAGGCATCATATGGGACAAAAGGCAAACATGGCTTTTTTTCTGGTTTTAATTTTCTTCCTTGTAGTTATTACTGGGCCCACTCTAGTGGCAACAACTAGACATGAAGAACAGTTGTGCTTGTATTTTGCCATTTCAGATGAATCTGTAAAATTCATGCTGGTTTCTGAAATGCCATCTTTATTGCAAGTTACATAAAGCTTATTTTTTTCTAAATGCCTTCATTAGTCCAGATATTTGGGAAAAAAAAAAAAAAGAATAATATTTGGATTTCAAATTTAAAAAATGACCTGGCAGTAGGAGAAATATATGTGTGTTGAAATTTAGGGAGACCAGGCCAGTCCTCCACAAGGCAGGCCTTCTCTGTTTGGAAAAGCATCTTTGTGCCCTCCCCTGCATGTAATGAATGAAGTTCAAAGTTATGGCACAGCTGTAACCCAGTTGTGGCAAACAATCTTCAGACTAAATATCCAGACCTACTCAGGTTGACTTCCTGTGAAGAGCCTATTATCACAACCAAACCCTAAACCACTAAAGAAGTCCATTCTTTTAGGAATACGTTTCTGTGCCTTCATACTATCATCTCCCCAAGTGGTAGAAATGTTCCCGTTTTCTTTAGCAAGGATGCAGTGTGTCTTGCTAGGAATAACCTGCCTGTATCCTTGTGTGTATCTGGCACTAACAAGTGCTTCACACCCTGAAATTCCCATGGAAGCTTGCTTCCCCTGGCTGATAGCAAGCTTCCAGTAAAATCAGTTTGTACTACAGATGTAGAGGAGTCTTTGTCAAAAGGAAATTCCTCCCAAACCACGGATAGTCATTATCCATTCTGAATTACCTAATTATCTTCTGCTTTTTTTTTATTGTGTGGAAAGAGAAACAAGGAGTTTTCTCACCAAGTCCCTCAGAAGTGGCTGAAATGCTCCGTGTCTAACGGAGATCACGGATTCCGGCCGCTGTCCCATTGTCCAGCGTGGGTGCCCGGGCTCATAAACCAGCCATTGAAGTGAACAGAACCAATTAGCCCCTGCTCACAATAGCAAAACCAGCTGATGTTCCCTTCACTTGAAACAATGGGAGGACCTGCACAGGCGGTGTAACTCCTTCCAGAGTGGGACCGTGAGAAAGTGGAGCCTGTAAATGGCCTTTCAGTGGATGAACTCCTGAGCAGTCTTTCATACTGTGAACTCATCACTCGGCTGTCTGGGGGTGGTTTTCTTTAGAAAATCCCAGTTCAAATGCAACATGCCAGTTGTCAGTGATAAACCCTTCTGCTGAATGATATTCTGTCTCAGCGCTCTGTTCACCCCAGTATGGATTTATTCAGCAGCATCTTTTCCCTCCAGCCCTCTTTTACATTCCTTATCATGCTTGTTCCTCTTCCTAATGATCGTGGAATAGCAACAACCAAAGATGAGAGTGTGGCAAGAACTGAATGTTGCTCCTAACAATGGCAATGAGGCTTCATTTGAGATTTGGATGCTGAGAAAGTTCAAGCAAAGAAGCTGATGAGGTCAGAAATTTAGCCCTTCCATATGAATCCAGTAACTTACTTCCTTTTGACTACTTTCTCCTCCACCTAGTTGGAATCTTGCCACCACATCTAATCCCTGGATATCCAAAACCCAGCTCCTGGTAGCAACAAGGCTGAGTTCAAAAAATGACTGCTCTTCAAAGCTGCTGTACAGCATTGTGTCCTTTCCCACCTGGAATGTCTTCCAAGCACCTTCAGGCAATAGTTCATCACTTGCAAGTATGAAGCTCTTTGAAACAATGAAGCCTTTGCTAATGGCAAATGGCAATTGACTTAGGGAAGACAATCCACAGTAAACAGGACCATCTACTTCATTCAGTACCTTGGCAAGAGTCTGTTGACTTGGTCACCAGCTGATGCTGTGAATTTCCTGTAGGCAAACATTCCTTAGGAGCATCATTTCTCCTTCCCCAGCTGCTACATTTCCCTGTGGTTCAGCACAGCCTGGACACCACAGCCCCCGAGGTCTGACTCCTGCCTGGGCAGGCCTGTTGCCAGCCACCTGCAGCTGGATGTTGTGTTGCTTTCAGAATCTCCATCCTAAAAACCAATTTGAACTCGAATGAATTATTTCATGACTGAGTAAGACTCGCTAAATCCTTTGCAAGAACTAACAGTGATGTCATCCCAGCACAGGATACTTGGAAGAATGGTAGGACTTTGTGGTCATTGAAATGTAACTATGAGATCTCCCCAAAGTGCCACTGGAAGAATGAGGGGAGAAATACAAAGAAGAGCCATTTCCTTTATTATCAAACTGGTGGTACCAGAGAGCCACCACCTCTGGATTATCTGTCCATCCAGTGGCCTGGGTGAAACAAGTCATCAGATTGACTAGTTCTATGGGCATTCTTCTCTTGCTCACCAATAGATGGGAGCAGAGATTTCTCTACTCATGAGATTTTCAGGCTACAGCACTTGGAGGTTTTTGAAGACTATAAGGGGCTAAAAAAGAAAACCAAACCATGACAATATAACTCATTCATGTGTCCACAGGGAGAAGGACATTGTTTTGTTTAGTGGTATACAAATGAGGGTTGTAATGGGAGTCAAATGGAAACCAGGAGTCAGCACTCTTGAGTTCTTTAACCTTGGGAATCTCTGATTTGGTATCTAGCACTGGTAAAAGGTATTTAATATGTTTACAACCCCTCATTGTTATTTCCCAGATATAAGTGTGTTTTGCTTGGATCCAAGCCTTTACAAAAGCAAATAAACATGTCCTAAACTTCCATTCATATTTCTTACAAGATCAAAGAAGAAAAGCTGTCCAGATGTAAAAAGCTCAGCCTCTAATGAGATGATCAGTGAATTGTTTCTCTCTTGTACTCTAAGCATTTAAATTACAGGATTGCACTTAGAGCACTCTGCACTTCTGACTGGTGTAGCAGGATCCAAAGCATCTAACACAAGCCAGACAAATCACTTCAGAAATTAGCTTTCAGCATAGGTCCCTGGCCTCTGACCTTTCACCAGAGGCAAGCCAAATGCTGGCTATTAACTGTGCCTGGCACTCCTCGAGGGCTGGACACACCATGAGTAGTTTCCTACCAGCAAGAAGCTGTTTGCAGGAAGCAAACTCTTGGATGGCAGTGGAGCAGCTGCACAGGTCCCAGCTGTGTGACACTGAGTACAGTGGGGTCTGTCTGTAGTAGATGCTTACCTTGGAGAGGCAGGATGGTCCTGGCACAAAAGCTACAACTAAACCTGCACAGATTCAAAAAATCCCTCACAATTGATGAGATTCAGGAAGGTCCTGAGTCACTGACTCAGGGAGTTGCCAAAACCATTTTATAATCCTGTGCTGTTAAACTAGAAAATGCTTTTTTAAACCTATTTACAGAGTTTGCATAGCTTGGGGTTTGTTTGTTAGGGGGGTTTTTGGTTAATTCATAGTGGGAATATAAATGAAGTGCTACCTCTGAGGACAAGAGTTGATGGGACAGAGAGAAGGAAAACCTCTGTCCTGCCCAGCTGATTAGTAGGTGCCTTGGAACACAGACTTGTGTTTTACAGTATGTCAGTACAAGTCTGAGGTGCCAAGGAATACCAGCAAGGTCTGCAGATGTAGGACACGGTGCTGAGGCCTGACAGGAGTATTTCCATCACAGTACTCCAGGCCTCCAGAGCCATCCTGACACCCTGGACATTTGTCAGCTCCTGAGGTGCTGTTGGACATGCTGCCTCTCCAGACAGAGGTCTGCAGGCTGGGCAGCAGGGTGGGATAACCAGGGTTTTCTTTCTCCGAGGTTCAGAGCAAAGCAGGAGGGAGGAGAATCTCTCAGTTTCAGTGAGAGGGACATCCCAGCTCCTGAAGAGAGCCTAAAAACTGTACTTAAAGAGATTTCTTCTTTATATTTAAGATGAGTTTACCCCCTTTCCTATGAACCCAGCTTTCCAAGACACAGAAACCTTCCAGAATCTTGACCTTGTCCCAGGGTGTGATCTTGGCTTTGAACTGCATTTCTCAGCTTTTTTCATGTCATTTGCTTTACTCTGGGGGATAGATCTCTCCAGCTCCCTTTCATGGCATGGCCTGAAGCAGTGGTCTGAAGTGATTTTTTTTTTTTTTTTTTTTTACCCCTTCTGGCAGTAATCCTACAGATAACCACTGGTCTTAACTAGCACAGCCAGAGCAGAAGTTGCCAAGAACCCTGGAAAAAAAGGAGGAAAACAAAGTCAGCCGACTGCATGCCAAGGAGGAGGTATTTTGGAAGTTAAAAACTCTGATTTGCAGTTTGGGTGTGTTTGGAATTTATCAAAGCCACGTCTTCATTCTAGTAATAAGCTCTACTGAAAAACAAAGTCCTCTACATAAAAATGGCTTTTGACTTCCTAATTTTACAACAGCAGCCTTTCTGAATTTATAGTTTCTGTTACTGTTGAGTTAAAAATTAAAATTAAAACATTATCCTTCAAGAGGGAGAAGTTTTACACCTTTTTATAATAAGATGGGGGAGGAGTTCCACAAAATTACCCAACAAAACATCAAAATAAGATGCTGTAGTGATTCAAAATTTACCCAGCTTCAGATGATTGGGAGCCAAGGATTAACTATTTGTCCTACCCTGTCAAGGCAGAAAAACAGGTACCTCTGGAGCCTTCTCCATGTGATGCTATGGAGGGAATTTTTGCCCTGTGGAGAAATACCAGGGTTTTCATTCACTATGGAGAAAGATGAAAGAAGCAGCTTTTAGATGCCTAAGCTGAGGTGAGTTGAGTCCTGTCCCTGCTTAAGTGAGACCAGGGGGTTTTTTGAGTAATAGTTTCTATTGGAATTATCAGTGGGAGTACTGGTCCTGAACTGGGCAATAAGGCAAGGGAGTGAAGACAACTCCCCATGATGTGATGTAAAATGCAGCTTGTGAGTATCAGCAGTGTGCCTGCACTCAGGTAAGGAGAAAGAATCCACTTAATCATGTGTTCTTTTTTCATATACATAAACATGATCTATGAGACAGAGCTAATGCATAAAACTCAAACCCTTAGCACAAGTCTTTGGTTTTTCCTGGGCTACAATTTATTCAGCACTGTGAAGGAGAATGGCTCCTATTACACATCAAAAGTCTTTCGCAGGGAAATACTTGGCTCCAAATTATCACTGTGAAAGCTACACATTCCCTGCCCTCTGTGCCCTCTCTGATCCAGAGCAAGTAGTGCCCAAAAGCAGCTGTGGCACTGGTGTGAGGAGACTGCTCTGCTCCTCTGCAGGGGGACCAGAGCAGGAGCTGCACGCTGACCGGGCTGCCCCACTCGGCAGCACGTGCCTCTGCTCCACTGCCACACAGGCATTCCTCCTGCTCTGCCAGCCTGGCTGCAGCTCCAGGCCCAGCCTGGGATTTGTAGTGAGGGGATTTTGCTTTGACAGCCCAATGTCATTTTGTTTTTACATAATCAGCCCTTTTTGTTATAAGCTCTGGGCTTCAGATAACAGCGGTGAAAAACTATTTGAAGTGGGAGCAGCACTCTGGGTACAGAGTGAGACAGAAAACGTTCAGAAAAACTGAATATTTCTTATTTCTTGTAATCACCTGCCTTACAGCAGTCAAATGTTGACAAGTGTTTGCTGATAACTGGTTTGCAGGAAAGACAAAGTGAAAGAGAACAGCAAGAGAGGGGTTTTTTTTGCATTTCTGATAAACCTGTAGTTATGCCCTTCAATGACAGTTTTGCCAACAGCAAAAAGTAAGACAAATTTTTGCAGTCTGAAGTGTCTGGAAGCAAACTCGCACATGCCTTCACTGTACTGGGCTTTTGTTTGGAGAACCTTTCCATCTGGATGAGTTGCAGGAACAGGAAAGCATTTGAAGCTGGGAAAACTACCATCCTGCTGTCTATAAAGCACTGATAGGATTTTTATGTGGAGCCCTAAAGAGAATGTCACGCAGTGCTTTCATTTTGCCAAATGTGAGAGCTCAGATGTTTGCAAGCAAAACAAAATAAGCTGAGGCATTGAAAGCCCTTCCTGGTGGCTGATGCCGTGGCACGTCCCCCGGCACATGCATTGTGCAGGCTCTGCCTCGTGTGGACCCCTGGGCACAGGAGCATCACTGCTGAGATGCTGCTCATGGCACCCCCTGCACAATGGGGAAGGTAATTAGCAGAGAAATGACTGTTGGTGCAGCCAGAAAGTAGACAAGTAATCCTTTGGGGTTTAGTTCGTTGCCTCGTTGTTTTCAAACCAGCGCCCAATCTTCCCAGACCCTGCTCCGTGGCTGCTCCTTTCTTCCTTTCTGTTCTTCCCCCTTTTTGCAGGGACTATGGCTTATTCTGATTCACTCCATTTCTTTCTTCCTAAACAGCCACAGGGCAGCCTGGCTGTTGCCAGGGATATAGTAAATGCATGTGACACCGGGCCACCGACAACAATCAAGCAAATCACACTCGTTCCGGGTGTAATGGTGCTGAAATCAGCACAGCCGGGCTGGGAGCTGGACAGCCCAGCTATGAAACTGGATAAAGAGTTTTCTTTAAGGAAAGTGCTCTTAAAAATAGCTTTCAGGGAGAAATGTGCAGGTTTTACTTGTAAAATGGTTTTTGGCAAAGATTTTGTTGCCAAACTCCAGTCGGAGCACACCAGTGAGAGGTGGTAAATGTGCCATTCTGACAAGGAGTTAGCAGGCAACATAGCACTGGGGAAAATATTAAGACTTTCTTCTTCCATGACCTGAAAGGGCCTGTTAGGAGATTAGGAATCTGCAGCACTCAAAGGTGTAGCTGTTTTACCAAAATTTAATTAATGAAGAATAATATTTTGGGAACAAGAGAAAACACCTCTGTAGGATGTGGAGTGTTAGGAATAAATGGAAAGTTGCCTGTATAAACAGTTCAGCAACTCTGGGATAAATTATAGGAGCATTTGTATGCATGATTGCCCATCTGTGTAAAACAAGACGTGCAGCCACACACAGGAATGATGTGCAAGGCAGACGTGGGGCTGATGTTAACTTGATCCAGAACAGGAGATGTGTCCCATCACATCCGAGTTTGACCCAAGGAAGTTTAGATAAATCCAAATAAGTAAATAAACAGAGGAGGAGGCCTCACTGGGAGGAAAATCAAGGTATGCTATCTATGAATCTGTTTCTGGGTTTGGGGTTTATTTAGACTCGAGTCAGATTTTGGACTGTTATTTTTCCACTTGAAGGTTTTTTGGCAGTTGTGGGAGGGCCGAAGGCTCAGATCCAGCGTGTTCCTTCCAGCTGCAGGCCCAGCACAGGCCACAGGCACTGGCAGGGGTGTGGGGAGCTGGAGGACTTCAAACCAGGAGTGCTGTCAAGAACTCTGCCTTCCACAGCTCCCCTCTCAAGCACCAGCTGCAAAATGTCAACACCACCTTCCTCAGAGAACACAATTAATTAAACCAGGCTTAATTGATTAGTGTCAGTAAAGCAGATGTAGCAGTTATGGTGGAAGTAAACAAATGTACATATTGTAAATTATTATCTTCTCTGCAAAGGATTTGTTCCGAAATCCCTGTGGCCATTTCACTCCTCCCCACGATGCTATTGGGGAGGCTACTGGGAAACATGCAGAGATAAACTGCTAATTGATGAGGAACTAATGTACTTTTATAGGTTTATATCTCAGAAAAACAATCAGCAAACAGACTCCTTTATTAACCCCTTTGGATTTGATGGTGAAACACAATCCTGATATTTAATTTCCATATCATGCAAAATCATGTGCCACAAAAAAAGTCAACTGTTTATAAAGTCTTGGGAGTTTTATTTGAAATGTTTTACACTTGAAAATGCAGCTGAGGCTTTTGTGTCATCTACCAGTGCTGTTCTTTGATAGAGCAGGAGAAAAAGTAAGTGTTTCGTATACAGGTAATAATCAACCGTGTATCTTGGTGTGAGCATGTGCTCACTGGAGCAGATTTTGGTCTGATTTTGCCATACTGAGAGTGAGGAAAAACAATGCTGAACTTGGGTTGGTTACACTGAATGTAGCCTGATGTGAGTAAGGGAGAGCATCAGAACTCCGCCGACGCAATACACCTCCCCTTAGGCAAAAGGGACACCTTTTATAATGTCAGTAGGTGCTGATGCAAAGACAGCATTCATCCCTGAGTCTGAGATTGAGATCAAGGGAAGGAAAAAGGGAAAACAATTGGTGGGGGAATTAAAGAACAGTAACTAGTGACTGTGAAGGTATTTATTATATGTGTCTGTGTAGTTGGTGTTCTGCAAAGCTGAATGTGAGTGTGAAAAAGCAGCTGTGGAGCTACTTCAGTTTGGAGCCTTTAGACTGTTATAAAGGATCTGCAGTGAATGAAATCTCTCGTGCCCTGTAGATATGAGGACGATGCAAACTCAATATAACGGAGATGGTAATAGTGAAGCACACTTGGAAAATGCAGATAGAAAAGGGATACTTTACTAGGGTACAGCCATCTCCCTAATTCATGCTGTAAAGAAGCCATGAAGGGGGAAAAATTCCCCCTTTCCTTGCTGCTGACTCAATGGATTAAGGTAGGCAGCAGCATATGGCCAGGGTGCTGTGAGAGGTGAGTTACAGTCAGAGGCCACTGCTGTTCCTGCCACTTAGCCTGTGTGGTTCCCTTCTCCCCCCGCCAGGAATTGATATCAATTAGTCCCTGTGGACACAAAAGTTTCCATGGCCCATGCCAAGATACCTCTTTTATTTCTTCAGGTGACAGCACTTCCTGTGCAAAGGGCTGCCAGGTAACGGGCTGGTTATGGATGCTGCTTCGGGGGTACGGGCAGTTCCCCGCCAGGGACCGCAGGTGAGCGCCGTGCCTCTGGCATGTCTGGGGGCTTCCCATGTGGTACTGGGTGCCTTGTGCTTCTGGGTGTTTCTCCTTGCTTTCAAAAGACATGTCTTTCTGTCTGTCCATGTGTCCCTCCATCCCTCCGTCTGTCCATCTCTCCATCCATGTGTCCATCCACGTGTCTGTCTGTCTGTCCACGTGTCTATCTGTGTCTCTGTCCATCTGTCCATGTGTCTGATCGTCCCTGTGTCCATCTGTGTGTCCATCCATCCGTCTGTCTGTCCGTCTGTGTGTCTGTCTGTCCATCTCTGTCCGTGTGCCCATTCGTCTGTCCCTCTGTCTATCCATCTATCCATTTGTCCATCTGTCCCTCCGTCCCTCTGTCTGTCAGTCTGTGTGTCCATCCATCCATCTGTCCCTCTGACCATCCATCCATCCATCTGTCCATGTGTCTGTCTGTCCTTCTGTCCATCCATGTATCTGTCTGTCCGTCTGTCCATCTGTCCGTCCCTGTGTCTGTCCGTGAGTGCATCTGTCTGTCCGTCTCTTTGTCCGTCTGTCTGTCTGTCCATCTGTCCATGTGTCTCTCCATCTGTCTGTGCATCTGTCTAGGTCTGTCTCTCAGTCTTTGTGTCTGTCTGTGTCTCCTTCTATGTGTCTGTCTGTCTCTCTGTCCATCTGCGTGTCTGCCTGTGTTTTTGTCTGTCCACCTATCCATCTGTATGTCTCTGTGTGTCTGCCTGTCTTTGTGTCTGTGTGTCTCTGTCTGTCCGTCTTTGTGTGTGTCTGTCCATCCTTCTGTCCATGTGTCTCTTTATGTCTGTGTGTCCGTCTCTCTCTGCATCTGTCTGTCTGTCCATCTGTCTCTCTGTGTCTGTCTCTGTGTCTGCCTGTCTTTGTGTCACTCTCTCTGTCTGTCTATCTGTCATGTCTCAAATTAATGCTCCATATCTCCCTGTTTAGTTCTCTCTGAGTCTGAGTTCTCCCGTTAGAACTCAGGCACAGGGCTTTTGTTCTTGCTCCTCTCTTTCATTTAAAAAATTACTTTTTTGTTGCTCTTTCAGTGCATTTTAGAGAGGTTTTCCAAGACAGCTTTGCCAGCTGCCAGCTACAGTCAGCTTTCTGGGACCTGAGCACCTAGTGAGGCAAGGGTAACTTTGCATTTAATAGTCAATGACAGGTTTTACAGGAACTCAAATTACAAGAAATTCTCGGGACCTTAATGCACTAAAAGCTAACCAGCTCTCCATAACATCTTGTCCTGTTTTTCTAACCTTGTTTTATATTTTAGATAACACTTAAAAGGGTGGTGGGAGCCCTGTAATTAAGGCAGTTGAATACAATGCTCTGATAACAAGTTCTTGTTTGTAGGAAGTCACTGGTCAGATCATATGCCCTCTACTTATGCAGGAATTTCTGAGAGTGAGTCCAGCACGTTACTGCATTACAGGGTCCAAGTACTTCTGCAGATGTCGTATTAATAGATGCCCACAGGCATCACCTTTCCTGCCTCTTCCCATCTGCCAGTCCTCGTGCTGCATCCACGCAATGATGGCAGTGCCTTTCCAAATCTCTGCTCTTTTCCAGTAGTCAGTGAATGACAAGCCAAAAGCCAGTGGGCTGAAATGTGGAGGCCAGGCAGGGTGGGGTGGCTGCAGCCTTCACTACCTGCCTGCAGGAACCTGAACAGGTTCCATCCTCCTGTCCTGAATGTTAACTGGCCTGGCCTCCCCAAGGAGAGGCAGCAGCATTGATTTACTGCACTGTATAAATGTGTTTATGGCTTGGCACAAGCACACTTACACTCCCTATTTTCCAACGTGGATTTCCAATAAGCCCCTTTGCTCAAATGAGTCTATTAAATTTAGAGTGCCTGAAGCTAAAACTGAATTATGAGAGGTAGCTTTGGGGGTTGAAGCCCAAAACATCTGGGAAAGGCTCCTGGAGTCTTCTGTTAGTGCCTGTTTGGGTTGATATTTATATTGAGCAAAAATAATTGAAGAAGCTAAAGCAACCCTGGCTGCACACATCACCTCAGCCTGAGCTGCCTTCTTATTTCAGCTGGCACTCAGACCCACCTGATTCCACAGGGTTATTAGAGCAGCTCCCGATTTAAGCCAATGTGAAATCAGAATATGACCCATTCCTTTCTCTCCTTATGGACTCAGTCTCCAGTACTGCCATTTCCCTGTTTCTGCAGTGGGGTACAATAGCCCGGGGAGAAGCCCATCCATCTGTTGTCCCTCCCTCGTGGGTGTGTTTTGGTCTCTGGTGTTCTGCAGGGCTGGGAGGCAGTTCCTTCTCTTCTCCTAGCCTGGGGGACTGCACAGAGCCTGTCCTTGGATCCTGTCAGTGCTGCCCTGCTCACTGCTGTGACACTGTCATGTGTAACCATCCCTGCAGGGACAGGAAATGGAGCAGAAAGTTTTAGAGGACCCCTAAGTATGGTCCATAATTACCTATATCTGCTCAAGATTATGTCTCTCCTGCTAAGGAATAAGGCTGATTTCTAGTTGCTAGTTGTTGGGCTTTATCTGGAATAAAAAACTACCCATGGAGGAAAAAAAAAAAGATTTGTAGAGAATGGGATTAAATTAAGGAAAGTAGAGTTTAGGATGAACTCTAGGAGTACAATTCTATAGTAAATCTACTAAACTGTGGAATGACCTCAAGTGAGCAATGGAGCCTCACAGTGTGAAGAACTAAAATGATATCTGCCAAAGCCTCAGGAAACCAATGTCTGGAGGAGGCAGCGTAGCCTGGCTTGGCAGTGCAGGATTGTGGGTATTGGGAATGTACATTGTACATCCACTGAACTTGTCCTGTATTAAAGTCTGCATGTATTTCTCAGGCAGGTACGACCTGCATAGCTTTAAATCCTGCCTTCATTTAAACTAATGGGAATCTTACAGGCCAGCTGAACAGGAAGCCATCAGAGCACACCAGTGACTTTGGCTGTCCCCCCCCTCAGCACATGATGCCTTAAAAATTCTTCAGACTTACATGAGTTAGAATGTGGTTATTACTGGATATTTCTGCTTAAGAAGTCTCCTCTTGGTTTTACAATTGTCTGTAGCATTCAGCTCTAGTACATACAGATAGAAAAGAAGACACAAACCAAAAGCATTTCTCTCATTTGCTGGAGGGAGAGAAAAATACAACTGGACTTGCTACAGAATTAGAATTAATTAGAATTACTTTGCTTTTTTTTTCCCAGAGAGTTTGTTCAGTTTCTGGCAGATAACAAGGAAGCATCTCCTGATCTGTAGCTGTCTGGGGAATCCCTTTTTTAGAGGAAGGAGAAGTTGAGGAGGAAGAGGATTGGTGGGCCGAGTCCTGGCTGAACCCGACCTAGAGCTGTGCCAACAAATCCATGTGTTTGACTGCCCTGGGCCTGGGGAACAGGACCCTTGCAGGTAAGCAGGATTGCTTCAAAGATATGTGGTGACAACACCAGTTTTCCTTTGTAGCGCAGAATACTTGGAGTGCCTGGGTTATGTCCGGCCACTTAGGCTGCAGCACTCAGTCGCCTGTCTCTGGCTCCCTGGCACCAGCCATGAGGCAGTGCTGACAGGCTCTTTTCAAAAAGTCTCATGGTTTGGGTCTGTTCAGGAAAAAAGTGCCGCTTGCCACTCACCAGATATGCTGGAGGGCTCAAAACATAGACATGGAAAAGCAGTGGCCATAGCTACTGTCCTGGCTCCTCACAGATGTTGCCGTTTCCATTCTTCGGGTTCAGGCTACTGCTGCTTCATCTACCAGAATGAGGTCAATGCCATTTACGTTTGTCTTCTATTTTTTTAATCTATATTTCTTACTTTTTTTTTTTTTCTGGAAAGCTTGTCCTCTTGGAAAACTTATCCCCTCTTAATTTTTGCTTTTACTTGACTGGCCCCACTTGCATGGTAACTCCCAGTATTTGCCATCATGACTCAGAGTCTGATCCAGCCGAAATGTGCATCAGCCTGGGACACAAGAGAAATCACTGGGATGGAAGCTGAATCTTTCATCTGCTCTTTGTATTTTCTGCCCTTTCTCTGGGTTTGTTTTCTTCTCTTTTCTTCCTTTGCAATTGTCAGGGAAGCATCTGTGAGTTTCATGAAACAAATGTTACTCATTAAAACCCCATTACTGCCTGCCAGAAAGGAAAATGGCATCTTATTTGAAAACAATATGTAATTGTTATTGCTGTCTTGTTGCAAGTTATGCCCTTGAAAAATGTTAGGGACTTATTTAGTAGCAACTGATGCTGAGGAAAAGCCTTACTAAAGCAGAAAATTAACTGTTGCAATATCTTTTACACAGCTTCAAACACCATAATACAAATGCCTGGTCTGTTGTGCTCGTGGATGTGTTTATGGTCACTTCGAGGACAAAATACAACACTTTTCCATGGTGGAGATTCAAGTCCCAACCAAGAGAGCACAACTACACTGGTGTCACAGACCTCCTGCAAACACACCACCACCCTGGGTACTGCCTCACCTGCACTGCCAGGCCAAGCTGCTGAATCACTTACAGACTGGTAATCTTCTTTTCTAATGTTTCCATCTTAATCTATTTTATATTGCCTTTTATTTTACTTTTTTTTTTTTACTTTTTTGTATTGCAATTAGGATTAAGTAATGAATAGTAACAGATTTTTACAAAACAAATTGGGAAACACAGATCTTTTCTCTTGGAAACCTGGCATTAATTTCTGCACACAGCAAAGCCCCTCTCTCGGTAGAATTTTAGCTACTGTTTTTCACAGTAACCTGCTATTTATTCAATTAATATTTTATTCTATTGAATGTATTTTTTCCCTCACACTTCAGACAAAACATATAAATCCATTTCTATCATAAATTAGGTAATGTTTTTGTAAACAAATATATAACAAATATTTGTTATATAACAAATTGTGGGAGCCAGTGTAAAGCTATTATCCTTCTTGCTTATCCAGGAGAGTTGGGACCTTAATTCCAAAGAGGTGAAATTCCTGCTCACAGTAGAAGTTTACTTTTAACTACACTGCCATAACAAACGGTCACAGAAAAAAAGCTGTACCCGAGTTTTAGCCATATTTTCCACCTTGTACTGTTACTGCAAATATCCCTTTAAAAGTCTAATGAGCTTTTTATTGTAAAAACAAAACAAACAAAAAACCCTGATTTGTAATTTTAAAATATTTAGTGTATAATTTAAAATTATTCTAGTGAAAGCAACTCTGCAAATGCATCTCTGTGACAGCAACCTGGGAAATATGGGATAGTGCCTAATACATCCCATTTATTGCCAACTGACCCATGTTCCCTTGTCATCCTTGGGCACTCAGGTGCTACGTTAAACCTCTCATTCTCTACTTGCACCATCTGAACCGTTTTCATGGTGACAGCCAATGTTTCAACCAGCAAAGAGCATTTCTTCTTTTATGACTTTGAGGTGATCTATGGAATGTGTGATCTTTAATACAGAAAAATGTTCTGACTAATTTTAAGAAGTGAAATACAGGCAGAATCTTGTCTGCCCCTCTCATCCTACCTTTAATGGAATGAATATGACTGAGTGTAATGGCCAAAATCCCTAACAGCCTCAGGTTTGCCAGCACTGGATTTGCATGTGTTTTCAGTCAGGGATTGGGAACCTTGGCTGAGCACAGAGCACTTAACGTGCCTCAGACGGTGCCTCAAGATTTCCTGTGCACACGTGAGCAGACAAGCCATGGTTGGGAAAAGCTTGGATTTCCCACCTTTCTCAAAACACTGGTGGAAGAGGAATTCTGCCTGTTGTACTCAGCGTGTCAAGCCCTTTGCAGAGGTCCCATAAAGGCACCTCATCACCTTTGCTGTAACACCTCATAGCCCCTTGTTGACTCTTCTCTTTTATGGGCCTGTAGGTAAGAGTTCACCTGGCTGAAATATCCCTGAGGCAGCTGACAAGGAACTGCTGAACCACTTGAATACCAAACCAGCTGCCTGTGTTCTCTGTGGGGTGACCCTCTGCTCCGGCTCTCTGGAGTGGCGAGGCAGAGCAGTCCCAGGGCAGGCAGGAGACCCTGGAGAGCCGCCAGGCTGACGAGGAGCAGCATTTGTCCAAGGATTATCGTCAGGCCCCTCACCATCACGTTTTCGCTCATTCTGTGTGGATGGGGACTTGTTGACAATTCCCTGGATTTCAATTTGGGAGAAAGAGCTTCATGTTGGACCTTTTATCTCCGGCGCCGTGTCTGCCTGCCTTGCCCGCAGGCTTCAGGTGGGTCCTGTTCCCTTCCATTTAAAGTCCAGATGAGGTAAGCTGGAGCAGCACTGCTGCTCTTTTTTCTGGTTTGCTTTTGACTTAGAGCATTATCAGGCAGTCCCTGGGTTTAGTTTCTGCATTCATTTCACTGCTTTCATAAAACTGGCTCAGCAATTTTGGATGACCGATAAGGAATGAACTTTCTCTCACCCGCAGCTGCTCTGATATGAATTTTTAAAATCCCTCTGTACTGAACAAATGCAGAAGATACGATTGACAATTTTCAAATAACTCAAAGAACTTTCACGTGTAAATACTGAGTCAGAGTTTTATCTGAACATGATCTAAATGCTCTGAAAACTTCCAAAGGCCTCACAAGTATGAAGATACTTTCCTCAAAGTCACAGGAGGATTAAAAGTGAGGAAAAAAAAAAGACAATACCAAGAAATCAGCTGGGCACTTAGTTCCCTTCCCCTGGAAGGCTTTAGGAGTGACAGCAGTTGAGTCTAAAAACTGGTAACTGAGAAAGGCGACATAGAGATGGGAATGGAGCAAAGGGCTGCTTGACAAGAAACAACCCAGCAAGTTTTGACTCTACTGTGATTTTCTTCCCCCTCCCAAAAAAAAAGAAGTAAAAAAAAGCCAAGTTATTTCAGTGTAAGCATGTTAAATAACTGGCATCTCTCCTGAAATCTTGTAAAACAAATTGTAGCTCTGTGCAATTAAGTCCTGTGGGTTGTAGAATCCTGCAAGATCAGACATCTCTAATGGGAGTGTTGACAAGCCCTTCAGTGTAGCAATGCAGTGGTGCCCCCTCAGAGAAAGAAGCAAAGCTCCTGGGAAATAATTAAAGAACATTTTGGTCAGCCTGTGATGCAAGTACAGATTTTTCAGGTTATGCAGAAATAAACTGGAAACCCACAGAACATCACCAAAAGAGACTAAGGAGACTGAGTGATGCTTGTCCAAATGGGCCTGAAAGGAAACAAAAAGGCTGGGAAGACGGGACAGGAAGGTTTTGGAGTAGCTGTGGTTCAGGAAAATCTCTCTTCTCCCTGTCCTTCTAATTTTTTTTATTGTAGTCTGATGGTGGAGACAAAACTAACCCATCCTTTCATTAATCCTAAACCCTTCTCCTTCATCTGGAAAACTGACATCAATTATAGCTTTGGATTCACATTGTACTAATTCAGGATCTCGTTAGGGAACAGTACTTGCGTATCCAGATGTGTTGCTTTCAGTGCTCTGTGCCTACACTCTGTGTCAAGCAAAGCTTTTCTTGTTACCTGTTAACAGTGCTACAAATAGTAGGGTCTGCTCATCACACAGACCGTGCTTTGCCCACTCAATACTTCCAGCTGTTCTTCAGCTCTGTTACATTTTCTTCAAGAAGCAATTTTAGTGCAAAAAACATCAAGGAAAAAAAATATTTTAAAATTGATTTCTTAATTGCTGATGGCTATCTAGCAAAGCCAACTGTTGGTTATTTTGGCAATACAGTACATTTAGGAGGTACCTGACCTTCAGTGGGGCATTGCTGGATAAGAAAACAGTCAAACTTAAATGAAGACTTGAAAAATTAAGAGACATAAACTACAGGGAGGAGCCAAGTCATGAAGTCTCTTCCTTCTCTCCTTTCCCACTCTCCCTCATACAGCCATAATTCACTGAGGGAGTGTTTTGAACATTTCCACAACTGCAAGCATTTGGGCAGAAGGAATGGGTGAAGGAAATGTATTTTAACAATTAGCCAATATATGGTGGTCTCCCCTGAAAAATTAAAAGGTGGAAAGTAGATACATCCAAGGTGTGAAAAAGAGACAGGATGTTTAAATCACTTCTATCATTTTTTGTACATACTGATGTTTAAAACAGTATTAATGATATATTATTTTTTCTAATGTATCATAGAGTCCCTAATTAGTGCCTGAGCCACTTGAAGGGATTATTTAATTTTTAAATAATTTCTGCAGCGAAATGAGGAGATCCCACGTTGGCTACATGAGCATTCTTGCAATTTCCCATGGCTGGAGTTGCCTGATGCTGTGAGTTTTCCACTTCATGGACCATTGTGAGAGAAAATCATGTGCTGAGGGAGTAACCCAGCAAGGAATGAGTAAATAGCTGCTGCTCTGCAGACCAGCTCATTAAGAAGCAGACATCTGAATGAAGTGAGGTTCCTGGGGCGTCTGTGGCACCAGACATGCCAAGAAGGGAGGCATGAAACCCTGTTATGTGCCATGACCAAGCAAAAGGCATTTTTACCTAGGGCAGATTGGTGGTTAATATTCTGCTCCTGTGCTGTGCTCACTGAAGCCCTGGAGTGCTTTTGTTCGTGATCTGGGTGTTGTGCAGCACATTTACATGTGACCAACTGTTGGAGTGGCTCAGTCACCTTGGTACAGAACAGGGCTCAGCTGAAATGCCAAAGGCACCAGCTTTGTTTGGGACATGAGGAAAACCAAACAAAAATATCACACCTTTTTTTTTTTTTTCTTTCATAAAAGCCTTAACAACAGCTTCCTTATTCAACAGGATGGTGTGTTGTATGGATACATTACAGCTGGTCAAAAGACTAAAGATTATTTAGCTTTTAACTAACTTTTTTTACTTTTAATTGAGTTTGTTAGGCATAAATAGCTGAATGACACAGCATTTGTTTAACTCAGCGATATTCACAGTTTAATTAAATAATTCACATGCTAATCTCTAATCGTGATGCAAAAAGACCAAAAACCAAATTAAATAATCATAGCTCCCCGAGCCAATTGCTTGGAAAAGAGGAGCAGGGTCTGATGAGACATATGGCAAACAATCTTTGCTGCAAACCAGCAAGCTAAAACACAGCACTGCTAAAACACATCACTACTACCATGTGCTAAGAGTATAAATCCTTTTGCACAATATATTTTCAAAGCACACTCTCGCCAGGAGCAGCAGGTGTGTAACTGAAGACTGCACCAGGTTTGAGCAGATAATTCGAGCGCTATGAGTTGGAAGGGAAGGGAGGAAGCTGGGAAAGGGGATGAAATATCGTGAATTAAAATCACAATTTCCCTTAGAGTTTTTGTAATTGTTAGTGTATAAGTTGGGAATTTGTGAAATGTGACAAATAAGGAAGTAATTGAGAATGCCTGCTGCACTGAGATCTGTCTCTGCCGACATATGCGTAAGTAGAAATTGGTGTTGGAATTAACTTCAGTGGAATTAAGCACCCACACCAACTGGAGTGAGGAATGAAGCCACAGATGTAGTTGCTATGAATCTGCCAAGGTTTGGGGTTTGTTTTGGCTTGTTTTTTTTATATTATGGCTTTATTACCTAATCACCCTGTTGTGCTACGTGCATACTGTATGCAAAACAGTACAGAATGTGTGCCCAGCACCAAAATGCAAAGAAGTCACCATTTGTTGCTGTGTTTAGCAGAGGTTATCCCACAAGGGAACAATGACAGTAACCCCAAATGACACCAGTTTTCTGTTGCCCAGGTTCTCTGCTGTGGTGCTGCTGTTTATGGCGATCCCTGTGTGGCAGACAGGATGAAGGAGGAGTGCAGGGGAATATCCACTGGAGCCAGAACGGCAGGGCCTTGGTAAGTGAGCTGTTTGTTCATATTTTTCTACTGCGTATTTGAAAGAGTCAGACCCAAACAGAACTGCCAGGACAGAATATTCCTCTGAGAAGATGAACATGGGTTATGTGTCTCGGCTTTGCCAAAGCATTATGGAAACCACTGCTTCAGTTTGGGAATAAAGACGTAGGCACAAACACTGCCTCGGGCAGGGTGAAGACCACCCTTGGGCAGAAGTGTTTGGGAGCTGCAGTGGTGAAAGGACGGGGTGTGCTTTGTTTTGCAGAACATTTTGGGTGTGGATAACAGGCCTGTCTAAACAGAATTGGTGTGTCTGATGGCTGATCCAATATTCCAAGGAGGTCCTCTATTCAGAACTTGTTTTCCTTCCACGCTTACCCTACTTCGTGTATTGTGCTAGATTATACTGGTTTCATAAGTGGCAGTCACAGTTATTGTCCATCTGGATATGTTTTGAGGTTCTATAAAGTTTTAACAACTGTGAAGGGGGAAAATACTAAAATATGCAACCAGTCTGAAGTGGTTATCTCGAGATTTACCCTCCTGTCCCTAGGAGGGCACAGAGCACCCTTCGTGGTCCATGTAAAGCTTATTTAGATCTGTCCCTTTATAACACAGCAAGAAGCATTCTCTTGTGAGTTGAGATTATCTCTCTGAATCTGTAATCTTTTAATGAATGAAAATAATTATAATATTAGTCATACTAACACATCTTACACATTCAATCTTGATTCAGGTCATGTACAACTGAATCAGATACTTGGTTAACTCTTGTGCTTCTTCTGTGGCTTGCTGTTAAATAAGGGGATTTTATACTTTCCAGTATCTTTTAATAAGAATTTGGTTTGCTATAATTTATTCTCATGCTATTCACTATGGAATGCCAGTCAGTTCTCAGAATACTTGTACATGCTTGTCACATTCTTCACATTTAAAAACCCTTCTTTTCCATGTTATCCCAGACTAAATTACCTGTCAATCTTTAACTCCTACCTCTGTGCTGATAGATTATGACATACATCTGGCAAGGCAAGATAGTTCTGCAAATAAACTACTCAGGTGCCCATCCTGAATCTGTGCAGTAAGGCTTTTGAGGTCAGAAGGTTTAGATTGGTCATCTGTAAGTGTAGGTTTAGATTGGTTTAGATTGGTCATCTGTAGGGCAGGTACTTGTGTCAGGGTCAAAGGGACAACAGGGCTTTGGGACTGCACCTCTCTCAACTCCTGCCTTCGCGTCATCAGATAATTCCTGGCTCCTTTTCCTCCGGCTGTTTGTGTCCCCCTCAGCAATGAGCAGTGCTGTGGTTTATTCCCAGCCCTGGCACAGAACAGCACAGGACACTTGGCACCACTTTTTGCTCAGCCCAGGCAGGCTGCCCATGGATGGTGGGTGACTGCAGCCCACGGCTCCCATCCCGTGAACCCACTAATGGGGTACAAGTGCAGAGCCACCAGTGCCAGGTCTGTGCTGTGCCGGGGTCACACTGTGACAGGAGATTTATCAGCACAGCATGTCCAGCTGGAGCTGGAAGCAGAGCCTTTCTGCTCAGCAAGTGCTACAAAAGGACTGGCACATGCCAAGTGCTGGTCCCCAGAGTGCCAGTGCACTGCCCATTACTGCAGCTCTCAGTCAGCTCTAAATCACCCTGCGGCCCAGCTCTGCTTTCAGTTGTGCTGCTCCTGATGTATTGATGAACACACAGCAGAGGAGAAGCCAAATGACACAAAACTGTCTTGTTCTGATGTACTGGGCAGTTGGTTGCCAGCAGCCCCCAGAGCAAAATAATACCTGTGCTGAGAATAGTGTCAGGGCTCTTTGCACAGCAGCTGAAGCCGTGCCTGCAATTCAAGTGTGATTTAAGTCTCTCTTGTTCATGCACAGCTTTCTGGTACTTCAGCCCTTGCCTATCCCACATAGGCCCATATTTTTTTCCTTTGCCATCTGTAAGAGAGGATTAAACCATGCTGGGCTGGAGAAAACCTCTTCTGCTGGGGGCGGGGGGGAAAAAAGTTACTGTGTGACTATCACAAGGCAGAGATGCTGTTAGGACAGGGAAAGATTTTCCTGTAGGGTCTTAGTGCCCATCTGCAATAAATTTTTATGAGGGTTTGGAGGAAACAGAGGCCTGGGCTAACTTAGTGGTTTGGAAAGCTGTGCAGCCCAGTTACTGGCAAATCTTTGTTTTATCCATCCTGACAGGTTCTGCCATACCATACAGGTATGTATTTTTTCCAATGCTGTAACATAAATCATTGTCAGGTCATCAGCATTCCTACAGTTTTCTAAAGTATTTTTGTGTCTGCCAAAGGTTCCCACAGGACCTCTAGGCCTATGGGCTGCTATATAAGCTCCTTTAATGGAGCATGTAGTGCTGAACTGTGCTCTGCTGCAATATTCCCACTCAGAGGAAGAGAAATAAGGAATGAGATGCCCAAGAGTTATGCCTTAAGAACCATATTAAAGACCTCTAGTGATAATATGTCTTAAACCATGATAGCAAAGTAAACCGGTATTTTACTTATAGAAAAGCTTTTTTTCCTTTCACTATTCACTTAAGAAAATTCCATATGAGGATCTCAGAGTAGAGTAAGAAAAACACCATCAGGAGATTGGAACCTGTGCCAGCCTGTCCTCCAGCTTGAGAGCAGCTCAAGTGCAACATGCTCGCTGTGTGTCCTCCCGTGCCTTGTTTGGTTTTCCTTTGGGTGAGTACCTATTTCCCCTCTATTTTTCCTAAACTTTAGAGAAATTTTTTTAAAAAATTAGATAGAATTCAGTTCACTTATTATTTTGTGGGCATCTTATTTATCTCTTGGGCTGCCCTGCTTTGCTGAAGGTTGTGAGATCAAAGCTCCAGCCACGCTGAAGGATCTGAAACAAAACAGGCCCTTTATTTTCAGATCATCCCAAGGGCCTTTGGAGCGGGAGGAAACCAAATGACAGTTAATGGATCTGGGAGGGCCTGACCTGAGGACAAGGTTAAGTGGTATAATAATCTCTATCCTGAACTGGGGGCTGTGGAACAGCTTCCCTAATGTGCTTGGTCACAAGGTGAACCACTCTGAGCAAACCTCACAGATTTTCTGCCCACACCACTTAGAGGAAAGCTCAGGGATTTTGATAAACACCTGAATCCTCCCCTAAAACACTTCCTTTTCTTTAATTAATGACTTCTTTCCTTCACATTACACTCACTGATAAACTTGACATATTTCTGTGCACTGCCCTTTCTTTGGTGCTCTGATTTTTTCACTTTCAAAAGCACAATGTATCACATTTTCTAGATCTAAAACATTTCTTAGTTAAATTATAGTCTTTCTTCCTTGAGAATCAAAGAAGTTAATGCATCAGTTCTCTTTGTTTGGCTTTGTTGTGAGGGAAAGGAATGGTCTGGCTGAAGAACTGTTTCTTTTGAGAGAGTGTTGGATGGCCATATCAGTCAGATTTTTGTTTTTTAATTCTTTGCCTAGAGAAACTCTGCAATTCATTAGCTAGTTTTATCTTTCTTTCAATGGCCTCTTTATGCTTGTTGTTAAGACCAGTGTAGGCAATATTATCCACAAACCTCATTAAGGAAAAATGTTTTAATGTCCTTCTCTCAGAGAAATTACACATCTTTCCAGTGCAGAAAAAACAGCAGAGCTAAATTTGGAATTTCTCTAAAATAAGAAAAAGACTATTGGAGTCTGTTCTCAAGAGAACCCATAAGGATTTATGCCCTGGTGACTTGGTAATTATTTATCTCCAATACACAGTGTCCCAACTCAACCCAGCCATACTCTTGGTATATTGTTGGGCTGAAGAGGCTCTTTTGCTTTCAAGACTTGCTTAACACTGACTTACTCTCAGTGAAGTACAATGGTGCTGCAAAATGTCAGGCAATGGAACTGATAACAGGATCAGTCTAAAGAAACTCTGGGGCAGGAGACCAACACTTGGTACATAGACAAGGAAAGCCTTGCACCTGAGCTAAGAAAAGCAGAGGGAACCTGAAGAATAGGCTACACACTCAGGTAGATGGCCAAGAGAAATGGAAAGGAATTGAAAAACAGAAAGCATAAGAATAATCCGTCAGAGAAAGGTACTAATCTCGTAGCCAGGATGAAAAGGCTACTAAGAAATGGGTGGCAGCCACAATCCAAAAGTACTGTATCTGTAACAAAGGTACACAGGTATTTTACTCTGACTTGTCCATCATTTGTACAGATAAGAAAAGTGCCATCAGAAGGTTTTGAGAGATTTGCAGAGTAGCTCCCCCTTGAAAGTGTTCATGTGAGTGAAGGAAAGGCAGGAGGGGATTCAGAAGTGGGTGCAAGTTGTTTACAAGACAGGCATTAAAGATAGCATGCTTTTGTTCTGTGTGCAGACCGAAAAGACACGGAAAGAACCTGCCATCTCAGCCAGTTGTGCCAGAAAACTTCTTTCCTGAACAAGTCGTGTGTGATTGATCTCTGAAGCAACTGCTGGGTTACAATCCCACGAATAACATGGAATTCCTGTCTGCTCCTGTTCTCAGGTAAGTTCAGCACTTCCTTTTAATCTAGGCTGTAGCTGTCATGGCTCATGCTTTCAGCCCTGGGAATCCTCTGTGTGGCCTTTTCAAGCACTGTACAAATACACTGTCAGGAATTCCATGCCAAGGGATCTTCTCTTCTAGTTAAGCCTCAAAAGGTTGGGTTATGTTCAGTTTGGTTGGTGTCCCTGAAGTGAGGAGGAACACAACAGTGCAGAGAGATCACACTCCCCCCCCAGCCCCCAGGATGGTCAATGACTGAGGTGCATTAGGCTTTCAGACTGACACAAACCAGAGATTTTGTGTCCTTGATGTCTCTATTTTATGGTATCATAAGACCTAGTAGGAGCTCACCACTCTGAACCCCTTGTCAGTGGTCGTTCCCATAGGCACATCCAAGCACCTTGACTTTAAGTTCTAAAGCATTTGATATCCCTAGCAGGAAAAAAAAAGAGTAAGAAATACATTCAGTATTAAAAAACAATAAGAAGCATAGTAGAAAGAATAATGAAAGATTGGAAATGATTTATGGGTGTAATGGATCACTCTCTATATATTTACAGAAAGAAAATACCCAAATTACCTCAGCTTTAATAGTCATATTCCCAGTGACTGCAGAGGAAGAACTTTTAAATGTATGTATAAGACTGGAAATGGTTATAAAAGATCAGAGGCTTTTCAAAATTCACTGTGTACCAGGTCTAGTGAGTGCAATGCCAAGAGTAATATATGAAATCTGATCTGACAGTTTCATAATTTTCCTTTGTTTGAGGAGATCCCCATGCAATGCAAACGTACAGCATCGTGCCAGGACTGAGAGGAACAGTTAGTGGAAAGGACTTGGAGGTAATGACCACTGGGCAGTTTCTCACTGGCAAAATATAAAAAGAAAATGAAGAATTAAGTCCATTAAGAAATCCCAAGGCACATGGTTTAGATTAAAGGACACTCCTTTCAGCCAGGAGGCTGGAAGGTTGATGTAGCACTGCTCATGCAGATGTTTGGAAAGTATTTCAAAAACTCCTAATTTTGGAGAGTGCTTCTAAAGGCTGTTGCTCTTCCACTGCTCTGTGCCACCTCCAATTTATCTTAAGCATAAAACAGGAAAAAAACACAGAAACTACAGCTTCTAGTTAAACAGGAGAGGTCTTTTTAAAGAAACACAATAAAACAATAAAACAGTATCTGTAGTAGGCTGGCAGGTCTCCTTTTACCTATGAGCAATAACAATGAAGTAAAAGCAAATCTGTCAAAACTCAGCAAGGCTTAATACAATCCCTTGGTTCATATTGGCTACATGTGAACAGTGCACACAGCAGTAAATTGCTATACTGAAGTCCTGGGAATTCAGACTTGGTTGTGTGGTTTGTCTTTAAAAATCTGGTTCTATATTATGCTCCAGGTAGTGATTTTTACCAGAACTCCGTACTTGGCAACAGCACCTCAGCCCATCTCTGAGTGAATCCAGTCCAGCTCTGAATGTCTCTAAGCACACAGGAAGATTACTGAGGTAAGATCTCAAGTAAGGGAGCTTGTGTTTGGGCCAAATTCTGGGCCAATGCTCTGAGGTTCTGCTCATCAGTTTTGCAACTTTTCTGTTAAATTCTGACTTACACTTGACAAGGAGCTTTGAGTGTTTTTCAAGTTGAAGGGTGAGAGCTCTGTCTTCTCTCAGACAGAAACAAACCTGCTTCCTGGTGCCAGTTCAGCTCTGACCTAAGGACAACCCAGCTCTGTTGAGGTTCTCCATACTACATACAGGAGAGGGGAAATGCTGAATGTTGCTGTTCCCCTATCTGCTCCCTCTTACTGACTCTCTGCATTCTTGTGCATGTTTTCTCATCATCTTTCCAAGTCTCTCCCTCATTGCCTGGAGAAGGTGTTATCTAATGGCAATTCCCCGAGGAAACAGTTTCTCCTTTCCTATCCACATTTCACTGTCCCAAGTGCAAGAGGTGATGAGGGATGGCTCTTGTCCTAATGAAAGGGAGTGAAGGTTCCATTGACTTCACCGGGGTCAAAACTTCACCCTCAGGGACCTATTGGTAGAAATGGGAGGGAATTTCCATTTTCACAGAGAATTTGCAACCCCTTAATTGTGTTGAAACCTCCAATATTTCCTTCACCGGGCAAAGTTCGTATCTTCTTTCAGATGAATGTAGTGGCTGAGCGTCATCTGCTGCTGCAAAACCTTTACAAGTGACTTAAAACTAGAACAGGCATAAAAGAGAAGCAGGGTGGGAAAGGGTTGTTTGCTATTAAACACCAGCACAAACCCAGCTTTTTGTCTGTGCCCTTCCCCCTTTTTGTTCACACACTCCTCTTCACCCTTCAGACAGCCTTAGAATGCTAATTCTTCTAATCACTTGGAGAAGGAAAACTATTATAGAAATCAACTGAAATATTATTTTAAACCCTGTTTAATGAGACTGGATCTACACCCATAAATAAAGTCCTAATCTTAACTTCCAAGACAAGGGTGTGGGAAGTACCAATACAACCTGACACATTCACATTCAAAGCAAGTATTTGAAACCAGTTTCAAAAAGGGTTGTTTAACACATACTGGCTGGTGGGATTTATGAAGAAATGATTTTAAATAAAAGTGCAATTGTCTTCTTGTCACAGATGTTTAGGATTTCTCTTCACAAAGCAGATGATACAGATGCTCAGAAAGACTCGGTGAAATGATCGTGTGATGATAAAGATCTGATCGTGTTATTCCACCGGTTTGTGAACTTCAAGGTATTCAATTATTCTGGTTTTCTCAGGGTAGAATCTGTATGCATGTAACCCTTGGTTAGCACTAATAACAATATGAAACCCTTCCCACATCAAAGCTGTGACTACGTGCTTTTGTCTGTCCCAATGGTTTGAGAGAAAATCTTGATAAATCAACATGAGGCTTTTTTTCTTTTTCCTTTTTTTTTCTTTTCCTCTTTCTTAAGTTTTATTGTCTTGATTAGATAAAAAATAATAGGGGGCTGTCAATCTGTTTTCTTTTCAGGTCTTCTCTGCCTCTTTCTAAATTAGTTACAGCCTGCTTTTTGTAGCTTTATAGCCAGCCTGACCTAATTTAATTACCATGACTTGTGTGGCTTAAAGATAAATAGTTTTATTCAGTCTGCCTACTTTTGTATAAGTTCTCCCTTTCACACATCTCTCTATATTTTGGCATTCAGAATTCTTGTCCTCTGTTCTGGGGTAGGTTACCACAAGGTTAGTTTATAGCATTGTCCATATTTTCACACAAAGGCCTTTGATGCAGTCAGTTCCTGCTTTGCTCTGTCTGCTTGTGCTGGGAGTCTTTGTGGGACACCAATGAACATGAGCTGGGGAGGCACAGGATGGGAAATACATCCTTAGCCATCACGAGGTGGAAATCCTCAAAGCTTGTTCCTATACCAGCACTCTCTGGGTTTTTTTTTCTTATTTTAGGAAAATCCTTCTGAAATCACAGCTTGGGATTTCTTACCTACAGATTATTTTAAACTGTGCCACGGAAGATCACCAGCAACGTATCTCTGAAGCACGAAAATGCCTTCAAGCTGCCCCAGAAGACAAGTGCTTTACACAGAGGTATGTCCCCAGTGTACAGATCCACGAGGTTCATGCCAAGAACATGGACAGATCCTTCTACTACCCTGCTGGCCACCTGGAAGTACAGAAAGCAAGCAAGCAGCTTATACAACTGCAAAATCTACTTAAAAGAAGGAATTGACATGTTCCTTCCTCTCTGGGAAAAGGGAGAAAGACTGACCAAGAAAACTGGACTGATAGTAGATGTTTTGGGGGTTTTTTTTAATGATTAAATATCTTGCATTCCCATAATCACTGCATTGTGTTATGATCTCACAGGTAACATTCAGAAATCAGGACTGAGAGGAAATGGGGTTCTTTAACAAAAACTGTTTAAATCTGTTACATTCCTGTAGTCACTGCAGTTTTTTTATACTCTCACAGGTACCATTCAGAATTAGTGACTGATAGTAAATGATAAAAGATGATTAAATCTTTTAAATTCTTGTAATCACTGCATTTTTTTTATAATCTCACAGAAACAGTAAGAAATCATCCATGATAGTAAATGGTAAAAGATGATCAAATCTGTTACATTCCCATGAAAACTTGAATTTTTTTAATAATCTCACAGATAATATTCAGAAATCATGACTGATACTAAGTGATAAAAACTGTTTAAATCTGTTACATTCCCTTAAGCACTGCATTTTTTTATAATATCACAGGTAACCTTCAAGAATCATGACTGACAGCAAATGTGTTTTTTTTTTTAAAATGATAAAATCTGTTACATTCTTGTAATCACTGCAGTTTTTATTATCTCATTCAGAAATCATCACAGATGGGAAATAATAAAAAATTAAGTCTGTTACATTCTTGTAATCACTGCTTTTATTGTCTATAATCTCAAAGATACCACTCAGAAGTCATGACTGATAATAAATTTTTTTTTTTTAAAAAAAGGTGTTTAAATCTGTTACATTCTTGTAATCACTGCAGGTTTTTTACACTCTCACAGATGACATTCAGAAATCATCCCTGATTGATAGTAAGTGATAAAAACTGTTTAAATCTGTTACATTCCTGGAATCACAGCAGTTTTTTTAGACTCTCACAGGTAACATTCAGGAATCATGACTGATAATGAGTGTTTTTTAAAAATGATAAAATCTGTTACATTCTTGTAATCACTGCTTTTATTGTCTATAATCTCAAAGATACCACTCAGAAATCATGACTGATAATAAATGTTGTGGTTTTTTTAAAAATAGGTGTTTAAATTTGTTACATTCTTGTAATCACTGCATTTTTTTTTTATAATCTCACAGATACCATTCAGGATTAGTGACTGATAGTAAGTGATAAAAATGATTAAATCTGTTACATTCTTGTAATCACAGCATTTTTTATACTCACAGATACCATTCAGAAATCACTGATATTAAATGGTAAAAAATTATTAAATCTGTTACAATCCCATAAAAACTTGAATTTTTTTCAGTAATCTCGCAGGTGACATTCAGAAATGATCACTGACAGTAAGTGATAAAAACTGTTTAAATCTGTGACATTCCTGGAATCACTGCAGGTTTTTTATACTCACAGGTGACATTCATAAATCATCACTGATTGATAGTAAGTGATGAAAACTGTTTAAATCTGTTACATTCCTGGAATCACTGCAGTTTTTTTAGACTCACTCTCACAGAAACATTAAAAAATCATCCCTGATAGTAACTGATAAAAACTGTTTAAATCTGTTACATTCCTGTAATCACTGCAAGTTTTTTATACTCACAGGTGACATTCATAAATCATCACTGATAGTAAGTGATAAAAACTGTTTAAATCTGTTACATTCCTGGAATCACTGCAGTTTTTTAGACTCTCACAGGTGACATTCAGAAATCATCACTGATTGATAGTAAGTGATAAAAACTGTTTAAATCTGTTACATTCCTGGAATCACTGCAGGTTTTTAGACTCTCACAGGTAACATTCAGGAATCATGACTGATAATGAATGTTTTTTAAAAATGATAAAATCTGTTACATTCTTGTAATAACTGCATTTTTTTATGATCTCATTCAGAAATCATCACTGATAATTATAAAATAATAAAAAATAATAATAGAATAATAATAAAAAATTATTGAATCTGTTACATTCTTGTAATCACTGCTTTTATTGTCTATAATCTCACAGATACCACTCAGAAATCATGGCTGATAGTAAATGTTGTCTTTAAGAAAAGATTTAATCTTTTACATTTCTGTAATCCCTGTGGTTTTTTAAGACTAGCTCCCTATATGTT
>JAWWLV010000144.1:3845846-3869423 GCA_035041135.1 Platyrinchus mystaceus | reverse complement strand
AGGACGTAGGTTTGTTTAGAGTGACCTTCTCTTAGATGGATGGCCTTAGGGGCTGACGAGCTCCATCTACCCGGGGGTGTCCCTGAAGCAGGACCGGGAATCGAACCTGCGACCACGGCGACGAGAGCGCCACACCTTAACCGCTAGACCACCAGGGGTCCCCATATCAGATTAACCTCATTAAAAAAAAAAAAAAGAAAGCATTCTCAAAGCTTAGATTCATAATTGAAAATAATCTATAGTGAGTTTTAAGTGTAACATTCAAAAGCAAGCCTGCACATTCGTGCAGAGAATTCTGTGCTATTTTCCAGGGACTGCACTTGTGAAACTGCACACCACTGCTTCATGTTCCCAACTCGCCCACCTCAAAGGACACGAGTCAGTGTCCTTTTATCACTGAGGAGTCATTGTGAAGTTCTACATTTCGATTATTTGAGGTAACAGAGTTGGCAAAAATAAAAAGCAGTTCTCTATCCTACCAAGATGGCAATAAAGTGAGTGCCTGGGGGTTATCAATTCAGGTCCCTTAGGACCTGAGGCAGGTTTAGTCTGGCTTTAGGACACAGCTCTGATTCACACCAAAAAGCATATTTAGGTGGGACTACACTTACACTTACAGAGTGGTCTGTACCCAAAATCAAGCTGTTTATTACAATCCAAACATTTACAGAAGAGTAAAAACCTGTTAATTTTTTCAGCTGATGTGTCAGCAGTAGTGGTGTGTGTATACCCCTAGTATGTATTTTTCTGTGTGTTTTCTACTTTGCTGTGGGGTGTAACTCTTCAACATGAGATGCCTCGTGATATGAAGAGGAGAAGGACAGTGAAGCCTCACACTCTGTGGTCAAAGGAGGTGACCAGAAAGCTTTCCTACTGATGCAAACCTGCTGCAAGTCCACTTCTATTCAGCTCAGTGGATTTCCATCAGTGCCCATTCTCACTAAACCTCTGCTCTCCTTAGCTCACAGCTTGGCTTTGTCCCAGCCACGCTCTACCTCCAGCAGCTGTGATAGATGAGGGATTCAGGTTCCCAAGCCCTTTACTTGCATTTGGAACAGGCTACAACATCCTGGGCAAATGTGGTTTATTTTCTTGATCCCCATAAATATCAGCAGGCACCAGGAAACCTGAGCTGCCTTTGCTCAGATCTGATACCCAGCACCACTCCCAGCACTGCCAGAGGAGGGTTGTGTTGAAGTGCCCTGGACAGCTTTGGAGATGTCAGTGCCAGCACACCTCAAAACCATCTAAAAAGTTGACTATTGAGACAATAACTCTCAGGACATGTCCAACAACAGCACAAAGAGAAGCTGTGAAGGGCAGGGGGGAAGCTGGAAGAAAAAAACGAAGAGGCTAAAAAGTTTGGAGTTGGTGTTCATTATTATAAATATTGCCTTGGTTTTTTGTCAAGATCTCTCTGTTCACAGGGCATGCAGGGTGCTTGGTCTCATACCTGCAATGGCGAGGGAACACATCCAGAATTAGTCAGAGAGAGTCTGTCAACTTAAACAATTCCCAAGTGCTCTGATACCTTGCAACCTGGCAAAGAAACCTGCTGCCTACACATACACCTCTTACCATCTGCGAGGTGATGGTTCTGACCACGTGCTGCTGCATTCACACTCACAAAGACAGGATATCGCCCATCCTGTCACGTTCTCCAAAGTAAAACTCAAGTAACGTGGGACTCTCAAGGAGTATGTTCTCAACCCTGCAGCACTTCAACAAAATGACAGCTCTCCATTCCTCCTGGCTCTGGCTGCACTGCACAACATCCACGGGGCAAAGGAGGAGGGGGCAGAAATCCAAAATAAATGCCCTGAAAATTCAGAAGTGCCATTTTTCTTGGAGCACTGGAACATGCCAAAAGCTGCATGAAGTTGTCCCACTATAGAATGAGAAAGGTCTGAAAATTTCCTTCCATAGCTGGCAAATTCTGACTGGTAATCATATATTCAAATACCCACTGGTGCATAATCAGAAATAAGCGTGGCTAGTAAATTATCCATCTTGCAACAATCTAACTGGATTGTCATGAATAGAGAGAATTAAAAAAGGCCCAAATTTCTACTCTAAAAGTTCATTTACTCAGGCAAGAAGCAACTCTGAACCTCAGTTAGATCCCAGATTTTATCTGCCTATAAAGGAGCTCTTCAGGTCCAAGTCTTATTAAAATTAAATGGGTATTTTTAGTGTGTTTTGAGTCACCTCTGATTGCCTCAAGCTTTGGTGGTATTGTAAGACCGAAAAAAAACCCCAACAAACCCAACCTAAAAATAGTCAAGACCTATATATTAATTACTTCTTTAAAACTTGCAATTTACAGTGACATTTAACCCATCTTTCCAGAGCTGCAATTTGACAAGTATGTAATTACATCTGACCAGTGATAATCAGGGAGACAAATAAAATAAGGCACATTTAGGGTGACCTTTCTTAATTGAACTTTGTCTGTAATTAATTATCCATTGTCTGTATGTATATTATTTACAATCAAGAAGCAATTTATAATAATCTTCTATGATTACAACATATTTTTCTAAATGAAAAATGATATCACGGGTTGCTCAGTTTCTTCTGTCCCAATTCAACAGGTATTTTGAAAAATAATATACAAAATTTCAGCCTGAGGGAAAATAGGATTCAGTATCAGAGGGTAATAGTCTGCTTTATAGGAATTTTAAAAAAAAGTTAACTGAATTTGATCTCATGGATGCACAGCCCTTATTTTAGCAATTAATGGAGTCATTCTAAGTCTCTCCATTGATTTCAGTGGAAGATTCCAGCCCTGGGAGCTGCTTGGCTAAATGGAATTTGTTAGCTGTGCAGCATTACATATTAATTTATACCACCAGGTCTGACAGTCTACCTGGGAGGCAGAAAGGCTGTAATTTAATATTTTAAGGTATATTATGTTCATTAAATGATATGTGTACATTAAGTGAATGTGGAAGTTAACAGAAATCAATTTTTCTATAATTGAATACAGCGTAAACTAACGGGAACTAAAGGAACGTGAGTCACCACAGTGTAACAAAATATCCTCACATCTCCACATGGCCCTTGGGAATTGTCACCTCATGCTCTGTGTGACAGATTCTACCAGCATTGGGCTTTGTTGTCTGAGGTGACTCACCTGGAACTAGTCAATGCTTCTCAGTGAAGCCAAGGAATGTTAATATTCTAAAGAGCTCAGTGATACAATAAATCCTAACACTGCATTTACAGTATTGGCATAATCTTTAATTTTAGTATCTGTAATGTTTTTCCACTTTATGTGTAGGAAAGTGACAGAGAGGTTACAACTGTACCCCAGAACTGTGGATTAAAACCTCTTTTTCCTCTTCTAATCCCAAAGCTAAAATGACTTTGTTTTCTGTCCTGATCCACTGATACCTCGAGATAAACAGACATGTCTCTTTAAAATTATATTCTGTAATATGCAAACTGGCACACCACACTGCTATTCTTATTGGATCTTAAACACCTGATTTGATCATGACATGTTTATTCTGTACATTCCTTAGAAGAGATGATTTCTAATGGCAGCTGAAGGCAGCAAATTCTGCTAAAATTTGCATGCAGTAAATTTACCCAAAAAACACTGGAAAAGATGCCTGGGCCTAAAAGCCACTGAAACCCAAAGGAATTTTTTGATTCCAGTAGCTTTGGATAAGCCCACGAGTGCAAACCGCCTTTTGCATTCGTAAATAAGCATTTTAGAATATTAAGTCATAAAATACTCCTATTTTCTTGTTCATTACTTGTTCAGTACCACCTTCCTTACATTATTCGCTTTCCAAATTATATATTTATACATATATATACACACACTGCCCTTTTTCCACAAGGACTGAATATATTGAGACATCACAGCTTTCCTAGTATCCTTCATACTCTTCCCTATTTTTCTATTGCCTCCACTTTTGTCCATGTTTAAGAGACCAGCTAATCCAGCTGCACCTCTTGCTAACACCAGATCTTCAGAAATGCATTTTAATGACGCTGAAATTCCTGACTCCTCTCACCTCTGACTGAGATTCAGAGTTTCCAAAGGCAGATCCATGTTCTCACATCAGAAATAGAGATTACTCACCGAAAATACCCAGGCCTTGTGCATCAAACACAAACATTTAGCAGTCCCTTGGGAATTGCACTCTCCCTTACAAGTATAAAATGAAATTTTATACAATCCCAGTGGGAACTCGCATTTTTAACACCTGTGTGCTTCAATGGCCCTGGAGAAGAAAATGTGCACTTATTAGGAATAAGCAATTCTACTAAGCAGTGAGAATTTTCAGAACTTTTCTCCTCAAAATAAAACCTGAATAACAGAAACAAGAGCCAGTAAAACACCTCGACTCGTGCCTAAACATTACATAATTATTACCTTTTTCCCTGGTTGGGTTTTTTATTCATTTGAAAAGACCTGTGTAGAGTAAAATCCATTCTTTTCAGTCTGGAGTAGAATAAGAAGTTACTACTCCCTAACAACTAGGAAGCCTATCCAATTAAGGAGGCCTCTGTGGGACGTGTCGGGGTTTCCGTGCTGGCTGTCGTGGAGGGCAGTGATGCTGATGGAATGTGAGCACAGGTCACATTTGCCTTCCCAAAAACCCCGTCCCAAATGGAAACAAAAACCAGCTGTGACCAGCAGAAGTCTGATTAATTGAGAGTGGCACCCTGAGCCTGGTGCTGGTGACCCAGTGACTGGGAATTGCCCCGGAGGTTTGAAGTCTTGTGTCCTTCCCGGGGTAGCAGTCACAGCTCCAACAAAGCTGCCTGGTTCGATTCCATTAGCCCACTGCTGTTTACTAATGTTGGGATCACACAGGGCCTGTCCACAGCTTGGCACGGACAGACACGAGCAGCCCTGGCACTGGAGGCCGCTGACAGACTGCCAGCCCCTGGTGCAGAAGGAGGCAGCATGAGAGCGCTAATTACCGATGACATTAATGATGAGCTAACCTGTCTCTCTTCAGCTCATAAACAGACGGAATGTTTCCTATTAATTTTCCCCTCTCTCCCCCAGATAACAAATTGTTTAGTTTTAATGGTAGAGAGCAACAAAACCAAATTATCTGTTCTTTGGAGAAATTTGTTTTCCGCTAATTGCTCTAAACAATCAATAAAAGAATTACAACTGGCATCACCCACTGAGAAGAGAAGCAGGGAAGTCAAAGTCAATTAGCTTCCCGTAGGATGATGCACTCACATGGAAAGAGTCATTACAACAGGGTGTAGAAGTCAAACTGCAGAGTGTGCAGCTCCAGGAACAAAGCAGACTTGGATGGAAAGTATAAGAAAGAGCTTTCTCATACCTGCCAGTTCTTCATGTAGCACTGCAGTTCCCAGTTTTCCCTTAGATGCTTCCAAAAAACGATGGAAGACAGGATCCTTGGATCTTAGGAGCACACTAAGCCTTCAGAGGTCATGACTGAGAAACATCTCATCTACAGAACAAAAAAGAACAATCAATTCAGTTTTGTGTCATTTGTATCATAGTGCAAATATGATAAATATGGAAAAGCTGAGGACTCCATGGTGGCTACTGAAATATTATCCACGTGGGCAAAAAAGCTGCCACAGCTGACTTCCCAGCCTTTTCTTCACTATTCTCAATGAACTCCCCCCACCATTGGTTTCTGATACAACAATATACACAAATACATACATATAGATATGCATACACACACATATATAAATACAAACTGACTAGTCAGGTTGAATATTTTAACTAACAGCAATTGGATCAAAGCAGCAGCCATTTAAGAGGGACAAGTCATCTCATCTAGAGGTATTTGAAAGACATGTAGAAGTGGCACTGAGGGACATGGTTTAGTGGTAGACATGGCAGTGTTTGGTTTACAGGTGGCCTCAATGATGTTAAGGGTCTTTACCAACTTTAATAATTCTGTAATTCTATGACCATCCCCATCAGAAAAAAAATCAAGCACATAAGATAGACCTATCCTGTTGGAATATCTTCTCACTGCTGTTTTATCTCATTTTCCTCAAGTGCACGGAGCTTTAGATTTACTGTTTTAAACATTATTCATGGATTGTTACTTCTAGTGCATTCAATTAAGAAATTAACATTCTAACGCACTTTGTGCTGATCAGAACTCGCACTGTGCGCTGGAAGAGTCAAGTCCCTGTTATTTCACATCAATTCCTTGTGCCCCACAGTGAAAAAAGCTTAGTATCACATATTTTGCCCCTGAAAACTGAAATCATAGAGGTCTACCTGAACCCCTGACTGATTTAACTTCTCTCCTGATCTGAGTTCCTGACTCCTCTAGTAAGGACTGGCTCTGGCATGAGCTGCCTTGAGTGACAGTGCTTCCCTCCCCCAGACCTTTCCATCAGGACACTTTCCTGGCCAGGTTTATTTTTCCACAGCAAGGTCTCTAATTTTCTACAGGGTAAAAACTGCTGGCCACCCAAGGTCTTAATGTAGTGAGCAATGTTTTCAGTGGTGATGCAATGCTGTATTTGAAAACACATTATCTCCCCACTTCATGTAGCTGCACACAAAGGAGTCCACTGACTTGTTTCATGCCAGCACACTTGCAAAGGCATCCAAAACTTCTGTTACAGGCCACCTACTTTTCCATGAGTTATCAGAAACAATGCAGGCAGCCTATTTAGGGGGGAATAACAATGACTGGCTGTTCTGGGCTGGGAAAGGTTTCCACCCGTCCTCACAGCTCTCTTTATGCAGAGCTTGTAAATAACAACAGGCACAAGCCCTACAGCCACTAATTTAGCGCCACATTGTGACTCCCTCTGTTTCTTTCCATTTGCCTCAAGCAAAGTCAAGTTCTAGTGACCTTTTTTGGCCAATATATACGAAACTGGCTTGTGTGACCTCGGTGCTGTTTTGTACAAAGCATTAATAAGTATCTTGCACAGAGCAAACAGTACAGTCTGACCATGAAATTCCTGTGACTGGGCTTATGTTGGTTTGTCTGCACATTGATAAATAATTAAATTTTGTTGAAAAGGGAAAACAAACATTTTGTTTCATTTTGTTGCAAGGCATTACCCATCCAGAGGCTGTTCTGTTGCAAAGCAGCAAAAGGAAAAGGAATGAAAAAAACATCATATTTAAGAGTTCTCAGTTTTTCTTCACCAGGATTCCGGTGAAATGAAGACAACATCCCTCCATGACCATATGGATAACAACAGTCAGCCCAGCCACCTGTATAACATGCTCTATTTTCCTCTGCAAGAGAGAGCATGTTGTGTTTAGAACAGAAACTTGATACAGGAGGAAACATTTCTCTCATAAAGACTCTTGTTTACAAAGCCACTGACAAAATTTTCAAGATTGCTCTGGATGCCTTGCTTACTTTTCCAGCAGAGATGTTTTCTTCCTGTGCTAACACAAGACAGATTTCCACTGAATGCCAGCTGAGTGCTAACATTTGCTCTTTACAACATATCCCTCCACACATGAGACCAAATTCTGCTTTTCTGCTCATTTTGGCAACTACTGCATAAGTAATAGTTGCATCATGCCATTCTGAATCACAAGCTTTGCTTATAATCTGTAGCATATATTTAATTTCCTTCATGCTGGAATCCTCATATTTAATCTACACATACCCAGGGTGGGTATCTCACAAAACCTAAGTCAGCCCTCACCGTGCAACTTTAGTTCTTCCCTCACACACAGGAAGCATTTACACAAATGAAAGGCAATATTTTATCGTACTTTTTGGGGTCACCTAAAATGCAAAGTGCAAAACTGAATTCCTACCCCCAGCAAACCAGTTAATTCCTCTTCCTGCACTCTGCTGCACTTCCCCATGCACACAACGTGGTAATTGCTTTTGCTTGACTTGTTCCAACAGCCATTTTCCTGATGTGACAGCCAGGGCACGAATATATTTATGCCCTTTGTAATCGGCCAGCGCTGCTTGTAATTAGGTGCAAAGTTAATTAAGTGCAATACATCTAATAACTGCCTGCCAGGAACTGTAAAGTTTGATTTAGCATATGAACTGTCAAGGTGTCAAAATGGTGTGTTAAAAAATAAGTTGCTAACAGAAAAACAATCCTGCCACGAGCCAAAGCACAGTGACAGGGAGTGAGCTGAGGAGAGGGAAAACTGAGCCAATACTTGCTATTTCCAACACTGGGAATGACCCACCTGCATGTTGGGAAGTTGTATCTTGCTTAATTGAACAACAAATTAAGGTACTCTTTTATTTATTAGCCAGTGTCTTCTCCTATAGACAACCCTTCTCTTCAAAAGGTATACAGATGGTATAGAATTTTTTTAAGCCTGTAAATGTAATTAAGGGAAAATATTTGAATTTTTTTAAAATTAATGTATAAAAAGGGTTATAAAAAGAATCAGAGAGTTATATTTCATGTTTAGGGACCTGGTTTTTTTGTTTCTTTTATTGCACAAATTACAGCTTTTCTTCTGCTGAATCTAAGAGAATATTCCTTAAATTCGTCTTTGATTGGCTCAAATGTTCCCTTCACCTCCATCCCTGTATGGTATGAACTGCCAAATGACCTTTTCCTCATGCCAGGCAGTCAGGGCAGGTGAAATAAAAAAGCACAGCTGGTCATCAGGGGAAAAAAAAAAAACAACCCAAACAACAATCAAATGACCCGAATTCTACACCCAGAATAATGCAGGACATCAGATTAGGAGTTCCAGGGAGCACAGCAGATGAGCTGCACATGTACCACAGCAGCACAAGATACGTGCACAGCTCAATAACACTTTGATTATTAACACACACACAGATGTACGAAGCTCAGAAGATTACACCTGTAAGACATCAAGAAGGGAAGCATGGGCAAGGCTCTGAAGCTTTTTTAGGCCAGCAGATGCAAATAAAGTGCTGGAATTTGTCCACATACAGGATAGCTCACAGACCTTCAGGAGTGACCTAAGTTCAAGGGCAACACTGCTGCCTCCAAAGAGATCACCAGCAAAGCTTTCCTCTCAAAATACTTCACCAAAATCCCTGTCAGATAAGCCAATCTTTGTGGTTCATCATTAGGAGCTGATATCTGATCAGGGAAATTATGCTCTAGATTGACATGAAATGAATAATGCTTGTTGTGTGGTGCCCAATGACAAAGGTAAATGCTAATGGCTCTGAAATCCTAATGAATGCCAAAGTGCTCTTCTCAGCTTTGATTAGTGCTTGTGTTGTGCAATTATGCTTTTCTATAATTACTGTGAATTACCATCATGATATTATTATTCTCATATTTTCTATTCCTCTGAAATTCTCAAAATTTCCTGCAGCTAAAAATGGATTTCATTTGCATTATCACAAGCTTTGATTGTTTAATGAAAAATAATTCCATGCAGACTCTCATGTTAAATTGTCCATTTAAAATTTTCCTGTTATCTAGATTATGTTGAAGTGTCCCTTCTCTCATTTATCATTTGCCTCTATTATCACAGTCACTTCCCTCCCTTCGTGCTGGATTTCAGAAAGAAGGAAAAAATGAAAGACATTTTTATCCAAATCCTCATCTTTTGCCTGGAAGCCTTTTCCTGCATGTTCTCCCTTTTCCTTGGAATTCCTTATTTGGAAAGCTTAAAAGTGGCAGGACTTTTCAGGAGAATGTGGTAGCTCCTTCAAAATTCAGTGGGAGTCAATTAACTTTTTCCTTGGATTACAATGAAAGTTTTCATTTCTGTTGCAACAAAAACGAAAAAAAAATCTTGTGACATTTGCACAGTTTTGACAGTCTTAAGGTCTGACTTTGATGGTTTTCAATCAAGGTGAAGTTCACCATCACTTTGCTGCCTCTAAATTAAAAGCATCCATTGCAGCAATTCTACTAAAAGAGTATTTCAGTTATTTTTCAGAATAGGGGTTTTTTGAGCTATTTTGTAACGTATTCAAAAATGCTGGACTACAAGATGGTCTAGATACCCAAATTTATATTAAGTATTTCACTACATACACAAATAATACTATTTTCTTATTTCTGCCTCCCTTATTTCTTTCCAACCTTTTTCAACTGCTTCCATTTTCACCTCATATATGCAGCTGATTTTTCTCTCACATACACACAATTCTCCCATGCAAAGTGTTAATATAACACGTGTGGTCACAATTTCACAATTGTAATATTCAAATAGCTTCAAAGTTAGTCAGAATAAGTTTGACCATGTCCATATGTACACTTAAGGAGATGAAAGCCCGGATCAGATGAAGGAAAACAACCTTTTTTAAAAAAAAATAAATCTTACAAAGAGGTTATTTATCCCTTAATGATTTTTTTTTTCCATTTTCCCCATGGATAATAACAAATGGAAATACTTCATCTATAACTTCATCGTGATGTGGGGAAAATTGAGCCCACATTGAACATCTGTAGGTTGTGTCTTTCAAAGCAGATTCCATAACTTAAGCTAAAGAATGACGGGTTTCCAAGCATCCCAGCCTGCTTCCTATCAGCTCCACTTGCAGCCACACTGCAGTAAGAAGGGCTGTTGTCTTTAGGTACCCAGAACAAGGCTCCATAAACAAACAAGATGGAACAAGTCATGCACCAGGCCCTGCCCCGGCCACTGAGCCAACTCTGTCCAACTGGAAACAGAATAAATGTAAATTCTTAGAGAAGCCCCCACCCATACTCCATGGAAACTTCCATCCTACCACCCACACACTCAGTGCCCAGCTTACCCCTCGTATGGGAGGTCAGCACAGATTCTGCTGGTTTCAAAATTGTTCTTTTATATTACAGATCAGCTCCAAGGGCCAAGGAGAGGAGCTAATCCTACACACATGTGCCTCTGGAGAGATGGCAACTGTCCCTGGCTAAGGAATTAACACCCCTTTTAAAGTTATCCTCTTTATTCTGAGCTTCCAACAAACAAATCAAATCCAGCATTTAGCAACTGCATGTTTCACATCACCCAAAGCCCTCTCAGATCTTGAAGCTGTGCACGCTGTCTGCTGGAATGGCCTCAGGCACTCTGTGACAATTGAATTATAAGCAGTCACACCCTCTTTCCCATCCCACTGCACTGAGTTACCTCCACTGTCTGCAGAGAGGCCTCCACATGCTTCCATGCAGGCAGCAGTGTGCTGGACAACAGCGGGAACACATTAGTAAATACTTCTTTTATCTTCACTTACAATAGCCACAAATTTAACCAGCCCTCAAATATTTTCCATCAGAGTATTGTAGCCACAAAGGTTCCAAGCCCTGGAGACCTAAGGGGGTTTAGGTGATTATGGCTCATCAGTCATTTTTATCTGGTCCAACTCTATATATCCTCCAAACCTTGCAGACAATCCCCAGTCACAGGCCACGGCACAGGATGGAATGTGCACAGTCAACTGGGCTGCTCTTGCCCTGTTAGGCCTCACATATTACAGGTTTGGCTGTCGACCTCTCACTGCAGATTAAATTCTGCTTGAGGTTGTCAGAACTATTTCAGCTCCTCATGGCTCACTGTGATTGGAGAGACAGCAGCCAGGGAGATGGGTGGTCCCTTCTAGGCACAGGCTCTCCCAGGAAGTGCCTGTGCTAACCCATCGCTGAACTCGGTGGGCTTGAGTAGCCATAATTCCCTCACTACTGCACCTCACATTGCAGCCTGGAGGGATCTCCTTCCTGCCTACACTGGACTGTCACTGACTCTGGATCCTGCCAGCAAATAAATATTTTTCTGATCTTTTAAATTATCTTTGTATTACTTTGTTCAACACTTGCCATGTATGCAGGAGGCATTGTTCTCCACTCCCTCTGAATGGTCTGCAGAGCATGGGAGAGCTGCCTGACTGCAGAGATGTGAAGAATTCACACAGAGTGCTGGATCCAAATCCCTTCAGACAGGTTCCTATCCATTAGCACATGAGTATTCTGTTTATACATTCTTATAAATCTACCTGGCTATGGCTAATGCAGTGGCTCTTAACTGCTTTGTGGGGAACTCAAGGGGATTTGGGAGAGGGAGTTCTAGTCCAGGATCCGCTGCTTAGTACATAAACAGTCTTGGATTAATCACTTTCCTCCCCATGTTACTATTTATGATGGCAAAGCACACAGAATTACTTGAGGGCGGAGAGCTGTACATAAAAAGTCCTTATTATCATTAAAGAATACTCTAGTTTTCAAACTTCACTAAGCCACAGGAAGGTTTAAAAAACATGCTGCTGTAATCAGTCAAAACCACCACTTGTTTACACAAAGCAGGTTCTACGTGTGACCAACCAAGTCATCTTACGGAACAGTGGCCAAACTTTGGAAAGGATAACTTTTCCTAGGCAGCTACATAATGCCTGGAGGAATGCAGGAATTGTCTTAGTGTGTTAGAATCTGACTAGAAAGATACAAAAAAAATTTAGTAATGGTACACATCTGTCTAAGTCCTTACTTAGGACCCAGGGACTGTGTGCAGTAATGCACACAGCTTCCATTCCCTGGATCAAAGAGCTGGAAAGCCAGGAGGAAGCTCCTGCCTGGCTGTTTGAATAATCCTTTTAGCGGGAGTCAGAAACACATCACCTGCACTCGTGGCTGAAGCTGGACCACACTGAGGTTGGTACATGATAAGAATGGATCCTGCAGAGCAAACATCACTGGCCTTGTGGCTGCTACACCGAGGGAACACCTGGCAGCAGATGCACGAACAGGACCGAGGGTGCTGTGAGCTTAAAGGTGTTTGCTCGTCCTGCCTCACATCAACTCGGCCCAAAAGCTGAGAAGCAGAAGTCTGGGGCCCTACACACGAACCAAGGTTATACAAATAAACAACCAGCAATCACAGGCACGCTGAGGGGATGTTGTTCACTGAGCCAGCACACTGCATGCCCTCCCTCTGAGAAACACCTGGCAAGCAAAGGCGTGCTAAAAATGGTTACAGTCCTCCACAAAAGTAGCACTGACCTTCTCGTGCAGAAGAACTCCTAGGTAGTTATTTGATCTTCCCTCAAATGGTTTTCACAGGTAAAAAAAGACCTTTTGCCTTAATGCAGCTATCAAACAACCAATTTGGAACTTGTTTTTACCAAAGCAAATGGATGATCCTCATCAAGATGCAAGGGCAGCAAGAGAAGCTCACTGAGAACTGTTGTACCTGTACTGCTGCATCCAGACCTGCATCCCAGTTGGATCTTTACACTCTCACACAGAGTGAGCTGGAACGTGTGATGGTTTGTTTCCCAATCAGTTTTATTTCTTATAATTTGTATTTTCTTCTGTTTCCTGCAGCACTGCTCTCCCATGCAAAATTTGGAGTTATCAAGTAAAGCAGATTCAGCACCAGCTTATTCCAGAATTGTGACACACCAGCTCTTGGCTTTCTAAGCTCAGCTTCTCTCAAGGGTTTCGAGATGAAACAGAGTATCTTGAAATTCACCATGAGAGCTTTTTGACACAAAACCTCTTTCCTGCAGATCCATATCCACTAACAGCATTTTTACAGTACTTTGAAATGACATTTTAGCATCACTGGCAAACATTACAAGTGTCTTTCAGAGAGCCAAGGGAGGTTACTTTGACTCTGGCACCACCTACTGAACAGGGACTCAAAGTGCCTAGACTGCAAGAGCGAGAAAAGATACAGTACTCGAGGAAATACAGCCTAATTTCTTCTTGCACTGTGAATATTTCTACTTTTTTTCATCACCAAAACGGCTTTAACTTACATCCTTGAAAAATATTTTCTTAGCTTCTCCTTACTGTTGACATTCATCAGAGTGCAATGATACAACGTAATAGGATCTCTCCGGTCGGTAAGATAACCAGTACAAATAAACAAAAAGTTGCTTGCACTGACTTTGCAAGCAATTCTTCGGCACACGGACACCGAGCAAGAACGGGCCATCCCACTGTAACTGCCAGGAATGTTCTTAGCTGAGCAAAAGCCACTAAGATATGAATCCAAAAATAAAACCTCACACGAAGGCTCAGTTTAGAAAACAATTCTCTTATTCTTGCCTTTCTAAGTAGTCTGTTCTCCCTTTCTACAGAATAGTTTAACAAGGAAACCATAAACAATAAGGGACTATATTTTGTGATTAAAATTTTGGGTGAAAATGGATCTAAGTAAAAACAAATGGCAGCTTGTACCTGGTTTTTAAGTTTACTGAAAAGTATCACAGTTGAGTTTTGCAAACTTTTGCCACTAGTGAAAACCAATTATTCAAAGAGAGAAGATTTGTACTAAACATATTTTTAGAAAAGTATTGAAAATGGCTCCTAAACATTTTCAAAGTGTAGGAGCTTGGAGGAAAATTGATTATATTTTGCCTTTGCCTGTATGTATATACCGACCTCATTTGAAATGGAAACAGGGTTTAAACTATAATCAAAATGCATAAGGGTTATAGCAAATTCAGAAGATGAAGACAGAGGTTAGTAAGGCAAAATAATAAGAATTGATCAGGTGGACCTGTGAGGAATGAACTGAAGACAATGAATGCTGCCTTAAGCCTGCTGGACATGCAGGAGAACAGAGCCATCATGCTTGCAGGCTCTGCTGATTAATGCCCAGCTTTAGTGCAACCTAAGATTTATTGCACTGTGCCTAAAGTGGGTAATTGAATAATCCCTCTAAAAAGCAATCATTTTCCCATGGAGTTCATAAAGTTAATACACTCCAAATCTCCAAAGAGCAGAGAAGAGACAGCTATGCATCTACCTGTGGAAATCACGGGATGCGATTCATCATGCACAGATGTCACTTCAGAGAGGTTTGTTATTACAGTGTTTTATAGGAGAGAACAAATAAATTATTTTTAAATATCGCCTATGTACACCTATCATGGCTGGCTGAATGAACAGTGATTCCCGATCTCCCATCTTTTTATATCACAGTAACTCCATTGGATCACTGAATACAATTCTCACTTTATATGGACTAAAGTAAAATTGAAACCCAAATTAGCCTGACACAAAATCTGCTTGTTAGTCTTTCTGTACTGGCAATAGTCCCAACTTCTGGGACATGGAAGAACAAGTTCCACATGTACTACTTAGGCTCTATATATCAGTGGGAAGACAGGGAAAAGGAAATAAAATTGATATTGATTGGTGCTGTGTTTGGGGTTTAGAGACCATATCCTATAAAATGCACATTAGGCTCAATCAGCCAAGGAACCAGCACTGCATCATCAGTAATCCCTGTGCACAGGAGGGAGATGAAATCTTTGTCCATGCTCTACAGTGCAAATCCCCAGAATGGAGATCCTGTCAGACCACAGGAAAAGTACAGGGCTGTACTCTCCCAGTTTGTCCTACTTAAATTCCTTAGGGTTGGATTTGTAAGCGTGCAAAGCTGTAGGTTACATGAACAGACCAGAGATGTGTCACTTAATTTACGCAAAAAGAAACTGAAATAAAATAAAAGTTAAAAGCAGCATTTGGACAAAATGTAGCAATCAGAAATTCTGCCTCGGATGATTATAATAATAAAGAAATCTGAACTCACAGTGTCTTTCAAAACAACACAAAGCAAGCTGCAATATCCTCAAATCTAGTAACAACAAACCTACCAAAATCCTCAAGTTTATGTACTTGAAAAGTATCCCCTTTAAGGCATCCACTGTTACCAACCTCTAGACATCCTTCTCTGGAGAAAGCAATGAAGAGACACTGGGTTCTGAGGAGAACAAAATATCAAGCACTTAGACTGAGCCACTTGAGGACACACTCAATATTCTTAATATTGAGCCCTATAACAAAAGTAGGGAAATATTTCAACTGAAAAATTTGAACTCTGAATTACCTGCATTTTCTCTGCAGGCCCTAAGTAATAATACAGTCCAGAGGTGCAAAATTATTAACTCCAACCCAATCAGGCCCATAGCCATTCGGAATTTGGATCCAAGTATCATAACCAGTTGTTTGGCTGGAAGCTTCCGAATTCATAAACATCAGTTTAGGACAAATTCAATCCTGGTGTCAGTGGATGCAACTTGGCAAAAGCCAATGGAATCACAGAAAATCTGCCAGGCTCTCAGAAGTTGGAAGTGACACATGGCTGTGTGGCACGTGCTGTGTGAACCCAGTTAGCACCAAAAGAACAAAGTTTGTGTTCCTCTTGTGAAGCATCCACTAGTTTGTTTTGAATTATCAGATACAAAACCATAACAAAATCAAATTCCAGAAAAGAATGCTTTGTAACAACTGAATACAACCAGAAAAGCACTAAACAGCAAAAAAGCTCAAAGAAAATGTCAATTCACAGGAAGTCAAAGTATTCAAGCTGTACTGGGCAGAGACAAATGAAATCCAAAGAGCAGGAACAATGTTCTTCCACCAACCCTACACATTTAACCCCAAAGAGCAGTGGCTCAAACCTCTTCCCCAATGGGTCTCTGTAACAATTCCCAGACCTTCTCTGTGTCCCACCTTCTGACAAGTTTCTGGAGCCCCAATTAGACTCATGTCCATGGTGAATGTAAACTAGGGAGTTCTGGAGCCACATCCTTGGCTCCTTACATGGCCATAACACACCAGAACTTGAACTCCAGGTTCTCCTCATTTCCAATCTCTGGGTTTCACCTGGCCATGACAACAGAATGGCCTTGCTGGGCTGTGCAATTTACGCTTCCCAGATTACCCTCAGTGGATTACAGAGCTGAGAAAACCGTGATTCCTTTGTCATTAACAAAAGGATTCTCAGGCTGGACTGCAGTGATACGATACATTTCAGACATTCCTCTCCTCTGAATTCATGCACATGGGACTACTAATGCAGTGCTTTTGACACGGATCTTTCAGATCGTACACTTTGTGCTACGTCGCTTCAGCAGAAACACCGATGGAAACATTACAACTCTCTACCCATAGTTTTACCTTTCACTTTGAACCATCTGGCAATCTCAGCCAGGTATGAAGGAAATTACAGGCCTCCAATACATTTTCAGGACACTCTCTACTACTTAAACTAGATAAAAACCACATTTTAAAAATATGATATAGACACTTAAAATTTGAAAGCGATGTTATCACAACACACAGAGTAAGACAGTGACAGAGGGAGGGCACGTTTTTGGTACTGATGTGTACTTGGAAAGAATTATGCTCCCATCCTTCAATCAGGGTGGTACCACCTTGGGAATTCTGTGCTAAGAAAAAGGCCAGATGGCATGACATATTGGTCCAACAGCTCTTAGGGTGTAAGGGGGTTTGGATTCTCTCCTATTAAAGTAATGGCATGAGAATGGCTCTGGGAACCATGGGAATTGTTGGCTGAAGAGAAGTTACTCAATCTCGAAAGCCAGCAAGCAGTGTGGGCTGCTGGTGAGCCAGTCATTACACAAGTCACTTCTTTTGTAACTGGTTTAAGAATTTCCAGTTCTTACCCATGCTGGCCTGAAACATGATAAACATGGGTTTGTGTTTCCATAAGAAGCCTGTCCTATTTCCTGACTCAACAGGAGAATTGCTTGGATAAAATACAATGCCACATCCTTCAGGGCTGGCAGCAAGCTGGGCTTCATCAAATGATCAATATTTGTGATGCCAAATTCGCATTGTCCATTAAGCAACCAAAAAACATCCTTTGGTGTCGAATTTAGGGGTTGTAGTAACACAGCCCCTTCTGTAGTAAGTTCTGTTCCACATAACATGGCAGATACTAACAGAAAAAATGTGGAGAGGGGAAGTCCATGACCTGTAAGCAAATTACAGCAGGGCCCAGTGGGGATCATACAATAAAAGAGGGTGGAAGTTTGGAATGGCTCAAATATTTGGAAGGGTGAGGAGGGGGACTGAAAACTGGGAGTAACGTGAGATAGCAAATCTTGCATTTATGTGTCTCTGACCCAGGCAGGTTAGATCTTCAGATGAGAATCTGTTTGCAACCAGGGGCAGCTAATAAAAAGTCAAATTTATGGCTTTCTCATCGTAAACGCTACCCCAGATGTTCAACCACAAAGTACACAGGTTCACCACCTAACCAAATGCAAGGAAGAAGATCAATAAAACAACATCAGGGTATCCTTTTACTAGAAAAGGCAGAATATTCGACTAAAGAGCAAACAGTATATGATATCTCAAGTGACTCCTTAAAACTCTTGCCATAAAATTATTGAGGATGTTAATATGAGAATTGCTTTATGAAGACCAAAGGCCACATTTGTTTTACTCTTCTTCTTTACAAGGGGAGAAACAGAGCAGGTCTTGAAACCTGGACAGGACTGGTACTGTTCCCAAAAGATTATGAGAAGTTCACATAATAAGATAAACCCCCTAAAACATGAAACCTAGAGTCATACTGTCCTTTTATTTGATCAGATGTACTTCCACACGGAATCTGATCCACACTCCAGCAATAAGCTGTTTGCTGAATTTCTGCCCAAAGAGTGATACTGGAATTGCTGTACCTGTGACCCCAGTGCTGTACACAGCACTCACTGCAACCCTTCACCTCACAGCTGATTCTGAGGCAGACATTGCTGCATTATGGATAAATCTGACTAATCACTGTGCACCCTTCATATCCCACAGCCAAGAGCATCCAGAGCTGTACCTATTGAAATGCAAGATTTCCCTTGCTGTTTGTTAAGCCCAAACAGCCTCAGCCTGAGCTGCAAATGCCTGTTGTCAGTTGCAAATAAGATTGCTGCTATTATTCATAAAGTTCAGGGCTCTCTGCAAGATTATGCTAATCCTCATGATAATACAGCAATAAACCTGCAACCAGTGAAGGGAGATGGGCCTTGCAAACAATGACAGACTAGACTAGATTTGGGAATGTCCCAACTTTCAATATTTTTTAGTATTTGCCAGCTGAGCTGTCAGTGCTGAGGCTTAAGAGCCCTTCATTATGTTTTGCATAAAATTCAGCCTTCCCTGCTATTGCTCATTGGACACATTAGAGAACTTTTGCTATTGAATTTTCAGACATCATGGATAATACACAGATTAAGCACATCTTGCCTCCAGTATATTTGTGAGGACACCATATGCCTGGATCTCCTAAACAATTTCAGTGCCTTTAAGCTGACAAGCTACAAAGAATGAAAGATGACTTATTATTCCATGTGAGAGACTTTAAGAGTGCGTCTATGGGGGAAACAGCTTTGGAAGCAGAGAAAAGTTGCAGGTTTGGGTTGTGCTTTGCAAAGGAGACAAATAGAAGTACTTGCCATTGGCTGAAAAAGCTGGAAATAAGCAGACTGAAAAGAATCAGAAGACTTGTCTAAAGTTCCTCAAAGCCAAGTTAGAAGATCAAATGATGTAGAAGGTTGATCAAGGTGTGCAGGGAGGAATGGAGTAATTATTTACCTAACTTTGATTTCTTGGTTTGACTCTCATGAACATAGCACAGTTAGCTGTTCTAATCAGCAATTTGCATCCCAGCTGCTTTTCCCCATCCATGCCCGTTTAATTACCTATTCCCCAAAAAAGCTAAGTTTTCCCAGGTAAAAGAGGTTTTCTGGGATTCTAGTACAGATCTTTGCTTCTGGAGCAAAGTAATTTTATAATTATTATCCCTTTTTAAAGAAAGGATGGGACAAAGAGGATTTTAAGGGAGCTGAAGCCTACAGAGGAGCCTGTGTTAAGGGTTATAGAGTAGGAACCCCGTAGTCCCCCACGCTGGATTTACTTTTAAAATGGTGCTTTAATTTAGCTACAGCTTCAGGCTCTTGTTCAACCACCACTGCCGTGCCTGACTTCAACAGCCCGTGTTTCTGGATCCAAGCTCACTTTTCTCCCTTGAAGAGCACTGTTCTTTATTATGTCACTTGTAACAACCGAGCTGTTAGGCTAATGTAACAAATTTCACTTCCTTTCACATTCCATTTCTGCTGAAATGAAGTAGATGAGAAAAATACAGAAACTTCATAGGGAATAATCCTGTGCAGATGGAGGAAACCCAGATGCGTTTAGTGGAGCAGCTCTTTGTCAGTCAAAGGAGCCCAAAGGGCAGATGTGTGTTTGTTAATCACTCAGGAAACCCTTGTGATTAGCAACTCCTAGATCTCCAAAAGGCCAGCCAACTAAAAATGATGCACTGTAGCTCCAGCACTCATAGTACTCCATTTGGGAGACTAGGAGGATTCCTTGGCCAGGAGTAAGAAAGAGCAATGTAAATAAGGTTATTATACATAAAAATCAGAGTGCATGCCCTGGAGGACGGGGAGATTTCAGTTCAATAAATCAGCCAGGAAGATCTGGCAAAGTTCATTGTCCAACTGGCTTAGAAATTTAACAAGAAGACTAAGGCAGCCATTTCTTTAAGAGGCTTAAGGAAAAACAGTAAGCCAACGTACTAAAACACTATGAAAGGGAAGTGAAAGCCATTAGTAGAGAACTTGAAAGCAATACACTGTGACCCCCAGAGAGTATTCCCCCCAACTTCAGCCAGTGTAAGAGTAGAGGAAAAGCAGAGGGTATCCAGTGAGAGCTAACATAAATAAAAGCATAAAGTCATGTGGAATATAGAAGGAGTCCAGATTGTCCTGAACGTCTGCACGGATCAAAGTAAATGTCTCCATTTTTTATAATTCACGTGATACCCTATGTTGCCTTTAATCAACAACATAATTCTAAAACTTTTTTTTATTATTAAGAATTATTTGTATGACTGAGTGGTTTCTAAACAAATATGGTTACCTAAATAAATATGAATATACAGCTGCTGCCCCCAAATAGGGACAAATATATAATACTAAAACAAAAACAATTAGTATGATCAATTATTTAAGCACATCATCTACATAAGTTGCTTTCAGTATTTCTGTGGACCTCATGACAAAGCAGAAATGTCAGAGGCACAGTTTGGAAGTGCCTTTGCTAACTCATGGGGAGCTACTTCTAAACATGAAGGACAACTTAAAAGACAGTACAAGATGCTTGTCTGGAAACCTCTGTGGATTGAGCCAAGTTGACAGTAAGGCATCCCAGAATAGAAGCCAATGGAGAATGACAAAGTTTTCAGTCTGGACTAAAGGAGACACTGAATTTCCTTGTTGAGAGATTATCCAAAGTTGTATAAAGAAAAGAAATGGAAATCAGAGGCAAAAAAACCCAGAGAAAAGGAGGCAGGAACTGGAGAGGATGTGCTTGTGGAACATGCTGAGGGAATAAGTTGGAAGAGGGAAGAAAAACGAGGAGAAGACAGAGGCAGGGCAGCCAGAGCAGATGTGATCTCAAGCTGACAAGTGCTTGGATGGGTCAAAGGGAATGAGCAGGGACACTGATCAGAGAGGCCACAAGTGCTAGATAGACCTTTAGTCAAGTTGTGAGGCAGCTGCAACGGACACCAACAAAGAGTGGGCTCAAACAAGCCCATATTTAGGTACTGAAACTCAGTGGAACAGAATGGGACCACACAGCAAAAACATCTCCTTTTCTCACTGTTCCTAAGTGTAAGGACTGAGTACTCAACAGCTTTATGGTCCAACTGTGAGAGAATATAGCAATTGAAATTATATGTAAACAGTAGGACCCTGGTTTGCAAAAAAAAAAAAAAAAAAAGGAAGAAAGGTTAAAAAAATCTTTGCACACAGTTTAGTAATTTGTTTCAATCCAGCTAAACTCTGTGGCCTCAAAATAAACAGACAAACACACCACTGATTGTGCCATAGGAAAATCCATGAGCATGCCAAGCATCATTTTCTTCTGCCCCTTTCTGCAGATCAGAACCTATTTACCACAGGTTGTACGGTCATGTTTGTCCTTCATGTCACAGTCTAAAATATTTGCTTAAGGTTCTTACTCTGCCTCCTTCTAGAAGTCATTGTAATATGTCATTGCAAAACCAATAAGAGAACAATAAACAGAAAAAGAAAAATAGGGAAGTTTCCTCCTCTCTAAAAATACTACAATGAGAACCATCTCCCTGTAGTGTGTTCCTGCAGTTTATGGGAGTGCTCATTGTAGCACTGCATCTGAGGGACAGAAGCTGCTCTGTAGGTCCAGTCAGCCAGAATTTGCAGTCTTAGCCATCCATTATTACATCAAATCCATTCACAGATGAAAAGCTCAGAAAGCTGCTACAGCATTTTGTAATTAGTTATGCTAATGTACTCTCGTTATGCACACTCACTGTCCTGGATTATTATATATTCAGAACATTATTTTCTTGTTTGATTCTTTAGGACAAGCAAGATTAAAATATCACTGTCCGGTACGTTCCACTGTTCTGTAGCTCTAATCTTCCTACCTCAGTTATGTTGACCTAAGAGTGACTGAACAAAGAGCAGAGAGATAAAGAAATTCAAATTCTGTTGTTTCCTACTCACTGAGGAAACCATACAAAATTCTTGTTCCACCACAGCAGGTCCAAGGGCAGCTCTGCCTCCTCTTGCTCATCCATTTAAACATTTAGGTATTTATCATTTCAGGCAAAGGCTACATTAATAGTACATGTTTAAGAAAGAAACTCCCATTAGATAAGTATTATCTGCCAAGACAGTGTGGGGTTTTTTTTTAATATTCTTTAGTATGCAAAAGAAATACTAGGTTTCCATGAATTCATTGTTATATTCTTGCTAAGACTGTGGTGGACAGCAAGTAATAACAGAGACAGGCCAGCACAACAGTAAAATATGTGGACACATCAATTTAAATAAACCAGCACTTGGTTATTATTGCTGGGTTTGAGAAGCAATCCTGCCAGCTGTCACATAATGCATAAACAGTTCATAATCTGTAATAGTTCCTCAGACAGCTGTGAGACCAGAAGGAACCAACTTTTATTCCTCAAATGAAACATGTTATTTAGGTCCAAAATGGACAGATATCTCAGAAAACATATACCAAAAATCCGGAGGAAAATCAAGACTTTTTAAAAAGACTTTTGGGCTTCCAACCAGATAAAACTCACCTTAAAATGCTTATTATCACTCACTCTCCAGAACCCCCCCAGTTTCCCGTCTCCTCATAACTATATTATGCAGCAAGTGAAGGCCCTTAAGAGTCAAGGCATGAAAAAAAAATAACAAACACAGGAAAATCGTAGAAATATTCAGACTATGCAACTTAGCTACTCAGAGTTGGTGTTTTCCTTTGCAAGAGCTTGTGCAAACATTCTGTTCAATGTCACATCTGTGGGAGTTTGCATCCCCCACATCTCATTTTCAAAAACAAGCTCACACAAACCCTTATTCTCATAATAAACATCCCCAGCCACATCTCACCTAAATTTTCCATGGTGATGAGTTTAATAAAAGCTGGATTTAGCACCATTATTTGAACAATTGTTAAACAGTTTCTTATAAAGAATCCTTTCTTTTTCATCTGCACTAAGAGAGGCACAGAATTGGGTGTCTTACAATACTTTGCATGACAATGGAAAATCAGGTATCTTCTAAAACCAGGTTACTTAAAGATCAGCTTAGTGATTCCAGTATAAAAAAAACCCCATCCCTTTGCAAGATTAAAAAAAAGCAATGTTTGCACCAACACCTTCCATGTGTAGTATCAAATTGAATAGTTATGTAAAATACAGCACAATGTTCAGGAATATTTTGTTTCCATGAACAAATTCTGGTTTCTGGACAACACACATCAAAACACATTTATCTGCAGAAGTGTGATACAGTAGATGCTCTTCAAATACTTGGATGAAGCTACAGTTTACAGATGCAAATGTTCAGTTTGCAAATGATTAGAACT
>JAWWLV010000144.1:3757890-3845746 GCA_035041135.1 Platyrinchus mystaceus | reverse complement strand
CAGTAGATGCTCTTCAAATACTTGGATGAAGCTACAGTTTACAGATGCAAATGTTCAGTTTGCAAATGATTAGAACTGTACTGAACCTTTTCCACTTGTTAACAACATACCATCACACTGGTGATTCAACCATAGCAATCAAACACCAAAGTAACGTCAGAAGAACTATGAGCAGTTCCAAAATTATCCTTGATGCAGTGCAGGGGAAAAAAAGAAATAATAAAAGTTTTCTAGCACTATTATGAAACTGAAATAGAAAAGCTTTTTTATGAAAGTCTGCACATCACAGAAAAGTGTTTCATGCCAAGTATCACTTGTGCTCGAGTTTGAACACTGTGTTGTTCTCTCTGAAGCTACAGCTCCTGGTTTTCCAGCCTTTTAAGGGCAGTAGGAACCCCTATATTGTGTTTCTTTCAGCAGAGAAGCTGCAATGGAGCTCTGTCATGCTTCCTTGCTGAAGTTTGCACAGCCTTAGGCTGATCTGGAAGGCCATCTGGAAATCACCACTGATTAATTAGCTGTGAGCCTGCGATGCGAAGGGGGCAGATGGAGGAACACAGGAACTCTGCTGCTCCCTGCATTGCAAGAGCTACCAGTCCAACACCCGACCCACGCGAAGGTCCCAGTCTCTTTCCAGGAACATTTAGAAATATTCAGATAAGTTTCCACAGTAAGGCAACAAAGTTGCCTCTCCTCAGCTGCTTTTCTGTCCTAGCTCTGTTCACTGGGATTAGCATTTGTTATCAGTCCTAACAACCACGATGTCTAAGAACACGAGGGGAGGGAGCTGACAACAGTGTTTTCAGCAGAAGTCCTGCCTTGCAATCCACAGAACTTAGGAAAACCATCTCTTGGTTTTACATTTATCACTCCTAGATGTATTGCCAAATGTGGTATTATAAATCTAAATTTTGTCTAATAGAGAAAAAGCATTTCATTATCCTCCTGGCTCCTGTATTTATACACCAGATTCACTGGCACACATCACACACACACACATATTTACTGCCCATGACTTTCTAGCCAAGATATGGAAGCCCTTTAACAATATCCTGGTGTTATAAGCATCACAAGTAATAAGAAGCAGTTTTAGACTGAGGAGGAGAAACCACTTACCCCCTCTCTATACACTCCAAGTTGGAAGGTCAAGATGAACTAAATATCATTATTCTTATGCAAAAAGCAAATTAGTATTTAATTTTAAATACTTCAAAATTAAGACAGACAAGCTAAGAGGTATCTGCTTTGATAAACAGCCTTTTCTGTGCAAACGGTATCGTGACATAACAGCTTAAATTTAAGTCTCACTTCTTTCAAATTTATCACTGATGAAATACGTATGCATGAGCGTCACTGAAAACTGCACTTACCCAGGTTTTCCAAGAAACCTGGTCATAACTGATGACTTAAGATTAACTACATCAAATGCTGGTAAGAAAGGGATGAAGAATTATAGCATATTTACAATTAACTTTGAGACAGAATTTAAGACAGTTCTTCAATAAACATGTTTTCAAATACTTCACTGTGCTTGGATTAAAATGATATTTTGGTCCAGACTAAAATATAAGGCTCAGTATCTGCTCATCAAATCCTTTTTCTGTCTTTACTTAAAAGCCCCTGTTTTGAAGCACCAAACTCCTGACTAAGGACACAAAAAAAGCTATCTGATATGCGCTCTAAAAAAATCCTACATTCCACGCTGAAATCTGAAGAGAGACAGCTCTGCCTATTTGTCACGTTTGCTGATACCAGCTGTGCCTTTTCAACTTGTCAAACAGCCCAATGAATAGCTCTTTTAAACTAAATTTTAAATATACCAGGAACACCCCAAATGAAGATAAAACCACTATGTAAAGTTAACAAAACCTTTCCAGCTCATCATTATTTTCCAAGGGGGTAAGTTTGGGGTCTTTTTTTTCCCTAGTAGGGTAAACATTCAGACTCAAATCTGAATACATACAATAAAGTAGTTAAGCTCATGACTTGTCCATTACAAGGTGAGTTCAAGGTTGCTGAGATTAGCTAACAGTAATATACTGTATGCAAAATCTTGTTTACTTCTTCCTCCTATTCTTCTTTCCTCTTCTTCCCTCTCTAAACCCCTTCAGTGCCCATGGCTTGACACCCTGAACTCGGCAGGGTTATGCTGCTTTTGATTTGTGAGGAGAGTTACAATAGTTAATTACAGAGCACGGTCTTCTGTGCCTCAAACGTTTTGCATTTATAGGCTCTTGATATAGTCCAGAGCAAGAGGCTAACCCATATTTAATTTGTCCAACACGTTTCTGGTTAAAGTTCCATCAAATGGGTGACTGGAATCCCTCCTATTCAGCTGGAAAAGTCACTTTGAAGGAGGCGTTTATTAGCAACATTCGACTCAGTCACAACAGGAGGCCCTGAGGGCCTGGGGAAAATCAGTGGTTGCTTATAACAGTCAGGCCCGGCCCTTCCCCGCGGGATGAAGTGTCAAAAATAGGTTAGATATTATGATTCGGGATTGATTTTACAGAGGGTGTAAAATTAAAGCAAATGAGGCCGTTCCTTCAGGCAGCCGAGGGCTGTGCTTTGGAATGCCCCGCGGCGCGGCCCCGGCACGGCGGGAGGCGGCAGAAGGGCTCGCCCCGCATCCCGCTGCTCCGGGGCCGTCCGTGCCACTCCAGGCACAGGCTGGAGCTCCTTCCTCAGCCGCACAGGAAAAGGCACAGGACGCCTGTGCTTTCTTCCATCCTTATGTTGGCCGGGGCAGTTCTGGGGAGTGTTTATTCCTTTCTGTAACGACGAACATTTTGTTTCTCTTTGCTTGTAAGTGGAAGCAGAAGTTCCTTTTGTTCAAGACAACCATTATTATCCTTTCCTGGTTATTTCATTGTCTCTAGAAATTTTAATGAGTATTGCTCTCAAAAGCATTGATGTTAAAATGCTTCATGAAACTTAAGCTCCTCATTGACAAACACCTCCAAAATTAAGCTTAAATCTTGAAATGCTATAGGCACTTTGGAACTGAAGTCTCAGTGAATCCCTGACACAACTCCTTTCTGAAAACAGACTAGTTCATAAATCACTGAACATTGTCAAAAAAAAAAAAAGCTACATTTTTGCATTTTTCCCTGTTGTAATCAGGTACAAATCCACTAGTCCAACTGGACTTATTCCCAGTAATATCTGGTCTAAGTTTCATCAACCCTGCATAAAACCTTGCATATGTAAAACTTATTTTCAATCCCATCTTTTTCTTTTGAGGGAGTTGTGTGGATTTTCTTTTTTTAATTTTATTTTGTTTTCTATCTTCATTCCCTTCTCTCTTTGCCTCCTTTACAATCTCCTGTATTCTTCGCTTTTGTCGGTGTTTCTATCTCCATTCAATACTTCCTCATCATCCCTTTCTCAAAAGGCTTCAAAAATTATTTTTAAGCCTGTTAAAACCACCATGGGCAGGGATGTCACCCACTAGATCAAGTTGCTCAGAGACCCATCCAACCTGGCCTTGAACACTTCCAAGGATGGAGCCTCCACAACTTTTCTGGGCAACCTGTTCCAGTACCTCACCATGCTCTGAGTAAAGAATTTCTTCCTAACATCTAATCTAGATCTCTACTTTTTCAGCTTAAAACTGCTCCCTCTTGCCCTATCACTGTCTGCCTGAGTAAAAAGTCCCCCACGCCTTTTTTATAAGCCTCCTTTAAGTACTGGGAGGCTACAATGAGGTCTCCTCAGAGCCTTCTCTTTTCCAGCTGTCTCAGCCTGTCTTTGTAGGAAAGGTGCTCCATCCCTCAGATCTTCCTCCTGGTGCTCCTCAGGCCCACATCTTTCTTGTGCTGAGGATCCCAGAGCTGGATGCAGTGCTCCAGGTGGGGGTCTCATGAGGGCAGGGCAGAGGGGGAGAATCCCCTGCTGCCCCCTCCTCTTTGGATGCAGTCCAGGATTTAGTTGACCTTCTGGGCTGTGAGCACACACTGTTGGCTCATGTCCAGCTTTGCATCCACAACAAGCCCCAAGTCCTCCTCTGCAGGGCTGCTCCCACTGAGTTCATCTCCCACTGTGTGCTCATGTCTAGGGTTGCTGACTCAGATGCAGCACCTTGCACTTGGACTTGAACTTCAGGAGGTTCTTGTAGGCCCACTTCCCAAGTTTGTCCAGGTCCCTTTGGATGACATCCCTTCCTTCTGTCGTGTCATCTGCAAACTAGCTGAGGGTGCACCTGATCCCACAGTCTTCACTTCACTGCCAGGGAAGTGTTTCAGTAGGTGTTAAGAGGACACCAGTTTTTGATGGGTTCTGCGAGCACCACTTCCTAGGGCAACATTCCTGATGTTTGGCAGCTCTGCCACCAGCCCATCACCCAGCTCTGTCCTGAGCTTTCACACAGAGCTGGTTGGATTCAACCAAGAGCAGAGGAAAAGCAGAGCGCTCTCTTCATGCACATTTGGAAGTCCCAGGGACAGGAAAGCCCACACCAAGCCTGCCATCCAGCACTATTCCGCAGACCTTGATGTGGCCTTTCTTTTCACACTGTGCTTGTGTAAGGAAAAAGTGTACCCTATACTTTCTCTGCTTGTGAATTACAAACTAATTGTTAAATGTTTGGGGCAAATCTGTTCTTATTCAGTAGCAGGGGCTGTTCTCAGTCTGTTGACAGTTTACATACATTTTATATTCATCCTCATCCTCTTCTTTAAGCTGCCACGGGACTATGAATCTCAGAGCTGGGGGGAACTTAGTAAATTTTCCTCCCTGTCAGGATTAGGCAAACTCTGAGAAAACAGTGCTGGTGTAAATACATGCCAGACCTCGGTGTTACAATGAGGGCTGGAAGTAAAACGTGGCTGGTTTCACAATTATGATACAAGTGTCCTTCTCCTACTATACAGAGAAAGCAAAAAACCACATCCCCACTTGCTCCCTCACTCCCCACTATCAGTGCATGTCCTCTGTGTTAAAGGAGCAGCCCTTATGGGATCAGGATTTGATTTACATCATCACATAACCAATACATTACACAGTTACTGGAGATGAGTTTTGCCATGTCCTCGGTGCAGCGCGCTCTGATGAAGTGTGCACAACACACACATCTGCTCCAGCCATCCCTGCAAACGCTGTGAGAGCCATATGGTGGGGGCTGATGGAAAAAAGAGACCAGGGAAATCCTCCGGTTCTGGTAACGGCCAGTACCAAGTGGGATAATGGAACTGAAAATGTGGGATGTTACACGGGGCCAAACACAGCAGGAGACTCATTCCAGTGTGAAACCTAATGTGCCACATGAAATGCTGAACTTCAGTAGGTGAAGCTTCTAACCATCACATGACATTTCTAGAAAAATAACTTATCACTACAACCCATGACAGTGGGAAACTGTTTAAGTTTCCAGGTCTCTTTTTAAAAAAATGTGCCAATTTAAACAGATTTTCCCACCCTTATGAGAAGAAGCTGCTAGGGTTCTACCTGGGATTAGGCTGTCTGACCATAAATCCTTGAAAATACATTTTATTTTCATAGCTATCCCTGAAGTACAGCTTTGTAGCCAATGTTACACTTAAGTATATCTCAATATGATATGCATCATTTTTCAAGTAAGCTACTAATCTAGCTAGTTATGCTGAAATAGTTTGGAGTATTTTGGCTGAAGGAGATAAACCAGTAATAACTTTCAGTTATGTAAAAGCAGTGTATTCAGGTGGCTTCAAAAGTGGCACTTTAGATTTTAATGCCGAGAATTAGGAACGGCTTTTCAATTTTTGAGTTCTATGTCAAATATATTCTTTTTTTTTTTTTTTTTTTTTTTTTAATAGGAGCAGGTAGCAGTGCTGGGTTCTGGTATTAATTACACATGGAAACAGAAAACCTGAAGTAAACCTGGTAGCATTTTAAGAATCCAGCTATTGTGAATTCATCTGGAATTCATTGGGCTACCCCTGGCCATAATAAATTCATGCTGTATTAGCAGTAACATCATAGGTACACTAATAGATGTTCTACTGAGATCAGTATTATTTAATTGACTCAAAGGATTACTTTAAGATCAGTTTTCTTCCAACTGTATTTTTAACACAGCGTTTTTCCTGAAGCACAGCTTCCCACAAGACAAAAAGATGACATCAGAAGAAAAACATGCATAAGAAAATACACTAAATCTGACATTTTAGGAAAGCTACAAGACACATTAGAATCACACATCTGTCTCCCATGTAACATGTATTGTGTTTGTTTATAGTTTTCTCTGTGGGAATCAAAACACTCAACTCTCCTAAAGTCAACATATGCAGATTGAAGAGAGGGAAAAAAGTAAAAAAGACAGATCTTACTTGAACTGAAAAAACAGTGCAAACAATCTGCTTGTAAAGAAGCACTGAGCAGTCTCATCTGCACATTTCTGCTTTGTCAGGCATGCTAAATAAAACCACAAATAACATGCAGAAAAGACTTCACTGGGACCAGGACTGGGATAATAGTAAGCAACTGGGATATGGTAAGCAGTGGAAAAACAATAGCATGGATTGGAACTTTCCAACTTTGGATTAGAAAGGAAAGATGTTCTTAGCTGTCTGCAGTGTCACGTCAGCTGTACCAGAGAGACCCGTGTGAGTGGTGTTACCCCTTTGCAGCTTAGGTCCTGTTCACACATGAGTTTGTATTTCCTTCCTGAGCTGGCTGATAAGATGAATAGGGTGGTCAGATATCAAGGTTCAGATCCACTTAATATAATTAATCTGCACTTCTAAGACTGATGAGAAAAAAAAAAAAACACCGGGTCTTCCTGAGTGTACTGGTTCAGTGCTGCTGAACAAAGCATAAAGAGTAAAGAATTGGTATGCTCACTGCTTGGCATGTTTTCATGCCAACCTCAGAGTCAATGCTGTGCCAGAGCACCACTGAAATGCAACCACAGACAAGGGAATGTGTCTAAAAGGAGGCCTTGTCTCCTGACCAGCCACCAGCCAACTAACTGAGTGTGTGGCTGCACAATTAAAAGCATATGACAGAATTTTGTTGAAAAAAATCTTGAAATTCTAACTCATATTTCTACCTACTCTCTTCCTCTACAGATCCTGAAGGAAATAAGGCATCTCTGGTTTCCCCATACTTTGAAAATAGACTGGATTTCTTCATGTTTTCCTTGAAAGAAAGAAACCACTGCAGGGAAGTGGTAAAAAAAAACCCAAACAAACAAACGGAAGAGATAAATAGAGGATACCTGGTTTGGACAATCCTGCTTTTCTCAGATAGTATGTTCCACTTATGGACAGCAAGCCTTAGAAACCATCAACATTCCTTATGTTAAATAGCTGTACTTTCTTATCCTTTTATTTCAGATTATCATCCTCCCTGATTCTATCAATCACCCCTAGAAACAGCTCTTAGCAGAGTTCAGGGCTGTGATCATAAAATAAATAGCCTAAAGACCTAAGTCAGAATGTAGAAAAGCTGCTCTCTTAGGAAGCAGGAGTTACACACTCATGTATCATGTATATATTCATGACTGAGCCATCCCTCACAACAACTTTAAAGCTCTGCCAGACCCCTTCAAACATTTTTTTCAAAACAGTAGAGGTCAAAACCATGTTACATTTCTACAGTTTTCACGATCGGGGAGAAACCTTACTAATGTCCCTGTGGGAAATGGTATGTCTCAGTCTTTGGTAGATGTCAGATAATTCACACAGGGGTTGTTATGAATGTCCTAAAGGCAGGCAAAGGTTGAAGGAGGTTTGCAGCTCACTGAACCCCTGTCCAAGCCATCCTCTTTGTACTGTGGATTTTCTAGAATCCATTTGCACAGGTCTCATTTCTCTTTCCTTTTCTCTGTTCGTACTATCTGGCAGCACTTCCAAGAATGCAGTTCTTAATACTTCAGTATCACCTCTTTGACAGTGACTTTAATTTAAATCATCATAAAGGTATAAACCTCCTGTGAGGAAAGGCTGAGAGAGCTGGGACTGTTTAGCCTAGAGAAGATCTCCATCCTTGGAGATATTCAAAAGCCACCTGGACACAATCCTGGGAAATCTGCTCTAGATGATCCTGCTTGAGTTAAGGGGGCTGGGCAAGACAACCTCCAGATGTGCCTTCCAACCTCAGCCATCTTGTGGTTCTGTATCTCCTTCAACATGCTGGAAATAACGTGTTATGAATGAGCACATGTTGAATTACGTGTGTAACCTTTTCCCTTCTATTACCTGGAAAAGGTATCACAGAAAAAGGAAACCAAATCCACCAGAGCAAGTGTCTGTATACATATATATATATATATACCTGTATTTATATAGAAAACCTTGTTTGAGAAAGAATAATGCAAAAGCACGTAACACAGTAAATACAAAAGAGGAATATTTAAAGCTTGCCTTACTTGTGACAATTTCACTTCCACACACCATGTAAATTTACACCTTTCCTAGTTCCTGACATTATTCAGAACTTTGTTTTCCATTTTCCTCAGATATGGACAGATTCTGATAACCTACAAAATCTGCCAGCGAGCTGTTGCCAATTTCAGTATATATATGGTTTAGAGCTGGGTTTGAGTTTAATTGACATTTTGCTTATTTAAAACACAAAAACTGGCCACTGAGGAAAAAGCACTCACTTTAAACAGGATCATGGAAATATTAGCAACAGCAGTCCATAAATCACTAAAAATGATTTTTAGATTCCCAGAGAATGAACAGTCAGTGTGTCAAACAGAAAGGAGGTTTGATGGAGACGGAATGTGTTTTTCTGGGAACAATTATTTTGCTTCACAAAAATGAGTCTGGTTGTAAAGGGCGACCCTATTCCAACATAAGCCTGGTTTCTAGTGTTCCAGTTAATAATACAGTGAGCCAAATGTAAGCAAATTTAGCCAAATATAAGAAAATTCATTCTCAGGCACCTTCACCAAATAAAAAGACTGACCCCATAACACCTCACCTTAGTACTGGTAAAGATACTGATAATTTCACACTACAAATCTCAAGAAGAAATAAGGGAGACATGCAGTTCTAATGCCACACTCCACACCATGGCCTTCTCCTCCATTCAAAGACTGAGAAAAGGGTTAAAACCAGAAAAAGAAAGGTAGAAAAGGGTCATGACAGGGTTGAGTAGGGACTGAGACTGCCTGTTTTAAGAAACAACAAGAGTGATTTCACACAACAGAAAGACTTTACAGAAAGAAGAACTGAGGTAGCACTACACAGGTCAGTGTTTTGTGCTCATTATTAACTAATACTGAATAGCGAACAAAAATTGGTCCTTGAGCCATTTGCAAATTAGAACTCGATCAAGTTTTCCAAAATGCTTTTAAAATCACATCAAGAATTGAATTGTGAAGGTGAAAAGTGTGTCACTGTGTTCTCAGAAGGTCTGCAAAGGTGAGCACTGTCATCTGCACACAAACACAGGTTACTCCCCTGTCACAACAGCTCACACAGGAGCCCCTCTGTATTTAGTAAAGTAGCTACAGTTGCTTTTCGTGAGCCTTTAACACTCTAAAAGTCTGCTAAATCATTCTTAGTCACAATTCATCATCAATCAAACTATTTCTGTTACTGTATGTTTTAAGGTGTTACACAAAGCTCTTGTTTACAGCACTTACCCACCACTAGATGTGTGATGGGTAAAAAGCTGCAGGTTATAATTTCCCACCAATATTGTTTTGTGGTCCTTTTAACGTTGTTTACAATGAAAATGTCACATAAACAAACGTGATGACCATTAAGAAGAAATATTAAAAGAGGTTCTCTCTCAGGAGTCTAATTCAGAGGAGATCCCAGTAAGTTTAAATTTTACCAGTACTGAAAGGCTTACACAAAGTGAAGTTATAGAAAATAAAGTACTTGAAACACAAAGTAATTTGGCAGCTGGACTGTTGTTCTGGACTCTCTTTGCCAGGTTTGACCATTAAAACTCAACCTCTTATCTGCTGCCTTCATATGGATTTTCAATTCCCTTCAGTTCTGTGGCACAGGCTTAATAAAGGGGATAAGGAATGTTGCCCAGCCAAACTAGCTTAAAACTTGATGACAAGAACATTTCTCTGGGCAAGAGATGAGCTACAGATAGACAATGTACACAAACTTGCAGGATGTGAAAGAGTGACCTGAACCTTTAGCTCTACCTGTCCACTAACTCTCAGATCACAACCAAGGACAACCTTGAGCAATAATGCCACGTTTTCACTCAAATCAGATCTCAGGTAGAGGAGACTGTAAGGAACAATTAGCATCAAACTGCTGCTCACATTACCAAGCCATCTGGTTTCCATTTTTACACTCCCAGCAATGTCACGTCACGAGGTTTGGATGAGGCCATCCATTGTGGGAGACACAGGTAACTAGTGTGAATTTTCAAATGTTGCTCCACTCTAGTTTTTCTCCTAAAAATTTTGCCAGTGCTGACTAACGCAGCAAGCTGTGAATAGCATGTCCTGCTGAGCTCATTATGACTTAGAAAATGAAGTGATTTTGTTCAAACTGCACTAACAAATCCTTTCTTGTTTTTCTAGCTCCTTTGCAAATGGTCCCACTGTCTGGCCTTAAGTGATTTTTTTAATTATTTTGGTTTTAAATATTTCTAATGATAATATTGTGCCTTTCAAAAAATACCTCTTCAGTCATCACAATTAAGTGAACAGGCCCACCATGGTTATACATCAGAAGGGACACAATTAGAAAGCACCCACAAAACAAAAAATCTCATCTAACACGTTGCAATCACACAACAGGATCCTATCAAAATCCCTTATCAAGGCATATTTACCATGTTACCCATCTTGTGGGCCCTTCTGCTCCTGAGCTTCTGATGAGCCACTAAGTCTTTCCTGATAAATCTGTTTTAGTGTTCATTACTTTTGAATGTAAAGCTAAACTGCAGTACACAGGCTTAGTACATCTAAGCTACCTGAGAACTCCCTTTTCCATTAATATATTAATACAAAAACTTCAGCTGTGACAGGAGCTAAAATGAACTGGATCAACATCCATCTTCCAAGCTGCCAAATTTCAGGTTGGAGGATTAAGTAGTAAAGGGGATTAAGTTGTAAAGAGGTGGATTCTGTGGATTCCAAATTACCTGCTACCACTTGTAACATGACATGATCCAGCACTAAGGAGTTCTCGAGGCACAAAAAGCTCACTCAGGTTTTGTTCTTCCCAATTCTGAAAGAGGATTCCTACCTTCACTTGAAATGTTTAAAAATAACTGTTCACCTGTCAAAATGTCTTCACTGCAACCACAGGTAAATGCCAAAATTGGGCATCAAGTATTTCCTTCATTCTGGAATAACGTTTTTCAAACTAGCAAAAGAAATGCATCTGAAACTTGTCCAAAGTATGTATCAGTTAAACAAACTCTCGGTACTTCAAGCCAAAATCGAACGGGTGCAGATAATGCGTGGGCCTGGTGCCATCTCCTGGCAGTTTAGAGGCAAAGCCACCACGATATTTTTCCCCCTATGTATCCTTTAGAAAAATGTCACGTGGTCGGGGGAAGAGGAAAAAAAACCCACAACCAAACAACAAGAAAAAGATATTATCTAATGTAAAGGAGCTTTCAAAACTCTCAACATCCACAAAATGTTATTTCACTGTACAAGGCAGCCACTGTCTGGACTTTCAAGCTAAATGGTGTTTTTATGTTGGCCTAAGTAAAGAAACATTTGACAGAAGAAATAAGTACCTGGCCAAGTCAGCCTAATTTCAAAATACATTCAGTACCACTGATAATACTTAAAATGAAAAATAATTGTAAAAATTTCTACGTGGTGTTCCAAACCAAAATCAGGAAGTCCCTTTGAGAAGTCTACTCATCATATTAGATGTTGGAGTGCAGCTCATTGGCCCATACTGATTCCTTTTAATATCCTTCTTTTTTTCATGAATACTTAAAACTCGAGACAGTCTGTCCCAGTTGCACCACTCTTTCATTACCTTTGATGCAAGAACACAGTGTTGCTATCTGTAACAAAATTCCATGGTTTATGTTTTAAAAAGTAGCACTAGCCAATCTGAAAATAAATGTTCTGGTCATTTGGACAGGTGATACAAGGTACTTGTGCTTATCCTGCAAACCTTAACGCTACAAAGACTGTTGAAAACAAACCTGACCAGCAAAAACAACAACAACAACAACAACAAACAAACAAACAAACAAAAAACCATAAAATGAGCTTGGTAATAAAATGTCTGACAAAAAGTGCAGTATTTTATGTTAAATCTAGAGTTAATTCCGGATAACAGTTAATAACCAAGGATGAGAGCTGTATAGAAGCTCACACACAGCAAGGTGATTTAAAGATAGAAAACTGATTTAAAGACTAGGAAGGTTTAAAAATAACTCTTAAAGGAGCAGTGATGGTACTTGGCTCTGCTGGTGACCTACCCCACATCCAGAAACCACTCAAAATTGCTTGAGATCTACCAGAAAAGATGAAACTGGTCTTATGGAGGCTTAATATGACAATTTGTCAATACCATGAGGGCTTTTGTAGCATATTATGTAGACCCTTTTGCTGTGCTGGAAGGAGAGACCTGTCAACATCATCCTGAAGGTTAAAAATAAATTAATAATGGCAATGAACTCTACAAGTTTGCTGAATGACTATGGGAATGTGACCTGGGTTACCTTTAAAAAAAAAAAAAAAAAAGGCATTCCAGTGATTTGGATTGTCCCAGGTTCACTGACAATTACCACAGGGAAGCAATCACTAAATGTTACAGAAAAACCAAGCTAAAAAGGGAACATTTCCTTTCACAGAGAGAGAATTAAAAAAAAAAATCTGTTGTAACATCAAGCTGTAATTGAGAAACAGAACAATGACTGAGGAGTTGTAAGAGACCTAAATGAAATACAACTGGGATTTCACATTCCTTATGAAAATTAAGGTTTTAGGTTTTTTTAAAAGACAAAGGGAAAGTTTAGGAGTTTAGGAGAAGTATTGAAAATATGCAATGCTTTCCAGTTAGATTACATTGCAGCACATAGAAGAAATGTAAAGAAAACTAGCAATGCACTGCAAAAGGGAATTTATTTCCCTAAAGAGACAGAAAAAATAAAATTTAAAAGTGCAAAGGTGCTGAGTTTTTTGGGGAGCACATGAGGGCAGAAAACAGTGCTAACCACAGTACAGAACTGGCGATAGAGAAGTGATCCAAAAGTCTGAAATAGTGTGCCAGGCCCAGGAAGTTTAGGATTTGAACAGAGGTACTGAGGGTCTCCACCCTTTCCCAGTACCTGCCAGGTGAATCCTGGGAGAAGTAATGAAGATGCAACTAAGCCTGTTGTTGATAAGCACACGGATCTGGTCGTACCCACAGCACAGCTGCAAACCATCCAAACCAAAACACAGGGAAATCAACTCAGTAAACCAAGAACCACCTGGATTTCTTTCTTCCATTTGGTTTTAACAGTAAAATAGCTAGAGTAGAAATATGTGAAGTGTTAATCAAAAGATCTACTGTTCTTGCTTGGCCTCATGCAACATGGTTTTCAAGCTCTTTATCACAAAAATGAGCAGCTCTCCAAAAACCTCAGAGGAAGCAAAATGGACGAAAAGCCAAGTGGAGAAAAAAAAAAAAAGGGGGGGGAGGATTGAGACCATTTTGGACACATGACTGAGAGCAGAAGAGTACATAAGATTTGAAGCAAAACAGCTGATATTCACAGCTACCTAACTTCTAAAAGCTGGGCTTTGGATAAAAAATTCTTCTATTGCAACAGGCTTTGAAACACACCACTCAGAAATGTTTTATTCAAAAAACTTAGGTATAACACAATCACCGCTGATCAAGACCCAGAATGAAGTTCTCTTGGTTCAATTAATTATTCAGACCCTTTCAGAACTCCAATACATGACTTCAGGACTATACCATTTGCTTTAATTGCAGTAGCACAAACCTTGAAGCAAACCATACTTCCTCTTGGAGCAAAAACTGGAACCAAGAGAAAGCCTTAGCTTTTGAGAAAACGTGGTTTATTACAACAAAACAAGCAATCACACCACATGGGTTTTATCCTCAGTATAAATATTTCTGTTTTGAACATAACTTCATTTTAAGACTGATTTGCTTCTTTCAGGATACACATGGGCATTTAACATATCTAGGCTTAGATAAGATAGTGTCAGATAATGCTCCAGAAAAACTCACGTTCAGGGAAAGATTTCATTTGCCCGACATTTCCATGCCTAACAAATCCATTCAATTTTCATTTTCTTGCTTATTAATTGATTTTATCAGATAATTAGCTGGCCACCTAATTTCTACCCCAGTAGACAGCAACTTCTCCCCTCCATGCTATTTAAAAACTTCAACATTCATTGTTGTTTTACTCAGTCTCTCTTACCTGTTAACCTCTCCCAGAGCTTCCTCCAGCTGATAACCACTGCTAGTCACAGCTCCTTCCCTGGTGTCCCTGTAGGAACAGGATTTAAGTTGTTTGACCAATTAGGAATTTCCCTTCCCTAAGCCAGCCCAGCAGCCCACATGCCTCTTAAACCCTTTCTTTTGGTGATACGACGGCGGATTTAAGGAGAAACTTGCGTTTCATCCTGCTTTCCCAGGTTCGCCCCGCCTGCCTTTTCACAGTGTTTTTGCAGAATATACCATTCTTATTTTGGATAACACTACGTGATTTACACCACAAAAAAAAAAAAAAAAAATAAAAAAAAAATTAAAATCTCCCACAAGCGGTCTATTTACTTAATTCAGTTCGTACCTGGAAAGTGTAATTTTTAAGTTCAAAAGCGCTCTCGTACGGTGGAACGCACCTAAAGGAACTCTGAAAGCGGACTCCCCACCCGCGCCGCGCGCTGCCCTCAACCCCCGCCCAACAGGTGCGACGGCACCTTTGGCCGGCGGGGAGTTTAACACGAGGAAAAACCTTCCCCTTCTAACGCCGCAGCCCTTTTTTCCCCCCCATGGATAAGGGCACGGCCGTCCCGCTTCCCTGAGGGCAGAGCCGGCGGGGCGGCGTGAGGCGGTGCGCGCGCGGAGAGGGGCGGGGCGGCAAGAAGGGGCGGGGCCCGATTCGAACCGGGCGGCGGGGAAGCGGCGGCCATGGCGCAGCAGCAGCTCGGCCGGGAGCACCAGGGCATCACCCTGCGCGGCAGCGCCGAGCTCGTCGCCGAGTTCTTCTGTGAGGGGCTGCGGGGGAGCGGGTGGCCTTGGGGGCCGAGGTGGGAGAGAGGGAGGGAGGGAGGCTGGGGGCGGCTGGAAGGCCGCGTCTGGTGGGGAGACATGGCCGCCGGCGGGGTGGGGCGGTGGTACACATCCCTCTTCCTCTCCCTGTTTCTCTCCCTCTTCTTCTCCCTTTCCCTCTCGCAGCCTATGGGATCAACAGCATCCTCTACCAGCGCGGCATCTACCCCCCCGAGACCTTCACCCGCGTGCAGAAGTACGGGCTCACCCTCCTGGTCACCACCGATCCCGAGCTGACTAACTACCTCAACAACGTGACGGAGCAGATGAAAGGTGCGGGGGAGGCTCCCTGGGGTGCCTCTGTTGGCCCTTCTCGCTCTGCCAGCGACCGCTTGGCTTCTTTCAGAGTGGCTGTACAAGTGCATCGTGCAGCGCCTGGTGGTCGTCATCTCCAGCATCGAGAACAACGAGGTCCTGGAGCGGTGGCAGTTCGACATCGAGTGTGACAAAACTGCGAAGGATGACAAGTGAGTAACACAGCCCCTCCACACTCGCTCTTCCCTATCCCGTGGAGCTGTGCAGGCACAAGATCAATGCCATGTACTTGTTCCTTCAGTTCCTCCTTTCTTAATCGTTGTACAATCAAACCATACATAATCGTCAGGTATTTATTTTTTTTTTTAAGCATCAGATCAAACCTTGATTTTTAATCCTCAACAAAGCACATAAAATCCTGTACATTTGGGTACATAACCCAAAGAACTGCTGCTTTCCTGTTGTTATGCCAAAGTGTTTTCTTTCATTTCAGACTGAGAATAAATTTAACAATCCTTACGAAAACAATAACAAAGGGAGACCAGCTGTAGACTTTTCTATGTACCTAAGGCTTAAAGTGTCACTACTATAAACATACGGTAGCAAACAGACCCACAGAGCTTAATAGAGAGAACTGTATTTAAAGGAAACTGTCACCACAGTAGAAGTTTTTCCTTCTTACCAGAGTTTTGCTTTTCCAGCGGACCCCGAGAGAAGTCTCAGAAAGCAATTCAGGATGAAATTCGCTCTGTCATCAGACAAATAACTGCCACAGTAACTTTCCTGCCACTGTTGGAATCTGCCTGTGAGTATTCCGAACGTCACTAAAGAAAAAAAATGCTTTTGGAAAAACACAACAGCTTTTCCATTTTAGAAAATACTTTTCTGCTGATTTTCTGATGCTTTTTGATTATTATATGTCATGTACCATCACGTTTCTGAGACAGCACTTTGTTAGGCTGAGATCAGGACAGAATTTGGGGTGGCTTAACTAAAAGAAACTAGTATTTGTGTTCTGAGGAGTGTTAAGTCTTCATGAATATGATTTGTGACTAGCTGTGGACTGGCTTGTGTAACACTGCGTTCATATCAAGTGTTACACAGAGCTGAGCTCCACAGCACGTTAAGGTGTTTCAAATTAAAATTCACAACATTTGAGAAAACTAAAGTGTCATCAGATGAATAGTATGATTTGTTTCCATGTTTTAAATACTTTTCACATACCAAGTATAACTTCGGAGAGCATTGATAAATTTCAAGTGCTAGAAGATGCACTTCAAACCTGCCTGTCTCCTTATGTGTGTATTAATTGATTTGTTGCCATTTGCTTACAGGTGCCTTTGACTTGCTGATATACACAGATAAAGATCTGGCAGTGCCAGAAAAGTGGGAAGAGTCAGGGCCACAGTTCATTACCAACTCGGAAGAGGTTCGTCTGCGTTCCTTCACCACCACGATCCACAAAGTGAACACCATGGTGGCTTACAAGAGGGATTCTGTTCCCTAGGATACAGGGAGGGGGCTTGTGTGTGTGTGTATATATCCTATAACCTTGTATAGTTTCTGTTCATAGTGCAGCTGAGCCATGACCACACCATTACCATTGCTCTTGCTAAAATATGACACAAAAAAACTCAACATGCTTGTGATAATGTGGTAGAACACTAGACTGAGCTGGCATCATGGTAGTAGTTCAATTCTTACTTTACTATGTGAGCTAAACTAATAGTGTGTTAAACCACTGCCTTCACTAGAAAAACTGCCAAAATCTAGGACTAGCTGCTGGAATTGTGTTCAGTTCCTATAATTTTGTATTTTAAGATTATTTTAAACTGTATTCTTTTAGCAGGCTTAAGTTCTCTCTGGCAACTAAAAAAATCTCTCACTCCTGAGGTGTCAGTGTTCATGTTAAAAGCTTGGGCTGTTTTATTACCAGAAATAATCCTAAAAAGAATCAACCAGACAATTCTTGTACCTTTTGTACAGTGAAAGCAGCTGTTTATCAGGAAAACTTGTAAATACATGAAGCCTTGTATTTTAATGACTGCTGGGCTCTAGTTCTGGGGATGGTGTTGTTCTGCCTGTCTGTAGTGTCTGTCAAGCATTTTCCATGTTTGTATTCTTGTTTTATAGAATAAAGCTTCAAATTTTATAGTATTCTGTAATTCAGAGTCTGTAGTACTTTGTATTTCAGATGGTTTTATGAGTGCTGAATCTTAGTCTGTAACTGTAATACAACTAACCCCCTGAAGGCATCCTACTTGTCTCCTCTGAGTCTCAGAACAAGTCTTGTGCAATCAATATGAAATCTATTTATGGATTAATAGTTTGATCCCACTTACCTCTTCAAATAACAGTACAAATAGTCACAGTGGCCTCATGATTAAGCACAGTGCCTTTCATATTTGTTAGACAGCACAGCATTCTTTGTGTGTTCTTACCCATTTTTGCAGTGGAAGAAATTAGGGATTTAAAACTCTGCTAATGGAACTTTCGGACTCTTCCACGTTTCTGTTCGTTCCTTCACCAAATTAATTTCAGCCAAAGGACTGGGCTTTTTCCACTCTTTTACAGTGATGTAGGACTCTTTCTGTTATAATAATACAAATCCAGAAGTTTATTTAAAAAACATTGATTACATGTACCCCATCACTGTATTATAAACCTGGGCTTTCCTACCAGGAAATAATTCTCTCCATCAGTCCCAATCGAGCAGAAGTGGAAAGGCAGTCTTCTGTAAATCAATCAGTAGCACAAAATCATGTATTTTTCTTTTTTTTTTTTTTAAATAAATACAATCTAGGTAATTAAATTTATGAAGGCTGACACTGCAGTAACAAAGAAACCTGATGTTTTCTTCTGCTTGTTCAGCCTATCCCCAGACAGGTGGACTGCACCTTCACACCTGCCCCTTCACACCTAGAAGCAGGTGCACTTAAAGGAGTGAAGTCTGCAGCAGTGAGCATAAAGAACCTTGTTTAACAGAGATGCAAAAGTCAAATTTCTCAAGGAAGTTCATTCTTGTATCCAATAGTATACATCTTCTTGTAAGAAGGACCAGCCCAAAGTCCATCTCCATCATCATCATCTCTGTGTTTCTTCTTTATAGAGGCACCAACAGTTAAGAGAGATAGTGGATCCTTGCATATAGACAATGTCCATTAGAGGTACATGTGAAAAAGGAAAAGGTTATAAATCCTGAAGTTTTCACAAAGACCCTGCAGAACAGGAAAGAAAATAAACAGTCAAGTCATATTAACACAAAACTTTATGGAGGTGTCCAACAGGATGTGCTGCTTCCTAATGGGACCAACACTGCTCCTTAGTTTCCCCTACTCTGAGGGTCACTTTTGTAGAGTGACGAATCAAAAACAAGGGATACACCCCTCGTGTCCAATGGCAGTATGGTTATTAGGAAAGGGAGTAAAGGATAAGGTTCAGAATTCACCCAACAGGCAGTGCTCACCTGACTAGTTGAGCTGACGTATGAGCTGGTTGATCGCTTCCCCTCTGTAGCCAGGCTTTCCCATTTCCTTGAGGAAACCCACTTTGTTACGCGACGCGTGGCGAGCCACCGACAGGTGGAACGGCCACAGAAACTTTGTGACTTTTTGGAAATGCCTCCCAGTTGAGTAGATTTCATGAATAAGGTCTTCCAGGCAAATAATACCACAGCCACCTGCAGAAAAATAAAAATTAAAAAAAAAAAAAAAAAGCAATGGCCAACTGTATTATCTTTCCTCGCACTGCTCTGGATCACCAGCCCTCCAGCCTGGCAAGATTTTTCTCCCTCCCCAAGCTCTCAGGTCAGATTGTAAACTCTAAACTCTTTCCTCAATTTTCTCACCCTCTTCCTCACCTAAATGTTCCTCTATCAGCATGTTGTCTGTCAGAGGCACCTTCTTCTTCTTGATCATGGCCTGGCCCCGTTTCAGGATGAGCTCTCGTACAGATTTCAGGTTTGGGTGTCTGTACCAAAACAAAAATCAGGTTCTGTAGTGAGACACAATGCAGTAGGAAGCCCCATCCTTGGGAAAGTAGTAACCAAGTTATGTTGAGGACAAGAAGAAAAGAGACAATACAAGTTTTATATATAAATTTGGTTAAGCTTTGACCAGCTATGGATCTGTGATACCAAATGGAGAACCAAAAAGCAGTAACACTCCCACACAAACCACTGCCAAGCCACAGGAGCGGTACTTACCCCCACACCACGTAAGGTCCCACGACCTGCAGCAACTTCAGGGTTAATGGGGTCAGTTTAACAAATATCCCGGTGAAATTTTTTCTCAGCCTCAGCAACTCCATCGCTCTTTTTACTCTCCTGGTCACTCCCTTAATACTGAGTCAGAAAAAACCCCAACGTTAGTAGTAAAGACAGCAGCAACAACAAAAGGCCTCAGATCAGCGCGATGATCACACTTCATCTGCATAGAAATGGCACAACAAAAGGCAGCAATAATGAAGGTAAGGAGCGGAAGAGTTTCTTACTCCACAATCCGCACAACGAAGGCCAGTTTGTGCTCCTGAGGTGCCGCTGCCGCCTGCCCAGGTCTCTGCTCCATGCGCCTCAGCCGGGTGTCATCGCGGCGTCTGCGCCACGAATCGCGGACGAAAGTCTCAAGGCGTCTGAACTGGATTTGTTTCCCCTTCTGCAGCTACAGGGAAAAGGAAAAGAAAGTATCACCCACCCCAACAGTCTCAGAGGTTTTCATCTGACAGGCCAAATGAAATGCAAGGCTTGAGGAACAATGTTCTTTCGGCTTTGGAAGCAGAAAGAAGAAAATAAATTCGATTACCTAAGCCCAAGGGAGACACAACTGAGGGACAACACATGAATTCAGAGGCAGCTAGATATAAACAGTGAACAAGGAGTTTGTTCCCTATGAAAAATATAAGTTAAGGAAAACAGCGACACCCAGGATACTTCTAGACACAGGAGAAATTAAATGGAAGTATCTGCAGCCACAGATGATCACAGCTACACACCCAGCTCAGCAATCACTGGAAAAGCCAGAAACAACATCTGTATCTGGGCAAAGAAGATACTACAGAAATACCATAGTGTGCCTCAAAACTACCATCCAACAGAAAATAACTGTTTTTAAAGTTCTTTTCTATAAAGGCACACATACACAAAAATAAATAATCCAAGCATTGAAGTAATTATTAAGTATTGCTAATTTATACACAGAACATCCAACTTGCTTGCGAAAAAAAACACTTTTCAGAATTATGGGAAAATTTAAAGCATTTTTTTAATTAAAAGGTGTTTAATTGCTTGTCCTTAGCTTAGGAGCGAGTACATCCACCTAAATCATAGTGCTTTCTCATACAAATAGGACTTGAATACACCTGGCAGTTACACAGTAATACTTAACACTAGTTAAATTATTAAGTAATTTTAAATTATATAATCTAATGTTATGTATCTTCTATTTTACCTTGTAAATCACCCATGATATTAGTCTGAATTTTCAAAGCAGGCAGACCTAATCAAAACCTCATCACTAAGGTCATTTTTCTAATGAGAGTCTTAAGGAGTGACTATTTAACATTATTGCTTATGCTTCCACTTCCACCTTCAAAATACAGCAAGACACTGATGTGTTTACAAACATAAACACAGTATCCAACAAAAATGGCATTAGTTTTGTACACAATCCCACCAATATGGGCTTCACTGGAAAAGCTTTATAACACTTCTAAGACAGGCACATATTGTATTAGCTAAGGTACAGCAGAACACGACTCAAATTCGGAATTAGAAAAGTCTGCTGTGCTCTGCCAACCTGGAAATGACACCCTGTGTACAAGGAGTGCCTGCATTAGCAACGTGTACCACCCCACAAGCAGAAAAAGGCTTCACGATGACCTGCCTCTGCTCGAACAGATAAATAGGTTAGCTCTGCACCCTCAGAAAAGCATTGTTTCCATGAAAGGTTACAAAGGTCAGCTGGTTTCAGGGAGCGCAGACAACTCAGCAGCGTTGCAGTTCCCCACGTGTGGCTGTAAACACGCCCCACCAGGTCACCTCTCGTGCAAGAGGAACAGCTCACACTCTGCAACACGTTTCTGTTCCACTGCAACCGGCCAGAAAGTCTTGCCCTTTTTAAGAGGCTCAGAGACACACGGAGCAGATGCGCAGGGAGGGAAGAGCCGAGCTCAGGCTCCCCTCGGAGGTAACCCCTGGCTGAGGGGGCCGATCACTGGAATCGCTTCGACTGCGGCGAACTGCGATTCCCTCCTTCGGAGGACAAGCCCGACCCTCGCGACCCGCAGTACCTTGCGCTTGTTGAGCAGCGCCTGCTTGGCCTGGGTGGCCTTGATGGCCAGGTACGCCTTCCTCTTCTTCAGCAAGTTCTCCGGCACCAGCGGGATTCGCCGCCTCGGCCTGCGGGAGGCACATCCCGGTCACATCCTGGCCCCACATCCTCCATCCGCCCCTCCCGGGCTGCCCCGCCGCCGCCGCCCCCAGCCCCGGTGCCGCGTGGTGCCCGCGGATCCCGGCGGATCCTTCCATCCCTCCCTTCCTCCATCCCACCGCACTCACTCCTCGGCCTCCGCCATCTTGCCGGGGTGGCGCCGCGCATGCGCCGGGGCAGGGTGTGACATGGCCGCTCCCCCTCGGGCGCCCCTCGCCCTGTCCGAGGGTCCCGCAGCGTCGGGAAGCGGCTGTCTCGGAGGGGAAGGGGCGCGCTGCTGTCCAGCCGTGCGCTGTGCCATGTCGATCCACACGCCGGGAGCCTGGGAGGGAAGGGACGCTGGGACACACGCAGTGTGGACAGGCGGTTCGCCCGCAGGTGGAGCCAGAGCCTCACGCTAAGGGATGCTGTTCCCTCCGATGGGGTTGTGTTCCCGGTCTGCTCCCTCTTTGCCATGCGGGATAGAGGAGGGATGTGTGCCTTTACACTAATAACCATCATTGCGTCTGCTGTCAGCTCGGTTTACACTGACCACTGTGTTCCCTTACCAGCTGGGAGCTCCAGCCTGGTACTGGAAGGCTCGGTGGTCCCCGGTTTCCCTGCTCGCCTCGGTGATGCTGCAGACCTTTTGCAAACACTAAAAATTAGGCCACTTCTGTTTTCACACCTAATAGTTGAATACCTTTATTTACAAACTTGGTCCCACCTGCCCAGATGTGTGCTCTACAAAGAGCACAGCCCTCGGTGAGCAAACACAGCTCCTCATGAACTTTTGGATTTATGAGACAGAAAGCTACAAACTTATAAAACAAATAATCTAAAACTTGCATTGAAACACACCCATAACTACATACATTTCACCCTGACATTGGGGTAAGCTGCTCCATATAAAAAATCCTGAAATGTCTGGTAGCTCTGGACAGAAATAGTGACCCATTTAAATCTACAAATTAGTGTGCTTTGTTTAACAGGAGAGAAATGCAAACAGCCTCTTCAGTATTTCATTATTAATGGTAAGGAAACAATAAGTAAGTAAATATTTCAAGCACTGTTGCTATGAAATATTGCACAGCATTCTTAGCGTGACTTGTTAAACTTTAACTAGAAGCTCTATCGTACTAATGAACAGCTACTCAAATGCCTTTGTTTGCAAGGTTACTCAAGAAAGTATTCTCACTTTCCTAGACACCACGCTGTTGCAAACTGGCCTTCAACACTCTGAACTCCTCTTCTCTCCTTTTTTTTTGACAAGACCTTGCATCTTCTGATATTTCCGTGAGTTGTTACAGACAAATCCAATGACTGTGAGCTTTTTATAGTCACCGTCCACCAGCGATGGATTAACTGACTTCTCCTAATTTATCTCCATTCAGAATGATGGGTAAAATACTTTTTTTAAAATCCTGGGTATCTAGTCGTGCTCCTTTCAGCCACTGACATTCAGTGACTTCACAATCCAGCTACTGGCTTCCCACTGGAATTTTTCATGAAGCTGCATTGTGTGTGCATTTTCTCCATTGTTCACTGACACATCTCAGATAAGGCTCAGAACCCACCCAAAGAAATTATGTTTTAAAAACTTCTATGACAAAGTGACCACAGCCCTGGCTTGGATTAAACATTTAAGGCTATTTTCTCACTGCGTCAGGAACAAGCGATACGACTTTTCTTAATATTTCTACAGTGAGGGATTACTAGTTAATAGTACTATGATAATATTGCACTGCCATAGTTCCATAGCTGTCTCCAGGCCATTTACCTCTATAAATATAAAACAAGACAGCACATCTGGGAAGCTGTCATGGTATTCAGGCTGGTATTTGTTCTGCGGTTTGAAAGTGCCACCAAACATGCAGCTCGATAAAGGTGACAAAACCACATTGCTAGCTGAATGCACACAGATGTATATCAAATATATAAAATGTGAATTTGTGTAAACATATTAACATAATCAAATATGAATATGTAAATACAGTTAAGAGAAGAGTATATCAAGAATTGACTCACTTTTGCATGAAAAAGTTTAGGGCTCCAATTCCAAAACCAAGCCAGGATATGAGGTGAGATATCAGAAGCATCTTGACTGTGAAACTCCTTGCCTTATTTTCTCACTTTAAGGGTATAAAACACCAATAAATTTATTTAAAATCCCATAAAATCTTTATTGACTCTGTGTGCAGTCTCAAAACAGCAAAAGAGCCTTGAAATCCATCACCCTCACTAGTGAATTGTGCCCCAATCTGAAATCTGTCTGTAAGCTCCCTATAAAACAAGCCAAAAAATTAAAATTGGTTTATTTTGCCAAAATGGGATCTAATCTTGGGAACATTTTAATGGGGAAAACACCTAGTGATCTTAAATTATGCCATTTTCAGATCTTTTAAGGAAAAAGTTTATATGATTTGGAAAGAAGCCCAGGAACTACTCCATACACACACTCAAACCAATAATTAATGGAGAAAAAAGGTGGGTGGTCCAAGACTTTCTTTCGTGAAAACAACAATCATATGGAGATAGACTGATACTTCATAAAAATATTTTTGAAAAACACTGTGGATAGGTGGGTGTTTTTTTCTTTCCAAAATAAGGTTCCTTAGCGTGGGCATTTTTGTCAGAAAACCTGCAAATCCATCTCCAAAGGAGCAATCTGGGTATAATGAAGAGACGTGAGGAGACTAACACAGGTGTGTACCCTCAGCTAGTGGCCACTTAATATGTCAAATTGAAAAGGCTAAAAAAGATAAAGTTGTTTGGTTTTGTCTCTTCTGAAAAAAAAAAAAGAAGGGGGAAAAACCAATTCATTCTTTAGTGCCACTCATTTACCAGCATTAATGGAAAATATTCTGGTTTCAAAAGCTTGATTTTACAGTTACTATTGAGACTACTTCCCTGGAAGAAAAGCGGATTACTAATAAACCCCCGGCACTATTCACAATCCTTGTCCCTGGAAATTATATCTGGAGCTTTAAGTTATGAATATTAAATTACAGACTTACATTGTTCTGACATTTTCTAAAAGAGTGGTGGTACCCATTTACAAAGTGAAACACTTGTAAGAAATAAAATGTAAATTAATTTTTTTTTTCACTTTTAATGCACTTGTAAAGGCCTGTTTAATGACCCTGAAATGAAAAAACTGCTTTTCAATTACAATAAATAGCGATGAAAAGAATTTATTTTTCTGTCTTGCCTACAAGGGAGTGCACGGAGTGTCTGCAATTTGTGTGTACTACAGATTTAATTGTACCTTAAAAGAAAAGTGGAGGTAAAAATAGAGATCATTATATATGGTCTCCACAGGTCTCCATGACCTCTCTCCTTCCCCCACAGGGATGAAAAGCTACATTTTATTTGGGAGAAAGACCGATTCAATTATGTCTGAGACGAAAGGCAGTGGCAACGGAATAGGTGTCTTTCCCACCCACAGTAATTGGGAATCCTACCTCCTACTAGATTACCTTTTAATTGCACCTTCCAGATAATGATGCCATTTAGGTGGTGGGAGCATATTAATAAGTACAGCATGGCATAAACTATTCATAAAAATACAGCAGACTGGGAGCCATAAAGAGAGATGGAATGGAACAACCCAATTAGGGAGCTTATCATGTCAACGTGGACAACTTCATAAGAAATGCTTTGTATAGCCAGATGGGCTCTCTGGCCTAAATGTCAGTGATTCTCATACGATGGGGGTGGGTGGTAGACAATGAGTTTTACCTTAAAAAATAAAATTTAATTATTCTTACTTTATGGCTCTGGTTGCTGTCCCAATGATGTAAAATTCTTTAGCATGTTCAAGTTTGGAGCTGTTGTTTCAAGCAGAAACAGCAATCAGAAGAGGATTAAAACATAGGTGAGAAACAGTCTGCAGTACTTTGTGTAGAATCACAGCAGAGCAGTTTTGCTGTAAGATCAAACACTAAACAAAGCTGTGACTCTGAGTGCTGTAACAGTGCATGGCAATAGGGCTATAAAGATCCTCTCACTTTTTTTCCCTTGCTAATTTATGCAGGGAAAGTTCTCATTGGAACATTTTGTTTTGCCTGCAATTGTTTCTGACAACTGCCTAGTCAAGATAAAGCTACAGAGCATCCACATCTGACCAAGAATTATCAGGCAGGGAAGCAGAGCCTGTAAGTATGTACAGGATGTAAGTGGTTGTCCATAGCTTTATCCCAAGAAAGAGGCTGTATCCCAGCTGCTCCAAGCTGCCTACACACAGCAGAAACAAAGGAAAAGAGGAGGTATTTACAGGATTCTCCTCATGGCACAGCAGAAGACCTTATAAGGCAGGAAGATGGCAGAAAAATATTAGTAAATAAAAGTGTAGCAAGGATTCACTGATTTTTATATGAAATTATGGGATCCAAGCTAATTAATAAGCTTGGGGGTAGGATTTTTGAATGATTTTAGATAAATAAAAATATCAGCTCCACGCTTAGGATGACAGAATAGTAATTGAAAATGATTAGGGAAGGGTTAAAGAACAAAGCAGAGACCATCATTCCACCCTGTAGCCTCTTCACCCACATTTTGGATGCTCCAGCTTTGGTCTGTCGCCTTTCTTCCATCTGTCCATCCCGTACCTCCACCCACCTTTCCCCAAGACAGACTTGGAAAAGGTTCAAAGAAAGAAGATCAAAGACAGGGAATAGTTTCCATCTGTGGAGCAGTTAAGTAGACTGGACCCCGAGGCTGGGAGAAAGGTGGGTGAGGGAAGATAAAATATCCTGTAATGGATAAATGGTGAGATAGTTGCTCCCTTTTTCTTCCAGCATGAGAGGTAAGAAACCTTGGATGAAGGTAGAAGGAGGCAGGTTCACAACAAATAATGTGGTTTTTTCAGTACATGAACTTGTATTTAAGACACAGACATTTTAGTCACCGGATTCTGAGACAGGTTGGGTGAATCAAGAATTGGGAGAGTTACTTCTTGACCATATTGTACCTCTGCAGGCAGCAAGACTCCAAGCTATTCTTCCATTCCTCATAAATGCATTCCATTTTTTCCTACAAAGGGTGCAGATGTTCCTCTCACAACACTCAGTCCATTTTTCCCCTAAACCTTTCACACACTGTTCCCAACACAGATAAGATGGTTGCTGAAAAATGAATAATTTAAAGCCCCGAGGATGAACCCAAAATAAGCAAATATCAATGCTATCCTTCAAACTCTGTTCTCCAAAAATGTACAAGTCTATGACAAAAAAAAAAGGAAAACCAAACTGAATGAAATCAGTGTTGTCACAGAGGGGACAAATGGCCCTGCATTCTCCTCCACTATTTTAAATATCTGGGTGGAGATGAGAAAAGAAATACAGTTGTAGGCTGAGGTGTTGTTTCAAAAATTCAAATTCTCTTTTAACTGTACTGCTACTGGACATTGATTCAGGATATGAAAAGGACATCAGTGTTTGTATTTGTGCAGCCTCAGCATTGGTACCTCCATAAACCATAAACTGGTTTTTCCAAGCAGAGGAGTTATATATTCCAGCCACATGTCCCCATCCACCTCCTCCCTGGTGGATCTGACCTTTCTGCCAGCTCAGCTCCAAACTTTCCATTTAACTGAGATCTGTCCCATTTTATATTCACCCTTGCTATTGTAGCAAAACCTCTGAAGAAGCAGACAAAACTCAGCTTCTCTGCTTGCAAACAGAAGGGCTAATTTAACCTGACTGCACGTCCTTCTCCCCTGTTCACCTGCACTGCAGCCCCTTTTCCTGCCTTTGAAGTCCGTCCTTTGTAGCCTTTAAAAGAGATTTGGATAAATGAATCCGTTCCTGCAATGATCTGTTATCACTGCTGCCTGGAACCTTGAAGGATGAGGCAAATTTGGCAAAACCCTGAGAACAGATGGAATAAGCAAGAATAAGCTCCAGGTACCGCTGGCTGGACCACAGCCATGGGGAGCACGTGCAGCAAGCAAAGCCCAACTACTTGGTTCCAGCATCTTGGAGCGTCATTCTTCCAGGGGTAACAGTGATCAACCAGCTGACAGACCGGGATTGCAGGGGCACTCCATCACCCTGGAATAAAGCAGCGTTCCCATTGCTCAGCCCAGTGGCACAGGGGTATGAGATGAAGGGCATTGCTCAACAGGAATATAAACCACACAAATCCAAAGCAACTGTGCTGCTTCTCCCTGCTGTGCTCGGCAAGACTTACTTATTCCCTGTGAGTTTTCCACAACCTCTGGCAGGATCGAGGCCTTTCTGCATCAGACGCTGTGTTCTCACATCTGAGGGAGTTTCTGACTCAAGGGACTGCACTGAGGAAGGGCTACCAGAGAAAAAATAGGTCCTGTTTCTAAACCACCAGCAGGATAACAAGAGTGTCTTGCTAGTTTCAATTTTCTCCACACATACTAATTATGCAGTGAACTATTTTTTGATACGTTGTACAGACAAGGGAAAAGATTCATCATCATTTTTCTCCTATTTTTTTAATAGTAACAATAAGCTGCATCCTGTCAGTACAAGCTCACTAGTGAAAGAAATCACTCAGGTGCAGGTGTGCTGCAAACAAATGTTAGCTCTCAAAGCAGCACCTTCCTCCTCGGTGTCTGACACACTGCAGTTGTAGCAGAGAAAGACACTCACTGACAAACACACGCTTTTTTTTAAACCAGTTTTGTCATGTCACTGTCTAATATAAGAGTGGGTGCCATGTGACAAAGCAGAGCTAATTAGCCAGGTAGATTTTATGAAGGAAGAGAAGTCTCTTAAATTTGCAGCAGAGAGAAAGAACCTGACCTACTTTGTGTGTATACTGGTGCTCTCATTTTAGGTGTTTTCACAGTCTTCCTAAAGCCAGCAGCCAAATTCCCTATGCAGCCAACGTTGAAAGGCTTTGTGTATTTTCATATTGCTTAATTTAAGTGCTTTAACTCAGGTTTCAGTATCTCCCTCTCAAGGAAAAGTAACTTTCACAACCTTTTCAGACTGCAAATGGAAATAAACACCATCAAACTCACTCCTCCCCGAAATCTTAAAATCTCTATTCAGCAGCACTTTAACAGGAAGAAAGAATGGGGAATGGTGGCTTCTCCATCTCTCATTCTCTTCAACTCCAGACTGGCTACCTTGTTGGAAGATAAGCTTGAATGAAAACACGTTATCTGCAGGATTCAGCACGGAGATAACACGGTGAAATGTAATGGATTGTCAAAATGCACCGTTGGAATGTGACCTTACTTCTTGTGTCAGAAGGAATGTGGCTCAGTGAGGAGGTGCCCATTCCAAGGCTGGGGCTGCCCAAAGGAACCCCTCAGCTCCAGGGATACACCACAGCTGTTTCCTACTCCTGCCAGGGCAAGCCCTGGTGCCCTCCCTCTCCTTCCCTTTGTACCTCGGTGTCTATGTGAAGAAAGTGCACATGCAGGTCAGGAAAGAGCCAGGAAACACTCCTGCCTCATCCTAGTGAGTCCAAAGAACTGCAGACTACATTGCAGCTGTGCTGTAGCCCCTGTAATTCATTTTGATCCAGATAAGGATTTAATTTGAAGAGCTCACTTTTTCATGGATACGTCAAAACCTGGAAGGCGCTGCTGGAATGCAACCCCGTTATCTGTTTGTGCTGATCTGAAGACACCTGGATTTAGTGATGTTTTATTATTATTACTGTGGATCACCTACCAGATGGTTCAAATAAAAACAGATGATGAATAGCACATGAATTCTTCACATCACTTTAAAGGTTTGCTTTTCTGAATGTGCACTGTGGAAGTGGTCCCCTGGGCACGCTTCTCTGTTGCTAATTCTCTTCTCCAGTTCACAAACCACCGAATCTGCAAGCTGCTTTCTGAATAACCACATCTACCTGTGGAGTGTGAACACTTCTGCCAGCACACATGGGCATTGCCACTGCTTACTCTTTCTACAAACAGAAATTCACTGGAAAATTAATGCAAAATGGAAAATATGGAGCCAAAAGGGAAATTTGGGGAGGGGGGGGTGTTAGTGGAACAAATGGAAATATTTTTTTTAACTTCATTCAGCCCTAATTAAAATTAATATCACTTTGGCTCAAACTAACACCACTAACTAAGGAAATTAGTAGTCCAAACTCCCCGCTCACCAAGCTGAGACGCTGCTGCACATATGGTACGTGTGATCACGGCCTGTTCCTGAGAAAAGCCCACATGGGTTACAGCAACCCTGCAACGGAGACAGCGAGGCTTTAGCCTCACTTCTTGTTGTTATTAACTGGTTTCTGTCTCACTTTGCTTTTAACTATGAGGTATTTGCTGTCTGTTGTCTCTTTTCACCTCACGCACAGTGTCTCCTCACAGTCAGCACACCTGGTAACCACCACTGGGGTCATCCTGCCTTTATAACCTGGATTCACCCCACTGTCGGCCACACTCCCCCTGCATGGTGCTGGCAGAGGTATTTTCTTGAACACCCCGTTGCAAGGAGCAGAAATTTAAAGTTCACTCTGAAAAGGTACAAAACCTACCTTGCCAACCAGCAGAGGGGTGAGCTGCCATCAGACCCTGATCTCACTGCAGCAGCCTGTGCCCTGCGGGCAGCAGAAGGGAAGCAGTGGGATGAGCTGGGAGACAGAGATGGATGCCTGCAGGCACAGGGAATATCAACTCCACATACTGTGTGTGTCTGCCGTCAAAACACCCCTCTGGCCGAGCACAGGATGTACATCTGAGCTCTGCAGAGACCTCCAGGAGGACAGACCGTATCCATTTTGGTTTGGGGAACAGCGAAGGCACAGCCTGTGTGTTGTGCTGCAGGTCTGGTGAGATGCCTGGCACAGCACAGAGACACACACTGCTGTCACTCTTCCCTGCTGTAAGTAGTGTGCCCCTTCCTTGCTGCATTGTTTGCAAATGCAGGCACTGACCCATTCTCACAAAATTCAATCCAAATACACAAAACTTGCGCTTTTCTTATCAGCTCCTTCGGATGGAGTGTAATTCTTCAGCCCCTCTTTTATTGTCAGGAGGCTTGTTATACACAAGCAGTGTGACCAAGAGCTGTGCATCTCTACCATTCTTTTCCAAATATATCCTATCCTCACTGCAGCAATGGCATTAATAACCCCTGACACACTACACAGTCCTTTTGGGAACTGCACTACCTGCCAGTAAAACTTTCCTTCTCGTTACTTACTTCCTAAGTGGTCACCACGGGTCTTTCACAAAAATACATTCAACAGGAAACATTCTTCCTGTTCTTTTTTTAACTTGGTTTTGAATAGAAGTATCTATTTTGTTGTTTGTGTGCTTGACAGGTTCTAGGGCTGCTGCTCATAAGGTGTTAAGTATTCCCTTCCATCACTTCCAAATTATTTCAAAATCTAGTGCTGAAGTTCCCCTGAGTTTAACCCATTTTAATAAGTTTTAGATGCTTATTTGGTTTCTATAATTTACCATTCACCTCCTAAATCTCCTTCCTTGCTTTAGCATACCCTTTGGAAGAAATATGCCCGGAATATAGTAACAAAAATAATTACCAGTGGTGCAAATCTAACATTTCAAAGGCATTAAATGGTAATTACTGGGTTTCTGAAAAGCAAAGCATCTGCCAATGTCAATTCACTTGCTGGAGAACACAGGGCACAGGTAGAGAAACTCAGGGAGTATTGCTTTGGCAGCCACCCATTTTATGCCTGCAGTTTTCCTGCAGGTGTCAGGCAGAAATTAAATATGGTATCTGTAGTGGAAGACACTCCTCAAGTGCTGTACCTTTATTATTCCAACTGTAAAAAGGGGTAAAAAAATAAAACTATGCTAAAGCTTAGTTTATATAACACTAATTTAATAGGGAGGCATTACAGGACAGCTAAAATAGAAATGTGCCCTATAGCCCAAAACTTAATTTCAGCTGCTTTTTCCAACATAACAGGAGGCCCATGCTAATTCTGTAAGGATGAACTTTTTAAGTTACATTTATTTATTAGTAGCATTTTCATTAGGACTGACCAAAAAAAAAAAAAAAAGAGAGAATTTTATGCTTAAATCTTTAAGCAAAATATTCCCATAGTTCTGTTACTGCAATTAAACTAGCCTTGGAAATTATTCACTCTTCAAAAGCTATTATTTACAGGATAGTCATATTTTCCTGTGATTTTTTTTTTCATTTTGGTTGTTTTAATCATGCTACTTTTCAGAAACTTAGTGTCTTGACTTTACTGAAATCTGAGTTAAGCAGTTTCTTGGGAGAGAATTTAGCGGGTGATCTCACGACCAACATGACTGTTGGATACAAAAGTCCCACCTCCACTGGTGGGCAGTGGAATCCCAGCCTGTAATCAGCAAATTTATTGCACACAGTAGGTAAATATTTGTTGTGCCAGTCTCATATTTTCCTCCCTATTATTTTTCCACAATCTCATTACAACTGGATTATGGCTTAATACTGCTCTTATTGTCTCCACTTTGCCTATAAAACAGTTTGTAGGTTTTGAAACACTTTCACACTAATATCGATTAAATGACCCTGAATTCTTATGGAGGGAGAACAAGACAAGTAAAAAAGGACCACAAAAGCCTGGCAAGGATGCAGAGCCAGAACCTCAGCTGATGAAAGTGATCCTTGGCTTCCACAGTGGGATCATGTATGTCCATGACAAACAGACAGGGCTGTAAACTGGAATATGCTGTAAATCTCCCCAACTCTCACGCAGCTATTCCATATTTTCAGAGCCACTACACAGTTGGTTTCAGAAAATCAGCTGTGAGTTATTGTTCTGCCTGCCAGTTGACAGTAAGTTGCATGTGACAGCTTAAAAATCTAAAAGGGGCCAGGAAAGTGTGGAAGAAGCAGCCCTAGAAATGGACCTTCACTTCCCAAATGTTTCTGCAACAAAAATCTTTGCAACAAAAATAAGCATTGGCAAAGAGCTCTGTTTCCCCAGTAAAGGTCTCGACTTCTCTGGGTGACTCAGGGGTCACTTGAAACAGAGGAAAAACCTGCTTTGGTGACCAGTTCTGTGCACTTTATCACAGGCTGTTGGGAATTTCCCATAATTATGCTTTGCAAGTACATTACCATCAGCATAACAAACACATGCAGACATTAAAAGTGAACTGAGAGGTATCTGGGATCTTTGAAGAGACAGAAAATGTAATGTGATTAGAGTTGCTCGGAAGATAGCCATAAAAGAACTTCCTGATGGAGTGGATTTTGCCCACATCTCCTACCCAGAAAAATACTGAACAATTGATATTTCTACGGGGCCTTTGGCCCAAGGAGCTAACAGAACAAAAGGGGAATTCCTTCCTAGTTATCCAGGGCTTTGTTTTATCAATAGGCACTTGAGGTCAATGCTCCAGCTTCAAGTTGTGCCCCTTGGTGGGGTGGGATGATGCTGTGGATGTCACCCATGGGCAATGCTGAAAAGACTATGCCTGACAGACAAGATGCCCAAGGTCATTCACCCACTATGATATAACCAAAATCCCTTGGGGCTGGCACAGAGAGACCTATTTCACCTCATGTGCTTTTCACAGAGGAGTAACCTGGGCAGTCCTTGTGTTTCTCAAACAGAAGCACCGAACTGTTGCTGTTGCAAATACAGGCACAGGCTGGTTTAAGAATAACTCAGTAGTTTCTAAATGCATCTATTCCTCCTGTTACTTAACGTGCTAAGTTGGTATGTGCCTAAATTTAAGTAGAATTACTATTGTTTAGGGTGGATGACTCCTTAACAACCTCACAGCTAACATAGTATATATATTTGTCTCCGTTCCAGCAGCTTCTGTGCAGATGTGGAGCTCAGTCCTCTGCTAACAGCACCTCACATTTTACTGAAGGGCAGATCCTCTGGTCACTACTCTTGACTTGTAACTATCACAGTTTGTAAGGACTGAAACTAAAATGCAGAACAAAATGATGGATAGACAGATGTCCCATGTGGAAGACTTGAAGCAGAGGGGGAGGCCAGAACATGCCCAGTCTGCCTGAAGTTAAAGGTGATAAGAGCAGGACCCAGCTCCAGCTCCTTCCTCCATCTCTTCCCGCTAACCAAATTTCAAGTCTGAGCACACTCCTGTGGACTGTTGCCTCTGTTTATGAGCAAATTAATTACAGGCATATTGGAAATGTGAACAAATTACAACCCTCTTGCTTTATATGTTTGCATCCTCTGGTTTGAATTTCCTGAGAGAAAATGGACAATTAAAACTAGACAGTTTGTCACGCAGAGCTCCCCAGCAACTGCAAGCAGCTGTTCTAGAGCTGACACAGGGCTGTGAGAAGGCAGAGCTCAATCAGGCACCCAGGAGCTTGCAAAGGGGTAATTGAAAGGATTAGCAGGGAGAACCATATGCTCACAGTGTGGATCTGGCCACGGGCAGCACAGAGGATGCAGAGGTTTGTAGTACAGCACAAGGCAGTAAAGCTCCCAGCTGCCCACAGCTCTGGAAGCCGAAGGCGTAAATCCCAAACAAAAGAGTAACTATGTGTAAGACATGGGCGTCGCTCAATGAAGGATCTAGACAGATGAGTCCTAGAGGATTTTGCTTCATCTGTCCAAAACCTTTCTGCAAATCCAGCTGTGAGAGGGTGGGGACAGATCAGGAGTTGTTCCTCTGCCCCAGCTACCACTGTCTACAGCCCAGTTTTTAAGCTAAAACACTCCACCTCTGTGGGGTTTGTGCTAAAAGGAGGATTTCGGACTGGCACATTGCCAATGACGTGTGTCTCGCTCTGATGCTGTGGCAGGGAGTGACTGGCTATTTATCTGTGGGCAGCACTGCCAGCAGCCCCTGCCAGCTCAGCTTTTAGGGTCCAGTGGGAGCTGGAAGGATGGCCTTGTTAGAGCAGTGTGGCTGCCTTACCACAGACCTGGTGTGTGACATAAGTGCCTGCTGTGTCAACGCACCCCGAGCACACAAGTGGAGTCATCCGAGAGGAATCTCCTGCCCAGACACACCAGAGCTGTTCACAGCCTGGCCTGGAAGAGAAGATTAATGCTCCTTCTCACCAGCTTGCATTTTCTTTTATCTTATCATGCATCTGGAAAAAACACACCTGAAGAAATAAACCCAATAAAAAAACAGAGATAAGATGTTTACTGTTAGCATGTCCTTTTACTCCGAGATAAATGGTTAAACTCTTCCCAAAGTGTCTGAAAACCAAAGACAAAGCTGCTTTTGTGACAGGAAGTGCAGTAAAGGTGTGGGACTCGACTCTTCTGGACACTGAACTCAATCTTCTCTGAGCTCATAGCAAGAGCAGGACACTCTGGAAGAGCCTGAGCCCTGACAGTGCAGCAGAGGTAAAGTACTACTTCCCTGCTATATAAGGAATACATCTCCAGGCCTGCAATCCCAGTAAAAGGAGGAAGGCATCCTATTAAAGCACTATAAATACAGGAGTGTTTATAGGACATGTTACATAACACCTCTCCTCGAGCTTTGTGCCTTTCCCTGTGCTGGCAAACACCACGGAATGTTTTATCTTACTGCCTCTTTATATTAAAGGGAATCTAATTTTAAAAGCAGAAACTGGGTCAAATTACCATTCATATGAGCATTTAGTTTGCATGGTGTTCTGTTTGCTGTTTCTATCATACTTCTTCCCCCCCCAAGTAACACGCTTTTTTTTTCTCTGTTTGCAGACTAATGCTGAAAGCAGGAGCAGATCCACAGCTTCAGAATGCACTTAAGAGAGAAAAAAATTACACTTTTCAAATGCATTAATTGGAGAAATACACTAAAAGGCTCAAGTAATTTTTATGATAGTCGTGGTAATAGATGGCATCTGTTGTTCTTTGCAAATAAATGTCAAGTAAGAAGCCTATGATCCTAAAAGATGTGAACAGCTGCTGAGCAAAGAGGCCAGAATACAGTGGAAAAAAATCTTTTCTTAATATATAGTAAGGAAGACAGTCTGGCTTTGCATGGTTAACATGAGGAGATGACAGGTAGAACCCCATATAATCCTCAAGATGAAAGGAGATGCAAATAAAGTGAAACCTCATCCCAACCCATCCAGAAGAGTGAATACAGAATCATGCTGCTGTTTCAGACAGGTCTAACTTCCATGGTAAACATAAGCCCATATGTTCTGATGTAACAAGGTTTTTTTGCCATTTTCTCCAGAAAGATGCAGGTTTTGATAAACAGATTTGCTCCCTCTGGTCTTTGAGGACGTTTTTTTGTAAATGGTTTGATTTATAATTGCTCGGTCCTGTGCCGGAAAGGAAGAGAAGGCCCAGCCACGTAGGAAACAGCCGACAAAGAGCCCATGCTGTGGGAGTGCATCCCTGGAGTACAGGCATGGGAGGGAGCCAGCTCTGGAGCACTGCAAGAGGTTCAGCTGGCAGCACACCAGGAACATTTTGCTCCCAACTCGGAGTGAGTAGAGGAAGAGGTTGGAAAACAGAGCACCTTCATGATATGTCATTTCTCATTGCAACTAAAAGCTGGCGTGGCTGGAGGGGAGAATGTAGGGGGGGGAATAATAAAAGGAGCAGGGAAGAAAGCATATGGAAAACACAGGAGGAGAAAAACTGGGAAACATGGAAGAAAAAGGAGAAAAAGGAGAATAGAGTGAACGGAGGAATTAAGAGAGAATAAATAAGAGAAGAGAAAAAGAGTTGGGACAAGGTCTCAGCTAGGAAGTGACACACAGCAATTTGTAAATAGGGACAGTGTGTTTTACAGGTTATTTCCATTGTGGATGATAGTCTTGTCCTTCTACAGACATTAGAACTCCGATTTGCACTGCTACTCCCAATTTATCTGACTTTGGTTCCCCTGTTTTCCACTTATCTTTCCATTTCTCCGTTGGATACCTTTCCTGCGCTTTCCTTTTCCTTACTATCCCTCTTTCACAGCCTGAAAACCTCAAGAGTTAAAGGAGTCCTAAGGAGAGTTGCTCCTCAATTTCTAGTAGAAGCACAAGGAAAGCTCCTGTTTTCCTACTGGAAAGCACTGCTTCCCAGTATAAACCAGTGCCACGGAGTGGGCAGGGAAAGCTGATGTGGGGGCAGCAGGAACGACTGGAGTCAGGCTGAAGTGCAGAGCTGGCCAAGGAGCAAATCCCTCCTGTGATTGCACTCAAGGTTTCAAAATCTGCTTTTGTTTCCACCAGGAATTAAAACAAACCCTTTCAAACATTTCTGTGAAACAGAATTGTGTTGAAACATCTGTTTTCTAGCCGAAGACATTTTTTATTACTCTCTCAGTTTGGATATGACCAAGGACTCTGTTCTAAATCCTTCCAATTAAACATTTTGTTGTGGAAGGCCATTAATTTTTTAACTGACCTTTTCTTGAGGTTACTACTCAGATATGCTACAGACAAAATACCCAGGGACTCACTAAAAATTCTTTTTGTCTCTACTGTGGATATACCTACAAATAAACTACCTTAATAAAGAAAAATGCAAAGAAAGATGCCCCTTATTAAATTGTTCATTGAAAAATAATTTGGCTGGTGAATAATTCAAGGAGACTTCACAAGTACCTCTTCTTTCTTCAAGAAAGAAATGAAACCTGAAATCAATACACGTTTCAAGCTCCATTTCTCAGGGGTTAATTTCATTCTTGGCAGTGAAACTGAAAATTATTTGAGATTCAAAGAAAAGCCGGGCTAGGAGAGAAAGAACCAACTTGCAGGAAATGCAGCCTTTGAGGTTTTGGGATGAGACCTGAGCCTGTTGTCTTCAGAGCTGCTGAAAGCATTCCACATAGGAAAGAAATACAAGGGATTGGGGTTCAAACCAGCACCATAAATATGAAAAATGGAAGTTCAGGGGGGGCACAAAAATACGTTTCATGCTACATATTTTTTCATTTCTGTTTCACCTATGGAAGCAATTTGGCTTTCTAAAATATTTTTCAAGGGGCCTATTTAGGCATTCACTGGTAAAACCAGCAGTATGAGCCTGCTTATTTTAGTCAGTGTTTTAGTTCAAGTGAAATAAAGTAAAATAAAAAATTTACTACATTTCAGATTTGTAAGGTCTCCAAATGGGCTATTACATTATGATGAAAGTTATTTCAAAATATTAAAAAAAATTATTGTTAAGGACTGAGAATCTGCAGAGTATCTGCTTTTTTCTCATTGAGGAGCCTGAACTTTAAATTTTCATGGCTGTTTTTCCAATCCCCTCAGCTGTGGAAGTCCTTGGAGTCCAGTAGGGATTCTAAGGATAAACACAGTGAACATTTTGTCTTTGCTATTTCCTCAGAAACAGAGAACATAATGTTAGAGAAAGCGTTACTCACTTCTCTGATCTGTCAACTCATTTGAACATAAGGAATAATATTAAACATTTCCCAGAGAAAAAACAGATTTCAAGTGCATTTGCTTGGACAAATTGTTGCTGTGTCTTCTTGATGTCAAATCTGGTGTGGGAGCTTGATTTCAAGAATGGTCTTTTGTGGATCCCGCTCAAAGAGATGAAATTTGAGCTGGACAGAAAGAAAATCTCTAAAACCTTTCCCAATATGTCAATATTATTTTTGTAGCCTGTTTCCAAACACTGATCCATACAGCCCTTGTTGGTGCTTCCCAGCCAAGCTAAGTTCACACAGTGCTGAGCAGTTCCTCCTTGCCCTCAGGTAGGGGCATGGAGCCAGTGGAAAGGAGAGAGGAAACCAGCAGCCAAATAAAATGCCATGCTTTTTAATTCCCCTCCCCTCAGTGGCCAATTTACACCACACAAGGACTTTTTAATGTTACCTCTACACACCCACCATTCCTATTGCTTTCCCTGGGAAGTTCCAGTGTCACCTGCTGGGACTGCATGACTGCCACAAGCTTAAATCCCTTGTCTGCCCCACACAAAATGCTCCTTCTCTGGGGAGGATGTGAAAGGCAGACAGGGCATAGATTGCTTTTTGCATCCTAGCCTAAGCCTGATAAAATGGGAAGGTTTTAAGAAACAACAACTAAAGAGCATTTTAATAAAATAGGTGGCATCTTCTGCCTACATCTTACTTGCAGAAAAAGACTGTTCAGAACAAAAGATTGCTGTTTCAACGTTTGGATGCACTCCCACTATCGAAAGAGGTTTAGTCAAAATTTCCAGACCTAAGTTCCTAAGCTCCTAAATTAGATGTCAGGCTCCCATAGCAGATTCCAAGGATTTACAAGCAACCCCAAGGAGAAGTTACTGACCTCCCTGAAAAGCAGGTGCTGCTTTGGGTGCCCAAGTGTGGCTCTGCACGAGGCTGGAACCCGGCATGGACCTGCACTCACTACCCCGAGCCTCCCACTCAGGACGAGACTGTGCCATTTATTTTGGCTGTAGAGGAAGTTAAAAAAGAAAAGAGAGAGCCTAAGAGATGTCAGAAATTAATAACTTCTCAGATCTAGGCTCCAACCAGTTCAAAAAGCAGCTTTTCTGCTGACAGGAGGTTGTTTTCAATGCTAAGAATGAAGTATTTATCTCTATCCTTTGAAGCCGTGCCATTCATACCAATAAAGACACAAGAGTCCTGAAAGGGATACTTATTAAAACAAAATGCCTGCTCAAAATTAATATATTTTTCTGTTTGAAACCACACTGTATTCAGAGACTCTTTGGAGCATTTTAAAGACAAAAGCAAGAAAAATAAAGAAAGAAATTGAAAGCAATTCTGTTCCTATGCACCAAGCAGTAATATAAAGTAGAAAAGTTATGTCAAGGTGAACCACTAACTGGGTACACTTTCTGTAAACTAAGCCAATACAAATTTCATAAAACTTTCCTTGTTAGAGGTACAAACCATCCATTAAAAGAATAACATTGTCAGGCCATAATATTATCATTTTCCCTGCTCCAGCTGAACGTGAAGTTGCCTATTGCATTGAAACAACAGTATCAGGTCTCACAAGAATGTGTCCAGACTCATGACAGCACACTCCCTGCAGGCAGCCTGACACTGGGAGGTGAAATCTTAATTATGGAGGTACTGCTGAGACTGTATTTTCTTCCAAGCATTGGGTTACTGGCACACTGAAATTATTAAAAGGGCATCTACAAAAGTGAATATCGATTTACAATGGTTTCCTAACAAAAATAATAATTAATCCTTGCACACTGTGCTTGCATTTGGAAACTTGACTTTGTCCTTCAGGTTTTTACATGGCATTTAGGAATGGATTGGCCACTGCAATAATTACTTTTGGGTGTCCTCACTTCTAGCTCAGTGTCTTCAAAATAGCCAGGTATAAAGCCAGTTAAGGTTATGTTTGTTAGGACCAAGGTCAACAAATAAACCAAGACTCGTTATCAAACTCCCACAATGCTTTTATGGTCAAATTTCACAGTCAACAGATTTGTGAGCATCTGGCAGCTGCCCAAATGACAACCCACGACACAAAGCCTTAGCTGCTATCACATGGAGCTGACACTTCAGGGTACCACCAAGGTCACGGTGCTAATTTATCAGGAGTGGAAATCTAGTTGTTTTCTGTCATATTTATGTACTTGGAACGTTAAGATAAAGGCAGGGAATGCTGTGGTTGTGATTGAGCATGAAAGCATTTGCAGGGACCACTCTCTACATGCTTTCTAGTTTCCAGAGGGGTCACAGGAGTTGTCACAGGGCTCTACCCTGTGCCAGAATCTACCAAGTTGTTATTGTATTTATGCTGTAGGATGCATATTTATTCAGATTGCCCACAGATATGCAGTGGCATTTTCTTACCAAAATGAACGGTGTCTGCATCCACCCAATTAATTCAATTTTATTTCAGAAATACAGGGACTTGGGAACACGTTTTGAGAAGAGCCTCATAACTGAGAGCTTTCATTAAAGCACCTAAATCAAAGCATTTTATGTGGTTCGTGTCAGCACCACCATTACTCACTTGTAGAATCAGCCTGAAGAAGGACCCACCTTGGATTCGAGACCCATGGATTCACTAACCAACAAGATGGAAAGAAGGACGATGAATCTGGAGATTTCCCACAGCTCATCCTGAAGTTTTCTCCTCCTCTCTGCTGCTGTCATTCCTCATTTATGCAAGGACAGAAGCTCCCTGCCTCTGTGCCTGAAGGCAGCTGGTCATGTATCAAAGCCTTTCTTCCTTTTTCCAGCAAGAGAACTCCTGAAAGATACCACCATGGGAATCAAAGTAGGGCAGCAGATAACTTGAAGTTGTATCATAATGTTCCAAGGCCACTTTTTGTAAGCTTAGAATGAAAAGGTACACTAAAGCTTTCATAAAGAGCTGCAGATAATCCACTTACCTCACTAGAGCCCAAGGCACTTGCACACATTGGAGTGCTGGATAACTGATTTTGTTGCATTCATTTCTTTTTCAAATCTCTTCTAATTATTTGAAGAGCTTTTGTAAGCTCCATCATTTAGATATTATAAACTAATATACTCTTAAAAGGAACCCTTACTTTTGCAAAAAATGCAATGACATGCCAGCTCCTTCCAGCAAGGGAAGGCTGGAGTGAGAGCAGGAGAGGAGGTGCCCGAAATCTGCATTTCTCTACACGGATGATGTGTTTTTCATGTGGAAATTCCCCCTGCCCTCATCCCTTCCTCCATCCCCACAGACCCTCCAGGGTGGCACAGTTCCACGGAGCCACTGAATTGCTATTTTAGTCCGTCACAGGAGCCCGAGAGGTTTTATATGTTCCCTTTCTTTGCAGACTGAATTACATGACAATTCATAATGTAAAGTGATGCAGAGAACCCTCATTATCTGCAGTGTGTCAGGAGTCAATATAAATATCAAAGCCCAGAAGCCGTTGCAGGGTTTTATGATATCTCATTAATGCTTTAGGAGGGTCTCCTCGAAAAAGCCTGGAAATCAACCCCACACCCCACAACAGAAAGGGCTCACAGAAGAGACACAAGAAGGCACTTCGACGTCAATTAATTAGCTTGGTAATTCACAATAAACCTGCTCTACTGGAAGCAAGGAGAGGACACACCCAGACAGCCATACTACAAGTCCCAGATGCACCGTGCAGTGCCTGCCGTGTTCCCACAGGATGACCTCCCTCCTCCTAACCTGTGGGCAGAGGACAGATCCCTGGAAAGCGAGACCTGCCTTGTCCTGCTCACCATCTGTTGGCGGATGGAACTGTAACCCGATCAGCCTTCAAACAGTGGCCACCGGCAGTTCAAGCCTGGCAGCACCTCGAATGCATCGGCAAAGGCGGCTATTTGCAATTTAAACAGCTTTCCAAAGCTTTTTTTTTTTTTCCTAGAAATTGACCACGAAGGATTTCTTTTCTCTTTCTTTCTTTTTTTTTTTTTTTTTATTTATTTTCTGTAATTTGAAAGCTATCTCTGATCAAAACCAGCGAACAAAAGTCCTTTCCTCAGACCCAAAAAAGTCAACTTAATTTACTGAATCTGAAAATGTGTCAGAAGTCAGGACCTGAAAGTCAGAAATTTTTTTGGAGCTAGAGTGGGAAGTGTTAGTTTTCTAGTTCTCTCTTCTACTATTATTACTTCTGATTAGCTTTTAGTGTTGAAAATTAACTTAATTTGATGAAATACACCACCTTCCTGCTACAGGGAATTACCCCACGTAGAGTCATACAGATTGTAGAGGTGTTTATCTTTTGGAAGCACTAAATCCAGATCGAGCAGGACAGCAGAGTTGGGTTAACTTTTGATTTGATATTTGAAGAGTAGAATTGGGTTTTTTTTAGTAACAGAGATGGTTTCACAGAACAAGTCTCTTAAGTCTGTATGGAATTCCATATAGAGGGTTAAAAAATTCTCACAGTTCCAAGGACAGAGATGAGAGCAAGTCAGTATTAGTTTTCTCTGCCATTATCAGAGTCAGTGTAGAGCAAACATGGACAAAAGAAAACCTTACATGGCCAATGAACTATGGATTTCTACCATGACCTCTCCCTCACACCAGGGAGCAGCAGCAGCACAGGAAAAGGAGGCAGGAACACTCCACTCTGCCAGGTGGCAGCTTCCTCGGGTTTTGGTGGTAAAAGAGAAAGGGAGAAACACGTTTGTTTAGTGTGCATTCCCATAAGAGGCATCTCCTTTGGTAAGGACAACCACACCGATACATGTTACAGAGGGGTGGAAATGCTCATTACATCAACCGCAGTTTGAAATAGCCTTGGCTCCGTGTTTTGTATGGACAAGGCACGCTCCAAGTCACCCAAAACTTGCAGACAATTGAAGGCTGGAAGCATGGAGGGAACAGCACTGCACTTGCACATTTAATTGAGGGAATGAGTAGAACTGAAAATGAACACTGATATGCTCTTTTTTTGTCAGGCACATTCTTCTTCATCTGGGTCCCAAAAAAACATCAAGGAACTTCTGGTTGGGAAACTAGGCCAGAACTCAAGCAGCTTTTCAGTCTGCAGTAGGTGCAGGAACAGATTTGATCAAATTGCTCCCTCAGGAATATTACATAGCACATCTTTTACTTCTGTCAGCTGCTTGTATTATAATCAGTCTGCCTAAGGATTATCTTTTAGCAGGTATAATGTCTTGCAAAGTGAGGCTTCCCCCTCCTTCACCCCAGCTATGTTTGCATCCCCCAGTGTTTACATCAAGGCTAGCAATGTCCTCTAGATTAAAGTGAAGACAAGAAAAGAGGCTTGAAAAGATGCAAGTCTAACATTGCAAATTATAAGCAGTCTCTAATGAAGGGAAACATTCCCTTGTGGGTAGATTATTGCCTGTGATCCTACAATTGCATTTCCTACACTTTTCAGAGGCATTTGTTACTGGTCACCACCAGCACATTGGACCACGTACCACTGGTCTAATTCAGCACAAAAATACACTTATTCCATGGCAGACACACTTAAGCAATTCTGTACATTTTCATTACGTGAGTTAAAAACAACCTTTGTTTTGTTTTGTTTTGTTTTCCCCCAGAAAGGTTCATTGCAGTTCATTTACCTTAAGCAACACTCTAATTTTACCATGGCAGGCAAGGACTGCACTCTCTTGTCACCAGGGAGTGCCTGGTGCCTGCTCCGAAGTCTTGCTGACTGATTAGCCTGAGGTGACTTCAGCAAGTCTCCGAGGCTTTACTAACTTTCAAATATATTCCTATTTCCTTGACCAAGGGATTAGCTCATTCTCTGGAGGTTTCCACTTTTAGATGGCTCTGAAACACTTCTGAAATATTCTCCAAGAAAAACAGGGCTGTTGCTCCGAAAGGGAAGTTTCAAGGTGCACGGAGCACCGCTGGGCTGAGGAGCTCCTGTGATCCCGTGTGGCACACAACGTGCCAAGGTATGTGAGCATTTCTTTGGAATGAAGTCCAGCTGACTTCATCCTGCCAAAGTAAAGCTACCTCAAAAAGCACCTTGAATGCTTTGCTGCTGTGTAATTATCTGCCTGTTCAATAAATCAAGCAGATCTTTATAGGATGCCCTCTGCACACCTGTTATGGGCTGGAAGCAGCTTTCCATGTCAAATCATGTCATTGGAAATTGTGAAGTGTGAGAATACCTCAGCATTTTCTGTTGCTAGCTAAAGGAAGTCTCTTCTGATTAAATAATTGAATTGGAAGGGCAGATTCTTATGGCATCCAAGGTGTCTCAGCCAATTAATAATCAGGCCTAAGGATTCCAGTTTTCACAGGTAATCTAAGGAGGTTATCCAGATTGTACTTGTACGCAAAGATCGAGCATTTGGGTGCATGAACTCAGAAGAGGGAAAGAATGATAAACGGGTTTATCTTTGGCTATTTAGACCTGAAATCTTTGGTCCTCCCGGGGAAGAGTGAAATGATTCCTCAGCGTTAGTCCACAAAAACATGATTCAAAATTGCAGCCAGAACACGGAATGAAATGGACCCACTTGAAAGAGCAATTAGAATTTTCTTAGTTTATTTTCAACATGCATCATGCCCCTGAATCCCTTCTTCAGGGATCAGAAGTAACAAAATAGAGTGAGAGGCATTTCTTCCACTATTCCTTTCCTGGCTGAAACTAGGAAGTACTGGAAGTCTCAAAGGAAAGACCTTTTCCATCAGCAAACCTTTAACCATGCTTTGAATAAGTGGAGAGTTTTGGTTAATTATCTGTCCCTTGGCCAGATTTCCCCAGCAACTATCTCTGTTTCTGATCAGTGCTGAACACCTACAGCTTATTTTTGCTTTCATCTAGGTAAGCATTTCTTCCTTTTCCTCTAAACTTCTCAGAAAGCACAATATTCAGAAACGCTTGAGAAACTGAGGATCCTGACACTCCTGAAAATGGGACCTAGGTGTTTGAAAATTTGATAATTTTTTGAAATGAAAACCTGAGGCACCCAAAGATTAGCTTTTAAAGGGTTTTTATCTCCTCTTTATGCAGATCAGTGCCTGGTGTGGTTTTCAGAAAATAGCCAGGTGACTAAGCTCCTTCAGAAATGCTTTTGTTGCTGGTGAATTTGTTCTGAAGTCATAAGGAAATCTTCTGGAAAGTTATTTATATCAATAGCTATCACACCACTGAAGTCATCCCATCTAATCATCCCCAGAGAGCTGCAACAATGGGAATTATAAATAGCGAAAATATCCTGGATATCGGCTCCACTATTTTAAAAACACTGGTCATAGAGAACAGTAACTAAGAAGAAATCTCAGGACATAATGTATCAGACTTCATGCACATTTGTCACTGCCAACTGTTCTTCCCAAGGGCCAGGTACTTATTTCTGAGCTAAACCCATGGAATGCCACAAAGGTGTCCCAATAGTCCATGTATTCTCCTCCTGCCTCCTGATTTCTCCCCTCTCATTTTATCCATAGGAGCAGCTAAGGGGATAACTGAGACTGTGTTGACAGATGGCCTGGAAATGCAGTAGATTAGGCAAGGTAGCAAAAAGCACCGTCCTAGCTCCTGAATAAAAGGAAGATTGCATTCAAGTAGTTGTTTATTTAGAGTCCATTTGTAGATTAATTAAATTTTGCCATCTTCTTCATTGCAACTTAAGGGTGTCCAGAACAGACTGACTTCCAGAAGGTCTCTGTGTTTGTTTTATGACCTAGTTCCCCACAGAGTTCAAATCCAAAGTGCTTTATATACTACAGTATGCTTTATTTCAATAATATATAAGCATGTTTTTAATTCTTTAGTGAAATGACACATCCCCTCTCCGATGAGTACTGCCTGAGAAAAGCTGGGACACCTTAGTCCCTTATCACTGAACAGGTTTGTTTGGGTTTTATTTATTTATTTTTTAAAGTTTTATAGAAAATAGTTCACCCATTTTTGGAACAAGCTTAGTGAAGGATGGTTTTGCCAAAATTCATATTTTTCATCTGTTTTCTTAGGAACTATAATGATTTATAAGAGGAGCTTGAAATCTGGCAGCGAGACAACCCTCGAGTTCGAATAGTATCTTTGTCTACAGGAAAATCCCTCCCTGATCAGCTGGGTTAAGAGTCACAGCAAAATCCCAGTTGGCATTTGCAAGATAGAAAGGGTTCCATTTTGATTTTCTGAGCGCTGCTGGGCCTCTTGTCCTGAGCAGGTACTGCTCATCTGAAGGCACAGCTCAGGGCAGGTTTACCTTGAACTGAGTTCTTGTTTTCTCCCAGCAGAACTATGACACCAACAAGAAAGGTATAAAAGAAAAAGCTGACAAGAAAGAAAAAGCTAATTAGAAATTAGCGGGTATTAAAGACTCCTAACGTTATTAGACACCATTAGAGCCTTTTAAACTCAGCCTGTGTAATAATTTCCCTAGAATTTAAGGGCTTGTTCTCCAATTATTGTGTCTGAGCTCTATTAATATCAGTGAAGTTACATTAGTTTTTCCCTGACTAATAGTCTTTAGTTAAAGCAGCCAAGCAAACAAAATTACTTTATTAGCCGTGCTTTTCAAGTCATTCTCAAATATCAACTGAAAGGCTTCTTCAGTACAAAAAACAAACCCCAAACACAAGACCCCAATGCAGGGCACAGCTCTGAACCGGCTGCACATTCCAGATCGCGGGTCAACAGGAGTTTCACAAGGATACCCTCGGTCACTGCTTCCTCACAGCGACCTCAGAGGGAGGGGAAAAAAGGGTTTGAAAAACATTCCAGATTTCAGCAGAGTTTTTGTAGCTGTGCAGACACAGGAGTCGCTGAAATGTCCAGAGGGACAGCCTGAGCAAGTCTGTGACCTCCTGTGACAAACCAGACCAGGGAATTTCAGAAGGGATTTAGTTGGGATTGTTAAACATGTGCCAAAAAGAGAACTGCTTCTTGGGCTTTTTCAATCAAGTAGCACTATATTTGGACTGGAAACAGCCTGTGGATGAGCAGGAATAACCATTACAAGGCAAGTGAAAAGTTTGAAGCAGACACTACAGTCAAGGAAGAAACAACTTGAACGTATCTGGGCAAGTTTCCATACTGACTGAAGCAACACTTTTTCCCATGACATCAGATTCCAAACAAACAATATGTTATAGCCCATATGTTGATTAAGGAAAACCCAAGCAGTGCAGAGGCATGCACCAGCCTTCTGAGCACCGACTGAGCAAGAGCTGGATCGCTTGCAAGCCATGGGAGTTACCCAAACAAACAAAAAGCCCTGAGTTTTCAGGATAAGGCATCTGGGTAAGACTTCTCAGTGAGATGAGGTTGTGAACGCCGAGGTAAGACTGAAAGCAAACTGCTTGGATCAAAGTTGTGCAGCCTGATAGGTGACAGGGACAGGGAGTGGGCAGTGCTTTGAATGTGCAGCAGTGGTAAGGGGGGGATAACGTGCTCAGAGAACTGAAGTTATCTACCTGCCTGAAGTCATGTGGCGTTTGCACGACAAGCCTGGACTGCAGAACGGTTTGCAGTCAGAGTTCAGAAGGGTTTTTGGCAGGTTAAACAAGTTCCCAGTAAGATGATGCTGAGCATAAACATGCAAGAGAAATATATAAACGCTGTTTTCACAAGAATAGTGCTGTTTTCTCAGAACTGGCTGTATTTTAGGGAGGAACGCTCGAGTGCAGTCCTCCTGGGATGCCAATACAATCCATCGAGAACAGTCAGTAAATCACACCACTTACCAACCTAAAATGACATGGAACATTTTAAAACTCCAAACAAAAATAAAACCCTGTTCTACAGGAAAGAGGTACTTGCTAAGCATAGCTTATTGATGCTGCTTACCAAAGAATTGGGAATTTAACTCTTCCTTTAAAATGGCCTGATAACAGTAATACTTACTGCACACAGCTGAATTCCCTGAGATATTTTATCAGACCTCAAATTATCTGGTCTCTTGATCCTGTGTAATGAGAAACAGGAGGCCACCTTTGATCTTTCTCACAGAATTTAATAAGTCAAAATTAGAAAGGAGCCCTGCCAAATGAGGACAAATTTGACTAGGAGGGTAAACCAGGCAAGTAGCTAAATTTTAATTGTGTTTTAAATGATCCAAGCTCATAGGTTGAACAGCCACAACAAACCGGGAAATAAAATGTTGCATTATTGTCACTGTAAGATTAAAGTGGCAGAATGTATGTTTGTAGAGGTATTGAGGGGAAAACATTTGTGTATACAGTACTGAACACATTCACAAAAAACAACAAGAGACACTTTTTTCCTTGGTCAGACTTCAGAAAATGCAATTCACTTAGAGATGTTTCCTGTTTTAAATGATGGATATGTTTAAAACAGTTGTTTTCTAGTTTTGTACTGACCTGTTTTTATTCCTTTATGCTGTTTCCAAATACTTCAGTTAAGGAATGATTTTTGCCAGTGTCAAAGTAACAAAACCAAGAGTGAGTGAAAGTCTCAGCTATAAAAACACCCCATCTCTGTAAACAAGTGTGGCAACCATAATTCTTCACCATTCAATTTACATCTCTGCAGCCATTTCCTTCAAGATACATTCTTGTCTATAGACATATTTAGGTAACAGCAGATTAAATTAATCCCAGGTACTGTCAAGAAAAGAGGCACTGAAATGTGGTGCTCCCAAGACAGCCATCACAGGCTGGGATCTGTCAAGAAGATCCTCAAGATCCTTAGAAACTAATGATTAGCTCCCACAGCTTCCTTGTACATGTGAATGCTTCTTTAAAACTCTAAACAGACAAAACAAGCAATAACACTGGGTTTTTAACAGCTTACCTTAAAAGATAGTTGACAGCAACTTGGCTTTCGATCCTCACACCCATCCAGGAGGTTCATGAAATCCTAGAAGGAAAAAAAAAACGGAGAGTAAGTCTGGTAGCCTTCACTAATCCTCAGGAAGTCATTAATGTTAAGCTGAGGACAACAAATAGGGGTAGTCTGACAATTATTAGGCACCATAGTTGTCTTTCAGCCCTTGCCCTTAATTTTAAGTGGAGGCTGTGCATTCCCTGTAGAAGGAAGATGGGAGTGCAGCAGGACACGACTGGGAAGAGATATTCTGAGCCTGATGACAGACACTTATGTGCAAGACTAAGAGGTCAGTTAAGTTTCCAACAGCACTACACTTCCATGCTTCATTCCCAATGTACAGGCAAAGGGTGCAAAGGTAGAGGCAGACATGGAGCAGTGTAAGATTGCACCTACTGCATTGCAGGGGGGAGCACTAACCTTCCACTGGACCCATTCCATAGGGAAAAACTACGTTTGCAGACCTTCACAATTATGATTAAATAACTAGGATCTTGATCAGGGTCGATATAAAGCACTGATAACTACTGAAAACACTTTGTAGGAGCTTTCTTTATGTTCTTATTCCAAACTCAGGGAAGTAAGATCTGCTTTTTTAACAGTGCATTGTTTAGATCATAGCAAGGATATTTTTCATTATTAATCAGCACAACATTATTGATCAGCTTTAATTAGCGCCCAGTATCTGTTTCATTGGATGCATGTAAAGCATCTCTGTGACTTTGTTCTGCTTTTAGCAGTCATGCCACCAGCCACTGAAACCCTTCAGCTTCACAGATCATAGTTTCCACATTTACCTAACTGTTCTGTGAAACTTGCTTCAGTGTGCCAGCACGTTTTTAACAGAAAAACCAGATATTTTCACATGTAGTTTCTTAGTATACTTTATGCACATGATTGCTTTTAACATAATATTTGGTTTAGTATATGAAAAGCAACTGAATGGCAGAGTAAATTATCAGGAAACACTGGGCAAAAAAAAATGTTCTGCTGGGCTGACCCAGCTGTTGAACATGTCTTTTCAAAAGCCCTAAACCCATGTTAAGTGCTACGTCTTATTTTTCGTGCACCTCAGCAGTTCCTCGTCCTGGCTGGAAGCGTGAGCTGGGAAATGACTGCTCTTGCAGTATCCAGAGTTCTCCCATAGCCAAGAAGTCCTGGAATTGTAACAGTGTATTCTTTGGGGTGTATTCAATATTAAACTAAGTTTCCAAATGTTTCTTGGCTCTCCAGCCATTAACTGGACCTTGAAGTTCCCGTTTTTATTCAGTGGCAGGGGGCTAACCCTGCCATCTGTTTTGACAAAGGTTTTCCATTGCCTCTGCACAGCTGAGAGAACATGAGGCATGTTAGGAGAAGGTTAAGTTCTCTTTCTGGACCACCAAGAATTCTCTGAACCCTCAGAAACCTCATCAGAACACAGCTAAGCAGCTAATTGTTAATCTGTTTGTGATGGATTCTAGTTTGCCTTGAGCTTCAGGTCTTAAAATCTTCCCAGATCACTTGTTCTCTGAGCATCTGCCTGCTCTTCGTTCCTTTAGGTCAGAAATCTTTACTGAGTGGAAAATCATAGCTGCAGGCATTCTGGGGGAAAAAAAAATAAATTAAAAGGCAGGATCACTGCTACTTTTGTCTTCTGAAGTTTCCCTCATCCTGAACAGTCCCAGCTCTTAGTGGATCCATAAGAATCGAAGGAGGTTGCCAGTTTTGATATTAATAAAACAAAGAAAGAGTCCAGAAGAAAAAAAAAAAAAAAAAGGCAGCAATGAAAAGCTCCAGTTCACCTTGCCTTTTCAAGTGAGCTTTCCTGATTTCCGTGGAAAATGTGTATTAACCAGACACAACTGGTCTTGCACAAATGGTCTCACAAGAATTTAAGGTACCGCTGCAAGATGCACCAGTTGCATCTGTGCCATCCTGTGCCCTGTGAAGAATTAACAGTCTCCAGATGTTGGCTCAGAGGGTGCTGACACAACTCCTGTACAATTACAGTATCACACAACGATATTATGAGAAGGATCAGGAGCACAGAAGAACTTTACAGCGTTTGGAAGCTGCAGTGACAAGAAGAACAAGAGCCGGTGCTGTTGTAACCTGGGCCTTGTCCAGATTACACTGGTACTGCAGCACCAGAGAGGCAGCAACCTGTGAACTCACTGCTTAATGTCCAGCATTAGTTATCATTTCTGAAATGCTACACAACTACTTAATACCATGATCAGTAGATAGATCTTGCTGGAAATTGTACAGCAGTTTAATATTAAACGCTGAAACTAATTTTCTCTTTCAATGTATTTAAACACACCAATTTCATTCCTGAAACGCACAGTTCTTCATACTTGCCTTTCCTATTTGTCCTCACTTACAAAACCACATTGAGAGAAGAGAAAAAGAATGTAAGAAAATTTAAAAACTGGTCATTATCACTCATTTTTTAATAATTTTCAGATTAAATGATAAATCTTCCTTTACAAAAATGAAAGACTGGCAAAAGTACAGGTAACATTTAGCATTTACAAAATGCAACAACAGTAGTACTTTAAGGCCTGAGACAGACCTACAGAGGATTAATTCAAACTTCTCCTAGCATATCTGAAAATTTGCTATTTTTCAGAGATATCATCTAAAATATAAAGAAGAATGTAAGGAGTTCTGCACACATCCTATTTAGAAACTATTTCCTCATCTACGAAAGCAGAGACAAAAACTCTGTTGATATAAATGACAATAAAAGCAGCTGCTGATTTGTGGGTTTATTTGTATTTAAAAAGGTGACCATGTAACAAGCAGTAAACACAAGAGGAGAAGAGGAGGGAAGCCCAGTGACAGGAACCATAAAACATTTAAAGGGCAAAGCTGAGAAGGGATATTATTTGATCCATTTGAGTCCATCTGACATTTTTATATCCACATTTAACTAACAGGTCGTTAATATCCACGCAAATGTAAGCAAGGGTATTTTGAGCCGAGTTGTCTTGTTCAAAGCAATAAAACCTTTATTCACACTCTCCTTGTACATCAAACATTTCATAACTTGGCAGCCCGGAGCCAGTCCAACTGCACCGAGCGGAATCAGTCAGCATCTGTTCCCAAAATTCTTGCGCTGCTATGGAAAACAGCAATTATCGTTAAAGATTTTTCCCTCAGACAAACCTGGCTGCACATGAGGGGAAAAATCAGATAGCAAGCTGCGTGTGACAGGGGCTTTTAATTGCCCCTTCTTGGCTTCTAAGTAGAAGAGACTGAAGTCCTTCTGCAGATTATAACTTCCTAAAGAGCCACAGGAGGATTTACTCATCCAAGTTCTCCTAATTCAGTCCTGCCCCACTCTGAAACATTCTTAAATGCTGAGATCAGCAGATAGCAAGAACACATGTCAGAGGAGACGTGTTCTTTTCCATTTGGGAGAAGATACCAGAGATCACTATTTGCAGTTTCTCAGAAAGTCTCAGCTTCCCACTGAAAACCCAGGTTGCTGCAACTGAGTTTCTTTGTGCAGACTGTGCTTTATCACGTACCATACAAAACAGAATATAAAAGAAAAGAAATGGAATGAAATACTATCCAAAATAGTATTTTTAATACACTTTGCCATTTTCTTGTCAAATTTAAGAAGAAACCTTGGTTTTGAGACCTTTTTTCAAAAAAAAAAAAAATTATCCCAAACAGAATTATGCCTTCCCAACTTCAATTTGCTACATGGCTTTGAGATTTTAAAAAGTATTTCTATAAGGTTTCAGTTTAGGCTGAAATTGTGATTCTAACAATAGATGCTCATAAGTCTAATAATGTCAGCGTTCCAAATATATGAAATGATTAAATCTTCAAGATTTAATCCTTAAGATCTTTGAGACCCTCGTAGTTCTGATTTTAATAGGGTTCTTTTATCTTATAAACAACACTATGAATATGCTGTACTAGTGAGTCTCATTTTGAACTGGGCTTAAACTGCTTAAGGCTTCTTTTACATCTTTCTCATGCTAAGTAAGGGAAGGATCCCATAGTACCTTAATCTCATACAGCTGAATTGAATGGTCTGTTGGGAAAGTCCCAGTGTTTTCAGTGGTGAGCACCATTTTAATACAGTATTTTCTTAAAATCAAACATTATTTCTGAAGGTTTTCAGCAAAATAAGCAAATATGTACGTTAGTATAAAATACACTCTATATGCACAGACTTATTTCAACACAGTGCTACCAGCAATAATTCAGAGAAAAGGATATGCAAGGAAGGAACTGATAGGAGACACAGCCCAGACTTCGGGATGTGGGGCTGAATCAACAACATGACTAATGGTGTGAAATCTCAGCTGAGAATACATCTTTGCAAAGTGCCACTGCAAAAATGACTGGTGAGAGCAGGAAAACGGATGACTTAACTTTGTCAAAGGCATCTCTGAATGTAAATGCAAGCAGAGAGTACATTCAGCATATACAAAAATCAAATTGGTTGTCTGGGCTTAGAGCAGTCACTGCCCCCGGGTCAGGCTGCGCGTACCCTCCGTGAGCTCCTCTTTCCACAACTCCAAAACAGGCTGTTTGTGATTGTGGTCGTGGCCATTTAGTGCAGCAAATATTACTCAAGGTCAAACACTTCAAAGGAGTGTGGAGACAACCACGGCTATCAGAAACATCTGGTTTTAATTACGGGACTGCTCAAATAATTAATATCTACATCGTTTTACTCTGGGTCCATGACATGTATCTTAATATTTCTTTAAGTGATGAGCTGTGTTTAACAAACTGAGCTTATCATCTGTGATTTCAGTTTTACTTGTAACCACTCTTGAAAGTTTAATTACTGCTGTCACTTGTATATGCATTTCCTCTGTATTAAATGCTAAATAAAACTGATTCGTTTCAGACTGTTCCCGGGGCTTTAAAAATTAAGTGCCTCTTCCACTTTGCAGTCTAAAATGGCTTTAAGTCACCATGAATTTGTTGGTGTGTCAATGCCATCACTTAAATAACCTCTTCTCACTAGCATTTACCTTCTGTCATGTAATATGTATGACACATTACCTGTCTTCTACTTTGCCAGCCCAAATATAACAAGTTTCCAACTATATAACAAGACCAAGCTGTCTTTAATAATTTATGTTTATGTTCCTCCCCCATTTTCAGTTCCCTGCCAGGTGCTCAGAATAAGTTTTGTAGGAAAGTCTGTGGCAGGGCTTTTTTTTTTTGTGTGTGGTACATGGCACAGTCTAATCGGATCACCAGTCCCACTCAGGAAGAAACATGAAACTCAGACTTAAGGATCGATTGAAACTCTTGAATTCAGAATAATAGCGATAATTCAAAGGTGAAAATAAAGTCAACTCCTTCCCCCACAGAATTTAGTCATTCTGTCTCTGAAAACTGTTGTCCCCCCCATTTCTCTTACTGCTCTTTGAGACACGTTCCTGCAGAAGAATATTCTGCACCGAGTGATGAGCTCATTTTAAAGGCTGTTTCCAACAAATTTTCCACATCCATATGGCACATGAGTTATAACCTTCCATCACGGACTTAACAAGCTGTGGGCTGCTGTTAATTGTCACTTCCAGGTTTCAATGTTTATAAGCCGCTAATAAAACCTGCTGTTCTTCTTAATAACAAATTGGAAAATGGTAATTTTTAAAGATACATTTTGCACCCTACTTTCCTTCTCCCTCCTATTAAATCCCTGCCATGACTTTCTACTGTGCGTTTCTCACACAACCAGCAATAGGGCACATCTTAATATGTTATTGAGTTTTAGTTCATACCTTTTTCAGGCAAAGCTCCTCAAGGGAAGAACTGTAGGCCAAAACCCTTCTGCTGTATCTGCTCATTACTGAGAAAAGAACTTCTCCCCTTTGTGTTTATTGTTGTGAAGCAAACGCAGAGCCCCTGGTGAATAACACACAAACAGAACGTGCCCAATATGAAAATGCATTTAATATTTTATTCTATTTTAGCTGCCTGTTAGATACCTTACCCCAACCAGCAATTTATAATCATGTGCAAGAGGCAGCTTCCTGCATTTGCATGGTTTAGAAACAGCAAAGGAGAAACAATGTGGTGAGTGAGGGTAATTACTTTTAAACAACGTTAGAGCAGAGCTTAGCGGATCAGTGCAGCGTCTCCAAAGTTCTGCCCGTCAGTAATTGCAGAGCCTTCAGACGAGGTCCTGAAGAACATGAGCTTGTTAATTGCTGAGTTTTGATTAAATTAGCTGTCAGATAATTGTAAGGCAGGCCTCGGAGTTAGGGCTTTCAGAGCTGCTGGAGAAAGTTTCGGGTACATAAAACAAACGCTACTGGAATTACCAAAACAAGGCCCCTGTGTCAGCACAGTTTCCAGCCCAGGACTCCTCTGCTTCCTCATGGAATTAATAAGAGCGCTCAACACCTCACAGCCAGGCAGGAACTGCTTCCCAGATGCAGGCAGCTCCCTTTGGCTTAGCCAAACCTGTCCAGACAAGTTAGTAGGGCTCCAAAATGCAGGGAACGTGTGCAAAGAGAGGGGAAAGTGCTGAAAGCGGGGCCTCAGAAGGTGAGGATGTGCAGACCCCCAGTCATCACATTCTTCTCCCCCAGCACTGGGGAGAACAGACCCAGGTCATGCCTCACAACCACAGAACTCCTTGGCCAGCCCATCTGTGGATGGGATCAACAAGGAAGTTACTTTAACTCACAGCTGTAAAACATCTCCATGGCCTGGAGAGAAGGCTCCCTGCTTCAGCCTTCAGGGCATTTCCCAGCACAAAGTGCAGCTGCTTGGGGTTTGTGCTGGGAACAATTTGGAATTACAGCTTTGAAAAGCCTTCCCTTTTTATAGTCATTTGGAGACTAAATGCAATTGGAACTCACCGCAGAGGGGTCAGATGAACCAGCAGTGAGGTTTCATGCTTCCTCTCCACACACATCAAAGGCAAATCCAAACCAAAAGGCCTTTCTTTGCACTCATAATTGGCCCTGGGCAGAGGCACGTGCTCTCATACAGGCCTCTGAAAGAAAAGGAACCTGATAATGCAAGCTGAAGAGAGACAATTCAATAAATGCACCCCAACAGTTACACAGATGCCTTGTATGCAAAGTAGAAATAAAATCCAAGCTAAGTTACTTTTTAGTCCATCTTCCTCTTGATTCCTAGGCTACTGAAGCAACTCCTGCTTTGCCTTTAGAAATCTCTTCTCCTCTGACTCCACACACTAATACAGTTGGAACTAAATGTATGTTGCATGCTAAGATGTATGCACAGTACATTCATTTAATCACTCATAAGCTTCCTGAACTGTATTATGTTTCATCTGTTTTCTTGAGTAAATAATTCAGGAAAAAAAATATGCTGTGTTCTTCCAGTGTCTTGGAATGTGTATTTTGGGGTAAGGAAGTATTATGTTGGATTTACTGTTCTTTGGTACGTCTGTCTCAGTTACTCAAGATCAAACCCAAATTCCCCCTGCCTGGGAATCACAGAAACCCAGGGTCACACTGTACAAATGGGATTGGCCTTTGCACATTATCAGACAAATCCCCACCATCAGTAAGACAACCAATTTCTGAAGGGCACTAACCAAATTCAGTATTTTCTGCGGATTAAATCAGCTGCACTGAATTTCCTTACATACCCTGGAAGATCTCATACACCTATGGAATTAGTATCATTAGCTTTAAGTTTGTTCTCGATGTGCATCTGGTCTCTGGGATATTTTGAAGCAACTGCATGCAGGGCAGCATATTGTGCAGGCTTGGGAATATTTTCCATACCATTAGGGATTTGAGTTCAGATTTTAAATCCTACAGGAGATCTTGCTGGGGACAAACGGAGTTGTGAGCAAAACATAAATGGCCTCAAGTCTTCAACCAGAAGCACAACAGTTATTTCCACAATTACATAAATGCAAACATACTAATTGATGCAGCATGTTTACAGAAAACATGGGTTAGCTGTATTAATTATAGTTTACAAATGCTTTGAATATTCAAACTGTTAACCATTCTATAGGATGGCTAGAAGGGGTTCTATTTAATTGGATTTCCTTGGAATGGTTTATTTAAGAGGAAACATCTCTGCAGCAGCTCTGCTGGCAGAGGCAGCTCCTTTGGGAATCTTTTCTTTCCAAACATGTTGGGTCAGCTTTTCTCTCAAAGGTCAGTCCTGCAAACCCTTTTTGGACAGTCAAGGCAGACAACCATAACCCATTTCTTGAGATTTTTTGATCATTTAGCTCTTTCCTTTCCCACACTGATTTTTTTCTCATATATTTTCCGATGTGAGCAGGCCTTCAACATGCAACACAGGGTAAGACCTGTTCTTAGCAGCTGGAATTTTCAGACTTTCAGCTCGTATTCGAGCCCCTCAGATTTCCAAGCAAGCAGCTTCAGCAACTACCCTGATAACACTTTACCAAACTTCACAAAAAAACACACCAGCCAAGACATGGGAGCTCCCCAAAATTCTGATTCCTTGTCTCAGTCACTGGGGTCAGGCTCCTTGGAAAACCTGACCCTAAAATGATGATTTCCCTCACTCTCTCAGATGTTTGGAATCCCTACATAATCCAAATTGCATACAGCAGAGGTAATCCTGGCCTCAAAGGAAAGCAGAGATGAAAGGTCAAACAAATCTCAAGCTATGCTGCCTCAAGCCTTTCTGCTTCCAAAGGAGTGCCTAATGACTTGTTCTTTGGGAACACTGGAAAGAGATCAAATATGAAGGCATGATTAAGAGAACAAAAATCTTCCACACCAATTACAGCTTCCATGCTTTTGGCCAGAACCCATAACCCAGCTTCCAGGGGCAGCCCCATGACTTCTCAACTGCCTTATCCTCCTCAGGGTCAAAAGGACAGATGCAGGCTATCAGCTTGCTGTTTTATAAGCTTGAAAAGAGAGAAACTGGATGGGCAGGCTGCCCCGGAAATTCTTTTGGAACATAACTGGCACTAAAAGTTTTCCCAGGAGAAAATGATTCAGGTTTCCAAATTTTCTGCGACCGAGGAGCGCACGCAAGCCATGTTTCCCTCCAGCTCCTCATCACTACTGTCTCCAGTGCCATCACAGCTTCAAAAACACCCCTCAGAACACAGGAAATTAGAATAATGTAACGAATTCCACCACTTTTTAAAGCTCTGCCTGCTCCCATTTGCCAGCCCACTGCTTTCCAACAGTAGTCATCCTGCTCTTCTCTCTGTATTTGTCTGCTGCCCCTTTGGCTGACAGAGACAGAATTGCTGACATCCATCCCCAAAGTGTTCAAGGAGTTCTCCAAGGCAAGAACTTGTGCATTTACTCAAGGCTGTCCAATGATTTGGAGAGTTTCAAATCCTGACAATGCTTTCAGTATTGCCAGGTGAGCGAGAAACAAGTGAATCTGTGATTAAGGCGTGAGAATTTTAGTCCACACAGCAAAGACAACAGGAAAAAGAGATTATATTGTAATGCTTAGAGCTGCAGTAAAAAATGCAGGGATTTGAGGGGGATCCATCACTTGCAGCTGCCTATGTAGAGAAGCACAGGTTATGGAGCACTTTTACAATGAGGCACTATCCATCTACCAGGGTTTCTCAGCAATTCAGTGGATAAAATCCACAGCCCTCACAAGTCTCCTTCGTGCTCCAGTAGGTTTGTGGCTTTACCTCCACATCACTTGAGCACAGGAGCAGTTCAAAGGCAAGGCAGGAGGAAAGGGTGCAGAGACAACTCCAGTGGTCCCAGCTAGAAGAACAGCTCCTCTGACAATACACCCACGTGGCTGCTGTAATTTGAATTAGGTGATGTCTCATTCCACAGAAGTCAGAGAGATGATCTGGTTTCACTGATGTGATAAAAGGTAAATGGAATCACCCATGCCTTTCTCTGCATGGATCATGAGCAAAAAGAAATTGCACCAGTGTTTAAAGTTTGCACTTCCTGGTTTTTCCCTTGCTGGCTTATACAGCTGTGATCAGCAGCACGTTAAGGAAGAGCAGAGCCAATAGGGATATTTCCAGTTCACTATCAGTAATTAGATCTGTGGGCATGAATATAAATCCAAAGATCCGACACCCAAATGGCTGCTTCTTGATGTATTTCTATTCATTGTCTCAAGAGCCCTCTTCAATCTCTTTGTAAAATTATGTATCACATTCAGATTAAACCCTGGGATAAATTCCTTGTCTTTCCACTTCATGCCCACAGAAAGGACTTGGTTGGATCAAGGACATGATCTACAAATATCAGACATGGCATGAACTTCCCTTAGTGGTAAACAGCCAGCCAAGGTTACTAATACCTTCAGCTTAATGCCTGGGCTTGGATTTTCCCCTCCAAGCAGCCACCTGAAAAAGACAGTTTGCCTTAAGAGAATTGAAGAGATTTACAAGTGGAATTTCCTTTTGGATTTCCTTGTTTCCTTACCAGAGGACCAACACGTTATTTCTCAATTACATTCTGCATTTTGGCACAGTTCAACAGAGTGGGAGGACAACAAACTTGTGTCCTGTGAGGGAGGAATGCAGCAGGCAACCATCAGAACACGGATGTCACCGCAGCCCTTTGCTTTGTTTTGAAAGTTTGTCAGGAATAATTGGAAAATGGATACTGAGAGGACTAACAGCCAGCAGGAAGACTCATAACTAGGATAAACAATACAATACAGTCAATAGCTGTCACATTCTACCACTTCTTTATCCGTATTAAGAATCAAGTATTGATTACCTATAACATACAGCACATTTTACAGTGTAGCTCCAGGTTTGGGGGGTGAGTTTTTTGTTTCCAGCACAAGGACATCTGCAATGAAGTGGGGCAAGTGCTGACATGCTTGACACTCACAGAGGCGTCCTGCAGACTGCCAGGAGCCTTATCAAATCACAGACACACACCCTCCATATGCTCTTGAGTAAGAAAATGGATAGGAACTGTTTCTACAAAACAACATCGGTGGACCAAAAACAAAGCTGAAAAAATAAAGCCTTCTATAATAACTTTAATTTTTTTTTCCAAAAGAAGGAATGCTATTACATTTCACAAGTTACACTTCAAATGACAAGCAAAAATACCATTACATAGTATTAGAAGCTCTTACATTTCATGTTTAAAGCAAAAGGCAAAAAAAAAATTTCAAATTTAAGCTGAAATACGAATCTGCCTTATGACTTTGAGCCATGTCTTGTCCTCTTTGTGCCTCTATCAGCCCAGCTGGAAAGTGTAATAATAAATTAAGAAACACAAAAACAAAGAACAGGTCTCCAATGAGATCCAGATGCTCCATTAAACTGCTGTTCCCCTTAAACACCTCCCAAACCATAGCTAAACAGAAATATGCCTGACAGCTGGATTTCAAGCATGCATGTGAAACCATAGAAATGTCTCTATCTATTTTCCAACCATTAGAAGCTCCCATGCCTCTCTCCAGGAGCTGGAAGCACATTAGCTTCTCCTATCCATAATAAGGTAATTATAACAGAACTGCACTGATGCCACCTCAAGATTAAAGGATCATAGACTTTGTGATTCCCTGTTTATACAGTAACTTATTGTGTGGTTTGCCTTGGCCAGGCAACGTTCACACTGAGACTGCTGAGTGTTACATGAAATTCAGTCTTTCCACTGTTACCATGGCTCTCTCTGGCCTCTAATTCCATGCCCTTTTTGAACTTTCTTATGGGGTTTTCTAATCTTTACCTGGTTAGATCACACCGTTTTACCACAGGCAGTATATTGTTATTGTACATACTTACAAAATGATGGTTGGAGCTGAATTTGAGCACACAAGAAATTATGCCATAAGGTGTATTAGTCAGAGCTTTAGCTGGACATAATTTTGCTTCCTGCACAAAGAAATAAGCAGAAAATGGGAGAAAACTGTAGTGCTGCCTTATAACTATGGACTGATACCATAACACACGCAGAAGAAATTAAGTTTGCATGAATGTCTACAACACCTTTGCTTCGTGTCTGGGGTGTTTGGCTTTGCTACAGCAACTTCCTTTTTAGTATAATCTTTGTAAGAAACATTTGCAGCACACACCACCAAACACCAGACCTCCTGCAGAACAGGTTTGTCACTTCTGTGGGCTCAGACTGCCCCGTTAGGAACTGAGAGCAAAGAGCACAACATGGGGCTGCTTCAGAAGCGGCTCCTTCTTGGATGTTAAGGAGCCCTTATTGCTGTTGAAGTAGTGTTACACTATTAAGGAAACTGCTCCAATTGAAGTGTGACACCTGCAGAGACATGCCTTGATGCAAACAGAGAAAGGGTTCCCTTAAAATGAAGATTTCCTCATGTTGACATTACTGTGGCTTGGGAAAAGTGCTTCTGAGCTTTGCTGGTGTCCTTGAGGGTTATCTTCTTGCTTCTATCTTCTTGCCTCAATAGCAAAAAATCACAACAGAATAAATTTACGCCTTTTCTCTGTAAAAGTTGCAGCCACATGATAGGCCAGAAGCAAACATTTATCTCGGAACTTAAATTATCAGCAGCTCTTTGCTAGGTAAGCACAGTGCCCCACATGCTCTGATTCCTGGAAATGGGATACACTGATGGAGCAGATTTCAGGCTCAGCATAACTGCACAGGATAATTGCCCTCCTATTTAAAAAAGCCACCATCACTTCAACAGATTAGGAGGCTCACAGCTGAAACAATGGAACATGGGTGCTTGCCAAGGGACACGGAGAACGTTACAACGCTACAGGCGACATTGCTGGGTGGCAAATGACAAAAGACAACCAGGGGAATGAAAACTGGTCCGTATCAGGCCGGTCTTAAATGAAAGTGCAGCCGCTATCTGCAAGCTGAGATCTGTCAGAAGCCCTAAGGCATGTGCTCCATAGGGATATGGCTTCTCACATCCAGTTCCCAACATTACAGTGGATGGCCCTCCCGTGTCCCCAGCTACAGTCCCACAGCTTATTGCCACCTGGTGGCTAAGAATATTTAATACATCCCACCTTTAGTCGTGGTTTCAGGAGGGGGTATTTTTAATTTACTCACTCTTTCAGACCAGCCCCTTACCATGGAATTGCACGGGAATGCAGTGAACACCCACACCAGCAGTCTCAACTGCAGCTAAATGTCTGTTTTCTAGAAATGTGTAGCATGTTGCCAAAGCAAGTCCCTAAAGCAATATGGAATCACAGCAACATGAAATCACTCATAAATAAGACATGTCAGAGGGCATTCCTCCTGTGAGGGAACCCCTGAACTGGGATCTACACCTCAGCATTTGCACGATGCCCATGCCTTATACAGAAAAATGTTAGAGATTATTCAGAACAAGGTCACAGGCATTTGCTTTGAGACTTCCATCTCTGCTCTGTGTACAGCTCACTAACCTAAAGTGTAGGAATAAAATTGGTACAGGCTAAAAACAGGCTCTGTTTTTATTACAGCCCGAACCTCGACCCCTAGAATCCAATGCAACTTTCTTACAGGATCATAAAAATTATCACACACCCTCTGCATCTGTATTTCTCAAGCTGGCCTACCCCTAGCCCATCCCACCCAAACCAGGCAGCTGAATAGTTGTGGCCAGACAATTTCCAGTTCAGACGCCAAACAAAAAATAGGCCCTTTAAAAGACAAAGCCAGATGTGAATACCAAATTTTGCAAGTGCTCAACTGAAAATAATAAAATCATAGGCTTGGCCTTGCCCCACCCATTCATTTTGGGTAGAACTCGCCTACAAAAGTTACTGGGTTTGACCTCAGTTTTAAGAGATGAAGCTAGATCATGTTGAACAGAGCCTTTGATGTCAGTAAAGTCAGGCCTGATTTACCCCAGTATAACCAAAATTAGAATCCAGCCCAGGAGTAAAAGCATCTTTAAAAGTCCCCAGACTAGTCCTTCCCTGTGCAGCTTTGTGGCTGTTCTCCTCCTATCACCTATTCCTGAGACATGGAGTATTGCATTGTTCCCTTCTGGCCACAGTGTAGGAGAGATTCTCAGAGTTATCCTGGGACATTGGTCAACAAAGGGAACTTTTATCCCACACTTCTCATATGATCCCATTTATCTGCATTGTCTTCTAATTGTTTACCATCTCCAGCTCAGCAGAACCAGAGAAACCAACTGGGCAGGAAAACCTACATTTTCTCCAAGTCTTCAAAGTCAGTGGGTAGTTGTGAAGTAAAAAAATATGAGAGACGAAAATATAAGTTGTGTGTGCTTTGGTGTTCTTTAAAAACAGGATTCTCCTGCCAAACAGAGGCATCAATACAAGTCTAACTATCCAGGCAAGGAGACACTGTATTAGTGACAAAGGGTGATGAAGTAGGAGCAGGAAAAAGCCTAGATCAAGTGAACAGAAAGCAAGTCCATTATTAGTTCTGGCTGCCAAAATATCTTCCTGTATCTCCCTTTCCTGACCTTTAGTAAATTATATCCCACAGTTTTTTCCTCCCTGTGGAACTAAACCGAACATTTACATTGCTCTGCCTCGGAGCACAAGCTCAGTTCAGGAAAGCCAAGCATGCTGAGAAAGGTTTCCAGACACACACCGGCAGATCCACAATCACTGGGAACAGCACAAATTTTTCCTGGGGCTGCCCAGGAGCTGAACTGAGTGGCTGCACCGAGCACATTTCCCTGTGGCTCCTGCTGAGAGGCACTGAACAGGCTGGGACACCTCGAGTGAGTCCCAGACACCAAGAATATGAAGTGCAAAAGGCCACAAGCATCCTGTTCTAGTGTCGACACGAGCAGAGGAACGGCACTAAATCACTTCCTGAAATCCCTTCCAACATAAATACTCAGAGACACTACCGACATCTTTAAAATTTCACTTTTTTTTTTAAACATTAGTCAAACATAAATAGAAGAACGGAGCCTCTCCAGAAATAAGCTGTGCACTATTAATAAGCATAGTGTAAGAAAAACTTTAAGTGAGCCTTAAGTGACTATTAAACACATAATAATGCACTTTCCTACAGACAGCAATGAAATTGAGCACTAAACACTACAGTCAGAACAAAATCATTTAGCACAGAAGCCTTGAAAATTCATTATTAAAATAAAAACAGAGGACATTTGTTCTCCCTGCATAGGTTGCCATATGAAGAAGTCATTCCCACATTTCTACAAGACACTGGTTTAGCTGAGATGAACTCTGTGCTTAGGAAAGCAGAGTTGGATGTAAAGGTCCTTCGAAGCTGCCAGAGAGGTCTTTGTTTGCTAGAGGATATTGCAACAGGCTGCCATGATTTGCTTGCAGCTTTTACAACTAGTAGTACAAAACACTTGCTAGACAATGAGGAAGTAATATTGGAAAGAAACCCTGCTTTGTGGCCAGGCAGGCAAAGTTCCTTTTGTGATACCATAACCTTGATTTGTTTTCTTTATCACTGCCTGTGTGCTTTGCAGCTCTCTGTTATGAGGCTTTTACAATGGCTGTCCCAGTCACTGATGTGACTTACAGCATTCCTGCTGCAACTACAGACCAGTGGATAAAGCCTAGTTTAGGAAGAGGAAAAGTCTATGGTTAATTTTTTTAATTAATGCTGCTCTGCTTCGTGCACAACACCCTCCAGCTGGCTTAAATGACTACTTCCAAACTCTCCAGAGGGGGAAGAGTCTCCCCCAACAATGTAGATCCAGGATGGGCAGTTCCATCCCAGCCCATTTGCAGTCCTGGCTTACAGTGCTGCAGCTCATCCACGGGCAGGTGCTAATAGGTGGATTTCTGCCTGACTTTTACGCCTCCCTCGAGGCCAACAGGGAGGCTGTGCTGGTGAGAACTCCTGCTACACTATTCTGGCTGGTTGAACAGTTTGGTCGCTGCACCAGCCTGTCGAGTTGTGCTTTATCCTCCCTACCTCCTCCCCTGTACAGGCAAATCGCAGTGATTTGTTGGACAGTTGTAATCCAGTCATACATTGCAGTAATAACAGAAGATCACATGTTTGAGTCTACATCTGCTCTCTCCATCCCCTTTTGAGGGGGGGCACTGATAGATTTAGGTATCATGTTTTAAGGCATTGCTACTCTCAGCTACATAAAATATAAGAACAAGTTCTTCCTATTTTCTAATTGATTGACAGATATATCAAACTTTTTTTGTCCTGTGTGGTGTTTCCCCTATGGGTCCACATGAAAAGTGAGGTCATGTATCCTTCCATTTCGAGCACCTTGATGTCATTCCTATAGCACAAATCAAACTGGCCCTAACCCAGTAAAGAAACATTTCCAGTGCTGCTGCTCTCTCTCTATCCTGCCCAAACGCAGTGACATCACAGCGACCGTTCCCGGCACCCCAGAGATGATAGGAAAGTATAAACAGTGCTCCATCTGCAGTTCATTTGCTATCACTATATAAAAAAAAAAAAAAAAAAAAAGCCCAAAACAAGTCTTTGACTGATGGTTGGTTTCCACAGTTTGGTGGCAACAGCTTTGCAAATGAGCTATTTCCAGGCGGGAGATGGTGGCAGTTATTTGATAAAACGCAGCGGTTCTGATAATACACGAGGGGTTTTTTTAACTTGGACTTTGTAAATGATAGCGTTCAAGGACAAACTTGTCAGGTCAAATCTGACCCAGGTGCTGAATGTGTAAAAGCTGAGAGGTTGAGATTACTGCAGGAAAGATTAATAACACTATTAGCATGGCTGCATGGAGCTACATAGCTCTGCAGAGAGGAAAAGTTTGGTTTGCAGGCAGAGTAAATGAAGTCTGTGTCTGCTCTAAGGATATTTTTGTTCCTTTTGTGTACAGAGATGTTTTATCTCAGAGTTTTTCAAACATACTTGAGTTGTATAAGCAAGCTTTAAAAATTAACATAGGTTCTAAATTATTTTACTTGATGAATCAGTTACAAGGTAAAATCAGCACAGGTTTGCATCAAAATACATTCTATTTAACATTATCCAGCTACCCTGTACTGGAAGTGCAAAACACTCACAGTTACATGCACAGCTGCTCCCTGTAATAGAACATGTTTTCCATGCTGCTGCAATGCAACCAGTGTGTGACATTTTTAATTATTATCATTCCAACTGGGTGAAATTGTGCTCTGATTCTCCTCGGGAAAACCATTTTATAGCTCATCAGATGTGATGTACTATTGTGTAAAGAACACAGTTCCTGTGTCAAATAATGAGACTTGAGGCAACTGTGGACTATATTGTTACCTTGTGAAATCAGCCAAGACTCTTCCAATATCATTATTTCCCTCACTCACACTGGCTGAAGGGATGGCACCTGAGGGAGGCAGGGCCACTCTGAGGGAAGGGCAAATAGTTCTTTATTCCCCTGACTTCAATCCAGCCTTGATTTACAGCTGGTCCAGTCCCTGCCAATACTGTCAGGGGAAAGTCTGAGATCTGCTAAGACATTTTAACTCATTTTCCTGTCATTCAACCATTTCAGTTTCAGGGACATTAGGCCCCAGAAGCAGTTTTGGATGAAACTGGATTCTGAGAACATGACCCACATGTCCCCGACTTCAATGAAAAGTTCACTGAATTCATTCAGTCCCACTACCTACTGAGCAATTTCTCAGTCATCCCTGAGTTTCCAGAGGTGGATAAATAATTCAGTCAAACACAAACATAATCAGTTTTGAAATCTGTTGAATAAAGGAGCCATTTTTTTCCCCAATCACCGCCTGAGGCTCACTTTGTGTTAGTGGAAATTCACTGTGATTAAGACACCGTGCACTACGAAAGCAACATCCTGTTCCCAGGTCAGCCCATGAGGATTGCTCCTTGCTATCAGTTTGCAAAGTTCCTGAATATTCATGGGCCTTGTTCTCTTCCAATTAGGCTGAACCCTTTTACTAACTCTGGAGACCAGGCTGTGAATAAGCTGTACTCGGATTTCTTATATGAAAACGGTGTTTCTTTACAACCCAGAGGTGTGAGAAGCATGAATTCAAATACTCCCCAGGTTTTGAAGAAAGGGTTATGAAGGGGCTGCCTGTGCAAATTCACCAGGTGTCTGCAGGGGTTATTGTCCCTTAGTTCCCACTGGAAGTCCCTGGCATGTGACATGGCCATAATTGCACGTTGGCATTTCGCTTTCCATTGGAGCTGCTTCTACTCCAGGATATTACAGGAAGGTAAAGAGCCCGTTGGTGTCTAAAGTTCAGTGCTCTTTGTCATTATCTCTCAGGTACCTTGCAGAGCTCCTAATTAAAAGCTTGACATTCTCTACTGATTCATTAAAATATTGATTGTCTAACGATGAGCTTCTGCATAACTTGTTCTTTTCCTAATCGTAGCCTTTCATTCCTTCCTTTTGCAATGAGCAACTGGAATTGCATCTTCTGGTTTTACCAAACATTCATACTGCCCGCCAGGACATAATCTCTCATTTCCAGCTGCAAACTCCTTGCTGCAATCCCAGAAATTTAGGAGAATGAATGAAGGCAGTGTGCCATGTTTTGTCAGAATATCTGCTAAAATCCAAACTGGGCGTGTAACTCCATCCACCTCTCCTTTCCTCGCAGTCACTTACATGGAACCACCAGGAGACAGCATGTCATAATATCCATTCATACTTGCAAAGCACAAACAAGGAGAGAGCTGAGCCAGGACTAATGCAAACAGACAAGGAGAGACAAGGACCTCTGGCTGGGAATAAACAGCCAGCTTTTTGCTTCCTCTCCTGGAAACTTTCCTGACCTGTGTTCTACCTCAGTTTATCCTTTCAGAGATGGCCTGGCCTGCTTTGGTACTTGTGGAGCAATTTAACTGAGGTGTCTCTGAAGAATTAAATGTACAAGAGCAGAAGGAGAACTGATTTTTCGAGCTGTGTGGATGAGCACAGGCTGAAGGAAAGAATCAGCCTCACATAACCAGCTCCACACCTACAAACCCAGCACTGACAGGGGTGAGAATGATGAGTGTTTGCCATTGCTCTTTTCATGTCTGAAAGACTCTGCATCATAATGAAAGAGTGTTTGGGGAAATATCCATAATAAATTGAATCAAACTGGAAATGCTGTTTGCCTGGAGAACAGACTCGGTGAATTAATATTAGAAACCTTCATTTATTTTTTCTGTCTCCATGCCATGGTAACTTGTTGTCTATTTTTAATACAATAAAAAAGTTTAGTTTACTCTTCTCTGAAGTTATTCTAATGTAGTCATTCATCCTCTTTGAACCAAATTGCAGCAGAACATAGCAAAAACATTTACTGGGGAATCTGAAGAATGGTAAACAGAAATGGACGTGGGATTTAATAGTAATATTTGTCATATTTGTCAGAGATGAGTACGTACATTCAGTTATTTCTACTGACTCCTCTAATACAAAACCTATGTTCCAGACAGAGTTCTCAGAGAGCTTTATTCCAAAAGGAATGAATTTTCATGAAATTCAGTCAGTTATGTTTAAAAACCTGACATAGAAAAACCTGTTACAGAAAGGTAAAACAAAAACAAATGTTACCTAACCTTTTAAAGAAAAAGTTCCCTGTGTTTGCAATTGATTATTCCAAAATTAAACTCATATCCAGCAGAAACACAAGGGGTATTTACAAGCTGAATGCTACCAGGCACTCAGATATACATAACTCTCCCAAATTCAAAAGAGCTCCCAAATGTGTAAGATTATAGGAACTTTTTTTGTCAGGTGGCCTTGAATGATCTGGGCTTGCCTGTAGAGAGGGACCAAAGATAAAAGTTGACCATATTGGGAGGTTTTACATATTTTGTGTAGGAAAACTTATCTTTCAGCTACACTTACCCACCTCAAACAATGAGATCACCACAAATCTATCTGCCTTGCTTGGGGAGGAAATCAGAGACTATTTATATCCAGAGCTTTGAATTTTTACTGCCTGGTAACACAGGACAAGGCTAAGGAGATAAAAAAGGGAGAAAGTAGTTCATAGCTATCTGATAGTTGGTGCCTTTTCCCTGTCCTGGAAAATTTGACAAACAACTGTTGCTTGTTACTTTACGGGTTTGAGGCCTCTGTCTGAAATCAGTGCTTTGAAATTTGGCTTGGAGACATTTACCAAACCTGGTGCTTAAGTTTTAATGGTGCAAAGCTAATGACAGGGTAGGATATGCACAGATTATTGTATATAAATAGCAGGATGTGCCAGGAAGAAGGACGAAGGGAAGTAATGAGAGACAAGTGTTCTCCCAGGGTTTAGAGAGTCCCATCACGGGTTGGCACAGGCACAGTGAAGTTCTCCCATTATGAACTCGAGCGAAGCTGCAAGAAGCAAAGTTGTGAGCTTTAATTTCGTGCTGAAAATGCTTTGAGAAGGTACTTTTCAGGAATTTATCACGATGAAGAAAAACGGCATTTCTCTATTTGCTGCCTCTCATTGTGGTTTTAATATTTTAAGGTAAATGATTCTGATGAGATATTTTTCTCAGGAAATTGTTTCCATTAAGGGGGAAAGAGATGAATGTCCTGAGGAGGATTTAGTGCAGGCATTAAAGTTGTTGGAAAAGGGTTGGTAGCAAGGGAAACAGATCTCAAACGTCAATTCATTCTCTTTATGTTTCCTTGCAGTTAAGCTTAGGGAAACTCGAGCAAATTGAAGTGTGTGCATACACACATCCTTCTGTTAGTGGAGAGTGTAATGGCTCCAGGAGAGCTGACAGGGAATAAATACAAAATGGGACAGATCTCAGTGCAACTGGGAGTCCTCAGCTAAAGCTTTCATGCATCCCCACAGTGCCAGCCTCAGTAATACAGCACTTAACTAAACTGAATGTAAAGTCCAAACCAAGGGTCTCATTCCATTTGAATGCACATTATATAAACCCTTGTCTGGGTGCAGAAAGCTGAAGATCTGCCCCCCTCAGCTCAGTTTGCTGCAGATCAAAGGTTGCTCTAAACTTTGTCATTATTATTTTTAAGTGCTCTTAATTAAACTCAGAACAAGCTGTGGCTAAAAGGTCATAATTTAAGTGCTTTTGACCATGGAGATGCAGCTCAGAGGAAAAGTGTGTTTTCGTGTTGCCAGGGGAACCCTGGATGTGCTGTGGCACCAGGCACGTTTGGGAAAACAAGGAATGAAGCAGAAGTAAGTATTGTTTAATGGAAAACAGGAGAAGATTAAATCAAGGTCTACAAGAGCAAAAGAGGGAGAGACACAACTTTTTTAAAGAGTATTTTATAAGTGTAGTATAACGTTTATTTATAATATGTATTTATAAAATTATATTTAGTTATTTCAGAGGAAAAGCTCAGAGCTGAACTATCGCCAGAGATTGCTCAAATAAAAGGACTAACGATGCCCTGAAAGGCCTCAGAAGCCTGAGGTTAAATCAGTGGAGGGCTGTGGACTGAGAAATTCCACAGCATTTTCTAAGAAATCCAGAAATCAGGTGAAACTTCCTTCACTTCAAGATGAGTCCTAAATTGGATCTCAAGAAATCTGTCAATCTTATATGCCCAGCTGTGCCACATTTTACAGTGCTCTTCTCCATTCCCAGGGTAATATGAAAATCCTTGTGAACTGATCCCTAAACAAAGACTTTGTCTGTTTGCTGTGGATTGAAACCAGTGCTCTAGATCAGAACCAAAATTAGTAGCCAAGTAAACAATTTTTTTTAACAGCTTGAGTAGAACTGTGTAATTAATTGAATTTTCGGTCAACTGATTAAATTTTATGTCACTGAGTGACACTGAAGTATTAAGTGAATATAGCTAAACTTCACCTCAACAATACTATGAAATTAAAAAATTGCAGTTTGTAAATATTGAAACAAATCATTTTGACCAGTCTTGGCGAAATCTACTTTTTTGGGTCAAAACTATTTGAATAAACAGCCTGAGGTTATATTATAGTTTTGCTGCCCTGCACTTTCTTGGTGCATATATTTGAAAATATTTCCAAAGATATACTTCTGATTGCTCCAAACCCCCAGATCTGCATCTTAAGCTATGGTTTAAGAATTTATTAATGTATCTGTTACTAATTACAGAGTAACAGTTCCATGCACAGACCTCAGATCTAAGGGGTAATTATTGCATTCACAGCTTTAGCTTCTTTTTCTGACAGTTTGGAATCATACAGTTGGTGACAGTAATGTATTAAAAGGCCTAAATTAGAAATGGAAACTAATAAAAATGGGAAATAACAACTCTGGAAAGACTACTTATCTTAAGACAATAATATGAATTAATTGACCTTTTTTCTTCTTTGCATCAGATACTTAGGAAGAACATAATGTCATAACTTCCATAGGGATGGACTTTATGATAGATGAGAGTAGCAAGCCTGTGTTAATACACATGAATTAACTTACAGAAATTTATCATAGGTAAGGCTGTGATTTGAATGTTTAACTCTGATTTCGGTTTGTACCCTGACACATCAGACTTTTCTTTCTACTCAGTTTGCCACGTGCTAAACACTTGCCATAAATTGCATGTTTTAGAAGTGTTATAGAAGAGGGGAGAAAACAACATTGGCTATTTCTCATCATTCATGACTCGTTCCAGGTAGGGAATCTCAGCTTTCCCTCTTTTTTGAACAAACTGTTTGGTTTCACTTTATTTAGGTGCTTCAACAGCATCAGTAAGACAACATTTAAAGCTTCATTCCAGCCAAGTATCACTAAGATCATCAATACAGACCTAAGTCAGTGTTTTAGCCCATTACTACACACAGGGCAAAGAAAGGAAGGCAACCCTGATTGAAAATTTCATACACAAATGACTGACATAATATATGTTTAATTTACAGGAACTGACCACTGCTTGATAGAAATCTTCCTGTCTCTCACAGCACCACCAGAGCAAAGCTAATTTATACCAGATGCACGTCTGGCCCGGCCTGGGCAAAGAAGCCTTTGAGCTGGAAATTTAATATTTAAACTAGCCCAAACTTAAGGAGTTCTATAATAAAATTAAATTTGGCTAAAGGATTAGGTACTACTTTGATTATCTACTAAAGAAGGCTTACTTTTGCAGCAAATAGAAAATCAGTAATAATTGGAATCAATACTTTTGCTACTAATGCAGTGTCGGTTCCATTACACCCTAAACGTATTTAGGGTTGCAGTGGATGAGTGACATGGCTAAACATGGTGAGACAAGTGACCTGGATCCCTAGGTTTCTTCCCTGCTTTTCCACAAAAGCTGGACACAGCCACATGCATGACCTATTTCTGTAAGAGGAACTCTGATACATTACAGTGCCCTTCAGAAGCCATTGAACCCTGAAAATCGGGGAATGTGAGAACAGAAGTATCCACAACTAACCCCACCAGGACTGTTATGAATCAAGAGCTGTTGAAGATACTTTTGGGACCAAGGCCTGAGCTTAGCAAGTTCTTAAAGAGAAAGAGCTTTTGCATCAGCCTCTTTCCTCTCTAACTCCCCCAGTTGTGCTGCTTTTTCCTCCCCCTTTCCGCTTCCTTCCTTCTTTTGATCAGGATATAAGAAGGGAAAAAGGATAAGCTGGGGCTCAAATGATTAGACTTTTCTTCTGTATTTATTGCTGTTTCCAAAAAGGGGGACTAGTCCTTAGGGCAGGTGACTGGTGCACCCTTAGTGACTGAAGAGCTCCCTGTTGTCCTGGCTTTCCTAAGCAAACCCTGTGCTCCTACCCTGGAGCTTCTCTGGCTTTGCTGCTGATGGGTCTGAGTGATCACAAGTTTTTAAGATCTGGCAAAGCCCTGAAAAAGATAAACAGTGTAAAAGAAGAGTAAGCTGCCATGTGGTTCTTATTAACTTCCACCTGACATTCCAGAGATTTAATTAAATTTCTCCAATTTTGGCCACTGCCGGGAAGTGTGATGGAACAGAGAGGGATCACTGGGGTTTGTGCAGTCCCTGCCTGACCTGAAGCACAGCAATGTGTTATGGCACACGCTGGGAAGTCCTTCAGAGAGCCAGAGGATACAAGAATGGGTGTGCATCCTCACCCTCCACAGCACTGAACACCTACAGTATTCCACTCACATTATTTCCCTCGGATTAGTCTGACCTTTTTTCCAATGTGATGCCTGTTGGGTAATGGGATCATTTAGCTAAAAGCCCTAATCAGCCTTAGAGCTTCTGCCTTGCCTTTAATGGTGTCTGAATGGCATTGCTTCCGTACCCACCTTCAGAGGGTTCTGAAAAATAAACACTGTGGAAGGATGGAGGTGGGAAAAACAAAAGGCATTCACCCTCAACAGGAAAGTAATAATCATTTATTTCTTTATTTATTAATCTGTCGTAGTCTCTTTGTGTGCTGTGTTATTTTTCTTTATATTTTAGGCCACCAACTAACTAATTAGGGCTGGATTTAATAAGGGATCTTCTCATCTCACGTTCCTGCCAGTTTGCCCTTCATGACCAGCTATTGGGGAGCATTCAACAAAGCAGCTTCACAATTACAAAAAGCTGTTTGGGATAGTAAGAAAACAGTCTATGCCCTCATTTTATTAAGATGTACTATTGTTATAGAGGTCTGGGAAAAATACTGAAATATTCATGAAAAATGCCTTTCCTTTGGGATGCTTTGAACAGCTGCTATTCTGTTGGGGTTGCCTCCCGTGCCTGACCATCATTCAAAGTCCCTTTTTAAACAAATCCTAAGTAATTCACCATAGCACTTAAAAATCTATAGCCCTAACGTACTAATCCTATATCAGAAATTATGGAATGATCCTGATTATGGAAGATTTCTGCCAAGAAATAAAATAAAATGCAGAACGGCTACAAAATTTATAAAACAGAATCGACCCCCGTGGACTATTTGGTTGATTTTTCATGGTATTTTCCCATGTCTTCATGCCTCATTAGTCCACATGACTGTGGCATTAAATCTGTGCCCAAGGCCATAAGAGTGAGTACGAAATAGTGAATCCAGGTCATGTCAGTAGACAGGACCAGACAGGAAATCTATGTGAAATGCACCCAATTTAGTACAGTTTTCAACACCTTCTATTACTGAAAGCTATGAAAAAAGCAATAAGTTACTATCAAGTTTTGTTCTGGTAGATTAAATATGCAAACTGGACTCTCAGTGCTCATACTCTTAGCAGATGACTACAACCTTGACATTGCCAGCCAAGCCACCATTTTCTCCATTATATTCTTTTTTATTTGGAATTTCCAGCTATTCAGTGAGGGCTGTCTTTGCTATTTTGTGAAAATGTGCCCTGTGGAAAATTTTTCCTGTAAAAAAGAAGGCAGTGAGAGTGATCTTGCAATTGGTGCACTGTACATAGTCCTGGTAGAGACCTTACACAGAGGTGTTTGTTTTGGTGGAGTAAATGGGCAAGAGGGCCAAAGAAGCAACGTGAGGGGTGAGAAAACCAGGGGAGAAAACAAGAAAGGAACATGAATTCAAAGGAAAACAGCTATGCTTTAATTATTAAGGAGAGCTACTCAACTAAAACAGTTTATTCCTGGCTCTTTACCCATAGGATTTTTCCAATGATAACATGGCATAGGCAGTAAAAAGACCTTCATGAATGACGCTGCAGACAAATTATGGAAAAGAGATCAGATCCTCTGAGTTTAGGGGGGGTGGTTTATGACTTTGTGTGCTGAATGCTTGTCTTCCTATTCATGTCCCTTATGACTTTCCTATGTTCATGAAACCTTGTCATTCTATATAACCAAAATGAGCACTAATTTATTTTCTGCACATCTCACAAGTTACAAATAATCACAACACAAATTCCATGTTACATTTAAATTTGAGGAAGTCAAAACCTATCCATGTTACACCACTGAAAGAAGCTTAATAAAAAATAGCATCCAATATTTACATAAGCTCTAGACAAAACCAGGTTTATATGGTGGTAATGCTTAAAAAAAAAGAAAACTGTCTCCTCTAAAAAAACAAGCAGTTGCTTGAGGTACTGAGAAAATGGTTTTCCAGTTATCTGAGTGCAATCCAAGAGCCAGTACAGAACTTTGGATAGCAAACTTCTTGTGCATTATCAACCTGTGAACTTGCCCAGTTCACCTATTTCAAAGCATAATTCCTCAGACAAGACGACATTGTGCCCTATTTTATTATCATCATATTGGTATAAATCACAAGTGATTGCTTTAAAGAAAAAAAGTCCCAAACATGACTGTGGCATAAGGCCTGAGCAGTATTTTGCTCTCTATTCTACATTTGCATAGCAGCTGTACTCTAAACACAAAGTATGAAAGTTCGCAATCCTCCAAAGAAAAGGCAAGTGATCTGTTTTTAATTTTAGGTTTTCTACATTTACATCTGGGAACTGTATACTTTCAGGAATTATGGGTTAAGTTGGAGGAGAAACAGGAGCAACTTGCTTTGGCAGTTTAAAATAGAGTTCCCTGATTTCAGGAATAGTTTCTTTTCCACATGCTGAGAGTTCTCCAGTGAGAACAGCTCACAGACACGAGTGAGGACAACTGGGGCAAGATGCCTTCCTATAGAGTAAAGTCAGAACAGCAGTGACTAGATATAAAAGACTTGCCATTGAATGCTTTGAAAGGACAAAAACATTTTGAAAGCATGTTTTCAAAATACATCTGGAAAATAATAGCTTGCCATTTTCTTTTATTCATGAGAGCCAGAGCATTATGTTTTACGGTTGCTCAACTCCAGGCAGAAACACTTTCCTGCAGAAAGACTGGCAATTTTTGCTTTGCAAAAGCGTAAGCCAAAGGCAGTGTGGGATGGATTCTCCAGCATGGATCCACTAAAACAGAGCTCTGCATCCCTGCAAATGACAGGAGTTGTAAAACCTGATACACGTTTCCTCCTGATCCAGTGCTGCTCCACAGGAATTGAGGTTGAACATGAAGTACATGATACTCATGGTCAAAGCTCCGGAGTGTTATTATATCTTTTTCAAAACCTGTGAATAACTTACCAGCTGCTAAAGACTTTTGCATCTGAATTACACTCTGTACTACTTTTGGCACAATCAGTACTGGTGTTCCAGTCCAGTTGCAGGAAAAGCTGTGGAAGAGCAAGTCTGGCAGAACCAGACACAGCAATAAGGTCCCCCCGTATGGAGGGAGCAGCCAGCATCGAGATTTCTGCACCAGAAAAAACCAGAATGAGTTTCCATAAGAAACAGAAAAATACCCAATGAGAGCAAAGCATCCATCAGGGCCCTTAGGAGCCCCATTTGTAAGAGCCTACCCTTGAGTTCTTAGTTATATAGGGGGTTATTTTTAATGGGAAGGACAGACAGAAATCCAGTCCTATCATACAAGTAGATTTGTATACACAAAAAGTATCTTCAGCATTTCCTTTTCTTTTCCCCAGCAAGTCTGGAGTTTTGAGCTGTGCAAGATGGATGAATGAGGACATAGTCTTGTCTTTGGAGTTTACAGTGTCCAGATTAAACTGAAGATATTTTCCAAAAGCATGTGTTATGTATTTAAGAGGAGAAGTTCACTGTGGGGTGATAGAGATCGACTTTTTTTTTTTTTTCCTGGAAGAAGCTTTGTTTAGTTTCCATTAAGTAATGAGCTGCTAAAGGATTTGCTGCTACAAGAATCCGAAAAAAGACACCTTAAACACACTAAAGCAAAGTATTGTCCTGTGGGACAATTCCATAGTACAAATTGGTGCCAGTAGGCATTCCATCACTGAAATATCAACTAGAAATAGCTAAACACCGAAGATTTGTTCCAGAAACATTCTTGAGAAAATTGTTTTCCTGAAATACATAATCATGCTTATTTTTTTTACATTCCAGTGTTTTTACTGGTTTGGTAGCCTTGACAGGAGGCATGAATCACAAACTTACAAGCAGACAGCATTCTGCATTCCTTTTTGTGGAAAAGTCAGCCCCTAATGGTTTCTGCAAGACAGAGCAAGGGAATATGCAACCTGAAGATTGTTTATTTGAGGTTCCTTTACAAAAAAAAAAAATAGAAAATAGGATATTTCTACAGTTAGAGCTAGAATGAAAGCAGTGTCAAACTAAGTTCTTTATTCTTTACTTAGCCAGGTAGTCTTTCTTATAAAAACAATTATTTTAACTGGAATACTCTGTGCAGTATAGCACTAATAAAGCATGAGTTGGACCAGAGAGGCAGTGCAGTCAGCTGAACTTCATATTGAGGAATTATTGGTCAATGTACCACCCAGCTTTTTTAATTCAGAAAGTTACTACTTCTTTCAACAAGATAACCAATGTCAACCCATACAAAATTTTCCTGAGTGCTTAAAATTCACAATTCAGTATCTGAGTTGTTTGCTCAACTCAGTTCCTTGATACTGTTTCCCCTTCCTGACCGGATAGCCTTCCGGACTGGATTTGCTTCAAATAAACTCTATCTCATTGTCAGATTAATCTCAGCTTCAAGTCCAATATTCACTTTCTGCAAGCATATTGTCACAATAAGCAAATAAAAAATGAGCGCAAGCATTTGCTGGAAAAAGGGTGGATATTTTCCTGTAATGCTGTTGCCTTGCTCCGACCATCCGGTCTCCTGCAAACCATACCAGCAGTAAAAGAAGGGATAAACAATTGGCCAACACTTATCCACTTATTTAGAAACAGCTTCTCGGTGAAGATTTGAGACTAAGACCTTGCACATGCCCTCGGCTGTAAGGCAGGATAGGAGTTTTATCCAGCCACACAAGAAGATCTCGTCTTTACTTATGAAAGTAACTCTGGCGTGACACCAAGCCCCAACTCCTGACACACACACCCCTTCCTCTAAACCCAGGTCTGTGTGCACCCCAGAGCAGTGGTTTTAGGGTCACAGGTATGTGTGTAAGCAGTACTGTTAATCTATACATTTGCATAAGGATTTTCCTGGGGGAAAACATCAGGAAAACACATTGTGAAGACAGAGGATCAGACTCTGCACAGATTAAAACAGATGCTGCTCAGATCACCCAATATCACTTTAAGATCTCTCTGTAGGACAGAAAGACAAGTACTGTTTGTACAAAGTCTGGGACTCCTTCCCTTTCTTGGCCCTTCTAAGTGCTTGCCAACTTGTAGGATTAAACCTGATATTCGTACAGGATACAACCTGGAGCTCAGACCCCAGTTCCTACTTTGAATTGGGGTAAGCAACTTTTAATCCTCCAGAGACAAAGTTTCAACATCTGTTGAAAAAGGTCTGAAAGTACTATTTGCCCTACAGGGAGCAATACAAAGTGAACTAGTTAACACTTAGAAAGGGTTTAGGGTTTCAGGATAATAAGAACCATGGAAGTGAAAGGTGCTGTTATCCCTTTATAATGGAATATTTTGTCACCCTGAAGTGGCAATTTCCTTGCAAGTGAAACTGTCTTTCACTTTTATTCCATAATACCCTAAAACCAGACACCATAGGTTTGTCCTTGCATTTCTTATTTCAGCCAGGCAACTCTCCACTCCTTCTGCCTGGAAAACAACTGAGTGCAGTAATAGTTCTGCCTTCAGACTACAGAACACTCCGAGTTTTACACTTCACACTTCACCTACTGCTGTACAGAAAACACTAACGGTGTCAGCAATGAAAGGAAACAGGCTTTTGAGTTTCCTGAATGGCTGGAGACTTCAGAGTGGATGAAATGCAGTTCCCAAATGCTCAAAGTTTCTAAAACTCGAATGCTTATCTGAGTTTGAAATATGTCACGAGTTTCTCTTTGTGCAGTAGAGGCAATTTATGTTGTATTTGATACACATCAATTAAATTATGCAGACTTTTAAAATGTGCAGGCTTGCAGTAGGTGCATCAAGAACACTCAGATCTAAAGAGCATTTCTTGATATTTTAATTCTGTATGTTGAAGGAGAAACAAAGCAATAGAAAATATGTCAGTTTTAATGTGTGCTTTCAAAGGTTCCTCTGTTTGCATGTCAAGCCAAATTTTTCAGAATTGTATTCTTTAGGAAAAAAAGAGGAAAGTAAAACTATGAATCTTAGATATTTATAATTCATTAGTGTTACATCTGTAATACTGTCTCATGTGACAGTTAGGAAAAAAAGGATCTCAAATGTCAGTGCAAAGCTGAATAGTTATGTTCCTTATCCAAATGGCAGGATGTATCAAATGGATGTTCCACTGGGGTCTGTCCTGTGCTATTCAGTATCTTCACTACTGATCCAAATAGCAGATCACAGAAAAGGCTCGTTAAAATTGAGAAACAAATGAAATCTGGTACACTGCAAAAACTTTGGAGGTCAAGAATAGGATTCCATGACATTATGTCATTCTGGAATGTGGATAACGTGCAAGTTTGTGGAGAACCCTTTTTTGTTCTACCCAGCACCGATAAGGCTTTAACTGGATTCCTGTGGCTTGGTCAGGGACCACACTTCAAGAAATCTGCAAACTCGTCAAAGACAGTCCCAAAGACAGCAATAAAAATGATAAATGATCTATAAAATATTAATTATGGTAAAATATTGGGAAAATGGGCTATTTAGCTGAAAAAATGAGGGAAGGCTTGATAACAGTCATTCAGGCACATAGAAGGCTATTTTATGTGTCTGCAGAAGTGACAGGATTCAAGCAAAATTCAGGTTACATCATCAGAAACATTTTATAATGAAAGGGCCATGAACAGCAGAAGAGTTTGACTGAAGTCTTATGCAACCCTAGTGAAGATTTCAAGGCAGGCTGACAAGTGCCTGTCAGGAAGGACCCAAAGGTTGTTGCTTTTGCCTTGTATTAGGTGACTTCATATTCCTACCAGCCCTATGATCCCGTAGGTTCTGTTTGCTCTTGATCCTGCTTAATTCAAAGCACTGAAGGGCCTGAAACACACGACACTGTGAAATGCATTTTACTTCAATGAGCCCAGAGGATGTTTCTGCTTCTCTACCTTCTACTTTTAGTTTCTGATGAAGGCAAAATACAAACTATTATTGTTCTAATTGACCTGATTGTTTTAAAGAGACATCAGCTTCTCAGTGCTGATCTAGAAACCTGAAGGCTGAAGCCTGTGAGATGTGAACACTGTGGTCCTTATCCAGTTGTAAAGTGAAGGTCAAGAAGAGCCAAACACAGACTTACAGCTTAAAGAAGTGTGTCAATATGTGGCAGCTTATTCAGAAGGCTCATTATCTTGGCTAGAGAGGCTGAGCTGTATTATTTCATTCAGGCAGAGAGAAAACAAAAAACTAAATCTTGAACACCGACACAAATATCTCCAAAACATCATTTGTTGTTTAATTTACAATTTCAAACAACTGGTACAGCTCAAACTGAAAGGACAAGAAATGATGCAAATAACCACAGGAACTAAGAAATGCCAACAAGGCATTAATCTTTCCATGGAGATGACTAGAGAAGTTGGATTGTAGGGGAAAATGTTTTTTTTTTTTTTTCAAAACCAGCCCAGGTGTTACATCAAATGTTCATCCTGCTCACTTGCAGTTATTATAGGGATTAGGTGAAAGGCATAAGTTGTAATTATAAGTCAAACTCTGCCAAGCCAACATGGGCATTGTTCAAGAAGCCATGCCAAATGACATCTGAAGCACACAACGTGGAAAGAGGGCTTGGTAACAATTTTAATTTGTGAAAAATTGTCTCTGTATTTTGTTTCACTTCGATAATAGCACTGCTTGAGAAAATAATGTCAGTCCGTTGCATAGGGGCTGGCTGCAGTCCAGGTGTGAAACAGTGATGAAGAGGGCCAGTAATGAAAAATGCCAAGCTCTGAGTTTCATGTCATTAATATTTATGACACAGTGTGAAGAGCCATATTTAAATGCCACTTTGTGTGTGGGTTGGGATGGAGGAAGAGAGGGATGGTAGGGGAGCAGAGTTACAGTATTTATGCTGAAGTGTCCAGGCATCTTGACAAGGAACAAAGCCCTTTACAGACATAGGGCAGCAATAATTAAATCTCATGTTTGGATAGTTACACTTTATGTGACCTCTGATTTTAATGGCATAAAACTGTAAGGCTGTTCTGTCGAGATGCCAAGTGGAATGCACTTGGATGGGTATTTGGAACCCAAACATCATTTTTAACCACCATCTATTATTTTGGGCAAATTGCCTGAAGTGGACTGAACCTCCAATATTTATTTCATGCCAGCCTGCTCCTCCTGAAGTTATGCTGCAATTTCAGGCAGACAATATGTTTTGTTCATGCTGGAACCCCTCCCAGTGCCTGCTGAAGTCCTGCAGTAACTGAGTTCCTCCCTCTGGAGACAGTGGGAAAGAAACTGCGTTGCCAGTGAGTGCTGCCCCAGACCTTTCCCGGGTCACAGGAGGTGAGCAGGCATTTTAAATGCAGGATTTCCATAAGCAAGGGAGGGTTTGTGTGCTTCCTAGATGTAGTGTTTGGGTTCCTCCGCAGTGAAACACAACTCCTGTCAGCGAGAATCTGGGGTGAGGATGCCCTGCACTCTGTCACATTGGGTGCACGGAGTCTCTTCCACACTTTAACACAGTTCACAGAAGATTTGCATGAACTATGTGTCTCCCTGCTTTTAATGTGAATTGTCTCCTTCTCTTGACACAAATAGTCTGTTTCATGTCATAACCTAATTCCTACAAACTGCTGTGTTTTTTCAGCTTATGTTGTTATGTCAAGGAACAAATGAAGTGCACTATACACATCATATTTTTCATGCAAGAGTCTGGCATGTGTGTTACTTACATAAAAATAGAGCACTGGTTAAAAAAGAGATGAATTTAGAGGGAGCTGGTATAAGATGCCCATTTTTTTGTTTTTAAACCAAAAATTCCTTGGAGATTTTTTTTTTCCAAATGATGGTATTTCAGAGGCTACCAAGAAAAATCTGCGGTTCAAAATGCAGAGAACTGTCCCGTGAAACCAAATTTATGATTTTATACAAAGGAATCCTCATATTTGTAGCACCAAAATATAAAATGAAATATTACTGGAATTTGCTGAAAATTTGTTGTAATTTGTGCTAATAGAAACTTGGTCACATACTCTGTTACCCAGGAAATGTATCAACTCTGAAGTCACTGTCTCCCAGTTCTATTCAGGGAGGGTCAAAGCTGAGGTTCAGCAGGAATCCAGAAGCTTTTAAGGCAAGGATGAATTAATCCACAGGGGATGTTTTCCTAAATTATTGCTTTGTAACCATATCCATCTAGAGTCTGCAGCAACATCCAGAAGTAAAGAATGGGTGATTGTACTTTGGACTACACAATCAGCCCTGAACTAAGAAAGAGGCTGGTTTCTCACTGGCTTTAAACTAATAAGTAATGACCATGGAGAAATTCCTCCTAAAGAGTTTTAATGAAATTCCCATTAGTAGGATATTCCCTTTATACTCCTACGGTGGCTCTTTAAATCCCACTCTGACTTTTATTCACTTGCTAGCCACATTTCAGACTCCACATTGATAAATTCAAAAATGCTACTCGATGTTGCAAAAAGAAACCTCTTTTGAGAGAGAAGAAACCCTGTTTGATAATCCCAGGATGGCTGTGCTCAAGGGGCAGTAAGGATCCAGGCTGGCTGGAGGGCTCTCCACCTCAGACACAGTTCCTGGGCATTTGATGGATTTCCTGAAAAGAGGGGAAGGTCTTTGATTTCAGGGTCACTGGAGAGTGATCCCAAAGATGCTGAACAGGGATGTCAATGGAACTGATGATCAGGACATCTCAAAAGCATTGCTTAGGTGAAGATTTCAGCTAACAAGGTCCCTGCCTCCTCAGAGCTGTGCAGCACCTCCTGGCAGGGATTGAGTCCCTCCAGCTGCCCTGGCCATTAATGGGAGCTGAGGGTGCTCAATATTTTGCATAACTCAGCTATAAATACATTAAACTTAACTGCATAAACTTCAAGGATGGGGGGACATCTGTCACTCAATAACAGCAAACACCATCTGCCTTTGGATCACCATATTCTTACTTACTTGTACAAATGGAGCTCGAGTGATGCTGGGCACTGCTTAAGAGAAAACAAGATGCATTTACACTTGTTACTTTGCCCTTTTGCACATTTTGAACAGCTATAATGAAAGGCTTTGCCTACAAAAGCTTTCATTTGAACAATTTGCTATTTGTGCTTTCTCAGGATTATATCATTTTTCTCCAAACTTAATTATGAAATAATTCACCCCCCCATTACTCCTGACCTTAGCCAGTAGTCTGCTTTTTTCAAGATAATATCAGGAGTCCTTCTTGATCTTTTCAGCTTCTGCCCAGAAGAAGAATGACCGGTCGAGGCTTCTGCTTCTCTTTGCTGGTGCTGAAACAAGGGAACTGCAAAGGCAGCACTGTATCAGGCCAAAAATCTTCTCTGCAAGACTAAAGTAGACCTCTGGAATTTGGCCAAAAGAAATTTACAGTTGAGTTGGTTTGAACACTTTGTACTGTTCATAATTTATAGTGACTCCTTATTAATATTTTTAACGTCTGGAGGAAAATTAAATAATCCTTTACAGCACCGTGGAGTCAATTTTTAAAGATGCTCAAATTATCCAACTAGATAATTGTTCCTCTTCTGGCTTTTGACTACCACTGTTCCTTCTGTTACTTGATTAAACAGATAGCAGAGCATGTGCCCTGGTCTGAAGTAGGAAATGGTTCTTCTCTAGGAAGCTTTGGGAAATCCATCATTTATCTCACTACTCCAATGTACTCTAAAGGCAGTTAATGATAACAATTGATGCTGTGCTTTCCAAATTTAGCCCCCGAGGGATTGATGTGCTGAGTGTCCCCAGAAGAGTGCTTGACTGGAAAATCAAACTTAGGGACTAGTGCAGAAAAGGCCAAATGAACCAAATATAAACACACCTCCCAGAACTAAGAGGAGATCAGTGGAAAACTAGAACAGCTCATATAATTCTAGAGAGGCGAAAATATGTTTATTTGGAATCTTGGAATTCAAAGTCAATTTGTATCTTGGGCTTGGTTGAACTTTTCAGACAGCATTTTACAGTGCTTGTGATTTGCTATGCAATTTGTATGTTTTATTATAATTTATGGAAACAATCTCTCTGTTTCCCTAAATATGTACAGAGGCAAGTTCTGTAGTTAGGTTTCGTACAAACTTGGCCAATTATGTCCATGCACAAGCCCCCTCAAAGAATACAGCATTTTATTTGAAATGCCTGCACAAGCTCACAGATGAAGTTACAGCTTTAAAGTGTTTCTAAAGGCCCCAGAGTCTTCACCCACACAGACGAGTTCCACACCTGCATCTCTGTTCTCACCATAAAAATGAAAAGTGACCTCTCAAGTTAACGTTTCATATTATTTATGTTGTACAGTAGCACTTGAGAATCTGACTGACTGTTCCCACTGTACTTAGAACTGTGCAATATCTATAATATGAGGCTGCCTTGGAGATTTAGATTGTTAGCTCCTAACAGACTAGAAGTAAGGGGAGAAACAACCTCCAAGAGGTGAAATGTTCCTGCTCTATTGACTTCCAATGCAGCAAATTACATGATAGAACTGACAACTCCTAAATTATCATGAAAACTGTAGCAGGCTCTGAAGTGAGACTTGTGTGCCATTGTTTAAAACTCTCTCCTAAGTCACTAAAACAAAGCTTTGTGTCTCCTTGCAAGTTGAAAATAAGAATTTGTGAAAATTCCCCATGAGAACGTCTGGAAGAGCCTCCAATATTTTGCTGCCATCAGAGGGAGCCTCCCAACACAGACAGTGCCATGTTTTTCTGGTTTTATCTGCACCACAAGCGGTAGTACAGCACAGACATAATTGAGCTAGTCCTGACCACACTGCCTCAGCTGCTGAAAACAGGATCCTTATTAGTGCTGACAGTAGTGCAAGCTTATTTGTCTCACTCTCCCTCTGCTGTGTTACTGCCATGCTTCTCAGAATGCCTTCTCAGCCTCAAATTAAATTGCAAATTATAATGTAAATTAAATTGTTCTCTTTTTTTTTCTTTTTCCTGGCTATCTTTGGTTTCAAGAAGGCCGTACTTCCCAAACAAACAGTACCACAAGGCCTTGGAAAATAATACATAGGGAGAAGGCACTGGTCTACTGTTGGCTGAAAATCAACTGGATGAAAAGGTTTCTGTCAGGATCATACTTATAGATTATCATCTGTCTCTATATATATTGGCATAATTCACAGGTAGACAAGCCCTTGTAACAGATATTTCAAGATAATCCAGGTTACTTTAAGTATTACTAAGAGTAGTTTGATTTGCTGCTTTTATTCCCCCTCTAAATAAATGAATTTCACAAACAGTTTCATCATCAACTTTTAGAGATCAGTAACCTCTGCTGGAGGATGGGCAAGTCTTGATGAGAAACTTGAAGCAATCTGCACTGGGGGGCATTAACCCCCACAGCTGGAGCCTGAGCAAGGCCCCAGCTCAGCAGCCTCACTAAGGACTGGCTGACAGAAACAAGTCTGTGCCACGTGGAGCTTTACAGTGGGTGTTTTCTCCCCAAAAAGAAAATTTTCCCTGAAAATTTTTTCTGGTTAAGTTCTTGGAAAGAAATATAGCTTTTTTGCCTTTTCATAGAAAACAAGGCCCAAATAACAGCTTCCTTCTTGCAGTGGTAAAAGGAATTAGAACTTTCCCTAATAACTGAGTACTTTATGGCAGCGTGTGAAAACTTTTGAGATACAGATAGAGATATGTTTTTCTTCAGTCTGGCTGGATAAGACTTAAGGAGTCTTTCAAAGATCACATGCAGTAGTATCTACTCATTGGGGATGAAATAACAGCCTCTCTTCTCCTGTTGTTTATAACTGATACAGACCAGCTCACTTTCTTTCTTTCTCTGATGGCCCTTACAAGCTTTTACATTTAAATTACTAAAGGAAACAAAATTCTGTCCTGTACAAGCCACAGGGGGATGATAGACTTTTAATTGCCCTTGCTGGAAATGTCAAAGCAGGCAGTGCAATCCTTCTGATTTCAGCAATAAGAATAAACCCTTATTTGACAGTTTGCTGATTCCTGGATGATCTTTTAGAAAAGATAAATTGGCAACTTTCTCCACTTCCAGTCACTGAAATACTTCCATATATCAAATGAAAATACATGGAAAAATACTGATTTGAAAGCAGAGAACAGTGTAGTGTAGAAGGCAAGCAAAATCTAACCTACAACAAAGTAGGCCCCGGGTATTTATAGTGCACCTTCTGGCCCAATTGGATGACAATGGTAGGCTGGTGTTTCAAGCCCATGTTCAGTGCATTGCTCCATATGGGATTCTGAATATTTATTGTGAATTAACATCTTTCTCAGTAATATTTTGACATGATAGAGTAGCTCTTATTTCTCATATGTAACCATTTCTGTAAGTGTTAATGAAGGAAAGCTCGCAATGCCTTGGGAAGTTAAAATAAATATTTTATACCCGGTTTGCAGCTGGAGTGACCTGAAACAAAGATAACTAAATCATTTAAATTATTGCTCATGTTGAATTATGAAATACTTTGGTCAGGAAATGTTTTTTATTTATTTATGTCTAGAAATAAATTAGTAACTAGTTATAACTAATAGACAGTTAAAAATAATCCCAGTTGGTAGAAATGGAAATAAGGAATTCTGACTCTGCATCAAGTTAGGAAAATTAGCCAATGACACAAAAATGGCAGGAAGTCAGAAGGAATCCTAACTAAACCCTTGCTTGTGCCTGGGGAAAATCCCCGTGCTGCAAGGCCCACTCACAGAACTGAGAGCCTGAGCTACTCAGTGGCTGCAATGCCTCTATCAGAAAGGAACAGCCACAAAATATCAAAGGCTGTTTTTCCTCTCCAAACTCAGTGCCTGTTGTTTTTTCTCCAAACATGAGTCCATCTGCGCCTTCCCAAGCCATGGACAGGCGGTGACATCTGCGTCACTTTGCAAAAAGCGTCTGTGTTTGCTTCTGACGGGAAGTGGGAATTGCCAAGAAATGATTGTCAAGACCCTTTGTTGTTTCCCTTTTTATACCTGGTTATTTCTGAGCAAAAAAATGACCTGAATCTCCTCTCCTTACCAATGTAAATCAGATTTAAGTTCCCAGAGTTGTGGAGAATAAGGTTTTTCAGGCATCAGAACAAATACTCTTGATTCTAGAGGATATTTGTCTACTCTATTTGATCACACAGATAACCTATATCTACACTGGGCTCCCACTGACATTGCTGCACTTCCTGTGTGGGAGCAAATTTTACAGGGCTGGGCTGGCTCTTGCTCCATATAATCCACTCAGAGATATTCAGACTGATGGACACTTCTAAACATTCCCACGAGAGCACTGGAGATGGAGACGAGACCATTTCTGTAAACTACTGTGGGACACAAGCAGCAAAAATGTTATTTTAGGAAAAGCTGAGCCTGGGGGTGTAAGGAAAAAGAGTAACAGCTTTTAAAGCCAAATTACCAAGGTGAAATTACACATTGCCATCATCCAGATTTGCTGCTTCCTTTAGGTTCTGAGACAATCATCACTCCCAGAGAGGACAAAATGGCATCACCTACAAGCTTCTGTTTTGAGTCACTCAAAATACACAGAGCAGGGTAAAGAGGACAATTTTACCCACTGCATAAAGAGTGCCTGTGCTTCTCAAATTTAATTAGTTTTCCATGAGTGATTAGAATGGGATGGTGAAGAGGACAGCAAAGATGACTCCAGGTATCCCTGCATCCATGCCTGATCCTGAGCCTGGGATGTTGCTCCTGCATTCTGCACTTCATGAGGTTTCTGAGTGGCACGAATCACTGCATCATATCCTGTCCTTATCTCAGAAATATCAAACAATGAGCCACCCCTTGCCATAAAATACCTGTATTTCACAATTCCACCTTGTTTTTTCACCATTACGATTAATTTCTTTCAAGGCAGATGATAAGTACAAAACATTTTGTTTCAACTCTGCAAAAGATGTGGGATTTTCCTGAGGAAAGCCAAGCCAAGGCAGTGACAACACTGTTCATTAAAAACACCAGATCTGCCATGCAATGCAATTTCTGACTTGTCCCTTCTGTGGCAGGAGGGCCAATTATTTTGATAATTGGGATGACAAATTCTAGAAAGAAATTAAAATCTTTTATCCTAAACTTTCAGATGTATTCTTCAAAAAAACCCCCCAACTCTTCTCCATTAATTTTCCTTTCTCTTTGGAGATTGCATTTGGAAGTTGCAGCTCATCCTTAACTAATAAAAGTTTACTTACACACAAGGGAACTGTAGCATGAAATGTTCAAAATTATGAGATGAGAATAAAAAAGTAAACAAAGTTTAAGTATTTCGGCTTCTCAAGACCAAATTATCTTTTCAATCACATATT